>JASWHV010000005.1:31618589-32818589 GCA_030760725.1 Neostapfia colusana | reverse complement strand
ATGATCTCATTCCTTCATGGGGAATGCATCGGGAATTCATTTGCGTGCATTAGGGCAATCTGAACATGAATTCCTTCAAAACAATTCAAATTGTGTTTAAATTCCCTCCACTCTACTCATAGAGAAGGTGCACATGAGTTAGAGTTTTTGGGAGTAAAATTCTTTCCCCCTAGGTTAACATGTGTTGAGCATGGGTTAGAGAAAAGTTTTACTCCCTCACATGTCCATTTGTGTGTTTGTAATTTTATGTGACACAAATATAGCCTTTCTTCGCCTTAACTTTGTCTCTTAAGCTGAAATCAAACTTTACAAAAGTTAGGGCTGTTACAAAATGGTAAATAATTTGGAGTCCATACCTATATTGGAGAGTAGCTTAGGATTTTAGGCCTTCATGTGAGAAAACTCACGATCTCATATGAGGTTGTAGGCTTGTTGCTCAAGGTCTCTTTCCAAGTTGAGGTCGTCGTCGTGGAGAAGTTGGGCGTAGCATCACCTCCCTCCATTAGGACGTCGTCTTGCACATTCCTCCACCGTGGACTTGGTGTAGGATCAGAGGAGATGTACGTGCTAGAGTCCTCCATCCGATGGCTTGAGCTTGATGAAGTACCCTTTTTCTTCCCAAACAACCTCTTAATTCCTTTCTTCATGGTTGCACAATTGTGATGACAACAAGACAACACAAAACTCGAATAGGGTTACGTTAGTGAAACCAAAATGAAACCTTCAACGAGTTGCCTTGCTTAGCTTAAGAGCAACATGTGAATGCAATCAAAGCAAATCTTTTTGGTTTGGAAATGAGAGAAGTATTTTGATGAAGAACAAGAAAAAAAACTTGAGCAAAGATGTGAGAGTGTTGGAGAAGTGAAAATGAGGTGAAGTGTGTAGAAACACCCTCACCCTAGGCACCAATTTATAGTGCCTCACTCCCCAACGGTCACAAAGGAAAGGAATATAAACGTTGGAGGAGGAAGGGCCAAAATGGCTCTTCCTCCTGGTTCGGCCTCACCTACAGGTGGGACCCCCTGGTTTCCCTTTTTGCATGTGGTTCTCCAACTGCTATATTTCCAGCCGTTGGATGCAATGGCCACAAATTTTTCTCAGAAATTTGTTTTCTAAATAAAACTTTTATCAAATCCAAATATTCAAAAATAAAAATGTTGGTTGACACTACAAAATTCTCAACATGCAAATAAAAATTCAAACATGCTATAGAAAATGCAAACTAAGTGGGGAAAATCAAATTGTGATGGAAAAGCAAATATGAGATAACTACCAATTGTTCTATTGGCAAGATTTCACCCAACTTTTTAAAGTCCTATGAGAAGGACTTTCCACCATCTCGTTCAGCTCAATGTATGGGTCTCTGAGAAGAAGGTGTGGATGACTTCTCTTGCTTCTTCCGCCATTCTCTTCTTGGCGGTTTTGTGGACTTGGGCCGTTCAACCGGCCCTGGCCTTCCTGTTGGATTGAATTGTCTTCTAGGGCGTAGCGACGGTGTATCCTCATATAATAATTTCCTCATGAAAGCGATGAGGCTGTCTACTGGCAGGGGTGTCACTTCAACTTCTCTGATGCGTTTGACATTCGGGCCATACTTGATCTTGATCATGGAGCATTTCTCCCTCCTTGGTCGAAAGTCAAACTTTTCTTCCTTGCCATTAATGTGCAAACAGATTTCTCCAGCTCCCACATCGATGCGAGCATCCGCGGTGCTAAGGAATGGTCGCCCAAGAATAAGCGGCTTTTCTTCTTGACCTCCATGTCGAGCACCACGAAATCCACTAGGATGAAGCAGTTCCGGGTTCTCACCGGGACATCTTCAGCAATTCCCGCGGGATAGCTAACTAAAGAATCGGCCAGCTGGAGCTGCATCGGCGTTGGTGATAATGCTGTGAAGTCGAGCTTGTCAAAGACCACCTTTGGCATGACACTCACACTTGCTCCAAGGTCACAAAGAGCCTTGTTAAAGTGTTGAGTCCCAATTGAGGATGATTTGGTGGGACACCCTAGATCCTTCTTAGCTACTTCGATTCCTTACTGAGGGTATGGTGGGTCAAGAGTGGATCTTACTCTTCTTGTGGTCACCATATTGACATGTTCTAGGGGAGCTTCGCGTTGCCCCGAAATCTTTCCATTCTCCATTGGTGGAACAACAGCTTCCAGTTGAACTAGTTGAGTTTTCAACATCTTGTTGAAGCTCAACTGATTCTTGAAGGCTGAGGATAATCCTTCTATCTTGGTGTTGATACTTTCTAGGGTCTTGTCATCAGTCGACATCTTCTTGAACATAGCTTCATTGATCTTCACCTGGCTAATGGCAAGTTCCTTCAAGTTGAGCTGATTCCCATTGTTGCCATTGTTGTAGCCCCCATGAAAGAAAGGGCGTGGTTGGACCCACCCTTGACCTTCTGGACGATATCCTTTGTTGTAGTCTTCATTGTTGCTCAAGTATAAGGTATCCTCACGAGTTTCTAGGCAATCTCTCCCCATGTAACCTGTGTTGCCACAGACTTCACATGTCATGTGAGTATCCAAAGGCTCGGCGGTGCCATACACTTCTCCAATGGCTTGATAATCCAATTTCTTCATGAGGAGGTCTAGTTTTGCAGCGATCATGTCCACCTCTTTCAAGGTGCCTCACTGATGGCATTGGATTCGCTCTCCACCCCAACCCATATTGGCAACCATCTTCTCGATGAATTCTTTGGTCTTAGGAACCATTAGCGAGAAGAAAGCACCTCCAACAGCAGCATCCACATGATCACGGGCTGGCGGTGTCAACCCGTTATACAAGTTCTGGATGATAAGCCAATCGTCCATCCCATGGTGAGGACAGACTAGGATGCACTCCTGCATCCTTTCCCAAGCCCTCGGAATGGATTCCTTGGACTTTTGCTGGAAGCTCGAAATTCTTCCGCGTAAGGCACTGGTTCTGCCCAATGTGAAGAATTTTGCAAGGAACACCATAGAACACCTTTCCCATGTATCTACAACACTTTGGTTTGTGTAGAACCACTACTTCGCTCTCCCAAGGAAGGAAAACGGAAACCATCTTAGATGGATGGCATCTTGAGTGACATCTTTTATCTTAAAAGTGCTGCAAATCTCTAGGGATTGTTGCAAATGGGCACTTGCATCTTAAATGGCCTTCCCACAGAAGGGATTAGCCTGCACCATAGTGATAAGGCCCATCTTGATTTTGATGTTTGCGTCTCCCATGATGACAATGGGCCCAAACAAGCACATTGTTAGCAGAGGGAGCCAAAAACTCACGAGGTGTCTTCTGATCCATTGGTGTGAAGCTTGATTGTGCGGAAATGATTGGTTGACTTGCTGAAAGGATCACTTGAGGAGGAACGACATGAGGTCGAACTCTTCTCAGAAGTGATTCAGAATTTTCAACGTAGTTTGTCCACAATTGGAAACCGGTAATACACTACCCTGTTTTCACATCAAAGGTATGCGAAAACAAGTCGGGTTATCCTACTAGGTTTATATGAGAATCCTAATCTATCGTAAGAAATCTTGCAATACTTCTGTGCCTTCCTCGGCAACGGCGCCGGAAACGCTTGTTGGTATTTCTTACGTCTACAGGTCATCCTGATAATGGATGCCAGCAAGGATTATGACAACTAGGCTAACCTAGGGCCAAAGCAAGATGAGTTCCGCAACCGCATGGAAGATACCGCTATAGCATTTCACCCAAGCGTATTCACCAGGGTATTATTTCCCAAAGGAAGGTGAAGTGTAGCAAGATGATGGGTAGGATAGGATATTCTAGTAGGAAACCAAGGAGGATGGGTAAAAAGGATAGCAATGAGGTAGTGTGACACACACTGAGCAATCTACTCTAAGATAAGACAGTCCTAGTAATAGTTAGATTACGGTAAGGGGTTATTTCTAATGTGCTTCTAGTATACATATGCATAGCCTAATAGTGCACATATGGGTATTCTAGTAGTGAATACTAGGTCTTAGTGGTCCAACATATCGGGCTCGGGCTTACCTCTGGTAATACCAAAGTGACTCCGGCCAAGATACTGTGGCATAGCCGAACATGGGGGATTACAATGGACGACAGGGCTGTCACCACCTGCTGCCTACTCCTACAATCCGTGGGTCTACGAGACATCCAACGCTACTTAACTATCCAAGCACCATGCTTGCATGTTAAGTAAATATCTTAGGAGCTGTAGTACAATTACCATCCTAAGGCAACGACTAAGCTAAACATCGTTGAACAAATTCTGGGACCAAGCACTATATTATTCATACTAACATATTCATATAATACCTAATTATACTATAGTGGAGGCCTATGGTGTTTATGATAACATAATAACAATGTTACTATACTATCATAAGAACAACTAAACCTACGACAGACATGGATTCCACAATCAAATAAGAAACGCTTCATCCAAGCATATCAATAAAAGGAAACTAACATTATTCATAAGAACAAAGTCATAAACAAAGAAAAAGATGCATGAGCCATACCTTCCCAAAGTAGACATGGGAACTAGAGGCTCCTTCCTACAGCCTAAACTCCACTAGGGACTTCGATAAAGTGTGTATACAAGAGAGTATTACTCAACTGGTGTGTGTCAGAAGTGAGGGTTATGGGGTTCTATTTATACATAAGTTGAGATCGGTTCCCACCAGAATATGCGTGTGAATCAACCAGAACCGACTTCAGGGAGACACAGGAAGTCGACACGTGGAGGATGACCAAGTTTGGGGGCAGGACCAGGTCGGCTGAACCAGAGGTTCGGCTGACCCTGGGGTGGCCCAAACATCGGTATGTTTCCCCCGGGTGGCTCCCAGGTGGGCCATTGGATCCATGGACTGCCACATGTCGTCCTCTGATTGGCTGAAAGTGTATATTTTAGGATTGCTCCCCTAAATCCTCCCAAATTCTACATATATTCCCTGCATGCATAATTCTTTCCAAGTAAAAGTGGAACTACGTTATTTGCAAGGCATGCAAGAAATGTTTATTCCTTTACATAATTGAGTAATATTAATGGTCGATATTAGTACCTAACAACTGTCAACATTAAGACAACCCGTTGAAGAAGATGAAGTGTCCCTAGATAATTTTGAGCCTACTGATACAACCTTCCATAGAATCATAGCAGGGAAGCTCACAATGCCGCTGGTGAACATCTCCATAGGTATAGTATTTGGTGACAAGATGAATTTTTGACTCGATAATCTCAATTTTGTAGTGGACTCCAAGTCATGTTATCATTCAATCCTATGACGACCCGTCTATGCCATATTTATGGATCGTCCTAGCTACATCTACCTCAAATTGAAGATATCAGGTCCCAAGGGCACCATTAGTGTTTCTAGTAGCTTTCAACACTCCAATGTGTGTAAGGATGACCATGGAGATATCTTTGTGTCGTTTGGCATGGCGGAGGAACTCGAGAAGTCCACCAACACTAGCCTGCCACTTCTAACCAAGGAAAAGGCCAAAGATCAGACTTTTAAGGTAGATGAAAGCACTAAGCCGGTCATGATTCATCCAACCGGTCCCACCAAGATCGTCTTGATGGGTAAGAACCTCAATAGCAAATAGGAAGACACACTCATCAAATTCCTTTGCAACAACTGAAACAAATTCACATGAAAACTTTTGGACATGCTAGGTGTGCTCAAGGAACTTGTTGAGCACACACTCAATATCTTCTTAGGATGCGGAGACTGTCAAGTAAAAGCTATGACATTTTTGCGAGGAAAAACACATATCCATTAGGGAAGAGATCATTCAACTTAGTGCAATCGGTTTCATAAGGGAGCTTACTCACTCCGAGTAGGTAGCGAACCTAGTCTCGGTTCCAAAGACAAACAAACACACTAGTCCTACACATGCGTGCCGACTTCACATTGCCTAACTAAATATGTGCAAAGTATCACTTCCCCCTTTCTCACATCGATTAGATTATCCACTTGAATACTATATTTTAGATATTATGCTTCCTCAATGTCTATTTTGGTTATCACTATATTAGAATGAGGGGGGGTTGAATCAAGAAACCGTGATCTTCGTAACTCCTTTGTCAGGTTCTTCTATGACATTACGATGACTTTTGGTCCGAAGAACACCAATCCTACATATCAGTGTTGCATGCAGTCGTGTTTGCAAACCCAGTGATACAGGGTGGGGTGGTCTTATCTTTCGATGGAGACGTAAAACTTGATTGGTGGATGAAGATGACGTTCAGGGCTCGACACAATTGTCCAAGAATGCTGCGCCTTAGCAACCGATACGCAAACTCCAATGGTTGTCGCAATCTTTATGTGCACGATAACCCAACCACGAGGGCACTTGTGCTACAAGCAATCGAAGAACCAACAAGAACAAGTAGAACAAGCACTGAATTGCGAGATAAAGTATGAAGAATTTAAATTCAAATCACCATATGATGGGGTTCTGAACTACTAGAACGGATAGTCTAGTCGATATACACATCTACAAGGATGTAGCAACAGCTAAACTTACATCTAAACAAACCCGAAGTTTATTGCATTGGCTATGGGGTATAAATAGGTGGGAGGATGACCATAGGGGTGCTGGGTCTTATTCCAACACTAGGACATGTCTCTGGTGGACTCAACTTGATACACGGCCCATTGGTCCCAAATTGGGTGGCGCAGCACGATGGACAGAAACAAGTGTCTATAATAAAATGATGATTACGGTCGACTCCTCACAAATATGGATGATCCTTTCATCGAGTACTTTAGTGACCAAATCAGAGTCGGTATCAGGTCGTGGTGCCCGTCACAAGTTGGCATTGTTTTGTTGTATGAATCCAGCCTGCGCGAATCCCTTCCCTTCTTGATCCTCTCCATCATTCCTAAGCAAAAAAGAGTGCACACATTTTTATTGTCTAAATAAGAAGGATATAGAAACAAGAGTGAACTTACTTGGTAGTTAAGTTGACGTGCATGAGCTCGTGTAGTTGGACCAGTAATGGTTATTGTATTGTGGTGCATCTATTGATAGTATTGATGTCCTCATCACCCTCCCCTTCTTGCATTTGAGTCATCCTTGACTCAAGCTTATCATCTTCTATCAAATATGATTGCAAATCTACAATGTTAAAGTGGGGCTAATCCCAAAATCTGCATGCAGATCTAGCTTATATGCATTTTTATTAATTTTCTTCAAGACTTTAAAAGGTCCATCATCTCTAGGCATCAACTTAGGCTTTCTCAATTCAGAAAATCTATCCTTTCTTAAATGCAACTAAATAAAATCTTAATGTTTAAAATTCAATTGCCTTCTACCTTTGTCACCAATAAGCTTATAGTGAGCATTCATGATCTCTATGTTTTCTTTACTGGTCTCATGCCATTTTAACATCAGTTCAATACGTTTCTTAGAATAAAAATTCAGTTTTTTAAAAGATGGTAAAGGCACTAAATCAATAGGAGAATGAGGAAATAATCCATTAACAATCTCAAATGGGCACATCTTTGCAGTAGAATATAGTGAGCGATTATAAGCGAATTAAAAATGAGTCAACCAATTTCCCACTTCTGGATGCTATTTTTTTAAACAAACCTATTAACATAGTGGACAGCGTTATATTCACAACTTCAGTTTGACCCTCAATTTCAGGGTGACAATTAGTAAAAGATAAAAGTTTAGCCCCTAGTTTATCCCATAATATTCCCCAAAAATAGCTTAGAAATTTAGTGTCTCGTTAAGAAACAATTGTATTTGGCACAACAAGTAAATGGACAACTTCTCAACAGAACAAATCCACAATATTAGATCGTTAGTACATGGTATGTAGTGTGCCATTTTAAAAAATCTATCCAACCCCAGCATGGTATCTAGTCCTAGATAATCCCAGCACACAATTTATAAAAATATCTTCCCAAGAAACACTAGAAATCGGTAGAGGTGTGTAAAAACCATGTGGATTTAGTCGTGACTTAGCATTTTAATATTTAGTATAGCGAGAAACAGACCTCTACACGTCTCTCCTCATCTTAGGCCAAAGGAAATGACTAGCAGGTATATCCTCCGTCTTTTCGGCTCTAAAATGCCCCATCAACCCACCAGTATGTGCTTCTTATAGCAACAAGCAAACTGAGCCAGCTGGAATGCAATATTTGTTAGCTCGATACACAAATCCATCATTGATAACAAATTTATTTCATGCCTTTCCATCTTTACAATTAGCGGGTTGAAAACCCGAACCCAAACAACTTACTTGATAAAGCTCAAACTCGAACTCGAAAAACCCAAAAACCGACAACCAAAATCATTTTTTGGGTAGAAACATTCGTAAAACCCGATAATATTTCAGGTATTTTTGGGTTACAATATCTGGTACCTGAAACTATGGAAGAATCCGGGTGTAGGCCGGTTCTGCACATGGACCATGGCCTTGCGTGTGGGAGTGAGTCAGACAGTTCGGACCAGCCTCTTGGCTTCGTTTCCGATTATCCAGCAAGCAGATAACCCTACCGAGCCGGCGAGCCCCAGCCCCGCTCCCAGCTGCCCCACTGAAGGCCCGAAGTCCCGAGTCACCGCTGTAAAAGTCCCAAAAATGTGAATGTAAAGAAACAGATGTTTGAACGTCATTGTGTTTCGGGTTCATGGAAAACGGTACTTACAAAAACTTTCTTACACGGGATGGTATACGTGGGGTTAAACAACACGGGTTCAAGCATTCATTTGAATGAGTTGGACCAAGGTGGAGTTAAACCCATGTGTAAATCATACATGTGCATAAGAAAGGATTAAAAGAAGATCTTTAGACTCAAATGATCACCTCAAAGTGCCGCCAAATTTTTTAATACACATGGAACCTCATACATTTGAAATTGAGGAGATTTATGGTGGCAAACTTCTGAGTTTAGGGTGAGCTAAAAAGTGGTTAATTGAGATCATTTGCAAAATTTTTGCTGAATTCAAATTTGGAAGGCAAGGATCAAACTGAATTTGTGAGGTTCAGACTAGGACCAAAAAGTGATCAGGTATGTGCTATGAGCAAACCAAACTTGTTCACAAAAATTCAAAAGTGGTCATTTCAAAAATGGAATACAAACTGTGGTTGCAAACATTCTAAGTGCAGCAACCAAATTTAAAAGTTGATTCCATAATTGCAATCCTCAGCCCAATTTTGTGGGAAGATAAATTTTCACCACATTGGGAAGTATTTTGGCTAAGCAAGTGCAAAAGGACACAAAGGGGCATTTGAATTCAAATTCAAATTCTAATCTGGAAGAAGCTTGGCCACATGTCCAAATGAGTTCCAAGAATTTAGCTCCACATATTGGAATTTGGTCAATTGCCAAATTTTGGAAGATCTTTTGGGGAGGAACCGGGGTGGACCTCACTTGTCATTGAGCCAAGTAGACTTGCTCCCTAAGTCTCTCTGTTTTTGTTCACTGGGGCCTAGCTGTCAGTGAAATGAGCCACGGGCTCTGTTTTTCTTCTACTACGTGCTCGACAGCAGCAGCCTCCGATCACGCTCGTGTCTTCCTGACGCCACCTCCTGCTTTTCCTCTTGGTTTCCCCGGCTCTTATCCTCCACACCGAAGCAACACACGACTTTGATCACTCTTAGCTCGTGCTTTCGCTCCCTGTTCAGCTCCCGCGCACGAAGGTTGGCCACCGGCGCCGCTCCTCAATTTTCCACTGCACACCGGCGTCCGATAAATCTTTGCTCGTGCCGTCAACACAAAAAGGAAGTGCATACATGTGTACAAGGTTTTCCCCAGCTCAGCTCCGACTCTCGGGGCTTCTGTTGGCCATAAATTGAAGATCAACGAGGAGAACCGAGGTGCAAACGGCGGAACCGCAACCGGCTCACCGTGGACAGCACGCGACGGCCGTTTTCACGTCCAACTCGCTGCACAAGAAAGGTGTGCCACACTCTCTAGATCGTGTAGCTGAAATCCATATAGCAATTGATCAACCGGGTGTGGAGAATTTCCAAACTTTCCGAAACCTAATGCATGAGGGTAGGGCTCGGTCTACCCCGAAATTCGCGTTGCACAATCCACCAGAGCTCGAGCAAGCTTGCACACAGCTTCCATACTTCCTAGCGCCCCTCCTCGATGATGAACCGAGCAAAAACATCAAGAAATGAGGGAGTTCTAGCTGTTTTCTTAGTCTCCAGTGCAAAAGTACCTCGGGTCACCGTGGAGCCCCCGGTTGCCGGCCGTTTTCACTAGCGTTAGAGTCCAAGTCTAGTTCTACACCCTCCACTGGTGCTCTAGGGACGAAAATCCGAGACTTTGGTGAAGGATGGGACTCGGCTGACCTTGCCAGAACCCTAGTGGACACGCTGCCCCCGTCGCGCACCCCTCTCCGGGCATTGCCGGCCGCCGGAGACCGTACCATCGAGTTCAGCAGATCAAATTAGTGGGGGCGGCAAGTTGGAGGACGGGGGTGG
This sequence comes from Neostapfia colusana, assembly GCA_030760725.1. Classification (NCBI taxonomy): domain Eukaryota; kingdom Viridiplantae; phylum Streptophyta; class Magnoliopsida; order Poales; family Poaceae; genus Neostapfia; species Neostapfia colusana. The sequence goes on along the minus strand of JASWHV010000005.1, from coordinate 32,808,159 downwards.
CCGGAGAGTTGGTTCCGGTGGCCCTCACCGGAGCACACCGCCGCTGCCCCTGTTTGGCGCGAGGAAGGGGATGAACTGACATGTGGGGCCCACAGCCGAGTTTAAACATTTCCAGAATTTGTCTAATTCGGTTTAAACTTTGAAGAGCCATAACTTTGTGTAGGAATGTCCAAAAATTGCCAAATAAATTTTTTTGGATTCCTCTCAGAGATTACTATCCAGGGGAGGATCCCAATAATTACAAAAATCCCTGTATTTAGCTCAATAATTCATATAACAAATATATTGTAGGAATTTTTCTAGGAGTTAGGTGTATTGGAAAATTCCCAAATTCGGCCAGGAGATCCTTCCAAATATACTTGAACTTCAGTAAATATTGCAGAGGCATTGGACCTCATTTGCTTGGCCAAATGTGGTGTTAATTCTTTATGTCTCTGAAAATTGGAAAAAATAGAAGAGTCATTTTCAGTTTCTCACCAATTCTTTTAAAGGTCATATATGGTGTAGGAAACCCCAAATTTAGTGATTCAAGTTGGGTTGGATTCTGATTAAAAAATCTCTATCCAAATATGCCATCCAATTTGTATGAAAATCATTATTTAATTCTGGAAAATTCTTTAAACTTTTCAGCAAAAGAATTTTAGAGGGAGTTTGGTTCATCCAAAAATCCTCAAATTTTGCCAGAATATACTTTAGGATATTAGGGAACTCCTGTAAAAGTTTCAGCTTATTTGGAGTTGATTTAGTTAGTATAATTCTTATTTCAATTTTCTGCGTTCAAATGAATATAGAAACATTTTCAGAGAATTTCCAAAACCTGGAAATTCAGTTCTGGGCAGTTCTTGGCTCCAAAAATCCATGGAAAAATTCATGCATGCTCCCTGAGCTATGTTTGAATTGGTAGTTCACTTGAATTTGCATGAAAGTGCAAATTTATTCAGAATCAATTCCTTTTTGCCTAAATGCTTAGGGAATTGTTCTGAGTGATCATTTCATTGAAAAATTCTAAATTTTGATCCAGATGACTTTTTTGTGACAAGGAACTCACGTGAAAATTTTCAGCTCCATTGGAGCCCTCGATCAGTACTGTTCTGTTCAACCTCATTAGGTGATCAACACACAAGTGATGAAACACACTTACCACTTGATCATAGTACTTAAAGCCAAACCCAAACCACTAGCACCAGTGTCATTTTAAATTCTTAAACAAAGTTCCAGTTCTAAAGTTGTCTTTAGAACTTGTTACCAAAAGCTTTACAATTAAACATATATCCATATTCATAACGTGTAGTGATTAAACGTGAAAAAGTGGAGGAGAAGTGAAGCTTGGATCAAGGAGCCAGAAGGGCAGTGATTAAACTTCAAGTAATCAGCAACTAACTTCATAATTATCTGACTTTAGTCACCTACAAAACTAAGGCAAGCTCCGGTTTGCATTTAAGCTGTTTTATAAAGTTTTTACTTTGTTCCCAATTATGGGTTAAAGTTGTATGTGCATTAGGTCAAGTATGTTTTATACTCCACTTGCATAAACAAAATGGACCCTGGAGTTAAGGGTAGAATAGAGTTTCCCCGCTGTAGAATATTGCCGTGCTAAATAGATTAGGTCATCCGGTAGAAGTCGAGTAGTTGGAATCTACTCGCGAGCTATAGTACAAGATCACACGGTATAGTGGAAAGAGGCAAACTAAAGTTTATATTTCCAAAGATGAGACCGGGCAGGAGGGTTAGGCAGCGACAAGATGATGTCTTGGTCGAGTAGCTCTGCCTGTGTCGGTTAAGGACCAAAGCGTGTGCGGCCCTGGGAGCAAGTATTTAGTTGTGTACCGGATGCTTAGTGCTATATGGGACCCATTAAACAGATGTACCAGGTTAACTGGATTGTAGAGGCATACCACATCGTCTCGTTAGACCTATGAGCCCGATACGGCGTGATCGGTTCTACAGTTGGGTGTCCTGCGAAAGGTTGCCACATACGATGTAATGAAGGACGCCAGATTTGGGTCTTCAGAGGCGGGCGTATGTGTCGATCTATCCGGGCAGTGTTTGATTCAAATCACCATCCCTCGCGGTTACGAGTACCGCTTGCTCATTGCGCTGTGACATAGTAATAAAGTTGTGTGGAAACAGTTTGCAAGTTTTTAATTGCTGCTATGATAATTGGAATTGCATGAAAACCATGTATGAAGTAGTGATAGAGCAAATTAAATTTAATTTTTACCTTGGGACAAGTAACCTTGGAATGAAGGGTTTCTTGTTGGATTGTGGAGTTCCAATGTTGCTGGGCACAAGGTCACTACTGTGATGGCTAAAATCTGAAAGATAAGGATGAACGTGTAGGCGAGTCTTTATACAATTTTCTTCTTTATTGTCTAAGTTACCTTCATGTAGAGTTACATGCTTTAGGAGAGATGGTTAAGTCTTGCTAAGCCTTTGTGCGCACTCTTGCTATATGAGTGGTTTTGCAGGTTAACTTTGACGCTTATAAAGAAGATTGTCCGGTGAGACTCGGAGACTTCGAGTCATGTTACACATGGAGAACCTAGCCGCTGCAATGTCGTCGTGTTGCTAGCAAGAGGAGTCCGCGGGCTAGACCTCTTCTCGAGTGCTCATTAGTTATTCAACGTGAGCTGTTTATAGACTTCCGCTGTAGTTACTTTATGTAAATTATTTGCAAAGAACATTTGTAAGCTTCCGCTTTTGATTTATGTAATACAGTTTTCCTTACATGTCTGCTGTTGGGTGCCGCATAACATGGAACCAAGCAATGCGATTCCCGGGCGAGTGGCACGGCCCCGTGATACGGGTCGGGGTCCCTCTCAGCGTGGTATCAGAGCCGCATTGGTAATAGCGCATGGAATAAGGATCGTATTACGACAAAAACTTAGGATACAGTGCGGAAATGGTATTAGGCCCACATAAGGACTATAGTGGTATAGTTACTTAAAGTGGCATGACTAACATACTTGTTATAATTCTAAACTTTGATTATGTAACGACGCACCTACGCTCAGGTAAGAATGGTAAGGAACGCCATCGAAAGCGTTTCAATTTCGGTTAGCTCCCCTGACGAGGAATGTGGTTCAGGGATAGGTCTCACAGCTTGGTGTGAGACGTTAATATGAAACTCTTGGACTCTTCATGTTCCTGAGTTCATATGAGACGCTGATCCCTAGCGTGCATTAGGCAAGAAAGTGGAGACCCCATCGTGTGGTCAGTAACGCGATAGTGTGTTCTTCTGGAAATAGCCTAGGAGGACATATGCAGCACTTGCCATCGGTGTGCCCTGCAGGGCAGTAGGTGGTATCTGTTCGGGTGATAAAAATTCCAACCGTGACGACCCATTCACGCTCTACTTGTAACACCCCAAAACCTGCTAAAGAGGGGAATTTTAAAATTTTTTGACGTATTGCATGTGGTGTAGCAATTCAAATTCAAACTGGAATTTAAATTTGAATCAAAACAGAAAAAGGAAAAGGAAAAAGAAAAAGAAAAAGAAAAAGAAAAAAAAACCGGCCAGTGGGCCAAAACCCACCCAGCCGGCCCAAAACCCACGCGCGCCCCCCTCCCTCTCTCCCTCTCTCTGATGCGCGGGGCCCGCTTGTCATCTTCTTCCCCCTCCCCCACGCGCCCCAACTAACCCGATCTTCCCACGCCGATCGTGGCTGCTCCAACCGGTTTCCACGCCCGATCTTCGGTAGGGCGCTACTGCATATCCAAACCAACCCTCCGCCGCCCTCCCTCGCCCATTTAAACGCCGACAATCGCCCCTTTTTCCTCCCCGGTCAGCCCTTTTTTCCCTCCGGTGAGAACCGAAGCTTCTACCGCCGTTTTCCTTCGATCCTCGCTCGGATTTCCTGATCTAACGTGCTGATCATGTTCCACCGCCGCCGGGGAGTCTTGCAGGTGAAGGAAACCCGGTGTTTTGCGCTCTAGACACAGCTCCGGCAAGCACCGCCGCGTTTTCACCTCGGACCTCGTCGCCGACCGCGTTCCAGGGCCTCCGAGCTCAAGAAAAACCCCAAGGTGAGATCCCCAACCTCCCCTCTTCTGTTCTATGCCTAGAAATCCAAGTTTTAGGAAGTATAGACAAAAACCCGAAGTTCTCTGGCGAGATCGCCGCCTCCCGCTGCCGCGCGCCGCCGGCCAGCGCCGCCCGCACACGGCCAGGGCGACGTGGCCCCTTGAGGTCCGTCCATTTTATATCGTGCGGTTCCTATTAGATCTAACCCGTACCGCTTCGCGTTATAATCTCAGCCGCCTGTTTTAAATTGGACGATCCACGTCGGCCCCGCATTATAAAGGCCGGGAATCTTACGCGCTACCCCCTGGGGATCTCGGAAAACACGAGCTAGCCCCGGAAACTTCTGATCTAGCCTCTGGACCTTCAGAAATTCATATGAATTCATTTAAAAATCAGTTTTAGCCCCTGGACTTAATAAAAATTAGGAAAACCTCTCTGTTTTGTGTAATTAGAAACCTGAAAATTTAGGAAATAGCAAATTAGACCCTGCAGTAGGGTGGGTTTGCAATTCAGACCCTATAGGATATTAAATTCAGAAATTTGAACATGTGATTAGGATTTAAATTTAAATGGTGATGCAAGAACATGTGCAAATACAAATTTAAACTCTCCTAGCACTTGGAAAACCTTTAGAATGAGTTAAAAATTGATTTTAGGCTGAAATGAGATCTGCCTAAGTGTTTCTCATTTTTATTATTTCTAGAAACACATTTTTAGGCTAGGAAATAATTCTGAAAACTGGTAAAAAAAATTAAATTGGTTCACATCAGAGAGGAAGTTCAAAAATATTTTATTGAACATTTTAGATCAGAACCTATTCTGTTTAGATGATATGTCTTACTATTTTATTATTAAAATTCACTTTTAGGCATAGAAGATAAATCTGAAAATATAGGAAAATAGGTATGCATAATTAGAAAATGATAAATGAGGTCTCCAAATCCAAAAAACTTCAGTTTAGGATTTTGTAGAAGATCTAAAAACCTATTTGAAGTAGGAAATAATCTTTCATACAAACATGTGGCTAAAAAGTGTATTAATTAAATATAGAGAATTTGTTCAAATTGGAAATTCATATATAGTGTACAAATGGAAATCTGAATACAAAAGTTAGAAATAATATATAAATTTTTAAAAGTGTATGTGGGCCTAAAATCAATACATTTAGGGTAACCACAACACTTGGAAATGTGAATGACTTTCATATGTATGTATGTGTGGTTTGCATGAGTGAAAGTGTGGACAATGGCTTATGGATTGTTGTTTTCTTTTGCTATGTGTATTGGCATGAGTAGAACCAACCCCAGAGCAGGTTCTCACCTTTCAAGACCAAGACTTTCCATTCCCAGAGCAGCAGGAAGAAGGCAAGTGTCCTTGACCACTTTGATCCTATACTAGGATGTGTAGCTAGAAGTAAATTGCATTGTCAATATGGAACATGACACCCAAGATAGGAAGTTTCCCTAGATTTTCATTATCTTATTTCCTTGTAGCCTGGGTTGGGATTTATTTTGTTATGTCATTTACTTATATGCTTATGCTCAGCCATGCTTAGAATGGGATAATCAGGATATGAGATCATCAACTTACTTACCTTACTCCTGAATGAGATATTATGAGTTATGTAGAGGTAGGGATCGAGGCAAGTTGGATGATTTGGTTGGTGCTGGGTGCACGAGACTCGGGTTTGTGTTTAGTGCTTGCCTGGATCCTAAGGACCGCTTCATGGAGCATGTAACCTGGCTTTACCGTGCCAACCACATTCTGAGATGGGGCAGCTTGGCCAATTAATTAGGTGTATCTCCGGCGTAGTATGGGTGTTTGGATGGTGCGGGGAATAGGTATCAGCTGGACTACCATATGAACCGCAAGGCTCAAGAGGGGGCCACTGCAGCGGGGTTGGAGCCTCTTTTATGCTGTTAGGGGTGAAACCTCAGTGGGCCCACGCTCGTCGGGAATCCCTTTGTAAAGGCTTCGTAGTGATCTCCTGGCTACACACCTGGGAAGTGTGAACGTGGTTCGCGACCACTGGCATAATGGAGGTTCTTTTAGTCCACCCGACAACGGGGGATGAAATCACTACATGTGGGTACAGTGGTGCAAACTCTGCAGAGTCAGAACTGTCATGACAACCGTGCTCACGGTCAAGAGCGGCTTGGACTTATTCATGATTAGAGGATGATGAATTGGGAAGTTGAGGATGTTAAGCGGGAAGCTTAACATTGGAGATGAGATTATGGTTACTTGATATTGATGATGGGTTGGGAGAATGGGACCATTTCACCTATATAGTAAGGCAGGTGCTTAATAAGCTAAGGTGATAGGTATTAATTGCGTAGTGCTTAAACCATGAGTTCAACCTCTCCTTGCTCTAGCCATGCATGACATAACTTTCCCACACTTGCTGAGTACCAACGGTACTCAAACTTGCTTTTCTGTTGGTTTAAATTGCTGCTCAGGTCAAGGGGATGATGTGGTGTTCAATGACCAAGACTTTGCACCCGAAGAAGGTTTCTAGGTTCACGGAGTCCCCCGGGCAACGCCTGTGATGGAGCCCACAAGTTTTATATTCCGCTGCTGCTTTATTTACATGATATGAACATATTATCGTCCATCGAGACGTATTCTATGTAAGACTTATTTATATTCGAACACTTGGCTTGTAATAAATGATGTTTCACTATTTGGCATCACATGTATGAGAAACTGATCCTGGCATACATGTGATATTCACTCGGCTGTTCTTCTGAGAAACCGGGTGTGACACTACTCGGGTTCCCCGTTGTGTGGTGTGAAAACACGATCACGTACCTTGAGACGTGACTTAACTCAAGGATGGCCGTATGGCAATGATACGGGCGTATGTATTCACTTTCAAATATGGACCTGACTGAAATGACAACAAACCTTTGAGTGCATCGCTATTGAGTGTTTTTTCTGCAGGTACTAACCACGTATGTATCCCGTGTAGTACGCGTGTGTGAGAGACCGTTTAGTGCCACAATTGAGATGGATATGCCGGTATAATCCGGTTAGGATTTTCTTTGGTGAGGCTATGTAGTACCGATATGTTTCTTACGGCGCATTGACACCGTACTACATTTAATAACCTCTTCCCTATGAATAAATGATTCATGTACTAACTTTCAACTAAAAATGGAAGTTTGAAACAAATATTAGTTACTGAACTCTTATTTTGAGCTATGATTCAAATGAGAGCATGACTAGGTTTCAAAGGTGTTAAAAACAGTGTGCTCTATTTCTGGCAGGAATTCTTGCTGGACTTTAATAGAGGATAACTCTGAGTAGATTTAACCAATTAAGGTGTATGATATAGTTCTGGAAAGATTTTCAAGTGTTCTACAACTTCCTTGTAGACCTCCAGAGCAAAATCACACGTTAAGTTGGTGAAAAGTCCAGTAAATCCTTAAGGAGCCTATGATACACCATTGGAAAAGATTATGAAATGTGCAACATTGTTGTAGTTCAAAGTTTGTTCAGATTCTTATCGTATTTGCATATACAACTGTGATAAAGATAGCCACATACAAGGGAGATGCTGACAAATTTTATCCAGGAATTCTGTCAACTTTGAGCAATAATAACTTTGGATCCAGAGATGATCTGAAGGCATATGAATACTCGTTGGAAAGATACTGAAGTTAACTTTAACTTTTGTATTCAACTTGAGTTATGAAAATGCTGATAAACTGATCAAAATCTGGGAGAGGACAGAAGAGTCCGTTCTGTACAGCAAAGAGGTGATTAAACTCGAGGATAGTCCGGTGGGACATGAATATCCGATGTGTTTCCAATGAGTTACCGGGCATGCCGGTTAACGGGACGTCAAGTTCAAGATTGAACCGACGCCGGAAACAACACCGATTTCGTGGAGGCCGTATAAGATGGCAACCAATGAACTAGCGGAGTTGAAAGAGCAACTAAGGAAACTCATGAGCAGAGGTTTTATACGACCAAGCTCATCACAGTGGGGTTGCTCTGCGCTGTCCATTAAGAAGAATGACGAGACACTAAGATTAAGTGTTGATTATCATTCTCTCAATGCCATCGTGATAAACCACAAGTACCCTGCCCCGCATCGATATTTTAGTCTCTCAACTAGTTGGTGCAAGGGTATGCTCGAAGATGGTTGGAGCTCATCAAAGATCATAACTTCGAGATCCACTACCATCCGGGAAAAGTGAACGGGGTTGCCGACATGTTTAGTCGGAAAGCCCACGTTCACAACTTGGCGATTGCTGAGTTAGAGGAAGAGGAACCAAGTCTTCGTGTCATTCCGTATGGAGTACTCTATAACATTGCTCCCATTCCAACAATTTGAGGAGTGATTGCTGAGGTTCAAAGGAGAGATAAGGGTATGTCTCACATACGGAGAAGAATAGACAACAGAGAGACGAGGTGGTTCAGGAAGGACAATGAGGGTACTCTATGGTTAAAAGACCATATAGTTTACCTCGTAAGATGAAGCTCTACGGACGGAAATGTCGCGCACCTCTGAAGTGGTGTGAGTACGGCGAAAGAGTACTTTTCGGGGTTGATTAGTCAGCAAAGCCGATGACCGAGTTCGGGCAATAGAAGCGAACTTGAAGGTTGTACAATCCCGACATAAAAGCTACAATGATCAAAGGCGTAGACCGTTGCATCGATGGCTGAGAACTTATCTTCGTGTGTCTCTGATGAAAGGAATTCACCGGTCCGATGTAAAGGGGAGATTTTGCTCCCCGAGCTTTAGATCCATTTGCTATCGCGAAGAAGTGCGGACCCGTAGCCTACCGGCTGGAACCACCGGCAATCCTTGCTGGTGTTCACGACATATTTCATGTGTCACAGCTACAGGAGTGCCTCAAAATTATCATTGCTATCCGCACCGAATAAATCGACGAGTGGAGACCGGACCTTACATACGCCGAGTGACCGGATCAGACTATTGATGAAAGGATCCGGAACACCTGGAACCGGACATTAGGATTGTACAAGGTGCTGTGGAGTAATCATACCACGGAGAAAACAACATGGAAAGTAAAGATTACCTCTACATGAACTATCCGGAACTTTTATCGTCGAACCGTTTGGAATTATCTCTCCCGTCTCGTTCTTCTTTTGTAATCTCGGGACGAGATTCTTTTTAAGGGGGGGAGGAATGTAAAAGTATCAAAAATGTGAATGTAAAGAAACATATGTTTGAACGTCATTGTGTTTCGGGTTCATGGAAAATGGGACTTACAAAAATTTTCTTACACGGGATGGTATACGTGGGGTTCAACAACACGGGTTCAAGCATTCATTTGAATGAGTTGGACCAAGGTGGAGTTAAACCCATGTGTAAATCATACATGTTCATAAGAAAGAATTAAAAGAAGATCTTTAGACTCAAATGATCACCTCAAAGTGCCGCCAAATTTTTTAATACACATGGAACATCATACATTTGAAATTGAGGAGATTTATGGTGGCAAACTTCTGAGTTTAGGGTGAGTTAAAAAGTGGTTAATTGAGATCATTTGCAAAATCTTTTCTGAATTCAAATTTGAAAGGCAAGGATCAAAATGAATTTGTGAAGTTCAGACTAGGACCAAAAAGTGATCAGGTATGTTCTATGAGCAAACCAAACTTGTTGACAAAAATTCAAAAGTGGTCATTTAAAAAATGGAATACAAACTGTGGTTGCAAACATTCTAAGTGCAGCAACCAAATTTAAAAGTTGATTCCATTATTGAAATCCTCAGCCCCAAATTTGTGGGAAGATAAATTTTCACCACATTGGGAAGTATTTTGGCTAAGCAAGTGCAAAAGGACACAAAGGGGCATTTGAATTCAAATTCAAATTCTAATTTGGAAGAAGATTGGCCACATGTTCAAATGAGTTCCAAGAATTTAGCTCCACATATTGGAATTTGGTCAATTGCCAAATTTTGGAAGATCTTTTGAGGAGGAACTGGGATGGAGCCCACTTGTCATTGAGCCAAGTAGACTTGCTCCCTAAGTCTCTCTGTTTTTGTTCACTGGAGCCTAGCTGTCAGTGAAATGAGCCACGGGCTCTGTTTTTCTTCTACTACGTGCTCGACAGTAGTGGCCTCCGATCACGCTTGTGTCTTCCCGACGCCACCTCCTGCTTTTCCTTTCGGATTCCCCGGCTCTTATCCTCCACACTGAAGCAACACACGACTTTGCTCACTCTTAGCTCGTGCTTTCGCTCCCTGTTCCGCTCCCGCGCACAAAGGTTGGCCACCGGCGCCGCTCCTCAATTTTCCACTGCACACCGGCGTCCGATCAATCTTTGCTCAAGCCGTCAACACAAAAAGGAAGCGCATACATGTGTACAAGGTTTTCCCGAGCTCAGCTACGACGCTCGGGGCTTCTGTTGGCCATAAATTGAAGATCAGCGAGGAGAACCGAGGTGCAAACGGCGGAATCGCAACCGGCTCACCGTAGGCAGCATGCCACGGCCGTTTTCACGTCCAACTCGCTGCACAAGAAAGGTGTGCCACACTCCTTAGATCGTGTAGCTGAAATTCATATAGCAATTGATCAACCGGGTGTGGAGAATTTCCAAACTTTCCAAAATCTAGTGCATGCGGGTAGGGCTCGGTCTACCCCGAAATTCGCGTTGCACGATCCACCAGAGCTCGAGCAAGCTTGCACACAGCTTCCATACTTCCTAGCGCCCCTCCTCTACAAAGAACCGAGCAAAAACATCAAGAAATGAGGGAGTTCTAGCTGTTTTCTTAGCCGCCGGTGCAAAAGTACCTCGGATCACCATGGAGCCCCCGGTTGCCGGCCGTTTCACCGGCGTTAGAGTCCAAGTCTAACTTCTACACCGTCCACTGGTGCTCTAGGGCCGAAAATCCAAGATTTTAGTGAAGGATGGGGCTCGGATGACCTCGCTGGAGCTCTAGTGATGCGCTGCCCCCGTCGCGCACCCCTCTCCGAGCATCGCCGGCCACCGGAGACCGTACCATCGAGTTCAACAGATCAAATTAGTGGGGGGCGGCAAGTTGGAGGCCGGGGGTGGCCGGAAAGTTGGTTCTGGTGGCCCTCACCGGAGCACGCCGCCGCTGCCCCCTGTTTGGCGCGAGGAAGGGGATGAACTGACGTGTGGGGCCCACAGCCGAGTTTAAACATTTCTAGAATTTGTCTAGTTCTGTTTACACTTTGAAGAGCCTTAACTTTGTGTTGGAATGTACGAAAATTTCAAAATAAATTTTGTTGGATTTCTGTCAGAGAGTACTATCCAGGGGTGTAGCCCAATAATTATGAAAATCCCTGGATTTGGCTCAATAATTCATATAAGGAAAATATTGTAGGAATTTTTCCAGGAGTTTGGTATAATGGAAAATTCCCAAATTTGGTCAGTATATCCTACCAAATACACTTGAACTCCAACAAAAATTTAAGAGGCATTGGACCTCATTTGCTTGGCCAAATGTGGTGTTAATTCCTTATGTCTCTGAAAATTGGAAAAAAATAGAAGAGTCATTTTCAGTTTCTCACCAATTCTTTTAAAGGTCATATCTTGGTGTAGGAACCCCCAAATTTAGTGATTCAAATTGGATTGGGTTCAGATTGAAAAACCCTATCCAAATATGCCACCCAATTTGTATGAAAATCATTATTTAATTCTGGAAAATTCTTTAATGCTTTTCAGAAAAAGAATTTTAGAGGGAGTTTGGCTCATCCAAAAATCCTCAAATTTTGCCAGAATATTATTTAGGATATTAGGGAACTCCTGTAAATGTTTCAGCAAATTTGGAGTTGTTTTAGTTAGGATAATTCGGATTTCATTTTTCTGTGTTCAAATGAATACAGAAACATTTTCAGAGAATTTACAAAACTTGGAAATTCAGTTCTGGGCAGCTCTTATCTCCAAAAATCCTAGGAAAAATGCATGCATGCTACCTGAGCTATGTTTGAAATGGTAGTTCACTTGAATTTGCATGAAAGTGTAAATTTATTCAGAATCAATTCCTTTTTGCCTAAATGCTTAGGGAATTGTTCTGAGTGATCTTTTCATTGAAAAATTCTAAATTTTGATCCAGATGACTTTCTTGTGACAAGGAACTCACGTGAAAATTTTCAGCTCCATTGGAGCCCTGGATCAGTACTGTTCTGTTCAACCTCATTAGGTGATCAACATACAAGTGATGAAAAACACTTACCACTTGATCATAGTACTTAAAATCAAACCCAAACCACTAGCACCAGTGTCATTTTAAATTCTTAAACTGAGTTCCAGTTTTAAACTTGTCTTTAGAACTTGTTAGCAAAAGCTTTACAATTAAACATAAATGCATATTCATAACGTGTAGTGATTAAACGTTGAAAAGTGGAGGAGGAGTGAAGCTTGGATCAAGGAGCAAGAAGGGCAGTGATTAAATTTCAAGTCATCAGCAACTAACTTCATATTTATCTGACTTTAGTCACCTGCAAAACCAAGGCAAGCTCCGGTTTGCATTTAAGCTGTTTTATAAAGTTTTTACTTTGTTCACAATTATGTGTTAAAGTTGTATGTGCATTAGGTCAAGTATGTTTTATACTCCACTTGCATAACCAGAATGGACCCTGGAGTTAAGGGTAGAATAGAGTTTCCCCGCTGTAGAATATTGCCGTGCTAAATAGATTAGGACATCCGGTAGAAGTCGAGTTGTTGGAATCTACTCGCGAGCTATAGTACAAGATCACACGGTATAGTGGAAAGAGGCAAACTAAAGTTTATATTTCCAAATATGAGACCGGGCAGGAGGGTTAGGCAGCGACAAGACATGGTCTTGGTCGAGTAGCTCTGCCTGTATCGGTTAAGGACCGAAGCGTGTGCTGCCCTGGGAGCAAGTATTGAGTTGTGTACCGGATGCGTACTGCTATATGGGACCCAGGAAACCGATGTACCAGGTTAACTGGATTGTAGAGGCATACCACATCGTCTCGTTAGACTTATAAGCCCGAGACGGCGCGATCGGTTCTACAGTCGGGTGCCTTGCGAAAGGTTGCCACATACGACGTAATGAAGGACACTAGATTTGGGTCTTCAGAAGCGGGCATATGTGTCGAGCTATCCGTGCAGTGTTTGATTCGAATCACCGTCCCTTGCGGTTATGAGCACCGCTTGCTCATTGCACTGTGACGTAGTAATCAAGTTGTGTGGAAATAGTTTGCAAGTTTTTAATTGCTGCTATGATAATTGGAATTGCATGAAAACCATGTATGAAGTAGTGATAGAGAAAATTAAAGTTAATTTTTACCTTGGGACAATTAACCTTGGAATTAAGCGTTTCTTGTTTGATTGTGGAGTTCCAATGTTGCTGGGCACAAGGTCACTATTGTGATGGCTAAAATCTGAAAGATAAGGATGAACGTGTAGGCGAGTCTTTATTCAATTTTCTTCTTTATTGTCTAAGTTACCTTCATGTAGAGTTACATGCTTTAGGAGAGACGGTTAAGTCTTGCTGAGCCTTTGTGCTCACTCTTGCTATATGAGTGGTTTTGCAGGTTAACTTTGACGCTTATAAAGAAGGTTGTCCGGTGAGATTCGGAGACTTCCGAGTCATGTCACACATAGAGAACCTAGCCGCTGCAATGTCGTCGTGTTGCTAGCGAGAGGAGTCCGCGGGCTAGACCTCTTCTTGAGTGCTCATTAGTTATTCGACGTGAGCTGTTTATAGACTTCCGCTGTAGTTACTTTATGTAAATTATTTGCAAAGAACATTTGTAAGCTTCCGCTTTTGATTTATGTAATACAGTTTTCCTTACATGTGTGCTGTTGGGTGCCGCATAACACAGTACCACCCAATGCAATTCCCGGGCGAGTGGCATGGCCCCGTGATATGGGTCAGGGTCCCTCTCAGCTGCCGCTGTTCCGCGCCTCCACACTCGCCCTCTGCTAGGGCGATGTACCCCGGGTACCCGAGAGGCAACCAATCAACCTACCGAACCGAGTTACGTGGCTCCGCGGGCCCCATACAAGCTACGCGAGAAGTGCCAGCACAAGGTACGACTCAGGGCCCGGATCCAGGATGGCACCACTATGAGTCCCGACCTTGATGTCGAGACACGAGAAATCGATCCCTGGCCGCCAGAGTTAGGGTAGCAGCCGATCCTCAGGGCCGGGAAGTAACGTCTGACCTTGGACCCCCGCCAACGAGGCTGTAAGAAGGGGCAATCTGGGTTAGAGCCCGGACCGGAGGCAGGTAGAAGACTTCAATACTGACGTGAAGGAACAACAGAGGGACTTCACGACAGAGTGGGAGGCCACGGGCGACAAGACAGGCACGACGTCGGCCATCATCACCAACCGTTCCGTCCTGTTCAGCGTGGGTGCACAGGAACCAAAAGTAGACGTAGACCATAGACGAGATGGAAGCAGGGTACTCATCGCTTCTATAGCTCATCGAGCCGCCTTAGGCACTGACACATCATGTAAACCCCCACCCCATTTATGAGAAGTCAACGGGTAGGTAGATGCCCCCCAGCTATAAAAGGGGGAGACCAGGAACCTCCCCACGGTCGACGGCACGTCCACATGACACGCACCACACTTATGCTCTCCACGCACAAGGAAGCCTCGCTAGTAACCCCCGGTTCCACGAACCGACGAGCTAATACAAGATCAACAAACACCCCAAACTGGACGTAGGACATTCTGTCCGAACCAGTATAAATCCTTGTCTTTATTAGATAGCCATTCAGACAAAACGTGCAACATTTGATTACTAGCCGGTGGTAAAAACACCAACACCGTCATCCTACAGGGATCTTATAAATCCTTGTCTTTATTAGCTAGCCATCCAGACACAAAACGTGCAACATTTGATTACTAGCCGGTGGTAAAAACACCAACACCGTCATCCTACAGGGCTCGCTGGTCACCGCATGTCGTCCACATCTGGCATACGCCACCCGCCATCCACCTCAGTGCCACGACGCTGCCCACCTCTGTGCTCGCCGTCGACGCGAGCTGGTGAGGCGCCACATCCCCCTCCGTTCCCCCTTGACATGTGATGATCAGCGCCACGCGGTTCGTGCCAGCGCCTCTGCGATCGCCGGCTCGCCCCCTCCATATATCGAGGTGAACACTTGGCTAATTGCCTAATTGGCTTGAACATTTGATTGATGTAACATAGCAACGTTTAGCAGTACTGCTTGTGCACTTGATTATTTGATTTATGTGCCTGTACCTATGCTTTAGTGATTGATCTATATGTCTGTGTGTTAGTGCTTGATTTGTATGCAATATAACCAGATTAGAAATTAATTTATACTTGTTTATGTTGTAGTAGTCTTATTACTCATTACTCCATGCCATATATTGTTACTAGATGCCAAAAATCAAGTTACTCATTATAGTTTTTATGTTGTATTAGTTTGATTACTCATTACTCTATGCTATATATTCTTACTAGATGACATAACCTGATTCACATAATGAAATGGAGGTTGATTGAGTGCAAGTGGATACCCAGGCATCGCAAATTAATCAAATGCAGTTGCAACATCACAGTCACAAGGATTAGCTGTTGAACAAGAAGTTATTGAGTTGGACAAGAATGGAGATGAAGCGGGAGGTGTAGGATCGAAGGATACGAGATCAACTACCAGAAAAGGGGTGGATGGTAGATGAGACAAAAAATTAAGCGAAAGACTTAACCCCTCAACAAAAACTGAGCTGTCTTAAAAACACGTGTGTGTGAGTAGTTACTCTAACCTCAGACGTGATAAAAACTCTAAAGAAGGTAGAGAAAAAAGTAGGAAGCTAACGCAACAAGAATCACATTAATAGGTTGAGTAAAACATAAGTTATGATAAAAAACGTGAGCAAAGGTTAGTCTGATCTACCCGAGCAAAGAACCAACCTAAGTTGCAAAAACTCACTTGTGACTTATGAACTGTGACTCTAATGACCTTCCAAGCCAGCTGCAAGAGATGATTCTCTCGGAACCAAGTCCCCTCTATTTATATCCACAGCCCTCAGGCTACCAAAACTAACTAGTACACCTCGAAAGAAGTTCTATTCAAATATGACACCTCCTAACCTACCTGTACTCTATCTATTTGCACATAGATCAGATCCTAACCTTCCAAAACTCTATAGGTGCAACCACAAGAGTTATGGACACAAACAACTCAAAATACGACCTTAGCTTGGACTCCCCAGCCCGATCTCTCAACCAACTTGTAACCAAAAATTTTATGGACAAAACAGTCTGATATCCTACAAAAACGCACGACCGAACCCAGCTGATTCTCGGATTCACGTCAGAACCTACCTTAAATAAAGTTTTCACGTTTGAACATACTAGAGTCACACCACAAACTTGTGACAACCTCCACACACGTTCAAACACCATCACCATGCCTTATAACCATGTTGTCACGTCCATGCACTCCTTGCACATGTGCATACACATTCCAAACATGTTCAACCTTCATTTTCATCGTTCAAACATTGTTGGAATCACGTCACAACATTGTGCCATCCCTGCACTTGTGCCCATGACTTTACACACATTTGCAACACCACTTGACTCGTATCAAGTACCTTCATATACATCGTTCTTGATCCAAACATGCTGCATAACTCCTTTGATCGCCTCAACCACAATTCCTCCTGAATTTGGTTGTTGAATCTCAACTTTTCCCTAAGTTTAGTTTAAGTATCACCATCACCAGCCATGTATTGACATCAAGCAACACCTGCACATGAGAAAACAACCAATTCTCTGCGAGCACAAGTCCACGACTTGACTCTTGTTACTCCACACCACAACACTTTGCATGACAGCCTCACACAAACATGTTTCTCACATTCAAACCACCATAACACTTCAAAAACTCAGTCCATTAGAACCAAGAATTCACTCCTACACATCAAAGACAAGCTTAACACGTCCCATGTCAATCCACACGTCAAACACAAACAAAAAATTTACATGAGCATCACTCAAATACTTCTTGCCAATATATTCAACACACCTAGATCTTACAGTAGGAAGGAGATGACAGCAAGGTCAGAGATGTTGTGGCACTTCAGTAAGATTAAAGATGATAACAATATTGTTAAGAGTGATAGGTGTAAATATTGCAGTCGTACTATGAAGGCGGACTCAAAGACAAATGGTATGTCTTCCTTGTAGGGACATTTCAATGTTTGCAAGCAAATCCCCATAAGTTTAACAAAGATCCAATACAAGGTATTCTATAAGCAACTCAAGGTGAATATGTTGGCACTTGGAGGTTTGATCAAGATGAACTTAGGGCTGCATTTGCTGAGATGGTCATAGAAGACGAACAACCCTTTTGCTTTGGTGAGAAAAAATTGAGAAGGTTTATGGCCAAAGTCTGCCCACGTTTCCAACTTCATCTAGAAGAACATGTATTAGAGATGTAGTGCATTGTTTCTTACAAGATAAAGCCAAGCTAAAGCAATTTTTCAAAGATTCTTGTCAAAGGGTTTGTTTAACATTATATGGTTGGACTTCTCATCAGCAATATGGCCTTATGACTGTGACTGCCAATTTTATTGATGATAATTGGAGACTTCATAAGAAGGTTATTGAATTTTTCATGGTGAAGGGTCGAATTTGACAAAGTTCTTCCGGCGTGCTCGAACCGACGTTCCGGTACGGGAACTCCAAATTCTTCCTCCTTATGGTTGTTAGGTCAACAAATTGTGCACACAGAGGCTGGACTAGCTAGCGATCATTTTCCTTTTAGTGATCCTAGCTTAAAATCGACTCAGAGCAAGGTATTTCGAGCTCTCCCGAGCATACACATGCCGGTAAGAGACCGGCGCACGGTGACCACCTAGTTAGAGCCAGTCCCGCGTGAGTTTGAATCCATGTTGATGATCCTCAAGGTACAATGGTGCTCTAGAGCCGTTTAGCCAAGCTTTTGGCGGGCTAGGTCAGTCGGCCGACAGCGCCGAAGTTGTACCGAAGCTGCCACACGCCTCCAACGGTGTTTCGGCCGCTGGTAGCTCCCCCTCGTGCCATATACAGGTTGATTGCCCTCCCAGACACATAGGCAGCGAGAATTAGGCCGAGAGGTGGCCGGAGTAGCGAGATTCATCGAGCTCTGGCGAGGGGGCGGCGCGGGCACGCACGCGGATGTAAAATCCCCAAAAAGTGGTAGCAAGAAAAATTCAGTTCACGTACGCCCGTACTCGATGTTGCCTACAGCATGCAACCACCACGGACGTCGTACACAACCACCTTTCATCCATCAGCCAAGTGTTGAACCGGTCCTATCTTCCCGAGCAGGAGGTCTCTGCGTGGATCATCCGCAGTGCCCCACCAGCCGATTTATACCTCCCTGCTCTCAACCTATCCTCTGGACGACAAGCAATGACTCAACAGATCACTACCCAAATTACATCAATTTCCCGGTTCCCATATATCTGGTAGGTCTTCGGTACTGTTCTAGCTTGTTCAACAGGCCCGCACACGGCTCGGTCCTCAATCGACACAAGCAGAGCTATGGCACCCAGGCCCCAAAGTCCTGCTGCCCTTACTCTCCGCTCGGTCTCATTTTTCGTGCCATGTTAATCATTTGCTATCTCTAACCGATGTAAAAGCCCATGGGGTCTAGAAAGAGTGATGACCATTATGGTTGATAATGCAAGTGCCTATGACACTAGTGTTGCTTATTTGAGGAGGCAACTGAGCAGAAGTAATGTAGGTATGGCAAGTATTTGAACATGAGATGTGCAGGACACATTGTTAACCTCAACGATCATGATGGCCTAAAAGACGTGGACCTCTTTGTGAAGTGTGTTAGAGCTGCTGTTAGATATAATAAAAGTGTGGTTCAATAATAGTCAAATTTAAGGAGATCGTGGAGAAAGAGAAGTTGATCAACAAGCCATTTCTAAAGCTCGATATCCCAACAAGATGGAAGTATGCATATTTTATTCTTAAAGATGCACTTGTTTGTGAGAAAGTGTTCACAAGGTTAGTTGATGAAGACATGAGCTATGTCATTGACCGTTCTGAACCAAGGGATGGATTTGATCATATAGATATAACCGATTGGAAAAATGCTAAAAAGATGGCAAATTTTTATAGAGCATTTTCATGATCTCACCGTTCATGTCTCTACTACACTCCATATCACTTCCCATACATTCTTTCATGAGATAGGAGAAGTGCATTTGTTGATTTAATCTTTGTTGAATAGTATAGATGCTTTGCAATCAGCTATGGGCACGAGAATAAAAGATAAATTTAACAAATATTGTGTGCTTTGGCACACCAACAATGTGAATGAGAATGATCAGAAGGGCAGGGAAAAGAAGAAGGAGAACCTTAATTTACTGATTTTTGTTGTTGGTTGTCTTGATCCTAGATATAAGTTATATTTGTACACAAAAATGACTAAAAAAGAAAGGGCAGCCCGGTGCATGTAGCTCCCGCTTGTGCAGGGTCCGGGGAAGGGTCCGACCCAGTTGGGTCTTTTGTACACAGCCTTTCCCTGCATTTCTGCAAGAGGCTGTTAACTGTTGAAGAGATATTTGGTGAGTCAAGGGGAACCTACTATAGAAAGCTATTAACAATTGTGTTCGTGGGTTGTTTGAAGAATACAGAAAAATGTATGCTCCAGGTGAAGAGGCAGCTGATGTAAGTGATCCAATAGCATCAATGGGAGGGAGAGGAGGCAAACTGAAAGAATTTATCACTAAGAGGATAAAGCTAGGCAATAGTTCAAGCAGTGATAATAAGTATGAACTTGAAAAATCTCTTGCTGGAGAAACCAAAGACACTGAAATGAAGATTGACCTTTTAGTTTGGCCAAAGAACTCTGAGTAGAGGTTTCCAAATTTTGTCTCGCTTGGCTTCTGATTTGCTTGCTATACCTATCTCAACGGTAGCTTTAGAGTCAACATTTAGCACAAGTGGATGCATTCTAGATGACTTTCGAAGGTCCCTTACTTCATTCATGCTTGGAGCACTTATATGTACACAAAATTGGCTGAGACGGGCAATAATTGTTGATATTACAGATAATATTTTGGAATTAACTATGTTGTAACAAAGTACAACATTCCATCAGTTACTTGTTTCTATATTATTAAATTGTCACTCTTTTTATTCACTATTGACATGAATTGGCTCATCCACTCGTTGCAGAATTAATTGAAGAATTCGGTGCAAAAGGAAAAGAGAAACAAAACAAGATTCCACATCAAGGACATATGCAACAACAGCGGGAAGCAACTCCATCAATCCTGGAACATCTATATCTTAAACGCTAATGCATTTTCGTCTTAGTCTACAACTGTGATGTGTGATCCTCTCTAGTCTATTTGAAGCAACCTATAACTTACGATATCTGAATTTATCTTATAACTGTGGGGGCTGCTGTTTTAGCTGCTGTCATTTTATAACTGCGTTGGAATGTCTGAATTTATCCTATACTGTTGCTAGAATGTCATTTTATTGTTGTGTTTGGCTGCTGCTTAGCTGCTATTTTACAGTTTTATTTATTGTTTTGGCTGCCGTACTTTGTAGCTATTTTTTCTTGCTGTTTTGCAGTTTATTGCTATGTTTGGCTCCTGTATTATGTAGCAGTTTTTGGCTGTTCAGACTTTTCTGTCACTATTCGGGTTATTTGGGTAACCCAAACCTGAATTTCTGGGTACAATTTGGGGTAGTGAATCTGAAATTTTTTAAAAATCTGAATTTTCTGATCCAAAATTTTGGGTAATCCCGAATGGCCACCGCTATTTGCAATGTAGAAACAATTCTTTAAAATCATCATCATGTGCGTACTGAGTTTTAATTGTTTCTAATCTAAAGATTTTACAGTCAAGTTGTGTTAACAAAGTATGTCTCCTACATAAAGCACAAGCAATGATATTTTCCTTCCCTGTTTGATAACATAAGGAAATGATTCATTAAATACAACATATTTAGCATGTCTACGGTTCAATTTCTGTTGAATACAAATATGTTCTAAAGATTTATGATCAGAATGTAAGACAAATCATTTGGGCCACAAATAATGTTGTCATGTTTCTAATGTTCTCACAAGAGCTTAAAAACCTTATTATAAGTGGAATAATTCAAAACAGGCCCACTCAACTTTTCTCACTAAAATATGTAACTGGTTTTTTATTGCAGCAAAACACCAATTCAATCCCACTAGCATTACATTCTAGCTTATAAGTCTTACTAAGATCAGAAAGTTGAAGTAGAGATGCATGTGTCAACTTATCTTTTAACATGTTGAAAGTGTTCTCTTGGGATGCACTACAGGAATCCAGCAAAAAAGCTTGTTTACGACGGCCAGTGTGGGGACCCCCCCGAACAGTCCAGGAATCGCATTGGGTGGTGCCGTGTGATGCGGCACCTAACAGCACATCACCGAAAAACACACATACACAACAATATATGTCTGTCATACATATTATTGTCTCATTTTACAAATAATGTACAAGTTTACATTTCAGCGGAAGATAAGAATACACTCACGAACTATAGCCTACGCTAAGGAAAATGAATCCATCCGGCCCGCGGATGCTTCACACTAACACCACATCAACCCACAGCGGCGTGCAGGGCTCCTAGTGAGACTCACACCCCTCATTGGGTGCTTCCCCGCTCGGATCTCACTTCCTCCCTAACATTGTCTTATGCAATGTTACCTGCAAAACAATGGATCAACAAAACGTGAGCTTATGCTCAGCAAGACTTAACCAAAGTCCTACACATGGGACTCTAAATGCTGGAAAAATATGGCTGGCTAGAAATAAAGGGCTGGACAAAGAAGTTTGCATAAAAACTGAACTTGAGCTAACAGAGAGTCCTTACTTCCAGTTTTAAGCAACTTTTATAATCCTCACACAATTTACATCGAGACTCCATAAGCAAACAAGAAACGCTTCATCTCGATGCCACTTGCCTGAGGAGAAGATAAATTTAGTGAGGTACTCTAGACTCATATATACCTTGCGCCATCAATGTCGAGTATCCACAATCAAACAAGAAACGCTTTGTCTCGATGCCACTAGCCCAAAGTAGAAAGTAAATTTAGTGAAAGTAGTTATCATTCCTCATCTCCAATATGAGGATTAACCATGAAGTATCTTTCTTTTCTCCCAGTTTATTACTACGTCACGATGCAAAGAACAAGTATGCTCACTACCGCGAGCGACGGTGATTCGAATAAAAAACACCCGACTGACACGACACATACGCCCGTCCGAGACAGGTGATCAGCCCATCCCCTCAACGTCGTATGCGGCAACCATTCACACGACACCCAAACATCAAACCGGTCCCACCGACTTGGAGTAAGTCTCACTACGGCAAACCCTCGTAGGGCCGACTTCTCTCTCCTTTCAGTATCTGCATAAGACGGTGGGGAGTGCCTCGACACCCAGGTTAACATGTTACATCGGTTTCCTGGGTCCCATATTGCTAGTATGCATCCGGTACACAACTCAAACTTGTCCAGCAGGGCCACACACGAGAACGGGCCCTAATCGACTCATATAGAGACTAGGTTCATAGGACCACGTGCTTGAGCCTTCCATCCATACTGCCCGGTCTCCATTTCCCAATTAAGTGGATCAATTCCCAACTCTTCCGATTGGTCCCCCTTAATCCCGGTTCACGGGTAGGAAACGGCCTACTCGAGTTACGCATCTTTTAATCCATGTTTCTTAACTTGATTAAAAGAGTTATAATTAAGTAAAAATCTACTCTAAATCAAACTCCAGGGATTTATTGGGTCATGCATGTGGAGTGTCATACAATCTAGACTTAGTGCAATAATCAAAATGCTAGACATTATAAAGTGAATCCAAATAGAAACTTGTAAATTTTGATGTAAACCGGGGCTTGCCTTAGTGTTGATCCCGACTAAAGTTTCTGTCAATAGGAGAAAGTCAGCAGCCTTCGAAGTCTTCGCGAGAATTATTTCTATCGCAATGTGTGAGACCTATGTGTGCTGAATACATTGGCAATTAGGATAAAAGTTAGCATTAACATTCAAAGTTTTGAATATTGCCAAAACATTCTTCCGTGGCAAGGTCCGACAAGTTCTTTGTTAGGTCCGCCAAGTGTTGGCAAGGTCCGACGCAAGGTCCGGAGAGCTCCTGCAAGGTCCGGAGAGCTTCTGTGAGGTCCGGAGCTTGTTTTCAGGGAGCTCCCGTGAAGTTCAACTAGTAGAACTGCAGTGTCTTGTTTTTGCTTTTAACTCGCAATGTTTCAAACTTGCTTTATGGGAAGGTTTTCTTAGTATTAATTTGCTAAGTTTTTGGTGTGTTTTGGTGGTTATAGCTGTTATCATTTGATATGGTTTGCAACATGCTTATGTGACGTGCTCATGTAAGGTGTTGTGGTTTTCGAACTAACGTGAGTCAAGTCGAGGACTTGTGCTAGGAAGAATTGGTTGTTAATTCATGTGCAGGTGTTGCTTGAGTTCAAGACATGGCTGGTGACGGGATCCTTGGACTAGTCTCAGGGAGGAGATGAGGTTCCAACAACCAAGTTCAGGAGGAGCTGTGGTTGAGTTGATCGGGAGGTCGCGCAGCATGTTTGGATCAAGGGCAGTGCATATGAAGGTTGCGTGTACGTCGTTGGAAGGTGTTTGCACGTGTGCAAGGATTGCATGGACGTGGCAACATTGTTCCAAGGCGTGATGAAGAGAAGTGGACGTAAAGAATTGGTCGGAAAGGTCCAACCGGCTGGATTGCGTACTTAGGCTGAGGCTGAGTCGGATATGGCTCAAATATAGAAGATTTCAGTTAGTTATGATAGGATTTCGTGCTAGGCACGAAGTTGAGTTGTTTTAGGAATGTTAAGGACGTTTCTAAGGTGTTTGGAAGTCTCACGATTGCTTCTATCTGCGAATAGGAGAGTCCTGAGCAGTTATGGTAAGTTAGGATACGAGTCCAATTAGGATTAGGAGTCCTAGATTGGATTGTTTAGCCTGAGGGCTGGCTATAAAAGCAAGGGAGGCCTGAGCTCTCGTGAAAAGAGAACTTTGGGCTGTTCCTCTTGTGTTTCTATTGAATAAAGTTTATAGTTTCGAGTAGCTTTTGTGCCTTGTTCGTCCGATTTGTTTTTCGTCAAGTCTTTCTCGCCGAGTTTCTGGACAGACCGATGTTGCTTCGGTGTTTCATTCATAACTCGAGTTTTACAGATCCAATTGACGTGATTCTTTTTGGGTTGTCTTCACAACTCAATTATATATCATATGTGAAATTTTTACAAGCTTCGAATCTGTAGTTTTTGAGATACACGAGCTTCTTTGCAGCGTTGCAGATCTGTTTTATATCGGGTAGAACAGATTGATCTTCGTTTAATGTTTTGATCGTATCTCAAGTTTTACTTCGTGTTTTCAAGTGATTCTGGTTGCATTAGATCCGTGACTTGATTCTCTACCTCTCTACTTGATTTGTCACGGTTGAACACGTTTGAAAACACTTGCACACACGGTTTCTTTAACCGATTGATTTTTTGCTGAGGGGTTTTTGTTGTTTCTGCTGCGAAAAGTTTTAATCTACCATTCACCCCCCTCTGGTATCTTTTCACGTGCTCTTCGATCCTACAATTGGTATCAGAGCCAAGGTGCTCTAATATTTGTGATTTGCACGTGTTTTGACTAACCATCATGGAGAAGTACTCCGCAAAACCTTGTGTGTTCAATGGCATCGATTTTCAGGTTTGGAAGGCGCGGATGGAGGCCTACGTACAGGCGCAAGGCTTCGCCATATGGGAAAAGGTCTACCGGAACTTCGATGTACCACCCAACGATCAAGTTACGGCTGCGAACATGAGAGATGTTGACAACAACAACAAGGCTCACAACTTCATCATCCAAGGATTGACTCAAAGCGACTTCGACCGTGTTGCACACCTCCGATCTGCATATGATGTTTGGAATGCTCTTTGTGACTACCATGAAGGATCCAATAAATCAAGGAGGTAAGGCAAGATATGTTCAAGAAAGAATACATGCGTTCTGAGATGCAACCCGGTGAGTCAATTGACGACCTTTTTGCTCGCTTTAATAAAATTCTCAGCAACTTGCGTAGTGTCAATGTTAACTTTTCAGATGCTGAAAATGCTAGACAATTGTTAGGAGCATTAGATATGTCAATTTGGGAGATGAAAGTTACATCTATTCGTGAATCTACTGTCATGAGTTCTCTTACTTTAGACGTGCTTTACTCTAAATTGAAAACTCATGAAATTGACATCATCTCACGTAAAAACCCCAGCAAGTCTATTGCATTTGTTTCGCAACGTGACATGTCTAGTTCTAGTCAATCATCATCTAGTGGTGCACTCTCTTTGCTGTCCTCTCTAACCCTTGAACAGATTGAAGAGTTTCCAGAGGAGGAGCTTGCACTCATCTCTACTCGGTTCTCAAAAGCATTGCAAAATGTGAGAACTAGAAGGAGAGGAAGCTCCGGACCTCAACGATGTTTTGAATGTGGTAAGACAGGACATTTTCGTACGGAGTGCCCTAACCTTTCAGGTCCGACTTCACGTGAAGAAAAGCAAACAAGGCCGAAGAAATCGTTTGCAAAGAATAAGAAGAAGAAAGATTTATCAATGCGCAACATAGTGCATAGTATGATCTCTGCACTTCAAGATTTCGGCTCAAGTGATGTGGACACCGGTAGTGATGAAGATGAAGAAGCTATGGCAAATATGTGCTGCATGGCGAGCAAGTCAAGTTCAAGCTCCGAGGAGGCAGAACACAACAGCGACGATGAAGAGGTATGTCCCACTTGCGAAGAAATGTGTTATGCTATTTCTCGTGCCACTGTTATATTAAAGGAAAAGGATAAAAAACTTAGGAACAATGCTGTTAAAATTGAATCACTAGAATCTGAAATTAATCGTTTTAAAACTTTGATTCCTAGTGATGATTCTTGTTCCTCATGTGATTTGATTTATGAACAATTATCCTCTTTAAGAAGTGCACACGCATCTACACTTGATAAACTTAAACTTGAAATTGAAAAGAACAAAGAGCTTGCTGCACTTAATGATAAAAATTTGAAAGATGCTTGTTGTTCTACAATTGATTTGTATTGTTCTTCATGTGATGATCTGAATAAGAAACTAAATGATGCTATGAATGAGATTTCTATTTTGAACAATGCTTTACGTGTGCATGAAGTTAAATATTGTTCAAATTTCAAACTAAAAGGAAAAACTTCATGTGAAAACTGCTTTGATCTGTCCAATAAACTTGATGACATGCATAGGACACTAGATCGGTTTTCTAATGCAAATAAGAACCTAAACTTGCTGCTGAATTATTATAAGTCTTGTAATGATAAAACTGGTTTAGGTTTTAATCCTCATGCTCATGCTAAGGCACACCCAGCTAAAGTTGTAAAGTCATTAGGAAGCGGTTTGATTCAAACAGCTCCTAGACAAAAAGAGGTGATTTTCAAATCTGCAGGAGTACTGTCCCATTCGGGTTCTAATAAACGTGATGCTTGCTCATCTAGACATGATAATAAGGTTATTTTTCATTGTACCTACTGTGGTAGAGATGGTCATGTCATGGATTTTTGTTATAGACTAGCTAAACACGATAAGAAACAAAGAATACTTGCTAGATCACATAACAACCAAGAAAAATCTGCTAG
This sequence comes from Neostapfia colusana, assembly GCA_030760725.1. Lineage (NCBI taxonomy): Eukaryota > Viridiplantae > Streptophyta > Magnoliopsida > Poales > Poaceae > Neostapfia > Neostapfia colusana. Next base: position 32,781,508 of record JASWHV010000005.1, on the reverse strand, counting down.
ACCGAATGTTCGGAGCTTGCAACCTGCTGTAATGAGTCAAAAACTTGCTCCCGGACCTACTGTTTTTTGTGCTACATATAACACATCTTCTAAGTCAGTAGTTGGGAACAAAATTTTTCGATGTTTGGCTCATAAACCTGCTGTACCTTCTCAGCTTTCGCGTGTTATTCCTGCTGGACGTCGTGTGACTCAGTACTGGATTCCCAAAAGTCTTTTAACTAACCCCAGTATTGAGTCATCGACGTATTGTGCTGCTGTGTAGGTTTCACGTTTGAGGAAGGAGAACATTTGGATTGTGGATTCAGGTTTCTCACGCCACATGACCGGTAACAAAGAATGGTTCTCCTCTCTCTCTTTTGTGTCACGTGTAGAAAATGTTACTTTCGCCGATAACTCTTCTACTCCCATAATTGTTAAAGGTTCGGTTAGAGTAAACAATCTCTACACTTTGAAAGATGTGACACTTGTTAAAAATTTGAAATACAACTTGCTTTCGGTTTCACAATTGCTAGATGAAAATCTAGAGGTTAGCTTTGCTAAAAATTGCTGCAAGGTTGTAGATTCAAAAGGTGAGCTTTTGTTTAACATGTCTAGGTTTGGAAGAGTTTTTAAAGCCGATTTTGATTTGTCAACTTCTAAGCATCGGTGTCTAGTTGCTAATGATACAAAGGATCTATATTTTTGGCATCGTAGACTTGGTCACATAGGCTTTGATCATCTCACTCGTGTTAGTGCTCTCGATCGCATACGTGGGCTGCCGAAGCTTAAAAAGGACAATGATATTGTGTGCTCTTCTTGTAGACATGCTAAGTTTGTTGCAGGTTCACATGCTCCTCTCACAATGACCATGAAAGCTGAACCGGGACAACTTTTACATCTTGACACAGTAGGTCCGGCACGTGTTCAATCCTTCGGAGGTAAATGGTATGTGCTTGTGATTGTTGATGATTATTCCAGATATTCTTGGGTTTATTTTATGACATCTAAGAATGAAGCTTTTAGTCATTTTAGAACTTTATTTCTTAGATTATCTATTGATCACCCAGGATCATTAAAAGCAATTAGAAGTGATAATGGAACTGAATTTAAAAACCAATCCTTTGATCACTTTTGTGCTGAAAATGGAATAGATCATCAATACTCTTCACCCTATGTACCACAACAAAATGGTGTCGTAGAAAGAAAGAACAGGACCTTAGTTGAGATGGCTAGGACTATGCTTGATGAATATCAAACTCCTAGGAAATTTTGGGCTGATGCAATTGCAACCGCTTGTTATGTATCAAATCGTGTTTTCTTGCGTGCTAAGCTTGGAAAAACCCCATATGAGCTCCGGTTTGGACATAGGCCTAGTGTTACACACTTCAGGGTTTTTGGTTGCAAATGCTTTGTTAACAAACATGGTAATCTTGATAAATTTGAAGCTAGATCTGTTGATGGCATGTTTCTTGGTTATCCATCTCATACTATAGGCTACCGTGTGCTTTTACTTGACACTAACAAAATTGTGGAGACTTGCGAGATTTCTTTTGATGAAGCTAGCCCAAGTACTAGCTCCGATATTGCAGGTCTGGATCCATATCCGCAGGGGGAGAGTTTTTTTATTGAAGAAGATAAAGAAGTGGTACTGCTGCCTGAAAACTTGGAAGTAAATAACGATCAAGCTGCTGATTTTGCACCACAACCAGCACCAATAGTCACTACTGCTGGTTCGGACCTTCCTCAATCAACAAGCTCTCCTAATAAAAGGTCCGAACATGAAGAAGAAGGTGCTTGTGAAGTGTCTACTCCCCTCCGAGTACTCAAAAGTCATCCTCCACAACAAATCATTGGAAGCTTGCATGAACGAGTCACTCGGTCCAGGTTTTGTGATCCAAACTCTCATGCTCATTCTGCTTTTGTTGCTTCTTTTGAACCCAAGGATATATCACACGCACTCACTAATGAATCTTGGATTAATGCCATGCAAGAAGAGTTAGAAAATTTTGAAAGAAATAATGTTTGGAAACTTGTACCTCCACCTCAAGGTCACACATTAATTGGAACTAAATGGGTATTTAAAATTAAGCAAAGTGAGGATGGGGTTGTGGTTAGAAATAAAGCTAGGTTGGTTGCTCAAGGTTTCACTCAAATTGAAGGTCTAGATTTTGATGAAACATTTGTTCCTGTTGCTAGATTAGAAGCTATAAGAATTTTATTAGCATTTGCTGCATCTAAAGGTTTCAAGTTATATCAAATGGATGTTAAAAGTGCTTTTCTTAATGGCTACATAGAGGAGGAGGTTTATGTTAAGCAGCCACCGGGTTTTGAAAATCCAAATTTTCCTAATCATGTGTACAAACTGTCCAAAGCCTTGTACGGTCTAAAACAAGCCCCTAGAGCATGGTATGATAGGTTAAAAACATTCTTAATTGAAAAGGGGTTTACCATGGGCAAGGTTGATAAAACTCTTTTTGTACTTAAGCATGGCAATGACTCATTATTCGTTCAAGTGTATGTGGATGATATTATCTTTGGTTGTGCTTCTCATGATCTCGTGTCCAAGTTTTCAGCTATGATGAGTTCAGAATTTGAGATGAGTATGATGGGAGAACTCACATACGTTTTGGGGCTGCAAATCAAGCAAACAAAAGAAGGAACTTTTGTGCATCAAACTAAGTATACAAAGGACCTTCTTAAGCGCTTCAACATTGACAAATGCAAGCCTCTTCGGACACCAATGGGCACAGCAACAACACTTGAACTTGACGAAGATGGTGACCCGGTCGATAAAAAAGAATACAGAAGTATGATTGGATCACTTTTGTATCTCACGGCGTCAAGACCGGACATACAATTCAGCGTATGTCTTTGTGCACGTTTTAAAGCTTCTCCACGTGCTTCACATCGCCAAGCCATCAAAAGGATTCTCAGGTACCTACATGGAACTCAAGAATTTGGCATTTTTCTTCCTTCTTCCTCAACCGTTTCTTTGAAAGCTTTTTCGGATGCTGATTTTGGGGGTTGTAGGATTGATAGGAAAAGTACTTCGGGTGCTTGTCATTTTCTTGGTAATTCAATTGTTGCTTGGTCCTCTAGAAAACAAAGTTCAGTTGCACAATCCACGGCCGAATCTGAATATGTAGCTGCGGCTAGCGCTTGCTCACAAATTCTTTGGATTGTTGAAACACTTAAGGACTATGGGGTTGATTTAGATAGTGTTCCACTGTTTTGTGATAACACTAGTGCAATTTGTATTGCTAAAAACCCCGTGAAACACTCTAGAACTAAGCACATTGACATTAGGTATCACTTTCTTCGTGATAATGTTGAAAAAGGAAACATTGTGCTTCACCATGTCGATACCAAACAACAATTGGCTGATATTTTTACAAAACCTTTGGATTTCACTCGTTTTTGTTTCATTCGTAGTGAAATAGGGGTTATGCATCCTCATGGCTTAAATTGAGTGGGAGTTTTTGAAACTTTGAAAGTCTATGTGTGAATCTGAAACTAAAATAATATGAGCATAGTATTTCATACATATATGACTTTGTGATTCCTTTTACAGGCTGAAAGTTCTTACTAAATTACTCATGTTATACATTTTGTAGTCTTTGCCATGACTAGTAATTGGAATAATTACTTACACTAAATCTGGTCATGATCGAACTTTCTTGCTGTTTTGAACTTGTTGCGTGCTCACAAGTGCTTTTAATCATAAAAAATTAATCAAGTGATCAGCTCACATGTTGAGTTTTCAAATAAAAAATTGAGAAAAGATCAAGAGAATATGCATGCATCACACTTCTTCTTTTGAGATTGCTTATCATTGCACTAGGATATGAACTTGGAAGGAATTGTGTATGACTAAAACCATGTCCTTAAGCTTCTGATTGTCAAATGACATAGGCTTGGCTTGGTTGGTTAGAATAAGGCTGATGCGGCATATAATCTCTTGCAAATATCATATGATCAACTTTGTGCCTTAAATGATTATGAATAATAAAAATGCAGCAACAAGTGTCATGTTTTCAGGTTTTGAAATAGTTGAGTAAGGGAGATCATGACTTGCTTAAACTGAAAAATACATTTGATCTCTAGCATGGCTTACACTACTTTATGTATCTCATTGATGTGATAGTGTAAGTAACCTGATAGTATGACTTGGATGAGCTTTGTTTTGTATGTATATGTTATAATATGCTCATAACATTTAAAAATTTCTCCTTTGAACCTTGCTGAATACATTGTCAAAGGGGGAGAAATATGTATAAGGAGAGATTTTTTTAACTTTGCATATGTTATACACTTTCTTCCTTCTCTGATTTTAAAAAATGGGGAGAAATTAATAAAGGGGGAGAAATGAGTTTTCAAAGCTTTTCAAAACTTTTCATAAGCCAATGTTCGGATTTTAATTGGTGTTGCCAATGCATTCATCAAGGGGGAGATTGTGAGACCTATGTGTGCTGAATACATTGGCAATTAGGATAAAAGTTAGCATTAACATTCAAAGTTTTGAATATTGCCAAAACATTCTTCCGTGGCAAGGTCCGAAAAGTTCTTTGTTAGGTCCGCCAAGTGTTGGCAAGGTCCGGAGAGCTCCTACAAGGTCCGGAGAGCTTCTGTGAGGTCCGGAGCTTGTTTTTAGGGAGCTCCCGTGAAGTTCAACTCGTAGAACTGCAGCGTCTTGTTTTTGCTTTTAACTCGCAATGTTTCAAACTTGCTTTATGGAAAGGTTTGCTTAGTATTAATTTTCTAAGTTTTTGGTGTGTTTTGGTGGTTATGGCTGTTATCATTTGATATGGTTTGCAACATGCTTATGTGACGTGCTCATGTAAGGTGTTGTGGTTTTCGAACTAATGTGAGTCAAGTCGAGGACTTGTGCTCGGAAGAATTGGTTGTTTATTCATGTGCAGGTGTTGCTTGAGTTCAAGACATGGCTGGTGACGGGATCCTTGGACTAGTCTCAGGGAGGAGATGAGGTTCCAACAACCAAGTTCGCGAGGAGCTGTGGTTGAGTTGATCGGGAGGTCGCGCACCATGTTTGGATCAAGGGCAGTGCATATGAAGATCGCGTGTAAGTCGTTGGAAGGTGTTTGCACGTATACAAGGAGTGTATGGACGTGGCAACATTGTTCCAAGGCGTGATGAAGAGAAGTGGACGTAAAGAATTGGTCGGAAAGGTCCAACCGGCTGGATTGCGTACTTAGGCTGAGGCTGAGTCGGATATGGCTCAAATATAAAAGATTTGAGTTAGTTATGATAGGATTTCGTGCTAGGCACGAAGTTGAGTTGTTTTAGGAATGTTTAGGACGTTCCTAAGATGTTTGGAAGTCTCACGATTGCTTCTATCTGCGAATAGGAGAGTCCTGAGCAGTTATGGTAAGTTAGGATACGAGTCCAATTAGGAGTAGGAGTCCTAGATTGGATTGTTTAGCCTGAGGGCTGGCTATAAAAGCAAGGGAGACCAGAGCTCTCGTGAAAAGAGAACTTTGGGCTGTTCCTCTTGTGTTTCTATTGAATAAAGTTCATAGTTTCGAGGAGCTTTTGTGCCTTGTTCGTCCGATTTGTTTTTCGTCAAGTCTTTCTCGCCGAGTTTCTGGACAGACCGACGTTGCTTCGGTGTTTCGTTCATAACTAGAGTTTTACAGATTCAATTGACGTGATTCTTTTTGGGTTGTCTTCACAAATCAATTATCTATCATCTGTAAAAGTTTCACGAGCTTCGGATCTGTAGTTTTTGAGATACACGAGTTTCTTTGCAGCGTTGCAGATCTGTTTTATATCGGGTAGAACAGATTGATCTTCGTTTAATGTTTTGATCGTATCTCAAGTTTTACTTCGTGTTTTCAAGTGATTCTTGTTGCATTAGATCCGTGACTTGATTCTCTACCTCTCTACTTGATTTGTCACAGTTGAACACGTTTGAAAACACTTGCACACACGGTTTCTTTAACCGATTGATTTTTTGCTGAGGGGTTTTTGTTGTTTCCGCTGCGAAAAGTTTTAATCTACCATTCAGCCCCCTCTGGTAGCTTTTCACATGCTCTTCGATCCTACACAATGATAAAATAAAGAAATGTGTCACATTATGAAGTAATGTCCCATATCAAACTACAGAAGCAAAACCTAATAAGACAGCGGAATCTATGGTTGAAATTTTTACAGAGGTTTTCTAAACTCATGATAGGAGTATGGTAAAATTTTCAGAAGCTTTTGAGGAAGGAGATAACCACAAAGGTTCTTGGCCGATTTAACCTTCAATGATTTATAGGAATTTTGATTAGACTTGGTCATACTGAAGAATTTGATATCCTAATAGGTCTGTACATAAGGTTACCAGAAAAAAATGTGTTTCAAATTTTTCTAAGCTTTTTGCTGGTAAGAGTGGCTTTGTGAAGTTTGTTCCATTTTTCTGAAATTTGTTTCTGTGATTTTTCAGCCCATTTAATTATACCTGATAAAACCTAATGATTAAGCCACCTTCTTCATCTCCAAAAATTCTAAGATTTCCTTTGCCCGGGGCGGAGGAGGGACGGTTGGCTTTGAGCTTTAGCGTGGGAGGGTGCTAGGACAGCTATTTTCTGTGGCTTGAATTGCATGAGCATTGATCAAGCGGTTTAGGCGAATTTCAAGAATTGACTAGCATCGGTTTCTCACACACACCGGCGCCAAAACTCAAATTCCGGCGAGCCGGCGACGGGGAAGAGGAAGGGAGGTCCAGAATGAGTAACTACATGTTGTGGCGCACCTTAAAGTCGCTTTGCTTGAGCCGGAGGGGTACGGGAGTGGCCGGGCGACGTGGAACCGAGAGGTCGGCTTCGGTCCGAGTTGAGGAGGAAAAACGTCGTGGCAGCGATCGGAGTGATAGTATAATGAGTCCCGATCTTCCGAGAGGTATGGTAAACATGATTGCGTAGAGATCTCGACGTTGATGATCCAAGGCCCCGAACGAACAGAACCCCACAATCACTACACCACTGCTCCGTTTGTTATCACCCGTGTCACACGAATGACCTCGCCACGAAGGCTTATCCCTGCAAGCGCAATCAAGAACACATGTAAGAACAGAGAAATTGCAATCAAAACTGATTTGATCACGAAGTGGGGCCTCAAACCGATGAACGGTGACACTGTTCAATGACAGATTAAAACTAAGCAAAACTCAACCCTCATGTGGTGACGGCTGCTGAATAAAAAGTAGTTAGGGGCATGCAAGACCCCTGTACGCAACCCTAATGGGCTTCCACATGATACATGGGCCAGCGCCCCAAAGAACGGTGACGCAGCACCCTCACAGATTCTGGATGTCCATTTGTTTCGCCGATTTCCGTCAACTCAGAAGGGATTTTGAGATGGGACCGGTTCCATTGGAAGCTCTATGTAATTCTGGTTCCAACTATATGTAGAACGTCCAAATCCGACTCCGTATGTGTCCGGGGCGTCAATTTTGGTGAAGGAATCTCCTGGTGTCGAAGTCGAGTTGGGCTTGCACTCCTCCTTGGTGTGGACGTCCTATCTCCTCCTCCTTGACTCCTTGGACTTCTCCAAGCCCTTGCTGGTCCTCTCCATTGTTACTAATCAATAAAACATGCATGGAAATAAGCGTAAGTTCTAAAAAACCATTGACAAGGTTAGAACGTACCTGGAGATCCAACTGTCGCACACGTGCTCTAGTGATCGGTCCTTGTATTGTGTGCAAAGAAGAGTTGTCCTCATCACCCCTTCTTGAATTGGAGTCGTCCTTGACTCAAGATCATCTTCCTCATCCAAGTATGGTTTCAAATATGAAATGTTAAATGTGGGACTAACCCCAAACTCGGGAGGAAACTCAAGTTTATATGCATTGTCATTTATCTTTTCAAGAACCTTAAAAGGTCCAGCAGCACGTGGCATGAGCTTGGACTTTCTCAAATCCGGGAACCTATCTTTTCTCAAATGAACCCACACCAAATCACCGGGTTTCAATTTTACCTCCTTCCTACCTTTACTAGCAGCAATGCGATACTTTTCATTCATTTTTTCAATTTGCAACTTAGTAGCTTCATGCAACTTAAGAATAAATTCAGAACGTTGTGTAGCATCTAAGTTCACAATTTCAGAATGTGGTAAAGGTAGCAAATCAAGTGGAGCACGAGGATTAAAACCATATACTACCATAAATGGACTTACCTTGGTTGTGGAGTTAATAGACCTGTTATAAGCAAACTCAACATGTGGCAAACACTCCTCCCACAACCTCAAATTATCTTTCAAAACAGCCCGCAACATAGTAGATAAGGTACGATTAACTACCTCCGTTTGCCCATCAGTTTGTGGATGACAAGTAGTAGAAAACAGTAACTTTGTTCCCAATTTATACCACAAAGTTCTCCAAAAGTGGCTCAAAAACTGAGCATCCCTATCAGAAACAATAGTATTGGGAACACCATGCAAACGCACAACCTCATTAAAGAACAAATCAGCAACATGTGAAATATTATCGGTATTGTGGCAGGGTATAAAATGTGCCATTTCAGAAAAACGATAAAAAAACCACAAAGACACTATCCCTCCCCCTCTTTGTTCTAGGCAATCCTAAAACAAAGTCCACTGAAATATCCTCCCAAGGTGCACTAGGAACAGGAAGAGGCATATAAAGACCATGTGGGTGAAGTCGAGACTTAGCTTTGTTGCATGTCGTGCAACGTGAAACGTAGCGCTCCACATCACGCCTCATTTGTGGCCAAAAGAAGTGAGCGCCAGCACATCCTCTATCTTTTTACACCAAAATGTCCCATCAAACCACCTCCATGCGCTTCCTGCAACAACAAATGACGAACGGAGCTAGCTGGAACAAACAGCTTGTTAGCACGGTAGAGAAGGCCTTCATGCAGCAGGAATTTTGGCCACGTTATTCCCTCTCTACAATTGTCAAAAGCATCTTTGAAGTCCAAATCAGTAGCATATAATCTCTTTACGGTTTCCAAACCAAAGATTTTATGAGAAAGTTGGGTCAGCATGGTATAACGTCTAGATAAAGCATCAGCAATCACATTGTCTTTCCCTTTCTTATGTTTAATGATGTAAGGAAATGACTCTATGAACTCAATCCATTTAGCATGACGTTTGTTCAGATTATCTTGTCCTTTAAGATACTTCAAGGACTCATGATCTGAATGTATGACAAATTCTTTAGACCATAGGTATTGTTGCCAAGTTTGCAAGACACGCACTAAAACATAAAGTTCTTTGTCATATGTAGAATAATTCAGCGAAGGGCCATGCAATTTTTCACTAAAGAAAGAAACAGGTTTACCTCCTTGAATGAGCACTCCTCCAATGCCAATGCCGCTCGCACCATATTCAAGCTCGAAGGTCTTCTCAAAATCAGGAAGATGCAGCAATGGTGCTTGTGTAAGCTTCGACTTGAGAGCATCAAAAGCTTGTTGTTGTGCTGGTCCCCATCGAAACGACACTCCATGCTTTATCAACTCGTGGAGAGGTGTCGCAATGGTGCTGAAATTCCGCACGAAACGCCAGTAGAAACCTGCGAGACCAAGAAAACTACAAATCTGCGTGACCGTAGTCGGAAGTGGCCAGCTCGTGATGGCAACAATCTTTGCCTTGTCCACCTCAATGCCCTGCAAAGTAATAACATAACCAAGAAAAGACACACGATCGGTGCAAAAAGGTGCACTTCTCAAGGTTACCAAATAAACGTGCATCACGCAAGACATTAAAAACAGCACACAAATGTTCAAGATGCTAGTCATATGACTTGCTGTAAATAAGGATATCATCAAAGTAAACCACCACAAATTTACCAATGAAAGCACGTAAAACATTGTTCATCAATCTCATAAAAGTGCTGGGTGCATTAGTTAAACAAAATGGCATGACTAACCATTCATAAAGTCTGAATTTAGTTTTAAAGGCAATTTTCCATTCATCACCTAAAGCCATATGAATATGATGATACCCACTTTGTAAATCTGTAGGATCGAAGAGCACGTGAAAAGATAACAGAGGGGGAGTGAATGGTAGATTAAAACTTTTCGCAACGGAAACAACAAAAACCCCTCAGCAAAAAATCAATCGGTTAAAGAAACCGTGTGTGCAAGTGTTTTCAAACGTGTTCAACCGTGAAAAATCAAGTAGAGAGGTAGATAATCAAGTCACGGATCTAATGCAACAAGAAACACTTGAAAACACGAAGTAAAACTTGAGATACGATCAAAACATTAAACGAAGATCAATCTGTTCTACCCGATATAAAACAGATCTGCAACGCTGCAAAGAAACTCGTGTATCTCAAAAACTACAGATCCGAAGCTCGTGAAAATTTCACAAATGATAGATAATTGAGTTGTGAAGACAACCCAAAAAGAATCACGTCAATCGGATCTGTAAAACTCGAGTTATGAACGAAACACCCAAGCAACGTCGGTCTGTCCAGAAACTCGGCGAGAAAGACTTGACGAAAAACAAGTCGGACGAACAAGGCACAAAAGCTACTCAAAACTATGAACTTTATTCAATAGAAACACAAGAAGAACAGCCCAAAGTTCTCTACCCACAAGAGCTCTGGCCTCCCTTGCTTTTATAGCCAGCCCTCAGGCTAAACAATCCAATCTAGGACTCCTACTCCTAATTGGACTCGTATCCTAACTTACCATAACTGCTCAGGACTCTCCTATTCGCAGATAGAAGCAATCGTGAGACTTCCAAACACCTTAGGAACGTCCTAAACATTCCTAAAACAACTCAACTTCGTGCCTAGCATGAAATCCTATCATAACCAACTCAAATCTTCCATATTTGAGCCATATCCGACTCAGCCTCAGCCTGAGTACGCAATCCAGCCGGTTGGACCTTTCCGACCAATTCTTTACGTCCACTTCTCTTCATCACGCCTTGGAACAATGTTGCCACGTCCATGCACTCCTTGCACACGTGCAAACACCTTCCAACTACGTACACGCAACCTTCATATGCACTGCCCTTGATCCAACTACGTACATGCTGCGCGACCTCCCGATCAACTCAACCACAGCTCCTCCCGAACTTGGTTGTTGGAACCTCATCTCCTCCCTGAGACTAGTCCAAGGATCCCGTCACCAGCCATGTCTTGAACTCAAGCAACACCTGCACATGAATAAACAACCAATTCTTCTGAGCATAAGTCCTCGACTTGACTCACGTTAGTTCGAAAACCACAACACCTTACATGAGACGTCACATAAGCATGTTGCAAACCATATCAAATGATAACAACCATAACCACCAAAACACACCAAAAACTTAGCAAATTAATACTAAGCAAACCTTCCCATAAATCAAGTTTGAAACATTGCGAGTTAAAAGCAAAAACAAGACGCTGCAGTTCTACGAGTTGAACTTCACGGGAGCTCCCTAAAAACAAGCTCCGGGCCTCACAGAAGCTCTCCGGACCTTGCAGGAGCTCTCCGGACCTTGCGTCGGACCTTGCCAACACTTGGCGGACCTAACAAAGAACTTTTCGGACCTTGCCACAGAAGAATGTTTTGGCAATATTCAAAACTTTGAATGTTAATGCTAACTTTTATCCTAATTGCCAATGTATTCAGCACACATAGGTCTCACAATCTCCCCCTTGATGAATGCATTGGCAACACCAATTAAAATCCGAACATTGGCTTATGAAAAGTTTTGAAAAGCTTTGAAAACTCATTTCTCCCCCTTTATTAATTTCTCCCCATTTTTTAAAATCAGAGAAGGAAGAAAGTGTATAACATATGCAAAGTGTAAAAAAAATCTCTCCTTATACATATTTCTCCCCCTTTGACAATGTATTCAGCAAGGTTCAAAAGAGAAATTAAATGTTATGAGCATATTATAACATATACATACAAAACAAAGCTCATCCAAGTCATAATATCAGGTTACTTACACTATCACATCAATGAGATACATAAAGTAGTGTAAGCCATGCTAGAAATCAAATGTATTTTTCAGTTTAAGCAAGTCATGATCTCCCTTACTCAACTATTTCAAAACCTGAAAACATGACACTTGTAGCTGCATTTTTATTATTCATAATCATTTAAGGCACAAAGTTGATCATATGATATTTGCAAGAGATTATATGCCGCATCAGCCTTATTCTAACTAACCAAGCCAAGCCTATGTCATTTGACAATCAGAAGCTTAAGGACATGGTTTTAGTCATACACAATTCCTTCCAAGTTCATATCATAGTGCAATGATAAGCAATCTCAAAAGAAGAAGTGCGATGCATGCATATTCTCTTGATCTTTTCTCAATTTTTTGTTTGAAAACTCAACATGTGAGCTGATCACTTGATTAATTTTTTATGATTAAAAGCACTTGTGAGCACGCAACAAGTTCAAAACAGCAAGAAAGTTTGATCATGACCAGATTTAGTGTAAGTAATTATTCCAATTACTAGTCATGGCAAAAACTACAAAATGTATAACATGAGTAATGTAGTAAGCACTTTCAGCCTGTAAAAGGAATCACAAAGTCATATATGTATGAAATACTATGCTCATATTATTTTAGTTTCAGATTCACATATAGACTTTCAAAGTTCCAAAAACTCCCCCTCAATTTAAGCCATGAGGATGCATAACCCCTATTTCACTACGAATGAAACAAAAACGAGTGAAATCCAAAGGTTTTGTAAAAATATCAGTCAATTGTTGTTCGGTATCGACATGGTGAAGCACAATGTTTCCTTTTTCAACATTATCACGAAGAAAGTGATACCTAATGTCAATGTGCTTAGTTCTAGAGTGTTTCACGGGGTTTTTAGCAATACAAATTGCACTAGTGTTATCACAAAACAGTGGAACACTATCTAAATCATCCCCATAGTCCTTAAGTGTTTGAACAATCCAAAGAATTTGTGAGCAAGCGCTAGCCGCAGCTACATATTCAGATTCGGCCGTGGATTGTGCAACTGAACTTTGTTTTCTAGAGGACCAAGCAACAAGTGAATTACCAAGAAAATGACAAGCACCCGAAGTACTTTTCCTATCAATCCTACAACTCCCAAAATCAGCATCCGAAAAAGCTTTCAAAGAAACGGTTGAGGAAGAAGGAAAAAAATGCCAAATTCTTGAGTTCCATGTAGGTACCTGAGAATCTTTTTGATGGCTTGGCGATGTGAAGCACGTGGAGAAGCTTTAAAACGTGCACAAAGACATACGCTGAATTGTATGTCCGGTCTTGACGCCGTGAGATACAAAAGTGATCCAATCATACTTCTGTATTCTTTTTTATCGACCGGGTCACCATCTTCGTCAAGTTCAAGTGTTGTTGCTGTTCCCATTGGTGTCCGAAGAGGCTTGCATTTGTCCATGTTGAAGCGCTTAAGAAGGTCCTTTGTATACTTAGTTTGATGCACAAAAGTTCCTTCTTTTGTTTGCTTGATTTCCAGCCCTAAAAAGTATGTGAGTTCTCCCATCATACTCATCTCAAATTCTGAACTCATCATAGCTGAAAACTTGGACACGAGATCATGAGAAGCACAACCAAAGATAATATCATCCACATACACTTGAACGAATAATGAGTCATTGCCATGCTTAAGTACAAAAAGAGTTTTATCAACCTTGCCCATGGTAAACCCCTTTTCAAGTAAGAATGTTTTTAACCTATCATACCATGCTCTAGGGGCTTGTTTTAGACCGTACAAGGCTTTGGACAGTTTGTAAACATGATTAGGAAAATTTGGATTTTTAAAACCCGGTGGCTGCTTAACATAAACCTCCTCCTCTATGTAGCCATTAAGAAAAGCACTTTTAACATCCATTTGATATAACTTGAAACCTTTAGATGCAGCAAATGCTAATAAAATTCTTATAGCTTCTAATCTAGCAACAGGAGCAAATGTTTCATCAAAATCTAGACCTTCAATTTGAATGAAACCTTGAGCAACCAACCTAGCTTTATTCCTAACCACAACCCCATCCTCACTTTGCTTATTTTTAAATACACATTTAGTTCCAATTAATGTGTGACCTTGAGGTGGAGGTACAAGTTTCCAAACATTATTTCTTTCAAAATTTTCTAACTCTTCTTGCATGGCATTAATCCAAGATTCATTAATGAGTGCGTGTGATATATCCTTGGGTTCAAAACAAGCAACAAAAGCAGAATGAGCATGAGAGTTTGGATCGCAAAACCTGGACCGAGTGACTCGTTCATGCAAGCTTCCAATGATTCGTTGTGGAGGATGACTTTTGAGTACTCGGAGGGGAGTAGACACTTCACAAGCACCTTCTTCTTCATGTTCGGACCTTTGATTAGGAGAGCTTGTTGATTGAGGAAGGTCCGAACCAGCAGTAGTGACTGTTGGTGCTGGTTGTGGTGCAAAATCAGCAGCTTGATCGTTATTTACTTCCGAGTTTTCGGGCAGCAGCACCACTTCTTCATCTTCTTCAATAAAAATACTCTCCCCCTGCGGATGTGGATCCGGACCTGCAATATCGGAGCTAGTACTTGGGCTAGCTTCATCAAAAGAAACCTCGCAAGTCTTCACAATTTTGTTACTGTCAAGTAAAAGCACACGGTAGCCTCTAGTATGAGATGGATAACCAAGAAACATGCCATCAACAGATCTAGCTTCAAATTTATCAAGATTACCATGTTTCTTAACAAAGCATTTGCAACCAAAAACCCTAAAGTGTGTAACACTAGGCCTATGTCCAAACCGGAGCTCATATGGGGTTTTTCCAAGCTTAGCACGCAAGAAAACACGATTTCAGACATAACAAGCGGTTGCAATTGCATCAGCCCAAAATTTCCTAGGAGTTTGATATTCATCAACCATAGTCCTAGCCATCTCAACTAAGGTCCTGTTCTTTCTTTCTACGACACCATTTTGTTGTGGTACATAGGGTGAAGAGTATTGATGATCTATTCCATTTTCAGTACAAAAGTGATCAAAGTATTGATTTTTAAATTCAGTTCCGTTATCACTTCTAATTGCTTTTAATGATCTTGGGTGATCAATAGATAATCTAAGAAATAAAGTTCTAAAATGACTAAAAACTTCATTCTTAGATGCCATAAAATAAACCCAAGAATATCTGGAATAATCATCAACAATCACAAGCACATACCATTTACCTCCGAAGGATTGAACACGTGCCGGACCTACTGTGTCAAGATGTAAAAGTTGTCCCGGTTCAGCTGTCATGGTCATTGTGAGAGGAGCATGTGAACCTGCAACAAACTTAGCATGTCTACAAGAAGAGCACACAATATCATTGTCCTTTTTAAGCTTCGGCAGCCCACGTATGCGATCGAGAGCACTAACACGAGTGAGATGATCAAAGCCTATGTGACCAAGTCTACAACAACAACAACAACCAAGCCTTTATCCCAAGCCTGTTGGGGTCGGCTAGACATGAAACCCAATATCAATGAAGTAAAAGAGTGGAAGAGTTATAAGAACAAGGAAAAAAGAAAAAAAAGGAAAAAGGAAAAAAAAGAAAAAAAAAGAAAAAGAAAAAAAGAAAAAAAGAAAAGAAAAAGGAAAAAAGAACAAGACTACGATTCTGGCACATGGATTGCTACTTTCCATGCGGTCCTATCATGAGCTAAGTCTCTGGATACATTCCAATCTCTCAAATCTCGTTTTACCGCCTCCTCTCAGGTCAACCTTGGTCGTCCTCTACCCCTCCTAATATTTTCTCTACTTCTTAAAATTCCACTGTTAACCGGTGCTTCTGGAGGTCTCCGTTGGATATGTCCAAACCACCTAAGTCGATGTTGGACTAACTTCTCTTCAATCGGCGCCACCCCTACCTTATCTCGAATCGTCTCATTCCTTATTCGGTCTCTTCTCGTGTGCCCGCACATCCACCGTAGCATGCGCATCTCTGCGACACTCATTTGTTGGACATGTTGCCGTTTAGTTGGCCAACATTCCGCCCCATAGAGCATCGCGGGTCTGATCACCGTCCTATAGAACTTCCCTTTTAGCTTTTGTGGGACTTTCCTATCACATAGGATTCCAGAGGCTTGTCGCCATTTCATCCACCCTACCTTGATCCTGTGGCAAACATCCTCATCAATATCGCCATTGCTTTGTAACATTGATCCTAAGTATCGTAAAAGAGTCCCTTCTAGGTACTATTTATCCTTGTAGACTGACATTTCCCTCTTCACGACCAACACCACTAAAGTCACACCTCATATACTCGGTTTTGGTCCTACTAAGTCTAAACCCCTTGGACTCTAAGGTTTGTCTCCATAACTCTAATTTCTTATCAACACCATCTCTAGTTTCATCTACCAGCACTACATCATCAGCAAAGAGCATGCACCAAGGGATATCCCCTTGTATATCCTTCGACACCTCATCCATCACCAAGGAAAAGATGTATGGGCTCAAAGCTGATCCTTGATGTAGTCCTACCGTGATAGGAAATGCATCAGTCTCACTATCACTTACGCGAACACTTGTCCTAACATTATTGTACATATCCTTGATAAGGGTAATGTACTTTGTTGGCACTTTATGTTTCTCTAGTGCCCACCACATGACTGACCTTGGTATCTTGTCGTACGCCTTCTCCAAGTCGATGAACACTATATGCAAGTCCTTCTTCTGCTCCCTATATCTCTCCATAAGCTGACGAAGCAAGAAAATCGCCTCCATTGTAGACCTCCCAGGCATAAAACCAAACTGGTTTTTAGTGACATTGGTCACTTTCCTCAGGCGGTGTTCAATCACTCTCTCCCAAAGCTTCATAGTATGACTCATAAGCTTAATGCCTCGATAATTAGTACAACTTTGAATATCTCCTTTATTTTTGAAGATAGGTACTAATATACTTTTCTCCATTCTTCAGGCATCTTGTTTGACCGAAAAATATGATTGAATAGCTTTGTGAGCCATACTATTGCCACGTCCCAAAGACATCTCCACACCTCAATAGGGACATCGTCAGGGCCGAGGGCCTTTCCTCCTTTCATCCTTTTTAAGGCCTCCTTAACCTCAAACTCTTGTATCCTCCGCACGAACTGCCTGTTGTAGTCATCAAAGGAGTCATCCAACTCAACCATAGTGCTCTCATTCCCATCATTGAATAGCCCATTAAAGTAATCACGCCATCTATTCTTAATCTCTTCATCCTTCACTAGAATGCGGTCAGTCTCATCTTTGATGCATTTAACTTGATTGAGATCCCTCATCTTTCTCTCGCAGATTTTTGCTACCTTGTATATGTCCTTTTCACCTTCTTTTGTCTCTAGTCTCTCATATAACTTATCATAGGCCTGCCCTCTTGCCTTACTCACAGCCCGCTTTGCATTCTTCTTAGCCTCTTTGTACTTAAGCATGTTGCTTGCGCTTCTATCATTATGCCAACTCTTGTAA
Organism: Neostapfia colusana; assembly: GCA_030760725.1. Lineage (NCBI taxonomy): Eukaryota > Viridiplantae > Streptophyta > Magnoliopsida > Poales > Poaceae > Neostapfia > Neostapfia colusana. The sequence continues at coordinate 32,764,152 of JASWHV010000005.1, read as the reverse complement.
CACTCCTTCTTCTCCTTAATGGACTTTTGTACATCCTCATTCCACCACCAAGTGTCTTTATCTACAAGTTTCTTTCCCTTTGTCACACCGAACACCTCACTAGCTACCTTCCTAATGCAAGTTGCCATCTTCATCCACATACTATCTGCATCTCCATTTTCTGCCCAGGGTCCTTCTGTGATCACCCTATTTTTAAAGGATTCTTGTGATTCTCCCTTCAACTTCCACCACTATGTTCTTGTGATTTTGACACCTTTGTCCCGCAAAGAGCATGTATGGAAGCGAAAGTCAGCTACCACAAGCTTATGTTGTGTCACAACACACTCCCCCGGGATCACCTTACAATCTAGACACTCCCGTCTATCCTTTCTCCTAGTGAGGAGAAAGTCAATCTGGCTAGAATGTTGGGCACTACTAAAGGTCACTAGGTGAGATTGCCTCTTCCTAAAGAGGGTGTTAGCTATCAACAGATCATAGGCTACAACAAAGTCTAGGATGTCCTTACCCTCTTGGTTTCTATTGCCGCATCCAAAACCTCCATGTACTCCCTCAAATCCTAGGTTAGTTGCACCCACATGACCATTGAGATCTCCCCCGATGAGGAGTTTCTCGGTTATCGGTACACTACTCACCATATCCTCCAAGTCCTCCCAAAATTGCCTCTTAGCACCGATGCTTAGAAGTTGACAAATCAAAATCAGCTTTAAAAACTCTTCCAAACCTAGACATGTTAAACAAAAGCTCACCTTTTGAATCTACAACCTTGCAGCAATTTATAGCAAAGCTAACCTCTAGATTTTCATCTAGCAATTGTGAAACCGAAAGCAAGTTGTATTTCAAATTTTTAACAAGCGCCACATCTTTCAAAGTGTAAAGATTGTTTACTCTAACCGAACCTTTAGCAATTATGGGAGTAGAAGAGTTATCGGCGAAAGTAACATTTTCTACACGTGACACAAAAGAGAGAGAGGAGAACCATTCTTTGTTACCGGTCATGAGGCGTGAGCAACCTGAATCCACAATCCAAATGTTCTCCTTCCTCAAACGTGAAACCTACACAGCAGCACAATACGTCGATGACTCAATACTGGGGTTAGTTAAAAGACTTTTAGGAATCCAGTACTGAGTCACACGACGTCCAGCAGGAATAACACGCGAAAGCTGAGAAGGTACAGCAGGTTTATGAGCCAAACATCGAAATTTTTTGTTCCCAACTACTGACTTAGAAGATGTGTTATATGTAGCACAAAAAACAGTAGGTCCGGGAGCAAGTTTTTGACTCATTACAGCAGGTTGCAAGCTCCGAACATTCGGTCTAGCAGATTTTACTTGGTTGTTATGTGATCTAGCAAGTATTCTTTGTTTCTTATCGTGTTTAGCTAGTCTATAACAAAAATCTATGACATGACCATCTCTACCACAGTAGGTACAATGAAATATAACCTTATTATCATGTCTAGATGAGCAAGCAACACGTTTATTAGAAACCGAATGGGACAGTACTCCTGCAGATTTGAAAATCACCTCTTTTTGTCTAGGAGCTGTTTGAATCAAACCGCTTCCTAATGACTTTACAACTTTAGGTGGGTGTGCCTTAGCATGAGCATGAGAATTAGAACCTAAACCAGTTTTATCATTACAAGACTTGGAAGAATTCAGCAGCAAGTTTAGGTTCTTATTTGCATTAGAAAACCGATCTAGTGTCCTATGCATGTCATCAAGTTTATTGGACAGATCAAAGCAGTTTTCACATGAAGTTTTTCCTTTTAGTTTGCAATTTGAACAATATTTAACTTCATGCACACGTAAAGCATTGTTCAAAATAGAAATCTCATTCATAGCATCATTTAGTTTCTTATTCAGATCATCACATGAAGAACAATGCAAATCAATTGTAGAACAACAAGCATCTTTCAAATTTTTATCATTAAGTGCAGCAAGCTCTTTGTTCTTTTCAATTTCAAGTTCAAGTTTATCAAGTGTAGATGCGTGTGCACTTCTTAAAGAGGATAATTGTTCATAAATCAAATCACATGAGGAACAAGAATCATCACTAGGAATCAAAGTTTTTAAACGATTAATTTCAGATTCTAGTGATTCAATTTTAACAGCATTGTTCCTAAGTTTTTTATCCTTTTTCTTTAATATAACAGTGGCACGAGAAATAGCATCACACATTTCTTCGCAAGTGGGACATACCTCTTCATCGTCGCTGTTGTGTTCTGCCTCCTCGGAGCTTGAACTTGACTTGCTCGCCATGCAGCACATATTTGCCATAGCTTCTTCATCTTCATCACTACCGGTGTCCACATCACTTGAGCCGAAATCTTGAAGTGCAGAGATCATACTATGAACTATGTTGCGCATTGATAAATATTTCTTCTTCTTATTCTTTGCAAACGATTTCTTTGGCCTTGTTTGCTTTTCTTCACATGAAGTCGGACCTGAAAGGTTAGGGCACTCCGTACGAAAATGTCCTGTCTTACCACATTCAAAACATCGTTGAGGTCCGGAGCTTCCTCTCCTTCTAGTTCTCACATTTTGCAATGCTTTTGAGAACCGAGTAGAGATGAGTGCAAGCTCCTCCTCTGGAAACTCTTCAATCTGTTCAAGGGTTAGAGAGGACAGCAAAGAAAGTGCACCACTAGATGTTGATTGACTAGAACTAGACATGTCACATTGCGAAACAAATGCAATAGACTTGTTGGGGTTTTTACGTGAGATGATGTCAATTTCATGAGTTTTCAATTTAGAATAAAGCACGTCTAAAGTAAGAGAACTCATGACAGTATAACTTTCATCTCCCAAATTGACATATCTAATGCTCCTAACAATTGTCTAGCATTTTCAGCATCTAAAAAGTTAACATTGACACTACGCAAGTTGCTGAGAATTTTATTAAAGCGAGCAAAAAGGTCGTCAATTGACTCACCGGGTTGCATCTCAAAACACATGTATTCTTTCTTGAACATATCTTGCCTTACCTCCTTGATCGTATTGGATCCTTCATGGTAGTCACAAAGAGCTTTCCAAACATCATATGCAGATCAGAGATGTGCAACACGGTCGAAGTCGCTTTGAGTCAATCTTTGGATGATGAAGTTGCGAGGCTTGTTGTTGTTGTCAACATCTCTCATGTTCGCAGCCGTAACTTGATCGTTGGGTGGTACATCGAAGTTCCGGTAGACCTTTTCCCATATGGCGAAGCCTTGCGCCTGTATGTAGTCCTCCATCCGCGCCTTCCAAACCTGAAAATCGATGCCATTGAACACACAAGGTTTTCCGGAGTACTTCTACATGATGGTTAGTCAAAACACGTGCAAATCACAAAGATTAGAGCACTTTGGCTCTGATACCAATTGTAGGATCGAAGATCACGTGAAAAGCTACCAGAGGGGGGTGAATGGTAGATTAAAACTTTTCGCAGCGGAAACAACAAAAACAACTCAGTAAAAAATCAATCGGTTAAAGAAACCGTGTGTGCAAGTGTTTTCAAACGTGTTCAACCGTGACAAATCAAGTAGAGAGGTAGATAATCAAGTCACGGATCTAATGCAACAAGAATCACTTGAAATCACGAAGTAAAACTTGAGATACGATCAAAACATTAAACGAAGATCAATCTGTTCTACCCGATATAAAACAGATCTGCAACGCTGCAAAGAAACTCGTGTATCTCAAAAACTACAGATCTGAAGCTCGTGAAAATTTCAAAGATGATATATAATTGAGTTGTGAAGACAACCCAAAAAGAATCACGTCAATCGGATCTGTAAAACTCGAGTTATGAACGAAACACCGAAGCAACGTCGGTCTGTCCAGAAACTCGGCAAGAAAGACTTGACGAAAAACAAGTCGGACGAACAAGGCACAAAAGCTCCTCAAAACTATGAACTTTATTCAATAGAAACACAAAAGGAACAGCCCAAAGTTCTCTACCCACGAGAGCTCTGGCCTCCCTTGCTTTTATAGCCAGCCCTCAGGCTAAACAATCCAATCTAGGACTCCTACTCCTAATTGGACTCGTATCCTAACTTACCATAACTGCTCAGGACTCTCCTATTCGCAGATAGAAGCAATTGTGAGACTTCCAAACACCTTAGGAACATCCTAAACATTCCTAAAACAACTCAACTTCGTGCCTTGCACAAAATCCTATCATAACCAACTCAAATCTTCCATATTTGAGCCATATCCGACTCAGCCTCAGCCTGAGTACGCAATCCAGCCGGTTGGACCTTTCCGACCAATTCTTTATGTCCACTTCTCTTCACGCCTTGGAACAATGTTGCCACGTCCATGCCCTCCTTGCACACGTGCAAACACCTTCCAACGACGTACACGCAACCTTCATATGCACTGCCCTTGATCCAAACATGCTGCGCGACCTCCCGATCAACTCAACCACAGCTCCTCCCGAACTTGGTTGTTGGAACCTCATCTCCTCCCTGAGACTAGTCAAAGGATCCCGTCACCAGCCATGTCTTGAACTCAAGCAACACCTGCACATGAATAAACAACCAATTCTTCCGAGCACAAGTCCTCAACTTGACTCACGTTAGTTCGAAAACCACAACACCTTACATGAGCACGTCACATAAGCATGTTGCAAACCATATCAAATGATAACAACCATAACCACCAAAACACACCAAAAACTTAGCAAATTAATACTAAGCAAACCTTCCCATAAAGCAACTTTGAAACATTGCGAGTTAAAAGCAAAAACAAGACGCTGCAGTTCTACGAGTTGAACTTCACGGGAGCTCCCTAAAAACAAGCTCCGGACCTCACAGAAGCTCTCCGGACCTTGCAGGAGCTCTCCGGACCTTGCGTCGGACCTTGCCAACACTTGGCGGACCTAACAAAGAACTTGTCGGACCTTGCCACAGAAGAATGTTTTGGCAATATTCAAAACTTTGAATGTTAATGCTAACTTTTATCCTAATTGCTAATGTATTCAGCACACATAGGTCTCACAAAATCAATCTTGGAGAAAATAACAGAACCACTCAACTCATCAAGCATGTCATCCAATCTAGGAATAGGATAGCGATAACGAATGGTAATATTATTGATGGCTCTACAATCAACACACATGCACCAAGTGCCATCTTTCTTAGGAACCAAAAGAACAGGAACAGAACAAGGACTAAGGCTCTCACGAATGTACCCGCGGTCCAGAAGATCTTGAACTTGTCTCTGAATTTACTTAGTCTTGTCAGGGTTGGTCCTGTAGGCGGCACGGTTCGGCAAGCTCACCCCTGGAATCAAATCAATCTTGTGCTTCATGCCTCGCACAGGGGGTAATCCAGGTGGTATCTCTGATGGAAAAGCATCCATATACTCTGATGAGTAGTTTAGGCCCGTTCTTCCGAAAGGTAGGTCGATTGAAGTGGAGATCTCGACGTTGATGATCTGAGGCACTCGAGCAGACCCGAATACCCCTGCAATCACTACACCACTGCTCCGTTGGTTATCAACCGTGCTTCACACGCTTGACCTCGCTAAGAAGTCTATCCCTGCAGGTGCAACTGAGAACACAAACAAGAACGATATAGATGCAATCTGAAATTGCGAAATTGGGGTCTCACAAACCGTAGAATGGCGAAAGTGTTTAATCTAAGCAAAACCCACCAAATATGGCCGGCGGCTGCAGTATTTAAAGGCCAGGGTTCGTCCATAAAACTCTTAGACGCGTCCCTAATGGACTCATACGGGATACAAGGCCCCAAAGCCTAACACGGTGGTGCAACACCGGACAGAACTCCGAATTTGACTTGTTTCGACAATTCCCAATGACTCTGGGCGAATTTTAATGTTGGACCAGAACCATTGGAAAGTTTATCTTCTCATCTTTCCATGCATATGTAGAACTTCAAACACGGAGTCCGTATGCCTTCTGGGCGTCCGTTTTAAGATGGACTGCTCCTGGACTCCGAGTTGAACTCGAGTCCGAGTTGGTGACTGTTTCCATCAACTTGTGGACGTCCCATCTGGTTCTCCATGTCCCCAAATCCTCCCCTCTTTACTTGTTGATCATGCCCATGGTTCCTAATAACAATTAAATCATTAAATAGCAATCCATTCTCAAACTCACATGGGTAGGAAGTTAGGAACGAGTTCACCTGCTGACTTGGTAACCGTGCTCATGCTCTTGTGATTGGTCCTTGTATATCAATGTGAGTATCCACTATTGTGATGTTCTCATCATCCTCCCCCTCTTGAATCGGAGTCGTCCTCGACTCAAGATCCTCTTCTTCTCCCATGTATGCTCGTAAATCTAAAATGTTAAATGTGGGACTAACCCCAAAATCTGGAGGCAACTCAATCTTATATGCATTGTGATTGATCTTTTCAACAATCTTAAAAGGACAAGCAGCTCGTGGCATAAGTTTAGATTATCTCAAGTGAGGGAATTGTTCTTTTCTCAAATGTAGCCATACCAAGTCCCCTGGTTCAAGTTTTACTTCTTTTCTACCTTTACTACCAGAAATTCCATACTTCTCATTCATCCTTTCAATATTTTTCTTTGTAGTTTCATGCATCTTAAGAATGAATTCAGATTGTTGTGTAGCATCCAAATTTGTAGTTTCAGAAAGAGGCAAAGGTAATAAATCAATAGGAGCACGGGTATTGAAACCATACACTACTTGGAATGGGCTTACCTTTGTAGTAGAGTGAACTGACCTGTTGTAAGCAAATTCTATATGTGGTAAACAATCCTCCCAACCCTTAAAATTTGTTTTTAAAACAGCCCGCAACATAGTGGATAGAGTACGATTTACTACCTCAGTTTGTCCATCGGTTTGTGGGTGACATGTGTTGAAAACAGCAGCTTGGTTCCCAATTTATACCACAATGTTCTCTAGAAATGACTTAAAAATTTTGCATCACGATCAGAAACAATGGTATTTGGCACACCATGTAAACGAATAATTTCCGTCATAAATAAATCAGCAATGTGTGAGGCATTATCGTTCTTATGACAAGGTATAGAATGTGCCATTTTGGAGAAACGATCAACAACCACAAAAATATTATCCCTCCCCCTCTTAGTCCTAGGCAATCCCAAAACAAAATCCATGGAAATATCCTGCCAAGGTACACTAGGAACAGGAAGAGGCATATAAAGACCATGTGGGTTAAGTCGAGACTTAGCTTTATTGCAAGTAGTGCATCGTGACACGTAGCGCTCGACATCACGTCTCATATTTGGCCAAAAGAAGTGTGTGGCCAGCACGTCCTCAGATTTCTTCACTCCAAAATGTCCCATCAAACTTCCTCCATGTGCTTCCTGCAAAAGTAATAGGCGAACCGAACTAGCAGGAACACATAGCTTGTTAGCACGATAGAGGAGACCCTCCTGTAGTACATATTTATTCCAAGTTCTTCCTTCTCTACAATTTTCAAAGGCATCTTTGAAGTCAAAATCAGTAGGATATAATCCTTTTATTGTTTCCAAACCAAATATTTTATGATCAAGTTGGGACAGCATGGTGTAATGTCTAGATAATGCATCTGCAATACCATTTTCCTTCCCTTTCTTATGCTTAATGATGTATGGAAACGATTCTATGAACTCAATCCATTTAGCATGTCAGTTATTCAGATTGGTTTGACACTTAAGATACTTCAAAGATTCATGATCAGAATGATGACGAACTCCTTAGAGCACAGGTAATGTTGCCAAGTTTGTAGAACTCACACTAAGGCATACAATTCCTTATCATAAGTAGAATAATTCAGAGAAGAACCATGCAATTTTTCACTAAAGAATGCAACGGGTTTACCTCCTTGTATGAGAACACCTCCAATACCAATGCCGCTTGCATCACATTCTAGCTCAAATGTCTTGTCAAAATCAGGAAGTTGTAGCAATGGTGCTTGTGTAAGCTTTGATTTGAGAACATCAAAATCTTGTTGCTGCTGTTCGCCCCATCGAAACTGCACTCCCTTCTTTGTCAGTTCATGGAGAGGTGCTGCAATGGTGCTGAAATCCTGCACAAAGCGTCGATAAAAACCTGCAAGACCAAGAAAACTACGCACTTGCATGACGGTCGATGGAGTTGGCCAGCTAGTGATCGCCACAATTTTTGCCTCATCCATATCAATTCCCTGCGATGAAACGACATATCCAAGAAACGAAACTCGATTGGTGCAAAAGACGCACTTTTCGAGGTTACCAAACAAACGTGCATCTCTCAAGACATTGAAAACAACACGTAAATGATTAAGATGTTCGTCATATGACTTGCTGTAAATGAGGATATCATCGAAGTAAACCACCACAGATTTTCCAATAAAAGCACGTAAAACCTCATTTATTAATCGCATAAAGTGCTAGGTGCATTAGTTAAACCAAAAGGCATGACTAACCACTCATAAAGTCCAAACTTGGTTTTAAATGCAGTTTTCCATTCATCTCCTAGTGCCATTCTAATTTGGTGGTAACCACTACGCAAGTTAATTTTCGTGAAAATAATAGAACCAATCAATTCATCAAGCATGTCATCTAAGCGAGGAATAGGATAACGATATCGAATGGTGATGTTATTAATTGCTCTACAATCAACACACATGCGCCAGCTACCATCTTTCTTAGGAACCAAAAGAACAGGAACAGAACAAGGACTAAGGCTTTCACGAATATACCCGCGGTTCAAAAGATCTTGAACTTGTCGCTGAATTTCCCTTGTCTCTTCCGGATTCGCCCTGTACGCCACATGATTTGGCAAACTTGCCCCTGGAATCAAGTCGATCTTATGTTCAATGCCCCTCATAGGTGGTAATCCAGGGGGTATCTCGGGGGGGGGGGGACACATCCGCAAAATCCTACAAAAGGTTAGCAACAGCAGGGGGCAATGCAATGGACACTTCATGAAGCGGAAACATGGCTTCTTTGCATACTAAAACATAGTACATGACACGACCCCACTGGTCCTGTCGAGCCAGGATCACGCTGAGGGGTGCTGCGTTGCACAGCACCGCATAACACACGTCAAAGGTACAAAGCGGAAGCGGAAGCTTTATTACATAAACAAGTTTATCAACATGTTTACATCAAAATAAGTTTAGTCCACACTCGCGGGCGTAGACTAAGCATCAAGTGCACGTTCAGCCCTCGAACGTGTCCTTGCTAGCACACACGCACACTAACTCTGCGGCGTGCACGACTCCCACTCGACGGGGTTCCCCTCCTGGGGTTCCGTCTCCTCTTCGGGAGTCCCTTCCTCATAGAACCCTGCAAAAGCTTCAAACACAAGCAGTGAGCACGAAGGCTCAGCAAGTCTGACCCGTCTCACCTAAACATGAAACTTCTATATGAGGGTGATGGGTTGCATGAGGTAAAAATCATTTGCAAGGACTCGCCTAATTAGTAGAACCTTACTTTCAAGTTTTAGCAGCAGGTTGTGGAGAACTTTACGCTAAGGCACATGAGAGAGCCGCAATCAAACAAGAAACGCATTTCTCTCATGTACTTTGCCCAAAGTTGAAAAGAACTTTAGTTAGCACTAAGCTACAACATATCATTAACAATCAATATCCAACTTTCAATCAGCAACATTTTAACATGTAACTAGCCTGTTCTTTCTACGTCACGGTACAGTGAACAAGTGGTACTCACTGACCGCGAGGGACGGCGATTATAATCGATTTACACCTGCAGGGTTACCCGAACAACCCGTCACGTACGCCCGTACTCGATGTTGCCTACAACAACCATCACGGACGCCGTACGCGACTACCTTTCACCCGTTAGCCAAATATTGAACCGGTCCCATCGTCCCGAGCAAGAGGTCCCTGCACGCGCATCTCTGTGCCGCCAGCTGATTTACACCTCGAGCTCTCAACCTACCCTCTGAACGACGGGCAATGCCTCAATACCCAGCTACCCGAGTTACATCAGTTTCCCGGTTCCCATATAGCCGGTAGGTCTTCGGTACTGTTCTAGCTTGTTCAACAGGCCCGCACACGGCTCGGTCCTCAATCGACACAAGCGGAGCTACAGCACACAGGCCCCAAAGTCCTGCTGCCCTTACTCTCCGCTCGGTCTCATTTTCTTGCCATGTGTTTCATGTGCTATCTCTACCCGAGCAATGTGCCTCTAGCCTATTCTCGCGAGTAGTTCCAACTACTCGACTTGTACCGAATCCTACTCTATCCTAGCAATGCAGTGGCTAACGGGGTTTGCAATCCTAAACCCCAACCCATGGTTTTCTTGGCTATGCAGTGGGGTTTCCAAACAAGACTCTGATGCACAACATAAAGAAAACAAGTATGTGCTCAAAACAATAAAAATTTATAAAATGGTTAATGCAAACCGGGGCTTGCCTTGCTGCTCTTGGTCGTAGGCTAGCTGTTCCTCCGGAGTAACGAAGTCTAGGACTTCGGGTTCCTCCTCGACCTTAGCGACTACATGATAAGAACAATGTATGTATTAATTAAATGCTTTTGTATTAACTTTGAAGTTGTGAAGTCTATAACCTTTACTAGATAGACCTAATGACTGTGAAACTTTTACTGTGGCTTGGTTACAACCTAAACAGAGACTTGGTCAAGTTTTAGTTGCAGCAAAGCTCATTTGAGCCCTCCACAAATAATTATGTCCTTGACCTTAATTAAAGGCTTTTAGGGTGTTCTAGGTAGTTTCATGAAACAAACTATGACTTTCTGAAAACTAGATTTTCAGAGGGTTCTAATGGAATTGGTCTCACTTAATTTGGAAGTCTCTAACTAAAGATATGAGCTAAACAATTTCAGAGAAAATTCTGAAAATGTTTCTGAACATTTTCTATTTTCTCTGGAACAGTTTTACTAATCACACCATTAGGTGGACTAAATGAGCTCAAATGGATCTGAAATTTTTATGGTAGCTCAATGATATTTTGGTGAACATCTCAGCAAAATTTCAGGATTTTCCGCCAAAGGATTCTCCAGTTAAAATTCCTAACAGTTTAAACATTAAGGAATTAATTCTGGAGAATTAGGGAATTTCATGAAGTGACACTTGATTTTCTGGAAAGTACTCAAAGAGCTGAATCCAGCAAAATTTGGTTCACTCAATTTGGAGCTTTCTAGCCAAAGTTATAAGGATTTGAAGTTTGAAGGAAATCTGAAAATCGGGGAAAAGTTTAAACTCGCGCGTGGGCCCAGGGGACACGCGTCGCACGCCGAAGCGACAGCACACCGCGGCCCACAAGGCTTTTGCGCGCCAGCACACCCGATCCCGGCCGCAGCCGGATCCCGATTCAAAATATCGGCCGCTGACAGCTGGGGTCCACCCCCTTCTTCAACCTCGCGACACCCGCGCTCCGCCGCCGAGGGACCTCGCCGGAGAGCTCGCCGCCGGCTGCTGTACAGCTTCAAACTTCTTGATTCTGGCCGCCCCTGCCTACTTTTACTTGGGGAACATGATCCGAGGGTCAGCTGCTCATGACAACGGCCGGAGCATGGTCGGCGACGAGCCGCCATATCGGAACGACTTCGGCCATGTCGGCTGATGCTCCTAGTGCCTCAGCTACTTGGGAAACCGGTCGGGGAGCATCAGTGGACCTCAGAGAAGGTCGACATGAACTCGGGGCAGCTCGGGGAAGGCCCGAAATAGGTCCTCACCGTGCGCCCGATACCCCCCGTGCGTTCCGCCATTAGTAGACCTTGAATTACGCCGGGCACAGAAGTTCTCCGGCCCAGAGTTGTGAAGGCAACTTGTGCGTCACCGTGTCTAGTTCGTGTGGGAGTGGCCTGAGGCCCTCTAATCCTTTCTAGAGCACGAATTAAACAGAATCGTACCCGAGGGTCGTTCTGCACACAGAAAGGGGAAAAATGGAAATTCGCCGCCGGTGAGCAACCACTCGAGCTGTGGCTCGGGGATGAGCAGCACCGATCACTTGCGCGTCCAAGGGTGCCTTGGCTCGGGCGTGACAACGCCCAGGTTGGGCTGTCCACGAGAGCCCGAGGTGCGGCGGTTTCCAGTTCCGAGTTTGATCTTTCGGCACAGCCGATATCACTCGGTTTCAATCGATTTCTATCAATGGGAAGGATGGAGGATGGTTGCTAGTACCTTGCTGGGACCTTGGAATGGAAAGAGGGAGCTGCGATCGGCTTGATCAAGCAGGAACTCGAGCGGCGGCGATGGCAGTGGAAAAACAAGTCGTGTGCGTCGGCAGCTCGAGGAAATGGTGACTGAAGCACGCCGGGGAGGGAATAAATAGCCCGGCCGGCTGGTCTCCGGCTTGGGGCACGCAGCAGGAGCTGGCGCCGGCTGCCCCCTTCGGTGGCGCGCGCGCACAGCTGCCGGGAACCGACTGAACTGTGTTTCAGTCGGTTTGCTTTGAGGCTGAGGCTGACATGTGGGTCCCACTTCTCTTTTAACCTCTGAAATTTATTCCTAACAGCTGTGGTAAACAGTGAACCCTATTCTACCCTTGGCAATTCAAATTATTCACCCAAGAGCCATTTGAATTGATCAAAGTTCAAATGAGGTTTGGTTTGAATGAATTTCAGCACAAGTGCAGTTTGAAATTCAAATAAAGTTTGAATTTCTCTCCCTTAGCTCATGTCAAGATCAACTCCAAATGGAGTGAAAATTGGTGTGTGAGCTCACAAAAATGTGCTGAGCAAAAATATGCCTTCCACTTTCAAATTCAGTGGGTGAAAACAGTTTGAATTTGAATATGGTTTCAAACTGTCCCCTTCCTAACCATACCCAAAATGACCTCAAAAAGGTTTTGAATTTGGGTGGAACTTGGCATGGACATCCTTAGCAAAGTGTAGGAGTTTTCATATGTCCAGCCCATCTATATCACATGTGGGAAGTACCACTTTTGCAATATGTGAGTTTGTTCCCTAATGAGCATGTTGATAATTGTTACTTGCTCTTTATTTGTGTTCATCATTCTTCCTCAAATGAGGTGTGTGGTGTGGTGATGAACACTGCAAATGAGTGTCAAAAACTGAGGCCCTTACAGTACATCCCCTTGGTATTAAATAAATAAGCAAGGTCAGATTTAGTTGTGAGCAACGAAGGTGATTTTAACTTAATTACTTGCTGTTTCTCAGAGTCTAGTGATTTTGATGCCTTATCATCACGTGTTTTACTTTTCTCCAAATGTAAAATTTCAGCAGGAGTCATAGGAAGCAAAGTGATTTTCTTTCCTTTATGCATCAGAGTATATTTATTAGTTCTACCATGATGAATAGCATCCGTATCAAATTCCCAAGGACGTCCCAACAAAAGAGAACAAGCATCCATAGGTACGACATCAAAATCGGCAAAATCATGGTAAGAACCAATCAAAAAATGTACTCTCGCTGTTTGTGTTACCCTAACCTTACCGCTGTTGTTGAACCACTGAATGTGGTATGGATGAGGGTGTGCTCTTATTGTCAACCCGAGTTTCTTGACCACATCCGTGTTCACCAAGTTATTGCAACTGCCTCCATCAATTATAGAGTGCACACAGCAGTCCTTGACGATGAGAAACATGTGAAAAAGATTATGTCGCTGTAGCTTGTCATCCACCTCAACTTTGGAGCTCAAAGCACGCTGCACAATTATGCTTCTATAATTTTCCGTTGCTGCAGTACCAAGTACCTCTTCATCTGTGCTATAGTGGTCATATTTTGGTCCTGCAACATTAGTAGCAAGAGAATATTCATCTTAAACATCTGAAGTACTATCATACCCGCCATCATCTCGTGCTATGTATGCTCGTTTGCTAGGGCAATCTTTCATCACATGACCAACTCCCTGGCAGCGGTGACACTTAATGTTGGAAGTTCGACTCGTGGAAGGAGTGGAAGACGTAGGATTGAATGGTGTCGTCTTGCTGCCCTCCAGCGCGCAAGAAAATGGAGCAGTAGATGAAGTTCGTTGGCCACAATTGGACGGTGTAGTGACAGTAGGAAAACTCAACGATGGTGCTGTTTTGGATGGTGTAGATGTCGAACGCGGTGTGAAGGTGCTCCTCGTGCGTTGGTGCTGCTGCTGTTGGCGGCCCTGCAATTCTTTTTCTGCCAACATAGCCAACTGATATAATCTGTTAACAGTATCATATTCCATATAATCAACAATGTCCTGAATTTCACGCCTCAACCCCCATATAAAAATGAGCTATTTTATCATCCATGTCCTCTACTAGCCCACAGCGCAACATACCCTTTTGTAACTCTTGATAATACTCCTCTACGGACCTGTTACCTTGGTCTAAGCGCTGTGATTTTTTGCGAAGGTCCTGCTGAAAAGAAGGAGGAAAAAAACGAACACGCATAGCTTCCTTTAATCTATCCCATGTTAGAGGATCAGTTCTAGTTTTAACAAGTTCATTCCACCATATGATAGCAAAATCCTTAAACTCACTACTGGCTTGACGAACTCTATGTTGTTCAGGAACAAGGTGGACATTAAATTTCTGCTCTACTGTCATCTCCCAATCAATCATAAGCACCAGAAAAAGAGGGTATAGTAAATTTGACTTTAGCAAAAGGATCATCAAGAGGGCGATTAAAATTGTTATGACAATCATTATAATTATAACGATTATTACCTCCCATACCTCGTAGATAAAGTGGAAGCCGTGGTTGATTGTTATGATCTTCCATATTATAAGCACCATCTTCACGATCTTCAGCGAGAGGCAGCCACGCCTCAAGAGTATCCATCCGAACACCAAGATCAGCAAGTTGGCGATTCAAGGTCGTCAATGACGCCTCTGTCGATGGTTGGGTTTTGGTGAACATATCTGTCATTTCCCTCATCATGTCATGCAACTCAGCATGTTGAACACATTCATAATCCCTTTTATCTTCTGCCATTGTTAGTAGTAAACAAAAGACAAGAAAAATATGTTATCCCTATCAACTACAGAGGATAGTGGCAATGTGAAAAGTGGAAGGAAGGAAACAATCTCTCTCTCTCTCTTAAGCGTCTTACCACGTTCTTACAAGTGTTCTTACCGCCACAGCAGGTGGTAAACGGTGGACGGTGAGAACCAATGAAGCGTGGAGTGCTTGCAAAGGTACCTGTTCTGCTCAAGAGGAAAAGTGGAGCTTGGATGGCACAATATGGTGGCTAATAAGCAAAAAAATCATTAACATCAAAAAAAGTTGGATAAGTATTCAATGTAGAAATTGTTGCTTGTTAACAAGTGTTCTAGGCCTAGCACAATACAAGACAGTAGAAAGGCAAATAGAAAATCAGAAAGATATAACCAAGAAGTACAACACAAGTGTATAGGCCAACTGTTTTCAAGTGTGTGCTGTCAATGCTTTAATATTTGTGCTCTCTTCACTATTTTTTTCTTTTTTAAATATTTTTTGATATTTTTTGTTTACTCGAGAGCACGAAAATAGAAAGCACACAACTTTGCAGCTCAATTGGATGTAAGATGTGGCCTATAGAAAATCAGGAAGATTCTTTAAAATTAGGGCTGAAACTTTAAAGGCCGGATAGTCTATCTTCCGAGGGGAATTTGGCCAAACAAATTTCGCTGAACACGGCAAAGCCGTGGAAAATTGGTTGCGAAATTTCGAGTAGATCAATTTGAAAAAAATCATCCGATTTCGAGTTCGTATGCAAAAGTTATGGCCGTTTTAAGGTAGTCTACCCGAGTTACTGTTTTTTATGTTGATTCAACCTCGGTTTTGAAAAGATCTCACAATAGGATGTGAAAAACAATTGGAATTTAGCAACAACGAATGATGAGTAGTTTGGGCCCAATCTTCCAAAAAGTAGGTCGATTGAAGTGGAGATTGAGAGGGACCACGACGCCCGTTCAATCACGGGGTCGTGCCACTCGCCCGGGAATCGCATTGGGTGGTGCCATGATACGCGGCACCCAAAAGCACACATATAAGGGAACATGTACTACATAAATCAAAAGCGGAAGCTTACAACTGTTTCTTTGTAAATACTTTACATAAAATAACTACAGCGGAAGACTATAATCATCTCACGTCGAATAACTACCAAGCACTCGAGGAGAAGTCCAGCCCGCGGACTCTTCTCGCTAGCAACATGAAATCATACGGCAGCGGCCGAGTTCTCCACGTGTTAAATGATTCGGAAGTCTCCGAGTCTCACCGGACAACCTTCTCAATAGCACCGAGGTTAACCTGCAAAACCACTCATATAGCAAGCGTGAGCACATAGGCTCAGCAAGACTGACCCGTCTCACCTAAACATGTAACTCTAAATGCTAGGATTGCAATACGAAATAGGAAGGTCAGTTGCAAAAGACTCACCTCATTATTTGAACCTTACTTTCAAGTTTTAGTAGCAGGTTGTGGAGAACTTCACGCTAAGGCACATGAGAGAGCCGCAATCAAACAAGAAACGCATTTCTCTCATGTACTTTGCCCAAAGTTGAAAAGAACTTTAATTAGCTCTAATCTACAACAGTTCATTAACAATCAACGTATATCTTTCAAATCAACAAACTTTTAACATGTATCTAGCCTGTTCTTTCTACATCACAGTACAGTGAACAAGTGGTACTCACTGACCACAAGGGACGGCGATTATAATCGATTTACACCTGCAGGGTTACCCGAATAACCCGTCACGTACGCCCGTACTCGATGTTGCCTACAGAAACCATCACGGACGTCGTACGCAACCACCTTTCACCCGTCAGCCAAATGTTGAACCGGTCCAATCGCCCCGAGCAAGAGGTCTCTGCGCGCGCATCCACAGTGCCGCCAGCCGATTTACACCTCGAGCTCTCAAACTACCCTCTGAACGACCAGCTATGCCTCTACACCCAGCTACCCGAGTTACATCGGTTTCCTGGTTCCCATATAGACGGTAGGTCTTCGGTACTATTGTAGCTTGTTCAATAGGCCCGCACATGGCTCGGTCCTATCGACACAAGCGGAGCTATAGCACCCAGGCCCGAAAGTCCTGCTGCCCTTACTCTCCGCTCGGTCTCATTTTTCTTGCCATGTGTTTCATTTGCTATCTTTACCCGAGTTGAGTGCCTCTAGCCTATCCTCGCGAGTAGTTCCAACTACTCGACTTGTACCGAATCCTACTCTATCTTAGCATTGAAGTAGCTAAACGGGGTTTTCAATCCTAATCCCAACCCATGGTTTTCTTGGCTATGCAATTAGGTTTCAAACAAGACTCTAATGCAAGAAGTAAGTGGTGCTCAAAGTAAGTTTTGAAAACAGTAAAACTTTGTAAAGAGGTTAATGCAAACCGGAGCTTGCCTGTTTTGCATGGTAGTAGTATATAATAGAAGTTAGTGATCTTCAATCCCTTGATATTTCTGAATTTGCTCAACTGATCCACACGTCAAGGGATGGCTCCGTCGAAGTTCTTCATCGTGAACCCTATCGACATGTATATGCATAGTATCTTATAATGAAATTTTAAAGACGTAGAGATTGAAACTTCTTAAGAACAGAGGCTGTGTGGAGATCCTAGGATGAAGTTGTTGCCTCTGTTGTGCAAAGAACTCAATGGAACTAAATCTACCTTAGATGTTTCATTACATCTCTAGCTAAGTTTGTAATGACATATAAGATGAGCTCTAATGATTTGGACATAACTAAAGATCCTGATCTCCAATGACTTCGAATTTTTACAGGAATTCATACAATACACAGGGACTTAGCTTGCCAAATTGCAGCTGAAGTGGAAAGAAATTGTGTCTCCCACAATTTCCACACCAACCCCCATGTTGTTCTTCACATACCATAGAATGGAGAACAAGGACAGGGAGGTCCAAGGCTCAATTTGAGCTGAAAGTTTGCATGTCAACTCCTGGTCACATGAAAGTGTTCTGGACTAAAAATGAACACTTTTCATTGAGTGGTTTATTCAGAACAACTCCCTAAGCATTTAAGCAAAAAGAAATTAATTCTGAATTAACTCACATGTTCATGCCCAACTTAGTGAACTACAATTTCAATTATAGTTCATAGAGCCTGCATGAATTTTCCTAGGATTTGTGGAGCTAAGATTTGCCCAGAAATGGTTTTTCCAACTCTGGGACAATTTCTGAAAAGTCTCTGTATTCATTTGAATACAGTACATTGAAATCTGAATTCCCCCACACAATTCAAATCTAAATAAAATGAAATTTTTACAGGAGTTCAATAACATCCTAAGAATTACACTGGCAAAATTTGAGGATTTTTGGATAAACCAAACTCTCTCTAAAATTCTTTTACTGACCTGCTTCAAAGAGTTTTCCAGAATTAATTATTGACTTCCATACAAATTGGGTTGCATATTTGGATAGAGTATTTCAATCTGGATCTAACCCAAGTTGAATCACTAAATTTGGAGGTTCCTACACAAAGATATGATCTTTACAAGAATTGGGTAAAATCTTAAAATGAACTCTGTTCTATTTTTCCAATTTTCAGAGACATAAGGAATTAACACTACATTTGGCCAAGCAAATGAGGTCCAATGCATCTGACATTTTTACTGGTGTTCAAGGGTTTTTGGATGAATCTCCTGCCCAAATTTGGGAATTTTCCAATACACAGAACTCCTGGAAAAATTCCTACAAGATTTTACTTATATGAATTAATGAGTCCAATCCAGGGATTTTCATAAATATTGGGCTGCACCCCTGGATAGTACTCTTTGAGAGAAATCCAACAAAATTTGTTTCACAATTTTTGGACATTCCTACACAAAGTTATGGCTCTCCAAAGTTTGAACTAAAATGGGAAATTCTGGAAATGTTTAAAACCTGCCCGTGGGTCCCACCTGTCATCCCTAACCTTCAGCGTCACGCCAAACAGGGCAGTGGCGGCTCCCTCTGGCGAGAGTCACCGGAAAGGACCTTCCCGGCCACCTCCAGTACCCTTGCTGGCCGCCCCCCATTTTCCCCCACGCTGAACCTGTTGGTGAGGTCGCCGGCGGCTGAAACTCACCGGAAAACAGGGCGCACCAGAGACAGCAAACCCTAGGGCTCCGGCGAGGTTGTGCACGGTGAATTCTACACCAAATGGTCGGTTCTTGGGCTCTAAATCACCAGGGTATCATGTAGAAGACCGACATGAGGTCTAAACAAGCCGGAGAGCGCTCTAAACCTATCGGCACCATGCGCCCGATATGGTCCAGCGGTATACCCTCGAAAAGAACTCGGATTTCTCGCTCTACACTAAGTTTCTTGGTCTAAAATCGATGGAGAAGGTGTGCTAGGCAGTTAAGATCCTGTGTGTGAATTTTGAAACACAACAAACACGATTTGAGGACGAATTTTGCAATTCCTTATCTCAAGGTCAGTTTCTGCCGCCCGGGAGAAAATCCTGAAATTCTCCCTCTGTGATCAATGGCTAGGGCTGATCTTCGGAGGTGAGCAACTAGACTTGTAGGTGCACCGATGGGGTGGCTTGCTTGGGCGTGATCACTCCTGGTTTGGGCTGCCTACGGTGACCAGTTCGTGTTCTTCGACGTTCAACACGGGAGCAGCAGCACTTTGCTGTTTTTAGGCAAAAACGAGCATGGAACCGTGGGGAGAAGCTGCTAGCCAGCTAGAGCACGCTTGGACGAAGCTTCTTGCTGTGGAGATCATGGTCATTCGATGATCGGCTGGTGTGTGGCGTTCAGTCATGCATGAGGAGGGAAGAGAGCAGGGTTCATCGGTTCTGTGGGAAAGACACGCACGCTGAAGCAGAAAAGAGGGCCAAAGCAGGTCGCCCAACTGAGTGGCAGAGAGGAGGTGTCCTTCGTTTGCAATCGGTGGCGCACGCTGATCCTTCGGTTGTGTCTCGGTGTCGTTCACTGAAGTCTCGGTGACTACCGAGTGGAGAAGTGAAGACTAATCACTGAGATATTTGTGGGCATATGACAAGTGGGTCCCACTCTCCCCCTTATCTCTCCAAAATATCCCAAAATTTGCAAATGATGAAATTCAATTGTGTGGAGTTGAAAACTGAACTACATTTGGATAATTGGGCACAATTTATCCAAATTCAAATATGTATTTGAATTCATTGTACATTTAGGTCTATTTGGAAAAATGGGTAGCAAATATCTTCAAAAATTCATGAGACTTTGCCTACCCCCTAATTTGGACCTAAAAAATTCAAATATGAAACCTGATTTTTGGTTTGCCTGCTGCAAATGAGGTTTTGGTCACAACAGTTTGCATTCCTATTGTTGCCCTCCTTTGAAATTTGAGTTTAAAAATCTGGATCCCATTTCCCCTTGCACATGAGAGCTTACACATGGGTTTTAAAATAACTTTGTCCCCTAACACTCAATTCATCCTAGGCTAGAGTGGTGGGACACTCATGTGTGTCATTACATGTGGAAAAATTTAAACAAGTCCAAATTTTCATGACTTGAAACTAAATGGTGTTCAAACTTCAGTCCCTTTTTATTCCAATTTTTGGGACCTTTACAGAGATCTCGACGTTGATGATCCGAGGCACTCGAGCAGATCTGAATACCCCTGCAATCACTACACCACTGCTCCGTTTGTTATCAACCATGCTTTACACGCTTGACCTCGCGAAGAAGGCTATCTCTGCAGGTGCAACCAAGAACACAAGCAAGAACGATGAAGATGCAATCTGAAATTGCGAAATTGGGGTCTCACAAACAGTAGAACGTTGTAGGGCTGGCGATGCGGGAGTTCACGCAAGGTGGCTAGCTAGGGCAAACCGATGATCTTGTTGGCTCGGTTTGTTGTTTAGGAATTGTGGAATAGGTGAGCAGCAAGAAAAACAAGGAAGAAAAACAATAACTACGACCCAAAAACACAATGCTAAACCAGCAACAAGACTCGACCACATGAATGCAAACGCACCAATGCAAACCTGAAAAACGAAATTTGCAGGCACTATGGTCTAGGAATCGGTAAACACGATATGATTTTTTGTGGCTTTTTCTGTGGACTCTAGGTATGAAAAACAAAAATTAATCTAGTGGGAAATCAAAGTACCTCACGGGAAACCTGAAATATGATACCAAATGATGAGTAGTTTAGGCCTGATCTTCCGAAAGGTAGGTCGATTGAAGTGGAGATCTCGATGTTGATGATCCGAGGCACTCGAGCAGACCCGAATACCCCTGCAATCACTGCACCACTGCTCCATTGGTTATCAACCATGCTTCACACGCTTGACCTCGCCAAGAAGGCTATCCCTGCAGGTGCAACCAAGAACATAAGCAAGAACGATGAAGATGCAATCTGAAATTGCGAAATTGGGGTCTCACAAACCGTAGAACGGCGAAAGTGTTTAATCTAAGCAAAACCCACCAAATATGGCCGGTGGCTTCAGTATTTAAAGGCTAGGGTTCGTCCATAAAACCCTTAGACGCGTCCCTAATGGACTCATACGGGATACAAGGCCCAAAAGCCCAATAAGGTGGTGCAACACCGGACAGAACTCCGAATTCGACTTGTTTCGACAATTCCCAATGGCTCATGGCGAATTTTAATGTGGGACCAGAACCATTGGAAAGTTTATCTTCTCATCTTTCCATGCATATGTAGAACGTCAAAAACAGAGTCCGTATGCATCCTGGGCGTCCGTTTTAAGATGGAATGCTCCTGGACTCCGAGTTGAACTCGAGTCCGAGTTAGCGACTATTTCCATCAACTTGTGGACGTCCCATCTGGTTCTCCACATCCCCAAATCCTCCTCCATTTACTTGTTGATCATGTCCATGGTTCCTAATAACAATTTAATCATTAAATAGCAATCCATTCTCAAACTCACATGGGTAGGAAGTTAGGAACGAGTTCACCTGCTGATTTTATAACCGTGCTCGTGCTCTTGTGATTGGTCCTTGTATATCAATGTGAGTATCCACTGTTGTGATGTTCTCATCATACTCCTGCAAAAGGTTAGCAACAGCAGGTGGCAAAGCAATGGATGCATCCTCAATGGAATATAAAGCATTTTTGCACACTAAAGCTAGCAAATTCCATTAGAGACATATAAGTCATCAAGATCAGATTTAGTTGCGAGCAAAACAGGATTTTTCAACTTAATAGGTTGCTGAATTTCAGAATTGGAAACACCCTTTTGCTTAGCATTGATATTTTTCTCATGCTCAAATTGCACAATTTCAGTGGGAGTCATAGAGAGTAACACAATTTTCTTGCCCTTATGCATGCGAGTATACTTATTAGATCGACCATGGTGAATAGCGTCAGTATGAAACTCCCAAGGACGTCCCAACGAAAGAGAGCAAGCATCCATAGGTACCACATCAAAATCAGCAAAATCAGGATAAGAACCAATGGAAAAATATATCCTTGCTGTTTGTGTTACCTTTACCTTACCATTGTTGTTAAACCACTAAATGTGATAAGGATAGGGATGCTCCCGTGTGGTCAAGCCAAGCTTCTTGACCACCTCAACATTCACCAAATTGTTGCAGCTACCGCCATCAATGATGGTATGCACACGGCAGTCCTTACAACGAGAAACATGTTGAAAAGGTTGTGACGTTGACGGTTGTCGTCCTCTCCAACCGTGACACTCAAAGCTCGCTGCACAATCGAAGTCCTATAGTTGTTGGTCGCAGATGTACCAAGAACCTCCTCAGCACTGTCATCAGAACCTGAAATGTTAGCTGCAATAATATTTTCATCTTCAATATCAGAAGCACTAAAATACCCACCATCAGCAGTGGCAATGATCGCCCGTTTACTGGGGCAATATCGTTGCATATGGCCAAGTCCCTGGCAGCGGTGGCATTTAATGTCGGAGGTGCGACTGGTGGAAGTGTTGGGTGTAGCAGTCTTTGTTGCAAGACCTGGAGGCGTTCTGGACTTGCTGTTATCATGTCCCCGTGATGTATAAGGCGCGGTGCTGCGTACAACACCGGTGGATGGTGGTGTAGACACATGTACGCTCGAGGAGGTCGCTGCTTTAGATGACACCGGAAGCTGTCGTGGAGTGAAGGTGTTGTTTGGCCGCTGCTATTGGCGACCCTGCACTTCTTTTTCTGCTAACATAGCTAGTTGAAATAAACGTTGAATAGAATGATATTCCTTGTAAACAACTATGTCTTGGATCTCACGTCGCAAGCCCCCGTAAAACCTAACAATATGGTCTTCCTGATCCTCAACTACCCCACAACAAAGCATACCTTTCTGCAACTCTTGGTAGTAGTCTTGGACAGTCATGTCACCCTGATCAAAGCATTGCAATTTCTTAAGAAGATCACTGACACGACCCCACGGTCTTGTCGAGCTAGGATCACGCTGAGGGGTGCTGCGTTGCACAGCACCGAATAACACACATCTAAGGTACAAAGCGAAAGCAAAACTTTTATTACATAAAGTGGTTTATGAACATTTGTACATCAAAATAAGTCCAGTCTACACTCACGGACGTAGACTACGCATCAAGTGCACGTTCAGCCCTTGAACATGTCCTGGCTAGCACACACACACACACTAACTCTGCGGCGTGCACGACTCCCACTCGACGGGGTTCCCCTCCTGGGGTTCCGTCTCCTCTTCGGGAGTCCCTTCCTCATAGAACCCTGCAAAAGCTTCAAACACAAGCAGTGAGCACAAAGGCTCAGCAAGACTGACCCGTCTCTCCTAAACATGGAACTTCCACATGAGGGGTGATGGGTACATGAGGAAAAACCATTTGCAAAGGACTCGCCTAATTATTGGAACCTTACTTTCAAGTTTTAGCAGCAGGTTGTGGAGAACCTTACGCTAAGGCACATGAGAGAGCCACAATCAAACAAGAAACACATTTCTCTCATGTACTTTGCCCAAAGTTGAAAGGAACTTTAGTTCGCTCTAAACTACAACAAATCATTAACAATCAAAGTCCATCTTTAAATCAGCAACATTTTAACATGTAACTAGCCTGTTCTTTCTACGTCATGGTACAGTGAACAAGTGGTACTCACTGACCGCGAGGGATGGCGATTATAATCGATTTACACCTGCAGGGTTACCCGAACAACCCGTCACGTACGCCCGTACTCGATGTTGCCTACAACAACCATCACGGACGCCGTACGCAACCACCTTTCACCCGTTAGCCAAATGTTGAACCGGTCCAATCATCCCGAGCAAGAGGTCTCTGCACGCGCATCTCAGTGCCGCCAGCTGATTTACACCTCGAGATCTCAACCTACCCTCTGAACGACCAGCTATGCCTCAACACCCAGCTACCCGAGTTACATCGGTTTCCCGGTTCCCATATAGCCGGTAGGTCTTCGGTACTATTCTAGCTTGTTCAACAGGCCCGCACACGGCTCGGTCCTCAATCGACACAAGCGGAGCTACAGCACACAGGCCCCAAAGTCCTGCTGCCCTTACTCTCCGCTCGGTCTCATCTTTCTTGCCATGTGTATCATGTGCTATCTCTACCCGAGTCGAGTGCCTCTAGTCTATGGTCGCGAGTAGTTCCAACTACTCAACTTGTACCGAATCGTATCCTAACTTAGCTTTGCAGTAGCTAACGGGGTTTTGCAATCCTAAACCCAACCCATGGTTTTCTTGGCTATGCACTTGGGTTTTTCAAACAAGACTCTAATGCAAAGAATAAGGTATTCAAGTATGTGCTTAAAACAATAAAAACTTGTAAAAAGGTTAATGCAAACCGGAGCTTGCCTTGCCGCTCTTGGTCGTAGTCTAGATGCTCCTCCGGAGTAACGAAGTCTAGGACTTCGGGTTCCTCCTCGACCTTAGCGACTACATGATATAATATGTGTATTAATTTAAATGCATTTGATTGAATTTATACTTGTGAAGTCTATAACTCTTACTAGACCGACCCAATGACTGTGAAACTTTTACTGTGGCTTGGTTACAACCTAAACAGAGACTTGGTCAAGTTTTAGTTGCAGAAAAGCTCATTTGAGCCCTCCACAATTAATTATGTACTTGACCTTGATTGGCACTCTTAGGGTATTCTAGGGATTTTCATGGAACAAACTATGACTTTCTGAAAACTAGATTTTCATATGGTTCTAATGGAGTTGGTCTCACTTAATTTGAAGGTTCCTAGCTAAAGATATGAGCTAAACAATTTCAGAGAAAATTCTGAAAATGTTTCTGAACACTTTTCTATTTTCTCTGGAACAGTTTCACTAATCACGCCATTAGGTGGATCAATTTAGCTCAAATGGACCTGAAATTTTTATGGTAGTTCAAGGAATATTTGGTGAATATCCCAGCAAAATTTCAGAATTTTCCTCCAAGGGATTCTCCAGTTAAAATTCCAAACATTTTAATTTTGAGGAATTAATTCTGGAGAACTAAGGATTTTCATGAAGTGGAACTTGATTTTCTGGAAAGTGCTCAGAGAGCTGAATCCAACAAAATTTGGTTCACTCGATTTGGAGCTTTCTAGCCCAAGTTATGAGGATTTGAAGTTTGAATGAAATCTGAAAATCGGGGAAAAGTTTAAACTTGCGGGTGGGCCCCGTGGACACGCGTCGCACGCGGAGGCGACGGCACACCGTGGTCTGCGGGGTTCCTGCACGCCAGCACAACCTATCCCAGCCACACCCGATCCCGATTTAAATTTTTAAGCCGCTGACGCGTGGGCCAGCCGGCTTCGTCTTCCTCCCGACGCGCCATCGCGCCCGCGCCGCCTCCCCTCGCCGGAGCCGACTCTGAGCTTGCCGGCTTGCCGCTGCGGGCCATCACCTGGTCTGAAACTCGCCGCCAGGGTGTTGTCGACGTCGGGGAGCACGTCTCTGGGGTCAGTTTGAGCTGACGGTGACCGGAAATAGCCCGGCGACGTGCGGCGGCCTCGGTTGAGGTTCGGCGCCGTCGGCCGTGGGTTCTAACCCGCTAAAACCTCGAACGATCGGTTCTATAGCATCAGTACACCTCTAGGAAGCTCGACAAGGTGTCAAATGGGTTCAAAGATGGTGGCAAGCCGGTCGGCACCGTGTGACCGAGCGTGCCCGCCATGAACGCCCTCAATCAAGCTCAAAATTCGTCACTCCTAGTCGGTTTCACACCACGGATGCAGAAAGGAATTTTATCGCCAGCTAGTCCAGCGTACATGTGCAAGATTTGATAACTACAGAAGGATCTTAGAGCGAGAATTTGAAGAATCCGTACCGGAAGCTCAGTTTAAGGTTGCCGGAGTAAAAACTGGAAATTCGCAGGGGATTCTTCACGGTCTGCTTCCAAACTTGGAGGAGAGCAGCATGGCTGTTGTGCGCTCCTGCTGCTGCCCTTGCTGGACCGTGAAAGCTCCCGTGGAACACTGTCCATGAGCGCCTGACCTTCGGCTGAGGTTTGGTCGCCGCTGTGGCGATCGTTCTCGGGCAAGGGAGGTCGGAGCTCGGGGTTTTTGGCGTCGGGGAGGTGGAGTTCGATCTCAGGGTACTGTCTAGCAGCTCAGGGAAGGAAGGAGCGATCGTTTGCTGGTTTCCCGATCGAGCAGAGAGCTTCGGGGAGAAAAACTACCGCTGCTCGGGGTCGCACGCGAGGGGATAAAGCCAGCGGGTCTTCGCTCGGGCTGAGGCGGTGCCGGTCACGTGGAGGCGCGAGCAAGCCGCCCTGGGCGCCAGCACGCGAAGAACGAAGCAGCTGGTGGCGCTGGTGGCTTCTCGGTGGCACAGCCGACAGCTGCTCGGTGGAATTTCCCACCGAGGCTGTGACTTTCTGTGCAAGTCTTCCCTACTTCTCTCTATGACATGTGGGTCTCACACTCCAGTTTAACATCTAAAATTAACTCCTCATCACTGTTGTAAACAGTAAGCCCCAAAATACCCATGGTGATTCAAATTATTCACCCATGAGCCATTTGAATTGGTTAGAATTCAAATTGGGTTTGGTTTGGATAAATTTCAGCACATGTTTAGTTTGAAATTCAAATAAGGTTTGAATTTGCCCCACTTAGTTCATGTCAAGATCAACTCCAAGAGTGAAAATTGGTGTTTGAGCTCACAAAAATGTGCTGAATGAGAATATGCCTCCCACTTTTGAATTCATGGGATAAAAACAGTTTGAACTTGAATATGGTATGAAACTGCCCTCTTTCTAGCTATACCCAAAATTACCTCAAAAACGTTTTGAATTTGGGTGAAAGTTGGCATGGACATTCCTAGCAATGTGTAGGAGTTTTCATATGCCCAGCCCCTCTATATCACATGTGGGAAATACCACTTTTGCAATATGTGAGTTTGTACTCTAATGAGCATGTTGATGGTGGTTACTTGCTCTTCATTTGTGTTCATAAACTTTCCTCAAATGAGGTGTGTCGGTATGGCGATGAACACTTCAAATATGTGTCAAAAACTGAGGCCTTTACATTCCTCCCCCCTTAAAAGAATCTCGTCCCGAGATTATAAGGTGAAAATGAGAGAGAGGACGGTGGAAAATTACCGGATATGCGACGTGAAAAAGTTGGGGTAGTTGGCGCGAAGAAATCCTTCGCTCTCTCATGTCGCCTCGTCCACGGAGTGATTACTCCATAGAACCTTGTAGAACCACAACGTACGGTTGCGTGTGGTTCGGGCCTTTTCGTCAATGATCTGAACCGGTTCCTCTCGATAGGTGAGATCCGGTTGCAGTTCTTCAATGTCCTCCAGCTGAACGGTAGTTGATAGCTTGAGACACTTCCTCAGCTGGGAAATGTGAAAGACTTCGTGCACACTGGAAAGTGCTTCTGGTAATTCCAGCTGGTATGCTACCGATCCACATCTTTCTGTAATCTGAAATGGACCGATGAATCGGGGTGCCAACTTTCCTCTCACCCCGAATCTGTTTACATCCTTCATTGGAGGCACACGTAGGTATACGTGATCCCCGACTTCAAACTGCAATGGGCGTCTTCTCCGGTCCGCATACTGTTTCTGACGGGATTGGGCGGCTTTTAGGTTCGCTTGAATTAGTCGAACCTTCTCTTCCGCGTTGTTGACAAGGTCAATCCCGAAGGTAACCCTTTCACCAGACTCACACCAGTTCAATGGTGTGCGGCATTTTATTCCGTATAGCGCCTCGTAAGGCACCATCTTTATGCTGGCTTGGTACTCATTGTTGTACGAGAACTCGGCTAACGGCAAGTGATCATCCCAATTCTTGCCGTGGTTGATAGCGCAAGCTCGTAGCATGTCTTCTAAGATTTGGTTTACCCGCTCGGTTTGCCCATCTGCTTGCGGGTGGTACGCTGAACTATGGATCAGCTTCGTCCCCAAGGCAGCGTGTAGCTGCTCCCAAAAACGGGACACAAATAAAGTGCCCTGATCCGATATGATGGTACGGGGTACACCGTACAAGCATAGGATTCGTGAGATGTACAGTTCAGCGTACTTCTTGGCGTTGTAGTTGGTGTTGACCGAGATGAAATGGGCAACTTTGGTGAGCCGATCGACGATCACCCACACAGAATCATGTTTCTGCAAGGTGGTGGGTAATCCGACAATGAAGTCCATGCTCACGTCCTCCCACTTCCAGGCAGGAACGCCCAGTGGTTGTAGCAGTCCCGGTTTCCGCATATGGTCTGCCTTCACCCTTCGACATGTATCACACTCGGACACGTACTTCGCGATCTCCCGCTTCATCAGTGTCCACCAAAACTTGCTTCTGAGTTCTTGATACATTTTATTGCTGCCGGGGTGAATAGAAAACTTTGACAAGTGAGCCTCATCAAAGATTTTCTTCCGTAATTCCGGGTTACGGGATACGACGATCCGGTCCTTGAACCATAGGATGCAGTCTCCGTCCTTCCGGAAACATTTCAGCTCCCCACTGTCTACCGCAAATGCGACATGCCCTTGTAATGTTTCTGAGCTGCCGCTATCTCTTCACGGATGGTGGGGATCAAAGCTAGGTTGTAGAGAGCTCCATGTGAAATTACATGCAGTGGTGGTTCGCTCTCTTCCAACGGTGTGATGGTCAGATTGTTGACGTGTGACTTGCGGCTCAGCGCATCTGCCACTACGTTTGCCTTGCCCGGATGATAATGGATCTCTATTTCGTAATCCTTTATCAATTCTAACCATCTTCGCTGCCTCATGTTCAGCTCCTTCTGAGTGAATATGTACTTGAGGCTTTTGTGGTCGGTATATAAATGTACGAGGTTACCGAGTAGGTAGTGCCTCCACATTTTCAGTGCAAGTACCACGGCAGCGAGCTCCAAGTCGTGGGTTGGATAATTCTGCTCATGGTTTCTAAATTGCCATGATCCATACGCGACCACTCTTCGGTCTTGCATCACACACATCCGAGCCCAATGCCAGATGCATCACAGTACACATCGAACGGTTTTGTTGTGTCTGGCTGTGCCAAAACCGGTGCTGATGTTAGGTGCTTGACTAAAGCCTTGAATGCTGCTTCACATACCGGACTCCAAACATATTTGGTAGCCTTCTTCAGCAGCTCTGTCATTGGCTTGGCAATCTTCGAGAAGTTCGGAATGAACCTCCGATAATATCCCGCAAGTCCGAGGAAACTCCGTACCTCGTGAACAGTCCTCGGGGATTTCCAATTCAGCACTTGAGTGATCTTGCTCGGGTCTACAGCGATACCCTCCGCTGAGATGATATGCCCGAGGAAAGGCACTTGCGATATACAGAACTCGCATTTGCTGAATTTCGCGTATAGCTTGTGATCCCGCAGCCGTTGCAAGACTATACACAGATGTTTATTGTGATCTTCCTCCGACTTGGAATATACCAGTATGTCGTTGATGAAGACCACGACAATCTTGTCCAACTCCGGCATGAATACCGAGTTCATCAAGTACATGAAGTGAGCTGGAGCATTGGTGAGGCCAAAGGACATGACCAGGTACTCATAAAGTCCGTACCTCGTCGAGAAATCTTTCTTTGGAATGTCCTCCGCCCTTATCTTAATCTGATGGTACCCGGATCTTAAGTCCATCTTGGAAAAGATCTTTGCTTCGACCAACTGATCAAACAACATGTCGATCCGTGGCAATGGGTACTTGTTCTTGATGGTTACGGCGTTTAATGGACGATAGTCCACGCAAAGCCGTAACGTCTCATCCTTCTTCCTCACAAATAGTGCCGAACAGCACCATGGCGAGGAGCTCGGCCTAATAAAACCCTTCTCCAGGAGGTCCGTGAGCTGAGTCTTCAGTTCAGCCAACTCCTTGGACGCCATCTTGTACGGCCTTCGGGATATTGGCATGGTTCCCGGTGCAAGTTCAATCTTGAACTCCACCTCTCTATCGGGAGGCATCCCCGGAAAATCGTCAGGGAATACATCAGGGAACTCTCAGACCACTGGAATATCTTCCAATCTGATGGTTGTGGCTTGATAGACACTTGGAAGTTTTATTTCTGGACTGTCCAGAAATAAGGAGTGAGACTCGTGCACTTCTGAGTTCAAGTGCACAACTCGGAGGACGGTGTCTAAAACAACGCCGTGGCGGGTTAACCACGACATCCCTAAGATGACATCGACCTTTTGTCCCTCTAAGATTATGAGATACGTAGGGTAGACTCTACCCTCTAAGCACAATGGCGCTTTTGGAACCATCATGCTTGCTGAAATTTTCCCACCCGGTGAACAGATCACATAGGGACTATCGGTGGGTAGTATTTGCAAGCTATATTTATCAATGAAAGCTTGGCTAATGAAGCTATGCGTGGCGCCTGAATCAAATAGTACTATAGCGGGATGCTGGTGGAGTTGGAACATACCCGCAAGGATTGGCTCACCCTCCGGCACGTCCTCTATGGCAAGCTGGTGGACGGTGCCGGGCCTAGGGTTTGCCCGCCGCGCATTAGTGGGGTTCCGGGGTTGATTCCTCCCCGGAAACTGTGATGCAACTCCACCGCCTTGCCTCTCCGGGCAACTGCTGGCGAAGTGTCCTGGACGACCACACTTGTAACATGTGGCCGCTGCTGGTTTGGTGCTCGGGGGATGAAAGCCCGGCATGCGCTGCTGAGGTGCATACGCACGCGGCATCGTCCGCTGCTGCTGTTGTTGCGGAGGTGGTACTGGCAGTGCCGGCCTAAACGCTGGTGAAGAGTGCGGTCGACTGCGGAACGGCATCGACCTCTGGGGTGGCTGCCAGCGTGGACCTGATGGTGGACGATTCACCATCTGAAACTTTTGAGAAGGACCGCCTCCTTCTCCGCTGCTTTGCGGCGCGCTTCGCTTCCTCTCCGCCGCTGCTAACTCCCTGCCGGAGTCCTCCTGAACAATCGCAGCATCAATGATGTCGTTGAGGCTGCCGCGATTAAACATCGCCAGTTTGTCCTTCAGGAGCGGGTTAAGCCCCTGGTAAAAGTGGTCCCGCCGCTTCTCGTCGGTATCTGCGTGATACGACGCGTAGAGCGCGAGATCGTTGAACGCCCTGGAGTATTCCAGCGCGTTTCGGCTCCCTTGCTGCAGGTGTAGAAATTCCTGCGTCTTCCTTTTCATTAGACCTGGCGGTATGTGATAGGCCCTGAAGGCCGTCCGGAACTCCGTCCAGGTCATTACTCGGTCGGTGGGCTGTGAAGCACAGAAGTTCGCCCACCATGCGCTCGCGGATCCTTGGAGCTGCTTGACCGCGAACTGAGTTTTGCGCTGCTCGCTTATCTGGAGCAGCCCGAACTTCATCTCTATTGCGCGGAGCCAGTTGTCCGCGTCAAGAGGTTCATCCGCCCTTGAGAATACCGGGGGATGAGTCGCCAGGAAGTCGGAGTAGGAGCTCTGTTGACGCTCCTCATGGTCTTGACGTGGGTGAGATGTATTAGCAATGAGAGTCTGCAGCAACTACGTGTGCTGCTGATGTGAACCCGCCATTGCCGCGATGATGTCGGCCAATGTTACCGTTGGCAGTGGCGGTGGCGGTGTTTGCTGTTGCTGCTGCTGTCCCGAGGAGTCCTCGGGAGGCTGTTGGGAGGTCTCTCCCCCTTGGCTAGTACCCCCAACGTCCGGGTTGGCACGAGTACGCGTCATTCTGAAATTCAAAACAGCAGCGATTAGCCCATGTCATACTTAAAATTCCATATGCAACAATAGGTATTGAAGTGACACATGAATAGTTTGCACAACATTCACATATATTGATAAAGCATAAACTTTATACAAGATACATTATTCTCGGGTCTCCGAGAAGTCATGCTCATGTCGTCACTACCTATACCTATGCTACTGTCCACAGGACATGTCACCGATTACAAAAGTTAGGTTACACTACCCTAGCTGCCCTACTTGGCAACTGTAACCCCCTACTCGGAGTAGAACTCGACCTCCTGCGGGTCGTCCTCCTCCGGTACCTCTGCTGGTGGCTCCGGATCTACCACCTCTTCTCCCATCTCGGGTTCTCCCATTGCTGGAAGGCCCAAGACCACCGGTATGCTCAATACCGGAGGTACGAGGTCCTGCAATGCATGCACCTCATCCATAGCCTGGTTGTAGTCCTCTTCCAAGCCTTGCCCTTCCTCAATAGCGTCGTCCCGCTCTTGAGCAAGGTCCTCATTCTGCTGGGTTAGGGTCTGCACCAGCTCTTGCAACGCCGCGATGTTGACACGGCTTCTCCTCTTCGCCTTCTTCAGACGATGCAACTGATTATGCTGTTCATTCAGTCGCTTGATCTTCGGAAGGAGCACATTGCGGAGTGCGCTGTGAGCACTCTCGAAATGATCTCCACGGCTTGTGCTCTCCTTGAGCCTTGCGGCGAGATGCTCCGTATGAACAGCTTGGCTGTCCATCACGGCGTTTCCCGCCCTCATCTGGAGGCTGAGATTTGCCTCCACGGGGTTGTACCTCGGGCAACCCGGATCTGTTGCCTCCCGGTACCTCTCTTTCCACATATGCTGAGCCCGTCCCTCCACCGGAACGAGCGCGTATGGAGTGCCCTCCATAGCCTGCACGTGTAGTTGGCATAAACGTGACATGGTGTCACGGGCTGCCACTTGCCACATCCCTTCCGGTTGCCTACCTCTCACCGTAACGGTGAACGGCATCCAACCGGGTGGCGTAGGTCCTGCAGGGACTTCGACATGGATCGTCCACGTCTTGTTCCCCTCTTCGCCTTTTTCCTTGGCAAAGTACTGCAGCATCTGGTTGTATCTGAAATATTGAAGCATCTGCCTCAATGCTTCCGGATAGCCGCTATGGTGAGAACAGTGGGACACCACCCACCCGTTCTCCAATTGCTTATCTGCTGTCATCTGTAAAAATATATTTGATAAGTGCCAAATATTTATTTAAACAGTAAACCATTGAGTTATAACATCAAACATGTCATTGAACTCATAAAATTTGGAAACAGTTCAAATTTTAAGCAAACTTGACTGCTGATCTGCTGTTCAACATGACAGCCCTGGCCAGTTTCCATTTCAACCTGATTTAGGCCATGTTAAAGGCAAAACCAATTCTAGAGCTCAACATCAAAGTTAAATCTAACTTCAATATATTTCCAGGAAGTATTTGCTTGGCCTATGATCTGTCTTGGTTCAAAAGTTATGAGATGTCAAAGTTAACAGAATTTCTGGAGAAAATTGGACAGCACCTCCCTGCTTTAGGTACTGTTTCGATCCAAGAATTCCAGTTAGTTATGCTCTCAATATGACAAAACTTTCTGTTACAAAGTTGTAACCCATCTCATAATCTTTCCAGAACTACCTCATTTTCTATTTACGGATTTTTATGCAGGAAGTTATACTCAATTTACAGAGAGTTTACAGAGAGTCTTTACTCTGTCCTGTTTTCTGGACAGTTTCAACTCTACTGCATTTTTCGATTGGTTAAGGGATGAAACACCTCTGGACCTCAACAGAAAAGTTGTAAAGCTCTTCCAAAGCTTTCTATAAATGTATCATATGACCCAACCTCGAAAGAACTCAACCTCTAAGCTCTGATTAACTTCAGCCTTAATTCAGCTGAAAACAGAGTGCTCTGTCCTTAACAACCTATAAGTTGAAAACTTGTTAACTTGAATATTCTGATTAAGGAAAGGAGTTACATCAAGTTTTTACTTCTTTGGACCAAAACCTTCAAATTTTAAATGAAGTTGTTCATTTAGTGGGGTGTAACGTCGATGCGTCACCAGATCATGTCGGTACTACGTCCTCACAAAGAAAAACCTATACCGGACTTAGCCGGCTTCGTTAATTCAGTGGCACTAAATGTCACTCACACACGGATGCTACACGTCTACTGTTTTGTGGTTAGACTACCGGCAGAAACTCAAACAATAATCAGACTCGGCTGCACACTGAGCCCGGTATCCATACAGTTCATACACCCGGCCGTCATCACTCGTCCGGATGTTCTCAAGCCAAACACGCCTTGAGTTACGCGTTCACGTTTCAGACCATGTGACGGGGTCTCCCAAATTGCACCACGCATGCCAGGGACAGACGTTGCTCCAATACCCTAAACGACATGAAGAGTCGTAGAGGATATTAAAGCGGGTCGGGTTACCTGCCACCGTGGGGCTCCACCCTTCAGTTTGTGCGCACTGGTGGACAGCGCTTACGTGCACCCCCCAAGACATAAATGTCCCAAGATGCACGATTTTCCGTCATAAGCAATTAGGTTAATATGCCACTTTCTATACACTAATAACATCCTTATACGGGCTACTAACTCGTTCCTCACTGGATTTTTGAAAAAGATGACCTTTTTAGTGCGTTAAACCTCAAGCGAGCTCTGATACCAACGCTGACACGACCCCACAGTCTTGTCGAGCCAGGATCACGCTGAGGGGTGCTGCGTTGCACAGCACCGAATAACACACATCAAAGGTGCAAAGCGGAAGCAAAACTTTTATTACATAAAGTGGTTTATGAACATTTGTACATCAAAATAAGTCCAGTCTACACTCACGGGCATAGACTACGCATCAAGTGCACGTTCAGCCCTTGAATGTGTCCTGGCTAGCACACACACACACTAACTCTGCGGCATGCACGACTCCCACTCGACGGGGTTCCCCTCCTGGGGTTCCGTCTCCTCTTCGGGAGTCCCTTCCTCATAGAACCCTGCAAAAACTTCAAACACAAGCAGTGAGCACGAAGGCTCAGCAAGACTGACCCGTCTCTCCTAAACATGGAACTTCTACATGAGGGGTGATGGGTACATGAGGTAAAACCATTTGCAAAGGACTCGCCTAATTATTGGAACCTTACTTTTAAGTTTTAGCAGCAGGTTGTGGAGAACCTTACGCTAAGGCACATGAGAGAGCCACAATCAAACAAGAAACATATTTCTCTCATGTACTTTGCCCAAAGTTGAAAGGAACTTTAGTTCGCTCTAAACTACAACAAATCATTAACAATCAAAGTCCATCTTTAAATCAGCAACATTTTAACATGTAACTAGCCTGTTCTTTCTACGTCACGGTACAGTGAACAAGTGGTACTCACTGACCGTGAGGGACGGCGATTATAATCGATTTACACCTGCAGGGTTACCCGAACAACCCGTCACGTACGCCCGTACTCGATGTTGCCTACAACAACCATCACGGACGCCGTACGCAACCACCTTTCACCCGTTAGCCAAATGTTGAACCGGTCCAATCGTCCCGAGCAAGAGGTCTCTGCACGCGCATCTCAGTGCCGCCAGCCGATTTACACCTCGAGCTCTCAACCTACCCTCTGAACGACCAGCTATGCCTCAACACCCAGCTACCCGAGTTACATCAGTTTCCTGGTTCCCATATAGCCGGTAGGTCTTCGGTACTGTTCTAGCTTGTTCAACAGGCCCGCACACGGCTCGGTCCTCAATCGACACAAGCGGAGCTACAGCACACAGGCCCCAAAGTCCTGCTGCCCTTACTCTCCGCTCGGTCTCATCTTTCTTGCCATGTGTATCATGTGCTATCTCTACCCGAGTCGAGTGCCTCTAGTCTATGCTCGCGAGTAGTTCCAACTACTCAACTTGTACCGAATCCTATCCTAACTTAGCTTTGCAGTAGCTAACGGGGTTTTGCAATCCTAAACCCAACCCATGGTTTTCTTGGCTATGCACTTGGGTTTTTCAAACAAGACTCTAATGCAAAGAATAAGGTATTCAAGTATGTGCTTAAAACAATAAAAACTTGTAAAAAGGTTAATGCAAACCGGAGCTTGTCTTGCTGCTCTTGGTCGTAGGCTAGCTGCTCCTCCGGAGTAACGAAGTCTAGGACTTCGGGTTCCTCCTCAACCTTACCGATTACATGATATACAAGTATGTGTATTAATTTAAATGCATTTGATTTAATTTAAACTTGTGAAGTCTATAACTCTTACTAGACCGACCCAATGACTGTGAAACTTTTACTGTGGCTTGTTTACAACCGAAACAGAGACTTGGTCAAGTTTTAGTTGCACTAAAGCTCATTTGAGCCCTCCACAATTAATTATGTACTTGACCTTGATTGGCACTCTTAGGCTATTCTAGGGATTTTCATGGAACAAACTATGACTTTCTGAAAACTAGGTTTTCATAGGGTTCTAATGGAGTTGGTCTCACTTAATTTGAAGGTTGCTAGCTAAAGATATGAGCTAAACAATTTCAGAGAAAATTCTGAAAATGTTTCTGAAAATAGCCCGGCGACGTGCGGCGGCCTCGGTTGAGGTTCGGCGCCATCGGCCGTGGGTTCTAACCCGCTAAAACCTCGAACGATCGGTTCTATAGCATCAGTACACCTCTAGGAAGCTCGACAAGGTGTCAAATGGGTTCGAAGATGGTGGCAAGCCGGTCGGCACCGTGTGACCGATCGTGCCCGCCATGAACGCCCTCGATCGAGCTCAAAATTCGTCACTCCTAGTCGGTTTCACACCACGGATGCATAAAGGAATTTGATTGCCGGCTAGACCAGCGTCTATGTGCAAGATTTGATAACTAGAGAAGGATCTTAGAGCGAGAATTTGAAGAATCCGTACCGGAAGCTCAGTTTAAGGTTGCCGGAGTAAAAACTGGAAATTCGCAGGGGATTCTTCACGGTCTGCTTCCAAACTTGGAGGAGAGCAACATGGCTGTTTCGCGCTCCTGCTGCTGCCCTTGCTGGACTGTGAAAGCTCCGGTGGAACGCTGTCCACGAGCGCCTGACCTTCGGCTGAGGTTTGGTCGCCGCTGTGGCGATCGTTCTCGGGCAAGGGAGGTCGGGGCTCGGGGTTTTTGGCGTCAGGGAGGTGGAGTGCGATCTCAGGGTGCTGTCTAGCAGCTCAGGGAAGGAAGGAGCGATCGTTTGCTGCTTTTCATGATCGAGCAGAGAGCTTCGGGGAGAAAAACTACCGCTGCTCGGGGTCGCACGCGAGGGGATAAAGCCAGTGGGTCTTCGCTCGGGCTGAGGCAGTGCCGGTCGCGTGGAGGCGCGAGCAAGCCGCCCTGGGCGCCAGCATGCGAAGAAGGAAGCAGCTGGTGGCGCCGGTGGCTTCTCTGTGGCACAGCCGACAGCTGCTCGGTGGAATTTCCCACCGAGGCTGTGACTTTGTGGGCAAGTCTTCCCCACTTCTCTCTATGACATGTGGGTCCCACACTCCAGTTTAACCTCGGAAATTAACTCCTCATCACTGTTGTAAACAGTAAGCCCCAAAATACCCATGGTGATTCAAATTATTCACCCATGAGCCATTTGAATTGGTTAGAATTCAAATTGGGTTTGGTTTGGATAAATTTCAGCACATGTTTAGTTTGAAATTCAAATAAGGTTTGAATTTGCCCCACTTAGTTCATGTCAAGATCAACTCCAAATGGAGTGAAAATTGGTGTGTGAGCTCACAAAAATATGCTGAATGAGAATATGCCTCCCACTTTTGAATTCATGGGATAAAAACAGTTTAAATTTGAATATGGTTTGAAACTGCCCTCTTTCTAGCTACAACCAAAATGACCTCAAAAAGGTTTTGAATTTGGGTGAAACTTGGCATGGACATCCCTAGAAATGTGTAGGAGTTTTCATATGCCCAGCCCCTCTATATCACATGTGGGAAATACCACTTTTGCAATATGTGAGTTTGTTCTCTAATGAGCATGTTGATTGTGGTTACTTGCTCTTCATTTGTGTTCATCAAATTTCCTCAAATGAGGTGTGTGGGTATGGCGATGAACACTTCAAATATGTGTCAAAAACTGAGGCCCTTACAATCAAGTCTATATGAAGGAGGAACAAACCTAGCGCGGATCTCTTCTTTTAACACATCCCATGTCTGTGGGGCATTACGTGTATTGACAAGTTCATTCCACCAAATGATAGCAAAATCTTTAAACTCACTAGTGTCTTGTCTAACTCTATGTCGCTCGGGAACAAGATGAGAGCTAAATTTTTGTTCTACCGTCATCTCCCAATCCAAGTAAGTCTCAGCATCATAAGATCCATAAACGGTGGAATAGAAAACTTAATCTTAGCGTAAGGATCATTATCTTGTTCAGGAGCATGAGGACGAGATCTACCTCTCATACCTTGACGATTTCGTCGAAGGCGACGGCGCTGCTGTACATCAACCTCGTCGTTATTAAAGTCATCCTCTGTGTCGTTGTGAGCATGTGCGTCAGCATCAAGGTGTTGATAGGGGCTGGAGTTTGTTGGGGAATACGAGCCTCCACCTCGTCCAACCATGTGGTCAGACCAGCAACACTTGTATGAAGCCTTTGAAAGGTGACTTTTGTAGTGGTCTGGTAGTTGTTGAATGCTTCAGTCATCGCCCGTATCATGTCCCTTAGTTCCAGATGGGACACACAATCATTATCATCCAAAGGTGTAGAACCAGAGGTCTTATCCATGGACTTATTTCCTGTCATTGTTAGTACAAAACAGAAAACGAAGGCAAAAAAATCCTGAAGAACCCTATTATTACGCTCTCTGAAGTGGAAGTGGAAGTGGAAATGAAGCAGTAAGATGCGTCTTACTCCGCTCTTACAAGTTTCTTACCAGCACTGCAGGTGGCCAATGGTGACCGGTGTGAAAGCAAGCAGAGAGTAGGTGTGATTGCAGAGGTTACCTGTTCTGCTCGAGAAAAGGTGGAGCTTGGAAAGGCTCAAATGGAGTATATGTATGTGGCACACAAGTTAGTAACAGATAGCAATGCTGAATAAGTGTCCAAAAATTTTGACCTAGTTGCTGGCCTAAAATTGTATTAGAACAGTTGTGGCAACAAGCAAGGAATAATATCAGCAAGTTGTGAAAATAAGGATGAATGATGATAAAAACAAGGATGAATGATGATGAACAACAAGGACAATATCAGCAAGTATTCAGCATTCACACAGAAAACAGCACAAGTAGAAACCCCTTGAGCCTCCTGTTTTTGTCTTTTAGCACTAGTAGAAATCAAAATCTTGTTTTTTATATTTTTTCTCAACCAGAGGCACAAGAATAGAAACAGCACCAAGTATTACCTCAAACCGATGAAAGATGTGATCGATACAAATTCAGGAGCGTTTGAAATAACGGGTGCTGGAACTTCGGTTTGAAACGAGGGCCTTCCTGATTTTTTATAATTTTTTTTGAAGTCGCCGGTGAAATGTATGTGGATTTTTTGATAGCTTTTCGGGAAAAATACACCTCAATTGGAGTTCCGAGCGAAAAGTTATGATCATTATAAGGAGGATACCCTGAATTAGGTTTTGGTGGTGGTAGAAACTGAAACAGATACAAAACGAATCGGTGGATGGAATTTTTTTTGTAGATTGTTTTTTTTGTAGATGGCAGCGGATAGAAGAAACAAAACTGAACCAAACAAATCTAAACCAGCAACCAAACTCAACCTAGGACACGAACTCAGAACTACAGACTCTGAAACTAAATTGTGTAAAAGGCTGAGCGAGGGCTATAGGTCAGGGAAAGTAAAAAATTTTGTGGCTTTTTGTGGACTATAGGACTGAAACAAAATGAATCTAAAGGGCACACAAGTATACCCCACGGTCAACCTGATATCTAATACCAATTGATAGTAGAATGAGTCTCGATCTTCCGAGAGGTATGGTAAACTTGATTGGGTGGAGATCTCAATGTTGATGATCCAAGGCTCCGAACGAACGGAACCCCACAATCACTACACCCATGCTCCGTTGGTTATCACCCGTGTCACACGAATGACCTCTCCAAGAAGGCTTATCCCTGCAAGCGCAATCAAGAACACAAGCAAGAACAGAGAAATTACAATCAAAACTGATTTGATCACGAAGTGGGGGCTCACAAACCGATGAACGGTGACACTGTTTAATAACAGATTGAAACTAAGCAAAACCCAACCCTAATGTGTGGTGATGTCTTCTGAATAAAAAGGAGTTTGGGGCGTGCAAGACCGCTGGACGCAAGCCTAATGGGCTTCCACACGATACACGGGCCAGCGGCCCAAAGAACGGTGACGCAGCACCCTGACAAATTCTGGACATCCACTTGTTTTGCGATTCCCGTCAACTCAGAAGGAATTTTGAGGTGGAACCGGTTCCATTGGAAGCTTTATTTAATTCTGGTTCCAACCATATGTAGAACGTCCAAATCCGACTCTTTATGTGTCCAGGGCATCAATTTTGGTGAAGGCAGCTCCTGGTGTCGAAGTCGAGTTGGGCTTGGACTCCTCCTTGGTGTGGACGTCCTATATCCTCCTCCTTGACTCCTTGGACTTCTCCAAGCCCTTTCTGGTCCTCTACATTGTTACTAATCAATAAAACATGCATGGAAACAAGCGTAAGTTCTAAAAAAACCATTGACAAGGTTAGAACGTACCTGGAAATCCAACTGTTGCGCACATGCTCTAGTGATCGGTCCTTGTATTGTATGCAAAGGAGAGATGTCCTCATCACGGAGGAGAACCGGAAATGGGCTGTAATCATGTTGAGGATGTTGAGGGGATGCCGGCGCATCTTCGGGGTGGATCAACCGGTCGCCAAGTTGGTCGGAAGCCGATCGGTGATGAGGGAGTAGAGAGCGGCACCGTTTCTGTGTCGAGTTAGTGCGTGAGGGAAAAGTTGTGCCGTAGCTTTGCGCGTGCGAGGCAGAGAAGAACAATTGAGTTGTGCAGCTACGATATTTAGTGAGCAGCTGAGAACAAGGATTGAACCGACGTGGGAGAGCAGGGAGAGACACAGCTCGGTGGAAAATCGCCGGTGCCTCAATGTTGAACACACAGCAGAGGAGCTTCGATGAGTTGCTCTGTTCCACTGACCTGTTGGGTCCACAGGCAGTCTTCCCCAACACTCAGTAGCTCCTAAATTCAAATGCGTGTTTAAATTTGAATCTGTGATAATTCCAACCGCGGAACATGTACTTAAACTCTTTTGAATATTTGAAATCTAACCGTGCCATCCAAAGTTGAATTTGATTTCTCCAAATGTTCTACTCCCCAACCACAGTAGATCCTTAATTTGAATTCAAATTTTTGCAGCAAATTCTGAAATATGAGTTTGAATATAGTGGCTAATCCTCTCTCGTGCCCCTAATTCACATCCTGTGATTCACCTTCTTTTTGCTACACTTCCTTTATCGTAGTCTATCCTTTATTTCATGTGGCAAAAGTTTGAATTTTAAAACAGATTTAGGTGGAGCATCCCCTGCTGATTTGAATTCCCCAAAAACACCAGCAAGGCTCAACTTGGGTATTTTACAATCCTCCCGCTTTAAAATAATCTCGTCCCAAGATTAATAAAAGAACGAGAGGAGAAGAATGTTACCGGTGATAGTTCAATAACAGTTCCGGGCAATTCATTCGAAGAAAAATCCTCGCTTTCCCACGCAAGCTCGACGTCGGTGTGGTTATTCCACGGAACCTTGTAGAACCGCAACGATCGATGCCTTGTTTCACGAGTCTTTGCGTTGAGGATTTGTACCGGTTTCTCGCTGTAGGTGAGATCCGGTTTAAGGTTTCCATGCCTCCTGAAAGAACCTCCGTCGGATCCTTCAAACATTTCCTTATTTGTGAGACACGGAAGATATCGTGGATGTCTGACAATGATGTGGGTAGCTCCAAACGGTATGCTACCGATTCACATCTTTCCGTCATGAGGAACTGGACCAACAACACGAGAAGCTAACTTTCCCTTGACCCCGAGTTGATGAATTCCTTTAATCGGGGATACTCGGAGACAGACTTGATCTCCGACTTCAAAAATACAAGGGTCGGCATTAACTCATTAGCTTGTTGAAGTTACTCCGAATTACCAAGGTCAGTTCCCCCCTTACTTAGCATGGAGGCTACAAACGAGCCATTCACATTCTCGTGCCTCCGGGTTCACGTAGTCAGGCGCATATGGTACCAATGCTCGTGGCATCCCTCCCTCCTTGTTTCCAGACTAGAAACTCCTCGAGCTTACTCTGGATTATTCCAGAAAGAACATGCTAAGCAAGGCATGTCTTCTGGAATTACGTCCACGTGAGCTGATGTCCAGCTGGTAGGGATGCGAGCTGATTCGCCCACTAGGTACTGGCGGAACTGTGAAGTTGTTGCGCCACATACAGTACTTTCTGATGTTCGATGCATTGAAGCAACTCGAACTCAAACTCTATGGTACGGATCTAGTTATGCACCACCAGAGGATCCTCGGCCTCTATGAAGACCGGTGGTTGAGTTGCCAAAAACTCAAAGTAGGAGCTCGTTTGAGGTTGGCGAGAGCCTTAGTATTGACATCCCTCTTGACGGTATGGTTAGTTACCACCACAACGACCTGGTTGGTTGGCTTGAATCTTTACTGTCCTAATATTGACATGGATAACCAATACTTGTCTAGATTAACTGGGTACTTATAAACTTAGTCTAGTACTTCCCAACATGAATCAAGGTGTTTGGTGAGATTAAACAATGAATCGGTAATCTCACCTCGAATTGGCATTTTAACCATTTAATCAAAAACTAAATGCTTTGCTTGAACATAAGAGTAGACACAAGTCAAATCCACTTATGTTATCAATATAGCCAAGACCCATTACATATGGTAACCATAAGGGTGTCAAAGTCACCATATAATCTCTTAATATTGTGTTCAAAAATTGTCGCGAGGTTGAGCAACCAATCGGTAAACCCCGTGATTAGAAATTTGTCTAGTTCCGACAATTATGGTACTCGGAGCTAAACAAGTCATGGATGAAAGTTCAGAAAGATACAAGGGGTGTTGAGAAATTGGTTTCCCTTGTATTACTCTAGGAAGTAGAACCAGCAACTTGATCAATAGTACAAGGATGTGATAAGACCAAGGTTATTAGACACTACTTAATGGTTTGAAAGGAGGTACACAATCTTGCTCAGTATTTTGGTATTTTATATGCTGTCTCATTATTCATGATGCATAATGGTGATGCACATGTGGTATGGTGCAATGCATATGCACATGGTATGGTGCAAAATGGTGCATATGTATGGTGCAAAATGGTGCATATGTATGGTGCAACATAGTGCATATGTATGATGCATCATCTTTTATAGTTTGAGCAAGAGTTAGTACAACAATTCAAACACGATTAAGAATCGTCTCATACTTTGCCAGGTACAAATAACTTGGTCATGAAAGATGCTAAACAAGGACTGCCACTTTCATGTTGTGACCAAGTGCAATGGAATTGTTGCAAATGTTTGACAAGATTGTTGGGGAATATTGCATGAAAACTTAGCTACTAAACGTTGACTTCACCTTCTTCCTTTTCCTAAGTCTTCATCTAACCTTTCAGTGTGAAGAATGAACTACTAGTCCTAGCTCCTAGTTATGACCGCACCATACTAGGGTTGTCACTAATATGGATTTTCTAAACCTGCTTGTTCTCCTAATTCTTGTAAATGGAAATCTTCTGT
The DNA here is from genome assembly GCA_030760725.1 of Neostapfia colusana. Lineage (NCBI taxonomy): Eukaryota > Viridiplantae > Streptophyta > Magnoliopsida > Poales > Poaceae > Neostapfia > Neostapfia colusana. The sequence goes on along the minus strand of JASWHV010000005.1, from coordinate 32,720,558 downwards.
GATTGAAGTCGAATCTAATGATATAAAGAACACTCGGAACTTGTTATGGACTTCTGAGAGTAACAAGAAAAACACTCCTCACCACAACAAGTTATCAGCTGCTTCACCAATCAGTTTCCCGACAACTCGTATCCACAACTGACCGGTCTGCCCTAAAATTCCATTCTTGCCTGAGCTAACAGCAGACTCAAGACTCGAATGGAATACCAAAGTTCTGAATCACTTCGGTATCCATCAAACGGTCACTTATGTGACCACATATCAGTTCCAGTTCAACAGTTATGAAGTGTGAAAGTTAACAGGAATGCAGGGGAAATTTCAGCAGTACCCCACCAGGAGGTACCCACTTTGATTCAAATTTTTCATACAGTTCAGGACAAAGTTTGTCAAAACTCACAACTACAAAGTTGTAGACTAACCAGATTTTTATAAATGTATCACACAACCTTTGATAAAATGTAGTCAGAAAGTGATGGTCCAAAACCATAAAAGTACAGAAACTGAACCAGCTTCTGTTCTATGGTATAAAATCCTAATTTAACTTGTGAATATGTTGTGGGAATAAACAGAAAAGTTGGAGAAGACTTCCATATCTTTTCAACGAGTGTTTATTTGCCTTCAACTAAGTTCTAGATTGAAATTTAAGAGTTTTTGGAGTTGACAGAAATTATGGAAAAATTTCGGCAGCACCTCCCCTGTAAGTGCTCATTTTGGGTCAACCTTACCATACAGTTAGAAACGTATATGGACCAAATTCATCATTACAAAGTTGCAGCATAATACATAAGCTTTCCAGAATTGTAAGATTTCCCATTTTACAATCCATATACAGGAATTTATAAGCAAAATCCAAATCAGTACAGAAACTATGCACATACTTTGGGTACTCTGGACAGTTTCCCTTGTACTGCGAATTTCACCTTTTTACAGGAAGATTCTGCCCTCAGGTTGAACAGAAACATTGTAAATAACTTCACAAGATTTTCAAAATGTATTTATATGACCTCTTTGCATTCCTGGATCGAAATATATGATGGTTCAAAGTTAACAGAATTCCTGGCAGGATTTTGACAGCACCTCCCCAGAAGTAACCTAGTTTCAATGAACAATTCCAATTAATTATGCTCCAGTTTTAGCAAAACTTTGGACTAAAAGGTTGTAGAATATAACATGCCCTTTCCAGAAATGTATCACAATACCCTTAGATATTTATCCACCGAAAGTTATGATGGAATTATAGAGACTCTGTTTCAGGTTCTACCCATTTGTAGCAGTTTTGGTTTGTAAGGTTTTTGATCAACTTTAAGTGTGTTTCTGTCCTGGAGGTTTATAGAAAAGTTTTAGAGGACTTATCCACCTTTCCAAAACTGTATCACACACTTCCATTGGCCTTTTCTATAATGAGTAACACCCTGTACAAGTTTCAGCAGAAACACTGCCAAAACAGGAAACTCTGTTTTTGGGTCTCTCTACACTCACATATTCTTGAGTGGGCTCCTAAATGAGTTTTAAGCAGTTACTTTGAACTGTCTTCATGCAAATTCTACAGAATCTTCAAGTTTATGAGATATGTGAGGTATTGATGCAATCTTTATGATAATGCCGGTACTATGTTCCTCACAAAAGTAGAAAATCCTAACCGGATTACATCCGGCATATACGTTCTATTAGTGGCACTAGAAAAGTTCACTTGCAAACGTGTTCTACTTGTAATACAGATATGTGGTTAGTGTACCTGCAGAAAACAACTAAATAATGATGCACACATAGGATTGTCATTCCAGGCAGGTCCATATCATACTAAAACATACGCCCCGTATATGTACATGGTCGCGTTTTCATACCACACGACGGGGAACCCGAGTAGAGCGCGAATGTGACGTCACGGTTGGGAACTTTATCAACCCAACGGATACCACCTACTGCCCTGCAGGGCACGCCAATGGCGAGTGCTTCGTATGCCCTCCTAGGCTACTTCCAGAAGAAAACACTATCGTGTTACCGACCACACGATGGAGTTTCCACTTTCTTGCCTAATGCACACCAGGGATCAGCGTTTCATATGAGCTCAGGAACATGAAGAGTTCAAGAGTTTCATATTGACGTCTCACACCAAGCTGTGAGATCTCTTCCCTGAATCAATTTTCTCATCAGTGAAGCTAACCGAAATTGATCTGCTTTCGATAGCGTACCTTACCTCTTACCAGGTCGGCGGTGCATCGTTACAAATATAGCATAACAAGTATGTTAGTTTGCCACCTTACATCACTTAAGCTATAAGTAAACCTTATGTGAGCCTAGTACCGATTCCTCACTTGTAGACTCTAAGTTTTTGAAAATACATGTCTTTTCAGGTGCTCTATTCCCAATGCGGCTCTGATACCACACCTGTGGGGACCCCGCCCCGACAGTCCAGGAATCGCATTGGGTAGTGCTGTGCGATGCGACACCTAACAGCACATCACCGAAAAACACACATACACAACAATATATGTCTGTCATACATAATATTGTCTCATTTTACAAATAATGTACAAGTGTACATTGCAGCGGAAGATAAGAATACACTCACGGACTATAGCCTATGCTAAGCAAAATGAAGCCACCCGGCCCACGGATGCTTCACACTAGCACCACATCAACCCACGGCGACGTGCAGGGCTCCAAGCGAGACTCACACCCCTCATTGGGTGCTGCCCCGCTCGGATATCCCTTCCTCCCTAACGTTGCCTTATGCAACGTTACCTGCAAAACAATGGATCAACAAACCGTGAGCTTATGCTCAGCAAAACATAACCGAAGTCCTACACATGGAACTCTAAATGCTGGAAATAGAGGGATGAACAAAGAAGTTTGCATAAAAACTAAACTTGAGCTAACAGAGAGTTCTTGCTTCAAGTTTTAAGCAACTTTTATAATCCTCACACAATTTACATCGAGACTCCACAATCAAACAAGAAACGCTTCATCTCGATGCCACTTGCCCGAGGAGAAGATAAATTTAGTGAGCTACTCTAGACTCATAAATACCTTGCGCCATCAATTTGGAGACTCCACAATCAAACAAGAAATGCTTTGTCTCGGCGCCACTAGCCCAAAGTAGAAAGTAAATTTAGTGAAAGTAGTTATCATTCCTCGTCTCCAATATGAGGATTAACCATGAAGCATCTTTCTTTTCCCCCAGCTTCTTACTACGTCACGACGCAGAGAACAAGTATGCTCACTACCGCGAGCGGCGGTGATTCAAATCAAAAACACCTGGCTGACACGACACATACGCTCGTCCGAGACAGGTGATCAACCCATCCCCTCAACGTCATATGTGGCAACCTTTCACACGACACCCGAACGTCGAACCGGTCCCACCGACTTGGAGTAAGTCTCACTACGACAAACCCTCATAGAGCCAACTTCTCTCTTCTTTCAGCATCTGCATGAGACGGTGGGGATTGCCTCGACACCCAGGTTAACATGTTACATCGGTTTCCTGGGTCCTATATTGCCAGCATGCATCTGGTACACAACTCAAACTTGTCCAGCAGGGCCGCACACGAGAAGGGGCCTTAATCGACTCAGACACAGACTAGGCCTTCCATCCATACGGCCCGGTCTCCATTTCCCAATTAAGTGGATCAATTCCCAACTCTTCCGATTGATCCCCTTAATCCTAGGTCACGAGTAGGAAACAACCTACTCGAGTTATGCCTCTTTTAATCCACTTTTCTTAACTTGATCACAGCAGTTATAATTAAGTAAAAACCTACCTAAATCAAACTCCACGCATTTATCGGGTCGTGCATGTGGAGTGTCTTACAATCTAGACGTAGTGCAATAATAAAATGCTAGACATTACAAACCGGAGCTTGCCTTAGTGTTGATCCCGACTAAAGTTTCTGTAGATAGGAGCAAGTCAGCAGCCTCCGAAGTCGTCACTAGAATTATTTCTATCGCAATGATCAAATAAAGAAATGTTTCACATTATGAAACTACAGAAGCAAAACCTAATAACACAGAGGAATCCATGGTTGAAATTTTTACAGAGGCTTTCTAAACTCATTATAGGAGTATGGTAAAAATTTCAGAATATTTTGAAGGAGATAACCACAAAAATTCTTGGCCGATTTAACTTTCAATGATTTATAGGAATTTGATTAGACTTGGTCATCCTGAAGAATTTGATACCTTAATAGGTCTGTACATAAGGTTTCTAGAAAAAAATTGTTTCAAAATTTTCTATGCCTTTTCTGGTTAGAATGGCTTGGTGAAGTTTATTCCATTTTTCTGAAATTTGTTTCTGTGATTTTTCAGCCCATTTAATTATACCTGAGAAAACCTACTGACTAAGCCACCTCAATCATCTCCAAAAATCCTAAGATTTTTACTGGAGCTCAGTAACTAGGAGAAATATTTGCTGCCCAGAATTGGGAATGTTTCATGAAGAATTGTTCCTGGAATTAATCCCTTATTAAAACAATTCTAAAGAAATTCCTAGGCATTTTCGTAGTTAGAAATTTATTTCTCTTTAAAGTACTATTCATAAAGATTCTAACAAAATTTGTCTTACCCTTTTTGGAGTTTCCTACACAGAGTTATTGTTTTGCAAAGTTGCAGCCATTTTTGGATTTAATTTCCCACAGGAAAATCCTTCACCGGGTGACAGTGGGGCCCAGGGAGCGGTCGTCATCAACCTCTCGACAGAGGCTTCGTGTGCGCCCGGAACAAAAGATGGCGCGCTTCGTTCTCCTCCGTTTTTCCACCAAATTTGGCTAAGGTTTCGTGCTACACGTTCCTCACAATATGACATAGCAGCCGGGCAACAATTGACCGCTTGAAAACGGCCGGAACCCCTTCGACACCGGCGGCGGCGGCGGTCGGTAGCTCGGCGCCGGCGAGGAGCGGCGCGTCCCGAACCTCTCCCGACGAGCTACGTTTCCCTAAAGCATCCCTAGGATGTGTAGAACGTGAAACAAAGCCCTAGTCGAGCGGAAAACGTCGACAACCTAGATGTCACCGTGGACCACGTCATTTTAAGCCGCCGGCGGCAAATTTTTGTTGCCTAGGGCGCAGGAGCGACGGTTGGCTTCGAGCTTCGGCGTGGGAGGGCACTAGGGCAGCTAGTTGCTGTTGCTTGAATTGCATGAGCATTGATCAAGCGGTTTAGGCGAATTTCAAGAATTGACTAGCATCGGTTTCTCACACACACCGGCGTCAAAACTCAAATTCCGGCGAGACGGCGAGGGGGAATAGCAAGAGAGGTCCATAACGAGTAACTACACGTTGTGGCGCACCTTAAAGTCGCTTTGCTTGAGTCGGAGGTGTAAGGGCCTCAGTTTTTGACACTCATTTGCAGTGTTCATCACCACACCACACACCTCATTTGAGGAAGAATGATGAACACAAATAAAGAGCAAGTAACAATTATCAACATGCTCATTAGGGAACAAACTCACATATTGCAAAAGTGGTACTTCCCACATGTGATATAGATGGGCTGGACATATGAAAACTCCTACACTTTGCTAAGGATGTCCATGCCAAGTTCCACCCAAATTCAAAACCTTTTTGAGGTCATTTTGGGTATGGTTAGGAAGGGGACAGTTTGAAACCATATTCAAATTCAAACTGTTTTCACCCACTGAATTTGAAAGTGGAAGGCATATTTTTGCTCAGCACATTTTTGTGAGCTCACACACCAATTTTCACTCCATTTGGAGTTGATCTTGACATGAGCTAAGGGGGAGAAATTCAAACTTTATTTGAATTTCAAACTGCACTTGTGCTGAAATTCATTCAAACCAAACCTCATTTGAACTTTGATCAATTCAAATGGCTCTTGGGTGAATAATTTGAATTGCCAAGGGTAGAATAGGGTTCACTGTTTACCACAGCTGTTAGGAATAAATTTCAGAGGTTAAAAGAGAAGTGGGACCCACATGTCAGCCTCTGCCTCAAAGCAAACCGACTGAACCACAGTTCAGTCGGTTCCCGGCAGCTGTGCGCGCGCGCCACCGAAGGGGGCAGCCGGCGCCAGCTCCTGCTGCGTGCCCCAAGCCGGAGACCAGCCGGCCGGGCTATTTATTCCCTCCCCGGCGTGCTTCAGTCACCATTTCCCCGAGCTACCGACGTGCGCGACTGCTTTTCCCACTGCCATCGCCGCCGCTCGAGTTCCTGCTTGATCAAGCCGATCGCAGCTCCTTCTTTCCGTTCCAAGGTCCCAGCAAGGTACTAGCTACCATCTTCCATCCTTCCCATTGATAGAAATCGATTGAAACCGAGTGATATCGGCTGTGCCAAAAGATCAAACTCGGAACTGGAAACCGCCGCACCTCGGGCTCTCGTGGACAGCCCAACCTGGGCGTTGTCACGCCCGAGCCAAGGCACCCTTGGACGCGCAAGTGATCGGTGCTGCTCATCCCCGAGCCACAGCTCGAGTGGTTGCTCACCGGCGGCGAATTTCCACTTTTCCCCTTTCTGTGTGCAGAACGACCCTCGGGTACGATTCTGTTTAATTCGTGCTCTAGAAAGGATTAGAGGGCCTCAGGCCACTTCCACACGAACTAGACACGGTGACGCACAAGTTGCCTTCACAATTCTGGGCCGGAGAACTTCTGTGCCCGGCGTAATTCAAGGTCTACTAATGGCGGAACGCACGGGGGGTATCGGGCGCACGGTGAGGACCTATTTCGGGCCTTCCCCGAGCTGCCCCGAGTTCATGTCGACCTTCTCTGAGGTCCACTGATGCTCCCCGACCGATTTCCCGAGTAGCTGAGGTACCAGGGGAATCAGCCGACATGGCCGAAGTCGTTCCGATATGGCGGCTCGTCGCCGACCATGCTCCGGCCGTTATCATGAGCAGCTGACCCTCGGATCCTGTTCCCCAAGTAAAAGTAGGCAGGGGCGGCCAGAATCAAGAAGTTTGAAGCTGTACAGCAGCCGGCGGCGAGCTCTCCGGCGAGGTCCCTCGGCGGCGGAGCGCGGGTGTCGCGAGGTTGAAGAAGGGGGTGGACCCCAGCTGTCAGCGGCCGATATTTTGAATCGGGATCCGGCTGCGGCCGGGATCGGGTGTGCTGGCGCGCAAAAGCCTTGTGGGCCGCGGTGTGCTGTCGCTTCGGCGTGCGACGCGTGTCCCCTGGGCCCACGCGCGAGTTTAAACTTTTCCCCGATTTTCAGATTTCCTTCAAACTTCAAATCCTTATAACTTTGGCTAGAAAGCTCCAAATTGAGTGAACCAAATTTTGCTGGATTCAGCTCTCTGAGTACTTTCCAGAAAATCAAGTTTCACTTCATGAAATTCCCTAATTCTCCAGAATTAATTCCTCAAAGTTTAAACTGTTAGGAATTTTAACTGGAGAATCCTTTGGAGGAAAATCCTGAAATTTTGCTGAGATGTTCACCAAAATATCCTTGAACTACCATAAAAATTTCAGATCCATTTGAGCTCATTTAGTCCACCTAATGGTGTGATTAGTAAAACTGTTCCAGAGAAAATAGAAAATGTTCAGAAACATTTTCAGAATTTTCTCTGAAATTGTTTAGCTCATATCTTTAGTTAGAGACTTCCAAATTAAGTGAGACCAATTCCATTAGAACCCTCTGAAAATCTAGTTTTCAGAAAGTCATAGTTTGTTTCATGAAACTACCTAGAACACCCTAAAAGCCTTTAATTAAGGTCAAGGACATAATTATTTGTGGAGGGCTCAAATGAGCTTTGCTGCAACTAAAACTTGACCAAGTCTCTGTTTAGGTTGTAACCAAGCCACAGTAAAAGTTTCACAGTCATTAGGTCTATCTAGTAAAGGTTATAGACTTCACAACTTCAAAGTTAATACAAAAGCATTTAATTAATACATACATTGTTCTTATCATGTAGTCGCTAAGGTCGAGGAGGAACCCGAAGTCCTAGACTTCGTTACTCCGGAGGAACAGCTAGCCTACGACCAAGAGCAGCAAGGCAAGCCCCGGTTTGCATTAACCATTTTATAAATTTTTATTGTTTTGAGCACATACTTGTTTTCTTTATGTTGTGCATCAGAGTCTTGTTTGGAAACCCCACTGCATAGCCAAGAAAACCATGGGTTGGGGTTTAGGATTGCAAACCCCGTTAGCCACTGCATTGCTAGGATAGAGTAGGATTCGGTACAAGTCGAGTAGTTGGAACTACTCGCGAGAATAGGCTAGAGGCACATTGCTCGGGTAGAGATAGCACATGAAACACATGGCAAGAAAATGAGACCGAGCGGAGAGTAAGGGCAGCAGGACTTTGGGGCCTGTGTGCTGTAGCTCCGCTTGTGTCGATTGAGGACCGAGCCGTGTGCGGGCCTGTTGAACAAGCTAGAACAGTACCGAAGACCTACCGGCTATATGGGAACCGGGAAACTGATGTAACTCGGGTAGCTGGGTATTGAGGCATTGCCCGTCGTTCAGAGGGTAGGTTGAGAGCTCGAGGTGTAAATCAGCTGGCGGCACAGAGATGCGCGTGCAGGGACCTCTTGCTCGGGACGATGGGACCGGTTCAATATTTGGCTAACGGGTGAAAGGTAGTCGCGTACGGCGTCCGTGATGGTTGTTGTAGGCAACGTCGAGTACGGGCGTACGTGACGGGTTGTTCGGGTAATCCCTGCAGGTGTAAATCGATTATAATCGCCGTCCCTCGCGGTCAGTGAGTACCACTTGTTCACTGTACCGTGACGTAGAAAGAACAGGCTAGTTACATGTTAAAATGTTGCTGATTGAAAGTTGGATATTGATTGTTAATGATATGTTGTAGCTTAGTGCTAACTAAAGTTCTTTTCAACTTTGGGCAAAGTACATGAGAGAAATGCGTTTCTTGTTTGATTGCGGCTCTCTCATGTACCTTAGCGTAAGGTTTCCACAACCTGCTGCTAAAACTTGAAAGTAAGGTTCTACTAATTAGGCGAGTCCTTGCAAATGATTTTTACCTCATGTAACCCATTACCCTCATGTAGAAGTTCCATGTTTAGGTGAGACGGGTCAGACTTGCTGAGCCTTCGTGCTCACTGCTTGTGTTTGAAGCTTTTGCAGGGTTCTATGAGGAAGGGACTCCCGAAGAGGAGACGGAACCCCAGGAGGGGAACCCCGTCGAGTGGGAGTCGTGCACGCCGCAGAGTTAGTGTGCGTGTGTGCTAGCAAGGACACGTTCGAGGGCTGAACGTGCACTTGATGCTTAGTCTACGCCCGCGAGTGTGGACTAAACTTATTTTGATGTAAACATGTTAATAAACTTGTTTATGTAATAAAGCTTCCGCTTCCGCTTTGTACCTTTGACGTGTGTTATACGGTGCTGTGCAACGCAGTACCCCTCAGCGTGATCCTGGCTCGACAGGACCCAGTGGGGTCGTGTCAGCGTGGTATCAGAGCTCGCTTGAGGTTTAACACAGTACAAAGGTCTTCTTTTTCAAAAATCCAGTGAGGAACGAGTTAGTAGCCCGTATAAGGATGTTATTAGCATATAGAAAGTGGCATATTAACCTATTTGTTATGTCGGAAAATCGTGCATCTCGGGACGTTCATGTCTTGGGGGGTGCACGTAAGCGCTGTCCACCAGTGCGCACAAGCTGAAGGGTGGAGCCCCACGGGTGGCAGGTAACCCGACCCGCTTTGATATCCTCTACGACTCTTCATGTCGTTTGGGGTATTCGAGCAACGTCTGTCCCTGGCGTGCGTGGTGCAACATGGGAGACCCCGTCACGTGGTCCGAAACGTGAACACGTAACTCAAGGCGTGGTTGGCTTGAGAACATCCGGGCGAGTGATGACGGCCGGGTGTACAAACTGTATGGATTCCGGGCTCGGTGTGCAGCCGAGTCTGATGATTGTTTGAGTTTCTGCAGGTAGCCTGACCACGAAACGGTAGACGTGTAGCATCCGTGTGCGAGTGACGTTTAGTGCCACTGAAATAACGAAGCCGGCTAAGTCCGGTATAGGTTTTTCTTTGTGAGGACGTAGTACCGACAAAATCTGGTGACGCATCGACGTCACACCTAACTAAATAAACAACTTCATTGTAAAAATTGGAAGGTTTTAATCCAAAGTAGTAAAACTTGATGTAACTCCTTCCCTTGTACAGGATATTCAAAGTTAATAAGTTTTCAACTTATAGGATGTTAAGGACAGAGCACTCTGTTTTCAGCTAAATCAAGGCTGAAGTTAATCAGAGGTTAGAGGTTGAGTTCTTTCGAGGTTGGGGTCGTATGATACATTTCTGGAAAGCTTTGGAGGAGCTTTACAACTTTTCTGTTGAGTTCCAGAGGTGTTTCATCCCTTAACCACTCGAAAAATGCAGTAGAGTTGAAACTGTCCAGAAAACAGGACGGAGCAAAGACTCTCTGTAGACTCTCTGTAAATTAAGCATAACTTCCTGCATAAAAATCCAAAAATAGAAAATGAGGTGGTTCTGGGAAGCTTATGAGATGGGTTACAACTTTGTAACAGAAAGTTTTGTCAGATTAGGAACAGAATTAACTGGAATTCTTGGATCAAATCAGTACCTAAGGCAGGGAGGTGCTGTCCAATTGTTTCCAGAAATTCTGTTAACTTTGACATCTCATAACTTTTGAACCAGAGCAGATCTTAGGCCAACCAAATACTTTCTGGAAAGCTATTGAAGTTAACTTTAACTTTGATGTTGAGCTCCAGGACTGGTTTTGCTTTTAACCTGGCCTAAATCAGATTAATATGGAAACTGGTCAGGGCTGTCATGGGAACAGCAGATCAGCAGTCAAATTTGTTTAAAAATTTGAACTATGTTTCCAAGTGTTAAGGGTTCAATGACATATCTTATGTTATAACTCAATGGTTTACTGTTTAAATAAATATTTGACATTTCTCAAATATATTTTTACAGATGGCAGCAGATAAACGGTTGGAGAACGGGTGGGTAGTTTCCCACTGTTCTGACCGTAGCGGCTACCCGGAAGCATTGTGGCAAATGCTCCAATATTTCGGGTACAACCAGATGCCGCAATACTTCGCCAAGGAGGAAGGCGAAGAGGGGAGCAAGACGTGGATGATCCATGTCGAGGTTCCTGCAGGACCTACGCCACCCGGTTGGGTGCCATTCACCGTCACGGTGAGAGGAAGACAACCGGAAGGGATGTGGCAAATGGCAGCCCGTGACACTATGTCACGTTTCTGCCAACTACACGTACAGGCTATGGAGGGAACTCCATACGCACTCGTTCCGGTGGAGGGACGAGCTCAGCATGTGTGGGAAGAGAGGTACCTAGAGGCAACAAACCCGAGTTGTCCAAGGTACAACCCCGCGGAGGCAAATCTCAGCCTCCAAATGAGGGCGGGAAACGCTGTGATGGACAGCCAAGCTGTTCATACGGAGCATCTCGCCACCAAGCTCAAGGAGAGCGCAAGCCGTGGAGATCATTTCGAGGGTGCTCACAGCGCACTCCGCAATGTGCTCCTTCCGACGATCAAGCGACTGAATGAACAACACAATCAGTTGCGTCGTCTGAAGAAGGCAAAGAAGAAGAGCCGTGTTGACATTGCGGCGTTGCAAGAGCTGGTGCAGACCCTAACCCAGCAGAATGAGGACATTGCTCAAGAGCGGGACGACGCTATTGAGGAAGGACAAGGCTGGGAAGAGGACTACAACCAGGCTATGGACGAGGTGCATGCATTGCAGGACCTCGTGCCCCCGGTATTGGGCGTACCGGTAGTCTTGGGTCTTCCAGCCATGGGAGAACCCGGAATGGGGGAAGAGGTGGTAGATCCAGAGCCACCAGCAGAGGTACCGGAGGAGGACGACCCACAGGAGGTCGAGTTCTACTCCGAGTAGGGGGTTACGGTTGCCAAGTAGGGCAGCTAGGGTAGCGTAACCCAACTTTTGTAATCGGTGACATGTCGTGTAGACAGTAGCGTATGTATAGGTAGTGACGACATGAGCACGACTTCTCGGAGATCCGAGAATAATGTATCTTGTATAAAGTTTATGCTTTATCAATATATGTGAATGTTGTGCAAGTTAATCATGCGTCGCTTCAATACTTACTCCTGTTTATGGAATTTTGAGTAAGACATGTGCTAATTACTGCTGTGTTGAATTTCAGAATGACGCGTACTCGTGCCAACCCCGATGTTGGAGGTACTAGCCAAGGGGGAGAGACCTCCCAACCACCTCCCGAGGACTCCTCGGGACAGCAGCAGCAACAACAACAGCAAACACCGCCACCGCCACTGCCAACGGTTACATTGGCCGACATTGTCGCGGCAATGGCGGGTTCACATCAGCAGCACACAGAGCTGCTGCAAACGTTGATTGCGAATACGTCTCGCCCAGAGAGACGTCAAGATCGTGAGGAGCGCCAACAGAGCTCCTACTCCGACTTCCTGGCGACTCATCCCCCTGTATTCTCAAGGGCGGATGAACCACTTGACGCGGACAACTGGCTCCGCGCCATAGAGATGAAGTTCGGGCTGCTCCAAATCAGCGAGCAGCGCAAGACTCAGTTCGCGGTCCAGCAGCTCCAAGGATCCGCGAGCGCGTGGTGGGCCAACTTTTGTGCTTCACAACCCACCGACCGAGTGATGACCTGGGCGGAGTTCCGGACGGCCTTCCGGGCCTATCATATACCGCCCGGTTTGATGAAGAGGAAGACGCAGGAATTCCTACACCTGCAACAAGGGAGCCGGAACGCGCTGGGGTACTCCAGAGCGTTCAACGATCTCGCACTCTACGCGTCGTATCACGCAGATACGGACGAGAAGCGGCGGGACCACTTTTACCAGGGGCTTAACCCGCTCCTGAAGGACAAGCTGGCGATGTTCAATCGCGGCAGCCTCAACGACATAATTGATGCTGCGATTGTTCAGGAAGACTCCGGCAAGGAGTTGGCGGCGGCAGAGCGAAAGCGAAGCGCGCCGCAGAGCAGCGGAGAAGGAGGCAGTCCTTCTCAGAAGTTTCGGATGGTGAATCGCCCACCATCAGGTCCGCGCTGGCAGCCACCACAGCGGTCGATGCCGTTCCGCGGTCGGCCGTATTCTTCACCGGCGTTCCGGCCGGCACTGCCAGCACCACCGCAACAACAACAGCAGCAGCGGGCGATGCCGCGTGCGTTCGCACCTCCGCAACGCATGCCGGGCTTTCGTCCCCCGAGTACTCCACCAGCAGCGGCCACATGTTACAAGTGTGGTCGTCCAGGACACTTCGCGAGCAGTTGCCCGGAGAGGCAAGGCGGCGGAGTGGCACCACAGTTTCCGGGGAGGAATCAACCCCGGAACCCTACTAATGCGCGGCGGGCAAACCCTAGGCCCGGTACTGTCCACCAGCTTGCCATTGAGGACGTGCCGGAGGGCGAGCCAATCCTTGCGGGTATGTTCCAACTCCACCAGCATCCCGCTATAGTACTATTTGATTCAGGCGCCACGCATAATTTTATTAGCCAAGCTTTCATTGCTAAACACAGCTTGCCAATACTACCCACCGATAGTCCATATTTAATTTGTTCACCGGGTGGGAAGATTTCAGCAAGCGTAATGGTCTCCAAAGCACCATTATGCTTAGCGGGTAGAGTGTACCCCACGTCTCTCATTATCTTAGAGGGACAGAAGGTCGATGTCATCCTAGGGATGTCGTGGTTAACCCGCCACGGCGCTGTTTTAGACACCGTCCTTCGAGTCGTGCACTTAAACTCAGAAGTGCACGGTTCTCACTCATTATTTCTGGACAGTCCAGAAATAAAACTTCCAAGTGTCTATCAAGCCACAACCATCAGATTGGAAGACATTCCAGTGGTCCGAGAATTCCCTGATGTATTCCCGGATGATTTGCCGGGGATGCCACCCGATAGAGAGGTGGAGTTCAAGATTGAACTTGCACCGGGAACCATGCCAATATCCCGAAGGCCGTACAAGATGGCGCCCAAGGAGTTGGCTGAACTGAAGACTCAGCTCACGGACCTTCTGGAGAAGGGTTTTATTAGGCCGAGCTCCTCGCCATGGGGCTGTTCGGCATTATTTGTCAAAAAGAAGGATGAAACGTTGCGGCTTTGCGTGGACTACCGTCCATTAAATGCCGTAACCATCAAGAACAAGTACCCGTTGCCACGGATCGACATGTTGTTTGATCAGTTGGTCGAAGCAAAGGTCTTTTCCAAGATGGATTTAAGATCCGGGTACCATCAGATTAAGATCAGGGCTGAGGACATTCCAAAGACAGCTTTTTCGACAAGGTACGGACTTTATGAGTACCTGGTCATGTCCTTCGGCCTCACCAATGCTCCAGCTCACTTCATGTACTTAATGAACTCGGTGTTCATGCCGGAGCTGGACAAGTTTGTCGTGGTCTTCATCGACGACATCCTGGTATATTCCAAGTCGGAGAAAGATCACAAGAAACATCTGCGTATAGTCTTGCAACGGCTGCGGGATCACAAGTTATACGCAAAGTTCAGCAAATGCGAATTTTGGATATCGCAAGTGCCTTTCCTCGGGCATATCATCTCGGCGGAGGGTATCGCTGTGGACCCGAGCAAAATCACGCAAGTGCTGAATTGGAAATCCCCGAGAACTGTTCATGAGGTACGGAGTTTCCTCGGACTCGCGGGATATTATCGGAGGTTCATTCCGAACTTCTCGAAGATTGCCAAGCCAATGACAGAGCTGCTAAAGAAGGCTACCAAATATGTTTGGAGTCCAGCATGTGAAGCAGCATTCAAGGCTTTAGTCAAGCACCTAACATCAGCACCGGTTTTGGCGCAGCCAGACACAACAAAACCGTTCGATGTGTACTGCGATGCATCCGGCATTGGGCTCGGATGTGTGCTGATGCAAGACCGAAGAGTGGTTGCGTATGGATCACGACAGCTTAGGAACCATGAGCAAAATTATCCAACTCACGATTTGGAGCTCGCTGCCGTGGTACTTGCACTGAAAATGTGGAGGCACTACCTACTCGGTAACCTCGTACATTTATATACCGACCACAAAAGCCTCAAGTACATCTTCACTCAGAAGGAGCTGAACATGAGGCAACGAAGATGGTTGGAACTGATAAAGGATTACGAGATAGAGATCCATTATCATCCGGGCAAGGCAAACGTTGTGGCAGACGCGCTAAGCCGCAAGTCACACGTCAATAATCTGACCATCACACCGTTGGAAGAGAGCGAACCACCACTATATGTGATTCCACATGGAGCTCTCTACAACCTAGCTTTGATCCCCACCATCCGTGAAGAGATAGCGGCAGCCCAGAAGAATGATAAGGGCATGTCACATTTACGGAGACGAGTAGACAGTGGGGAGTTGAAATGTTTCCGGAAGGACGGAGACGGCGTCCTATGGTTCAAGGACCGGATCGTCGTACCCCGAAACCCGGAGTTACGGAAGAAAATCTTTGATGAGGCTCACTTATCAAAGTTTTCTATTCACCCCGGCAGCAACAAAATGTATCAAGAACTCAGGAGAAAGTTTTGGTGGACACGGATGAAGCGAGAGACTGCAAAATACGTGTCCGAGTGTGATACATGTCGACGGGTGAAGGCAGACCACATGCGGAAACCGGGACTGCTGCAACCACTGGGCATTCCTGCCTGGAAGTGGGAGGACGTGAGCATGGATTTCGTCGTCGGTTTACCCACCACCTTACAGAAACATGATTCTGTGTGGGTGATCGTCGATCGGCTCACCAAAGTTGCCCATTTCATCCCGGTCAACACCAACTACAACGCCAAGAAGTACGCTGAACTGTACATCTCACGGATCCTATGCTTATATGGCGTACCCCGTACCATCGTATCGGACCGGGGCACTTTATTTGTGTCCCGTTTTTGGGAGCAGCTACACGCTGCCTTGGGGACGAAGCTGATCCGTAGTTCAGCCTACCACCCGCAGACGGATGGGCAAACGGAGCGGGTAAATCAAATCCTAGAAGACATGCTACGAGCTTGCGCTATCGACCACGGCAAGAATTGGGATGATCACTTGCCATTAGCCGAGTTCTCGTACAACAATGGGTACCAAGCCAGCATCAAGATGGCGCCCTACGAGGCGCTATACGGCAGGAGATGCGGCACACCACTGAACTGGTGTGAATCTGGCGAGAGGGTTACCTTCGGGATTGATCTTGTCAACAACGCGGAAGAAAAGGTTCGATTAATTCAAGCGAACCTAAAAGCCGCTCAATCCCGACAGAAACAGTATGCGGACCGGAGGAGGCGCCCATTACAATTCAAAGTTGGAGATCACGTATACCTACGAGTGTCTCCAATGAAGGGCGTAAACAGATTTGGGGTGAGAGGAAAGTTAGCACCCCGATTCATCGGTCCATTCCAGATTACCGAAAGATGTGGATCGGTGGCATACTGGCTAAGATTACCAGAAGCACTTTCCGGTGTGCACGACGTCTTTCACATTTCCCAGCTGAGGAAGTGTCTCAAGCTATCAACTACCGTTCAGCTGGAAGACATTGAAGAACTGCAACCGGATCTCACCTATCGGGAGGAACCGGTGCAGATTATTGATGAAAAGGCCCGAACCACACGCAACCGTACGTTGTGGTTCTACAAGGTTCTATGGAGTAATCACTCCATGGACGAAGCGACATGGGAGAGCGAAGAATTCCTTCGCACTAACTACCCCGACTTTTTCACATCGCATATTCGGTAAAATTTCCACTGTCCTCTCTCTCATTTCACCTTATAATCTCGGGACGAGATTCTTTTAAGGGGGGAGGAATGTAAGGGCCTCAGTTTTTGACACTCATTTGCAGTGTTCATCACCACACCACACACCTCATTTGAGGAAGAATGATGAACACAAATAAAGAGCAAGTAACAATTATCAACATGCTCATTAGGGAACAAACTCACATATTGCAAAAGTGGTACTTCCCACATGTGATATAGATGGGCTGGACATATGAAAACTCCTACACTTTGCTAAGGATGTCCATGCCAAGTTCCACCCAAATTCAAAACCTTTTTGAGGTCATTTTGGGTATGGTTAGGAAGGGGACAGTTTGAAACCATATTCAAATTCAAACTGTTTTCACCCACTGAATTTGAAAGTGGAAGGCATATTTTTGCTCAGTACATTTTTGTGAGCTCACACACCAATTTTCACTCCATTTGGAGTTGATCTTGACATGAGCTAAGGGGGAGAAATTCAAACTTTATTTGAATTTCAAACTGCACTTGTGCTGAAATTCATTCAAACCAAACCTCATTTGAACTTTGATCAATTCAAATGGCTCTTGGGTGAATAATTTCAATTGCCAAGGGTAGAATAGGGTTCACTGTTTACCACAGCTGTTAGGAATAAATTTCAGAGGTTAAAAGAGAAGTGGGACCCACATGTCAGCCTCTGCCTCAAAGCAAACCGACTGAACCACAGGTGGGGATTGCCTCGACACCCAGGTTAACATGTTACATCGGTTTCCTGGGTCCTATATTGCCAGCATGCATCTGGTACACAACTCAAACTTGTCCAGCAGGGCCGCACACGAGAAGGGGCCTTAATCGACTCAGACACAGACTAGGCCTTCCATCCATACGGCCCGGTCTCCATTTCCCAATTAAGTGGATCAATTCCCAACTCTTCCGATTGATCCCCTTAATCCTAGGTCACGAGTAGGAAACAACCTACTCGAGTTATGCCTCTTTTAATCCACTTTTCTTAACTTGATCACAGCAGTTATAATTAAGTAAAAACCTACCTAAATCAAACTCCACGCATTTATCGGGTCGTGCATGTGGAGTGTCTTACAATCTAGACGTAGTGCAATAATAAAATGCTAGACATTACAAACCGGAGCTTGCCTTAGTGTTGATCCCGACTAAAGTTTCTGTAGATAGGAGCAAGTCAGCAGCCTCCGAAGTCGTCACTAGAATTATTTCTATCGCAATGATCAAATGAAGAAATGTTTCACATTATGAAACTACAGAAGCAAAACCTAATAACACAGAGGAATCCATGGTTGAAATTTTTACAGAGGCTTTCTAAACTCATTATAGGAGTATGGTAAAAATTTCAGAATATTTTGAAGGAGATAACCACAAAAATTCTTGGCCGATTTAACTTTCAATGATTTATAGGAATTTGATTAGACTTGGTCATCCTGAAGAATTTGATACCTTAATAGGTCTGTACATAAGGTTTCTAGAAAAAAATTGTTTCAAAATTTTCTATGCCTTTTCTGGTTAGAATGGCTTGGTGAAGTTTATTCCATTTTTCTGAAATTTGTTTCTGTGATTTTTCAGCCCATTTAATTATACCTGAGAAAACCTACTGACTAAGCCACCTCAATCATCTCCAAAAATCCTAAGATTTTTACTGGAGCTCAGTAACTAGGAGAAATATTTGCTGCCCAGAATTGGGAATGTTTCATGAAGAATTGTTCCTGGAATTAATCCCTTATTAAAACAATTCTAAAGAAATTCCTAGGCATTTTCGTAGTTAGAAATTTATTTCTCTTTAAAGTACTATTCATAAAGATTCTAACAAAATTTGTCTTACCCTTTTTGGAGTTTCCTACACAGAGTTATTGTTTTGCAAAGTTGCAGCCATTTTTGGATTTAATTTCCCACAGGAAAATCCTTCACCGGGTGACAGTGGGGCCCAGGGAGCGGTCGTCATCAACCTCTCGACAGAGGCTTCGTGTGCGCCCGGAACAAAAGATGGCGCGCTTCGTTCTCCTCCGTTTTTCCACCAAATTTGGCTAAGGTTTCGTGCTACACGTTCCTCACAATATGACATAGCAGCCGGGCAACAATTGACCGCTTGAAAACGGCCGGAACCCCTTCGACACCGGCGGCGGCGGCGGTCGGTAGCTCGGCGCCGGCGAGGAGCGGCGCGTCCCGAACCTCTCCCGACGAGCTACGTTTCCCTAAAGCATCCCTAGGATGTGTAGAACGTGAAACAAAGCCCTAGTCGAGCGGAAAACGTCGACAACCTAGATGTCACCGTGGACCACGTCATTTTAAGCCGCCGGCGGCAAATTTTTGTTGCCTAGGGCGCAGGAGCGACGGTTGGCTTCGAGCTTCGGCGTGGGAGGGCACTAGGGCAGCTAGTTGCTGTTGCTTGAATTGCATGAGCATTGATCAAGCGGTTTAGGCGAATTTCAAGAATTGACTAGCATCGGTTTCTCACACACACCGGCGTCAAAACTCAAATTCCGGCGAGACGGCGAGGGGGAATAGCAAGAGAGGTCCATAACGAGTAACTACACGTTGTGGCGCACCTTAAAGTCGCTTTGCTTGAGTCGGAGGTGTAAGGGCCTCAGTTTTTGACACTCATTTGCAGTGTTCATCACCACACCACACACCTCATTTGAGGAAGAATGATGAACACAAATAAAGAGCAAGTAACAATTATCAACATGCTCATTAGGGAACAAACTCACATATTGCAAAAGTGGTACTTCCCACATGTGATATAGATGGGCTGGACATATGAAAACTCCTACACTTTGCTAAGGATGTCCATGCCAAGTTCCACCCAAATTCAAAACCTTTTTGAGGTCATTTTGGGTATGGTTAGGAAGGGGACAGTTTGAAACCATATTCAAATTCAAACTGTTTTCACCCACTGAATTTGAAAGTGGAAGGCATATTTTTGCTCAGCACATTTTTGTGAGCTCACACACCAATTTTCACTCCATTTGGAGTTGATCTTGACATGAGCTAAGGGGGAGAAATTCAAACTTTATTTGAATTTCAAACTGCACTTGTGCTGAAATTCATTCAAACCAAACCTCATTTGAACTTTGATCAATTCAAATGGCTCTTGGGTGAATAATTTGAATTGCCAAGGGTAGAATAGGGTTCACTGTTTACCACAGCTGTTAGGAATAAATTTCAGAGGTTAAAAGAGAAGTGGGACCCACATGTCAGCCTCTGCCTCAAAGCAAACCGACTGAACCACAGTTCAGTCGGTTCCCGGCAGCTGTGCGCGCGCGCCACCGAAGGGGGCAGCCGGCGCCAGCTCCTGCTGCGTGCCCCAAGCCGGAGACCAGCCGGCCGGGCTATTTATTCCCTCCCCGGCGTGCTTCAGTCACCATTTCCCCGAGCTACCGACGTGCGCGACTGCTTTTCCCACTGCCATCGCCGCCGCTCGAGTTCCTGCTTGATCAAGCCGATCGCAGCTCCTTCTTTCCGTTCCAAGGTCCCAGCAAGGTACTAGCTACCATCTTCCATCCTTCCCATTGATAGAAATCGATTGAAACCGAGTGATATCGGCTGTGCCAAAAGATCAAACTCGGAACTGGAAACCGCCGCACCTCGGGCTCTCGTGGACAGCCCAACCTGGGCGTTGTCACGCCCGAGCCAAGGCACCCTTGGACGCGCAAGTGATCGGTGCTGCTCATCCCCGAGCCACAGCTCGAGTGGTTGCTCACCGGCGGCGAATTTCCACTTTTCCCCTTTCTGTGTGCAGAACGACCCTCGGGTACGATTCTGTTTAATTCGTGCTCTAGAAAGGATTAGAGGGCCTCAGGCCACTTCCACACGAACTAGACACGGTGACGCACAAGTTGCCTTCACAATTCTGGGCCGGAGAACTTCTGTGCCCGGCGTAATTCAAGGTCTACTAATGGCGGAACGCACGGGGGGTATCGGGCGCACGGTGAGGACCTATTTCGGGCCTTCCCCGAGCTGCCCCGAGTTCATGTCGACCTTCTCTGAGGTCCACTGATGCTCCCCGACCGATTTCCCGAGTAGCTGAGGTACCAGGGGAATCAGCCGACATGGCCGAAGTCGTTCCGATATGGCGGCTCGTCGCCGACCATGCTCCGGCCGTTATCATGAGCAGCTGACCCTCGGATCCTGTTCCCCAAGTAAAAGTAGGCAGGGGCGGCCAGAATCAAGAAGTTTGAAGCTGTACAGCAGCCGGCGGCGAGCTCTCCGGCGAGGTCCCTCGGCGGCGGAGCGCGGGTGTCGCGAGGTTGAAGAAGGGGGTGGACCCCAGCTGTCAGCGGCCGATATTTTGAATCGGGATCCGGCTGCGGCCGGGATCGGGTGTGCTGGCGCGCAAAAGCCTTGTGGGCCGCGGTGTGCTGTCGCTTCGGCGTGCGACGCGTGTCCCCTGGGCCCACGCGCGAGTTTAAACTTTTCCCCGATTTTCAGATTTCCTTCAAACTTCAAATCCTTATAACTTTGGCTAGAAAGCTCCAAATTGAGTGAACCAAATTTTGCTGGATTCAGCTCTCTGAGTACTTTCCAGAAAATCAAGTTTCACTTCATGAAATTCCCTAATTCTCCAGAATTAATTCCTCAAAGTTTAAACTGTTAGGAATTTTAACTGGAGAATCCTTTGGAGGAAAATCCTGAAATTTTGCTGAGATGTTCACCAAAATATCCTTGAACTACCATAAAAATTTCAGATCCATTTGAGCTCATTTAGTCCACCTAATGGTGTGATTAGTAAAACTGTTCCAGAGAAAATAGAAAATGTTCAGAAACATTTTCAGAATTTTCTCTGAAATTGTTTAGCTCATATCTTTAGTTAGAGACTTCCAAATTAAGTGAGACCAATTCCATTAGAACCCTCTGAAAATCTAGTTTTCAGAAAGTCATAGTTTGTTTCATGAAACTACCTAGAACACCCTAAAAGCCTTTAATTAAGGTCAAGGACATAATTATTTGTGGAGGGCTCAAATGAGCTTTGCTGCAACTAAAACTTGACCAAGTCTCTGTTTAGGTTGTAACCAAGCCACAGTAAAAGTTTCACAGTCATTAGGTCTATCTAGTAAAGGTTATAGACTTCACAACTTCAAAGTTAATACAAAAGCATTTAATTAATACATACATTGTTCTTATCATGTAGTCGCTAAGGTCGAGGAGGAACCCGAAGTCCTAGACTTCGTTACTCCGGAGGAACAGCTAGCCTACGACCAAGAGCAGCAAGGCAAGCCCCGGTTTGCATTAACCATTTTATAAATTTTTATTGTTTTGAGCACATACTTGTTTTCTTTATGTTGTGCATCAGAGTCTTGTTTGGAAACCCCACTGCATAGCCAAGAAAACCATGGGTTGGGGTTTAGGATTGCAAACCCCGTTAGCCACTGCATTGCTAGGATAGAGTAGGATTCGGTACAAGTCGAGTAGTTGGAACTACTCGCGAGAATAGGCTAGAGGCACATTGCTCGGGTAGAGATAGCACATGAAACACATGGCAAGAAAATGAGACCGAGCGGAGAGTAAGGGCAGCAGGACTTTGGGGCCTGTGTGCTGTAGCTCCGCTTGTGTCGATTGAGGACCGAGCCGTGTGCGGGCCTGTTGAACAAGCTAGAACAGTACCGAAGACCTACCGGCTATATGGGAACCGGGAAACTGATGTAACTCGGGTAGCTGGGTATTGAGGCATTGCCCGTCGTTCAGAGGGTAGGTTGAGAGCTCGAGGTGTAAATCAGCTGGCGGCACAGAGATGCGCGTGCAGGGACCTCTTGCTCGGGACGATGGGACCGGTTCAATATTTGGCTAACGGGTGAAAGGTAGTCGCGTACGGCGTCCGTGATGGTTGTTGTAGGCAACGTCGAGTACGGGCGTACGTGACGGGTTGTTCGGGTAATCCCTGCAGGTGTAAATCGATTATAATCGCCGTCCCTCGCGGTCAGTGAGTACCACTTGTTCACTGTACCGTGACGTAGAAAGAACAGGCTAGTTACATGTTAAAATGTTGCTGATTGAAAGTTGGATATTGATTGTTAATGATATGTTGTAGCTTAGTGCTAACTAAAGTTCTTTTCAACTTTGGGCAAAGTACATGAGAGAAATGCGTTTCTTGTTTGATTGCGGCTCTCTCATGTACCTTAGCGTAAGGTTTCCACAACCTGCTGCTAAAACTTGAAAGTAAGGTTCTACTAATTAGGCGAGTCCTTGCAAATGATTTTTACCTCATGTAACCCATTACCCTCATGTAGAAGTTCCATGTTTAGGTGAGACGGGTCAGACTTGCTGAGCCTTCGTGCTCACTGCTTGTGTTTGAAGCTTTTGCAGGGTTCTATGAGGAAGGGACTCCCGAAGAGGAGACGGAACCCCAGGAGGGGAACCCCGTCGAGTGGGAGTCGTGCACGCCGCAGAGTTAGTGTGCGTGTGTGCTAGCAAGGACACGTTCGAGGGCTGAACGTGCACTTGATGCTTAGTCTACGCCCGCGAGTGTGGACTAAACTTATTTTGATGTAAACATGTTAATAAACTTGTTTATGTAATAAAGCTTCCGCTTCCGCTTTGTACCTTTGACGTGTGTTATACGGTGCTGTGCAACGCAGTACCCCTCAGCGTGATCCTGGCTCGACAGGACCCAGTGGGGTCGTGTCAGGAGGGGTATGGGAGCGGCCGGGCGACGTGGAACTGAGAGGCCGGCTTCGCTCCGAGTTGAGGAGGAAACACGTTGTGGTAGCGATCGGAGGAGAACAGGAAACGGGCTGGAATCATGTTGAGGATGTTGAGGGGATGCCGGCACATCTTCATTGTGGATCAACCGATCGCCAAGTTGGCGGGAAGCCGATCGGCGATGAGGGAGCAGAGAGCGGCACCGTTTCTGTCGAGTGAGTGCGTGAGGGAAAAGTTGTGCCGTAGCTTTGCGCGTGCGAGGCAGAGAAGAACAATTGTGTTGTGCAGCTACAACATTTAGCGAGCATCTGAGAACAAGGATTGAACCGATTTGGGAGAGAAGGGAGACACACAGCTCGGTGGAAAATCGCCGGTGCCTCAGTGTTGAACGCACAGCAGAGGAGCTTCAATGAGTTGCTCTGTTCCACTGACCTGTAGGGTCCACAGGCAGTGTTCCCCAACACTAGCAAATTCTGAAATATGAGTTTGAATATAGTGGCAAATTCTCAAATATGAGTTTGAATATAGTGGCAAATCTTCTCTCGTGCCCCTAATTCACATCCGGTGATTCACCTTCTTTTTGCTACACTTCCTTTATCGCAGTCTATCCTTTATTTCATGTGGCAAAAGTTTGAATTTGAAAACATATTTAGGAGGAGCATCCCCTGCTGATTTGAATTCCTCAAAAACACTAGCAAGGCTCAACTTGGGAAATTTACAGCCAGGGTCAAGCCGTCGTAAATACCACCTAATCTATGACGGCCCGGGCCTGGCCGTCGTAAATAGGCGGTATATACCCGTGGGTCTGGGGTCGGCGTGGGCATTCACGCCCGCACCGACCCCGACCCCGAGCCCGCCGCCCCCGGCCCACCGCCCCTAGCCGCCGCCACGCCTGCCCCCGCCGCCCCCACACCCGCCGCTGCCCCGGTCAGAAATGGGTCAGAAATTCTGATATGTTGAACAAACTGGTGGCAGATGAAAGTCGTCCTGGATATTTTGTAGGTTACGGAGAGGAACACAATTGGACTCATATATGTGGAATTTGGGAGCTTCCGTATGTGAAGTCCTTGATTTTAATGCACACCATTGATGTTATGCATCAATAGTGTAACATGGGCGAATGTTGTTCTCGCGCGGGGATCCAGTTGGGGCCAGGATTCGGTGCGGCAGCATGGGTAAAACCCCGTGGGCCGCGGTGTGGCCGCGTTCTCAGTGGGCTGATTTGAGGAGTGGGCCCCACCCGCAGAGTTTAAACATTTTGGAGGATTTTCCAGTTTCAGTGCAAACTTCAAATGCATAGAAATTTTGCTAGGAAGATCCAAATCCAGTGAACCAAATTTCGCTGAACTCAGAATTTTGAGTACTTTCCAGCAATACCAATTTCAGCTCATGAAACTAAATAATTTTCCAGAATTAATTTCCTAAAATTTAAACTGTTAGGAATTTTATCTGGAGAACTACTTTATGAAAAATTCTGCAATTTTGCTGAGAGGTTTACTGGAAAATCCTTGAGTCACAGTAAAAATTTCAGACTCATCCGAGTTCATTTATTTCCCTTAATGGGGTGATTAATTGAACTGCCCTGAGAAAATAGAAAAATGTACAGAAACGTTTTTCAGATTCTCTCAAATCTTGTTTAGGGCATAACTTCCTCTAGAATTCTTCAAATGACATGAAACCATTCCATTAGAACCATCTCAAATTCTAGTTTCCGGAAAGTAATGGTTGGAGCCATGAAAACCCCTGGAATTCCTTAGAAGCTCTAATATTGACCCAATAGGCTTTATTTGTGCAAGGCTCAAATGAACTTAGTTTCAGATGAAACTTGGTCAAGACTCTGGTTAGGACCATACCAAGACACCCTAAAAATCTCAGTGCCAAAGGGGAGGGTTAGCTAGAGTTATAGTAATTACTTATTCAAGTTTACACATTGCATTTGAATTGACATGTAGTGTCTCGTTAACGTGTAGTCTCTGAAGGCGAGGAGACTCCGGAAGTGCTCGACTTCCTTCTTCCGGACGAAGACCTAACCACTGACCAGCAGCAACAAGGCAAGCCCCGGTTTGCATTAACCTTGTTATAAAGTTTTGCTTTGTTTACATGTCTAGTGTGAAGTATGAATGTGCATTAGGTGTAGGATGGATGGAACCCCACTTGCATAACCAGAATTTGCCTATAAGAGTGAGGGTAGTGTCTAAGACCTTGAGTAGACAGGCTATGCTTAATGATTCATAGGACTTCGGTACAAGTCTAGTAGTTGGAATCTACTCGCGAGTTTAGGCTTGGGACACACGGGATTGGTTCGAGTGATGTGAGATCACTTTAGTAATGAAAATGAGACTAGGCAGGGGCTAGGGCGCAGCAAGAGGAAGTCTTTTGTGCGCAGCCCTGTCCGTGTTGATTGAGGACTGATCCGTGTGCGGCCCTGCTGAACAAGTATTGAACGTACCGAAGGCATATCGTATATATGGGCCCCGATAAACCGATGTACCCTGTACCACCGGGCGTCGAGGCATAACGCACCGATTTATAGGTGAGGCTGAGAGCAGCAAGGTGGAAATCTGCTAACAGGCATAGCGAGATGCTCCGTGTCGGGAACCTCCTGCTCGTTTCGGTGTGACCGGTTCAACGTTTGGGCTGTTGGGTGAAAGGTTGTCCCTTACGACATCGAGTGAGCATGCTGTGCAGCTCCACGGGTGGGCGTACGTGACGTGCTCTTTGGGTCTCCCTGCAGGTTTATATCGAGTCGATTCACCGTCCCTAGCAGTGACGAGTACCACTTTTTCACTGCGTCGTAGCGTAGATAAATTATGGAATGTTATGGCTCAATTCTGCTGATATGTATAATTGTATTGCTACATGTGTGCCACCAAATATTGCTTACTAAATTTCTTATTCATGAACTGTTAACCTGTGGCTAAAAGATGAACTAAGGATGAACTTGTAGGCGTGTCTATTTGCTGAAATTACTATCACATGTTCGTGTAAACCGCATGTAGAGTTTCATTCCTAGGTGAGTCGGTTAAGTCTTGTTGAGCCATCGTGCTCATGGTTGCTGCTTAAGTGTTTTTCAGGTGAGGAGCCACCCACGGACTCGGGTTACGAGTCCACCGGCGAGGGTTACCCTCCGTCGGGGACCACGGCTGAGTGGGAGCCGTACACGCCGCGCTGAGCTGAGGAGTGCAGCTAGTGTGGGTTGCCCTAGGGCTGGGCAACCAACTTTTGCTAGATAGGTGGGCGTGAGTTGTATAAATAAAAACTTCCGCTGTGTAATGTATACCTTAGTTTGTAACTGAATAGTGTACTACTTTGTACAGTTTCAGTTTGTTTTCTACGTAATGCAATGTATCCTTATGATGTGTGCTGTCGGGTGTCGCATCGTGCGGCACCACCCTCTGCGATCCTGGATGAGCGGATTCCGGTCCGCCACAGCCTGGTATCAGAGCGGCATTGGGGATAGCACATTAATTAAGGACTGTATTACGGGAAAACTTAGGTTTATGATGAGGATTCGATAGTTGCCAAAGTAAGGACTATATTAGCAAAGTTACTTAAAGTGGCAAGACTAACATATGTGTTATAATTCTGAATTTCAATTATGTAACGACGTAATTACGCTCTTGTAAGAATGGTAATGAACGCCACCGAAAGCGGTTCAATTTCGGTTAGCTCCCCTGACGAGGAACGTGGTTCAGGAATAGGTCTCACAGCTTGGTGTGAGACGTTAATATGAAACTCTTGGAATCTTCATGTTCCTGAGTTCATATGAAACGCTGATCCCTAGCATGCATTAGGCAAGTAAGTGGAGACCCCATCGCGTGGTCAGTAACGCGAGAGTGTGTTCGTCTGGAAATAGCCCAGGAGGACATACGCAGCGCTTGCCATCGGCGTGCCCTGCAGGGCAGTAGGTGGTATCCGTTGGGTTGATAACATTCCCAACCGTGACGACCCATTCATGGTATACTCGGGTTCCCCGGCGTGTGGTGTTGAAACACGATCACGTACCTTGAGACGTGGCTTAACTCAAGGACAGTCGTATGGCAATGATACGGGCGTTTGTATTTACTTTCAAATATGGACCTGCCTGAAATGGAAATAACCATTGAGTGCACCATTATTGTGTGGTCTTCTGCAGGTACTAACCACGTATGTATTCCATGTAGTAAATGTGTGTGAGAGACCGTTTAGTGCCACGACTGAGACGTATATGCCTGTATAATCCGGTTAGGATTTTCTTTTGTGAGGAACGTAGTACCGACATATAATAGGCATGTGCATGAAAGATAATGATAACAAGGAATTAAAATCACTAAGTTTCAACATTTAGGACCCTGGTTGGGTAGAAAAATTTGATAGTTGATCAGTGTAGTTCCAAAGGATTGAAAAACAGAGTGCTCTGTTTTGGGCAGCAAGTTTGCTGAACTTTGACAGGGCATAACTCACAGATTATTTAGCCAATGGAGGTGTGGGATATAGTTCTGGAAAGTTAAATAAGTACTCTACAACTTTGTTGTAGACTTCCAGAGCTTAATCACATCTTAAGGTGGCCTAAATTCCAGAGGGATGTAAACTGTCCAGAACCAGGACAGATTTAAACACTCTCTGGACTGATCTGTTTTTCAAGTATAACTTCCTGTATAAAAATAAAAAATTCTATATCATGCATCTTTTGGAAGGTTAGGAGATGTGTTACATCTTTGTAATTCAAAGTTTCTGTATTTGCAGCACGGAATTCAGTGGAAAACAGAGTGGGAAACAGCAACTTCCCAAAGGAGGTGCTGTTGAAATTCTTCCAGAAATTATGTTGACTTTGAATTACCATAACTTTTAAACCAGAGATGATCTGAGGGAAATAAATACTATTTGGAAAGATACTGAAGTTAACTTTAACTTTGGTATTCAACTTGAGTCATGAAAATTCCCAGAACCAGATCAAAATCTTGGATATGTAGAAACTGGTCATTCTGACAGAGAAATGACAGTTGAACTCATTTGAGAGATTGTTGTACCCTAGGGGGTTTAAGTACTTCCAATGGGGTAGAACATACTCATGAGCGGTTATCTTCAACTAGTGAAAGATTGAGTATATGTCTTACTCAAGTTTCTTTTGCTAGAGACCATGTTTGTGTCGTATTGGAGATAAAAGGGTGGTGTACGTGATGACAAAGTGTTTTCAACGTCTCGTAGTGACCAAACCTAGTTGAGATGAACTTCCAAAGAGGGAGTCCATCAAGTTGGATTTAACTAGCTTGTATTTGGTCTGTTAATGGTGTAGCTTGTGCCAAGTTATTACATTATCTACCTACGAGATGTGTCACATGTTTTTACTGTCATTATGTTTATGCCATTTTATTGAACTGCATGAAGTATCTTGCGGGACTGATGTTTATTGTCGTATGGTTGCAGATGGTTCGCACTCAGAACATGCACGATATTGGTGGCTCTAGCCAGTGGGGGGGCGATGACTCCCAGCCACCTGCCTACGACAGCACCCCGCAGCAGCAACCACCACCGCCGCCTCCGCTTACCCTAGCGGATGTGATAGCAGCACTGGTGGGTGGTCGTGAGGAGCAGACCGACCTGCTCCGCACGATCGTGCAGAATACGTCCCAGGCAGGGGGCATCAAGAGAAGGGGCCTCCTGAGCCCCGTGAGATGACGTACTCGGACTTCATGAGTACGCACCCTCCGGTGTTCACAGAAGCCGCAGAACCACTGGAGGCCCACAACTGGCTGCGGACAAACGAGTCCAAGTTCAGGCTGCTCCAATGCACGGAGCGGCTAAAGACTCTGTTCACGGCGCAGCAGCTTCATGGTGCCGCTGGTGCGTGGTGGGCAAATTATGTCGCCTCACATCCGGCTGGCCATGCCGTGGAGTGGGAAGATATCCGGGAGGTGTTCCGCTTCTACCATATCCCTCACGGGATAATGAAGAGGAAGTTCCAAGAATTCTTGGAGCTGAAGCAGGTCGGGAGGAGTGCCCATGACTACTCCCATGCCTTCAACCATCTGGCGCAATATGCGTCGGACTACGTCTCCACCGAGGAGAAGAAACGGGAGCACTTCTATCAGGGGTTACACCCTGAGATGAAGACGCATCCCGTTCAATGGAATCGCGGCACCTTCAACGACCTCGTCAATGCCGCGATCATGCAAGAAGACGCTCAGCGAGAACTGGCGGCTGAGCAGCGGAAGCGCAGCACTCCACCCAGCAGTGGGGGTGGCGCTCCCCAGAAGTACCGCATGGTGTATCGGACACCATCCGGACAGCAGTGGCATCCACCGGTGCGACCACACCCATTCGGGGGTCGTTCTTTTAGGTCACCCCCATTCCGACCGCCGATGCCACCACCGCGACCGCAACAGCAGCAGCAGCAGCAGATGGCACCCCGGGCGTTTCCACCACCACAACGTGCCCCGGATTTTCGTCCGCCGATCAGCGAAGGACCGCCCCGCTACACTTGTTTCACGTGTGGCCAGGCGGGCCATTTCGCGAAGGACTGTCCCCAGGGGCAGCAGAGCAGCGGGCAAGCCCAGTTCCAGGGCGGTGCTCGAGGCCGACCTCCGGTCAAGAAGGTTGGTCAGCGGACTGGGGGCATTCGCAACCTCGACAATGAGGACGCCCCAGAGGGGACAACGTGCTGGCGGGTACGTTCACTCTCAATGATCAAGCCATCATCATATTATTTGATTCTGGTGCAACCCACAACTTTATAAGTGCATCATATGTGGTTAAGCATCAACTGGAAGCCTTTCCAACCGAGTGTTCTTATATGATCTGCTCACCGGGAGGAAAGATTTCAGCAACTATGATGGTTCCAAAAGCACCATTGTGCTTAGGTGGGAAGATATATCCCATCACTATGATTATTCTTGAGGGACAAAAGATTGATGCAATCTTAGGCATGTCATGGCTGAGCTACCATGGCGCTGTCCTGGAAATTTTATCACGGACGGTTCACCTCAATTCCCCACTACACCGTCCGCAGTCCCTCATATTAGACAATCCAGTCTGAGAAGTTGTAGCAATCAATAATACTGAAGCTTTTAAGTTAGAGGACATCCCCGTAGTCCGGGAATACCCCGACGTGTTTCCGGATGATCTTCCGGGCATGCCGCCTGAGCGGGATGTCGAGTTCAAGATCGAGCTTGCACCCGGGACTACTCCTATCTCCCGGAGACCATACAAAATGGCTCTGAACGAGCTGGCTGAACTGAAGGAGCAGCTCAATGATCTGTTGAGCAAAGGTTTCATTAGGCTGAGTTCCTCGCCTTGGGGATGCTCGGCGCTGTTCGTGAAGAAGGATGAAACCTTGAGGCTGTGTGTGGACTACCGTCCGCTCAACGCCGTCACCATCAAGAATAAGTACCCACTGCCCCGCATTGACATTTTGTTTGATCAACTTGTGGGTGCAAGTGTGTTCTCTAAGATGGACCTTCCTCTGGGTATCATCAGATAAAGATCTGTGCGGAGGATATCCCGAAGATGGCCTTCTCGATGAGATACGGCTTATATGAATATCTCGTCATGTCTTTTGGTCTCACGAATGCTCCGGCACATTTCATGTATCTCATGAACTCGGTGTTCATGCCGGAGCTGGACAAGTTCGTTGTGGTGTTCATTGATGATATCTTGGTTTACTCCAAGACAGAAGCAGAACACACCGAACACCTGAGGATCGTTCTTCAACGATTGCGAGACCACAAGCTTTACGCCAAGTTCAGCAAATGTGAGTTTTGGATCTCCCAAGTGCCATTTTTGGGACATATCATCTCAGCGGAAGGCATTGCGGTTGACCCAAGCAAAATAGAGCAAGTGCTGAAACGGAAAGCTCCCACTTCAGTCCATGAAGTCAGAAGCTTCCTCGGCTTAGCGGGATACTATCGGAGATTCATTCCGAGTTTCTCCAAGCTTGATAAGCCGATGACAGAGTTCATGAAGAAGGGGACAAAATATGTTTGGAACACGGCATGTGAAGGAGCATTCCAAGCATTAGTGAAGCATCTCACAACAGCCCCGGTCTTAGCTCAACTGGATACAACCAAGCCCTTCGACGTGTATTGTGATGCGTCTGGTATTGGGCTCAGCTGCGTGTTGATGCAGGAAGGATGTGTGGTCGCATATGGCTCACGCCAACTTCGGAACCATGAGCAGCACTATCCGACGCATGATCTTGAGCTCACTGCTGTGGTTTTGGCGTTAAAAATGTGGAGGCACTATCTCCTGGGGAATTTGGTGCATCTCTACACCGACCACAAGAGCTTGAAGTATATTTTCACCCAGAAGGAGCTGAATATGAGGCAAAGGAGGTGGTTAGAACTAATCAAAGACTATGAGATTGAGATTCACTACCACCCCGGCAAGGCGAATGTGGTTGCCGACGCACTGAGTCGGAAGTCACATGTCCATAACCTCACCATTACACCGATGGAGGAGGAAGAGCCGAGTTTATACTTGGTTCCTTATGGATCGCTCTACAATCTTGCCCTCATCCCTACTATTAAGGAGGATATCATTACAGCTCAGAAGGTTGATAAGGGTATGGCACATCTCCGGAGGCGGATAGACAACGGGAAAATCAAATGTTTCCAGAAAGATGATGAGGGGATGCTATGGTTCAATGACCGCATAGTCGTACCCCGGGATATGGAGCTGAGGAAAAAGATCCTTGATGAAGCTCACTTGTATAAATACTCCATTCATCCGGGCAGCAACAAAATGTACCAAGATTTGAAAAAAGAAATTTTGGTGGACACGGATGAAGCAGGAAGTGGCTAAGTACGTATCCGAGTGTGATACGTGTAGACGAGTGAAAGCTGATCATGTGAGGAAATCAGGGCTGCTGCAACCCCTGAAAATCTCGGCATGGAAATGGGAAGATGTGAGCATGGATTTCATTGTGGGATTACCCCTGACTTCCAACAAGCATGATTCCATTTTGGTAATTGTTGATCGGTTAACCAAGACGGCTCACTTCATCCCAATGCATACACGTTACAATGCCGGCAAATATGCGGAGCTGTACATAGCGAAGATTCTATGTTTATATGGGGTACCCAAGACCATAGTCTCAGATCAAGGTGCGCTATTCGTGTCTCGCTTTTGGGAGCAGTTGCACGCTGCATTGGGTACCAAGCTGATTAGGAGCTCCGCCTATCACCCTCAGACAGATGGCTAAACAGAGAGGGTGAACCAAGTACTAGAGGACATGTTGAGAGCGTGTGCCATCCACCACGGTAGGAACTGGGATGATCACCTACAGTTGGCGGAATTCTCGTACAATAACAGCTATCAGGCGAGTATCAAGATGTCACCCTACGAAGCTCTCTACGGTCGCAAATGCCGCACCCCATTAAACTGGTGCGAGTCCGGTGAAAGGGTCACATTCGGGGTTGATGTGGTGAACGACGCCGAAGAGCGCGTTCGGATGGTTCAAGCTAACCTGAGGGCCGCTCAATCCCGGCAGAAAAGCTACGCTGATAAGAGGCGTAGACCGCTGCACTTTGACGTCGGAGAGCACATGTACCTCCGTGTATCTCCGATGAAGGGTGTGCACCGGTTTGGTGTGAAGGGGAAACTCGCTCCCCATTTCATTGGACCCTATGCTATCACCGAGAAGTGTGGACCAGCGGCGTATAGACTGGAGCTACCAGCATCTCTTGCTGGTGTTCACGACGTTTTCCATGTTTCACAACTGCGAAAATGTCTGAAACATACGGCTGCTGTTCCCATGGAAGACATCGGCGAGTTGCAACCGGATTTGACATATGATGAATATCCGGTGGCAATTATTGATGAGAAAGCTCGGGCCACACATAGCCGAACGTTGTGGTTCTACAAGATACACTGGAGTAACCACACCGCCGAAGAAGCGATGTGGGAGAGCGAGGAATTCCTTCGCTCAAACTACCCGGAGTTCATGGCATCTCAGCACGGGTGAGTTCCTATTACATCGCTGTCTCTTCTTTTATAATCTCGGGACGAGATTCTTTTAAGGGGGGAGGGATGTAAAAGCCCAAGAAAAGGGACTTGCAAAAATTTTCCATCACCTCACCACACCACAGCTTTTGTCGAGGATATCTTGGGAATACTTGTGACGAGCAAGTAACCACCATCAGAAGGGTGATTAGAGGGGAAAGCCCTAACTTTTACAAAGTAGGATTTCTACACATGAACATGAGAGGTTGAGCTCACCCCTAGAACTTAAAAAGTGTTGGGAAGGTTCAGGCCAAATGTCATGCAAATCCAACACTTTTTGAGGCACTTTTGGAGGCATTTGAAAAAGAGGCCAATTTGATTGTAAATTCAAATTACAGCAACTTTCATCACTTAAATTCAAAATTTGGCTTCAAATTCAAACTCAGCACATTTTTCTGAGTTAATCCACCAATTTTCATCCCCATTAGAGTTCATCTTGTCGGGAGCTAAATTTGCAATAATTCAAACTGAATTTGAATTTCAGTTTAAATGTGCAGCAAATTTGGCCAAACCAATTTCAAATTTGAGAACCCAAATTCAAACTGTGACTTGGTGACAAAGTCTATCATTCAATGTTTAGTAGCTGGGATATTTGCAGCAGAAGGGAGAGAAAGAATTAGAGGGGAGAAGAGGACCCACTGGTCAGACACACAGAGACTGAACCGACTCAGTCCCTCGGTCGAACACCTCTGCGGTCGCCAGCGCACGGGAGCAACCCCGCCCCAACGCAGTCACCTTGCCACCTCCTGCTCAGGGGATGAGGACGCCGGGTACAAAACACTCGGTTGCATCCCTGGTCTGCGTGAATCCCCTCCTCCTTCTCTCTGTTCCACCCACACACATCCGAAGCGGCGCGCCCTGAGTTTGCCGATCTCTGGTCGCCGGCGTCCGGGCAACACAGGCTCCCTCGTGCCCAACGAT
This sequence comes from Neostapfia colusana, assembly GCA_030760725.1. NCBI lineage: Eukaryota > Viridiplantae > Streptophyta > Magnoliopsida > Poales > Poaceae > Neostapfia > Neostapfia colusana. The sequence continues at coordinate 32,686,360 of JASWHV010000005.1, read as the reverse complement.
CAACACAAGAAACAACCACCCTAAGGTGCTGGTCCTTCTAGTCCAAACTGTTCGTCGTTTCGTGCACTGTCGAGGGAGAATTTCCCCGGGGATGTTTTGGTGGTCTTAAGACCGAGCCAACCCCAAATCATAAATTTCGCGGGTATTGGCTCATCACCGGGTATACCGAGCTACAAGCATGATCTACACCCTGCCACGACCATCTAGGACCAAAAAGTACGAAGAACCGTTGAGGTTATCGAGTTTTTCCGGTCACAGCCGATATCGGGCCTAGGTCGACGGTGAGAACGTAGCTCCGGCCGTTGCCATGGCCAAACGATCTCATATTCGTGCTCAGCATGCTACAGCGGAGCCGTAGGAGCAAACCGTTTGAAGAATAAGGCCCTGAGTAGCCCGGGCGACATCGCCGGAGTAGAGAGAGCCACTGTCACTGTCGCGGGTGTGGTTCCGGCTCGCCGAGCTTCGGTGAGGGCACCAGAGTGTTCCTCGAGCCAAGTTGGGCCCAGGCAGCGAGAACCATCGAAGGTCGTGCAGCGAAACGGCCGGCGGCGAGAACGCCGGTGAGGCACCGCCGCGGGAGTCGCGGGATGGCGCGAGGTAGACGAAGGGGGGGCCGGGTCCACCGGTCAGCCTCTGTTCTCGTGCGGGGATCCAGTTGCGGCCAGAATTCGGTGCGGCAGCACGGGTAAAACCCCGTGGGCCGCGGTGTGGCCGTGTTCTCAGTGGGCCGATTTGAGGAGTGGGCCCCACTCGCAGAGTTTAAACATTTTGGAAGATTTTCCAGTTTTAGTGCAAACTTCAAATGCATAGAACTTTTGCTAGGAAGCTCCTAATCCAGTGAACCAAATTTTGCTGAACTCAGAATTTTGAGTAATTTCCAGCAATACCAATTTCAGCTCATGAAACTAAATAATTTTCCAGAATTAATTCCCTAAAATTTAAAATGTTAGGAATTTTATCTGGAGAACTACTTTATGAAAAGTTCTGAAATTAGGCTGAGAGGTTCACTGGAAAATCCTTGAGTCACAGTTAAAATTTCAGATTCATCCGAGTTCATTTAGTTCCCCTAATGGGGTGATTAAATGAACTGCCCTGAGAAAATAGAAAATGTACAGAAACATTTTTCAGATTTTCTCAAATCTTGTTTAGGGCATAACTTTCTCTAGAATTCTTCAAAAGACATGAAACCAATTCCATTAGAACCATCTCGAATTCTAGTTTCCAGAAAGTAATGGTTGGAGCCATGAAACCCCTGGAATTCCTTAGAAGCTCTAATATTGACCAAATAGGCTTTTATTTGTGCAAGGCTCAAATGAACTTTGTTTCAAATGGAACTTGGTCAAGACTCTGGTTAGGACCATACCAAGCCACCCTAAAAATCTCAGAGCCAAAGGGGAGGGTTAGCTATATTATAGTAATTACTTATTCAAGTTTACACATTGCATTTGAATTGACATGTAGTGTCTCGTTAACATGTAGTCGCTGAAGGCGAGGAGACTCCGGAAGTGCTCGACTTCCTTCTTCTGAACGAAGAACTAACCACTGACCAGCAGCAACAAGGCAAGCCCCGGTTTGCATTAACCTTGTTATAAAGTTTTGCTTTGTTTACATGTCTAGTGTGAAGTATGAATGTGCATTAGGTGTAGGATGGATGGAACCCCACTTGCATAACCAGAATTTGCCTATAAGAGTGAGGGTAGTGTCTAAGACCTCGAGTAGACAGGCTATGTTTAATGATTCATAGGACTTAGGTACAAGCCGAGTAGTTGGAATCTACTCGCGAGTTTCAGCTTGGGACACACGGGATTGGTTCGAGTGATATGAGATCACTTTAGCAATGAAAATGAGACTAGGCAGGGTCTAGGGCGCAGCAAGAGGAAGTCTTGCGTGCGCAGCCCCATCCGTGTCGATTGAGGACCGATCCGTGTGCGGCCCTGCTGAACAAGTATTGAACGTACCCAAGTCATATCGGATATATGGGCCCTGATAAACCGATGTAACCTGTACCTCTGGGCGTCGAGGCATAATGCACCAATTTATAGGTGTAGGCTGAGGGCAGCAAGGTGGAAATCTGCTAACGGGCATAGCGAGATGCTCCGTGTAGGGAACCTCCTGCTCGTTTCGGTGTGACCGGTTCGACGTTTGGGCTGTTGGGTGAAAGGTTGTCCCGTACGACATCGAGTGAGCGTGCTGTGTAGCTCCACGGGTGGGCGTACGTGACGTGCTCTTTGGGTCTCCCTGCAGGTTTATATCAAGTCGATTCGCCGTCCCTCACGTTGACGAGTACCGCTTGTTCACTGCGTCGTAACGTAGATAAATCATGGAATGTTATGACTCAATTCTGCTTATATATATAATTGTATTGCTACATGTGTGCCACCAAATATTGCTTACTAAATTTCTTATTCATGAACTGTTAACCTGTGGCTAAAAGATGAACTAAGGATGAACATGTAGGCGTGTCTATTTGCTGAAATTACTATCCCATGTTTGTGTAAACCGCATGTAGAGTTTCATGCCTAGGTGAGTCGGTTAAGTCTTGTTGAGCCATCGTGCTCATGGCTGCTGCTTAAGTGTTTTTCAGGTGAGGAGCCACCCACGGACTCGGGTTACGAGTCCACCGATGAGGGTTACCCTCCGTCGGGGACCATGACTGAGTGGAAGCCGTACATGCCGCGCTGAGCTGAGGAGTGCAGCTAGTGTGGGTTGCCCTAGGGCTGGGCAACCAACTTTTGCTAGATAGGCGGGCGGGAGTTGTATAAATAAAAACTTCCGCTATGTAATGTATACCTTAGTTTGTAACTGAACAGTGTACTACTTTGTACAGTTTCAGTATGTTTTCTATGTAATGCAATGTATCCTTATGATGTGTGCTGTCGGGTGTCGCATCGTGCGGCACCACCCTCTGCGATCCTGGATGAGCGGATTCGGGTCCGCCACAATAGACAGCTCTGTGCTAAAGAAATTATGGTAGAGATGATGAATAAGTTGGAGAAGGAGATACCAATACTAATATTGAAGATGAATTTTATTCCTTCAGGTTTCTTGAGTCCAATGCAACATCTCCTTATCCATCTTCCATTTGAGGCTAAAGTGGGCGGTCCTATGCAATATAGATGGATGTATCACATTGAAAGAGCATTTAGATATCTGAAGCCAAAGGTTTGCAACCGAGCAAGGGTCGAAGGGTGCATCGCTGAAGCATTTACCCTTAAGAAAGTGGGATACTTTTCAAGTGTTAACTTTGCAGAGCAACACAATGTAAATACTTCGGCGATGCGATACAATATGGATGAACATCCACCTTGCAGCGATCTCTCTATTTTGCAACGAAGGGCACTACTGTTGGTGGTAGTCGGAGCTACAATTGTACCACAGATGAAAGAACAACCGCTTTCCTTTACATGTATGCTAATTTAGATGGGATGGGAAAATATTTCAAGTAAGTTTTTGTCCTAACATTGATGCTTATCGGCATATTATGCAACATTTATATTCATGAAATTTTTTCCGTGCAGTGAGTTTACAAGCAAAATTGGACACATAGGCATCAACCTACGAGCAAACAAGTAGAAACAATGCGATGGGACGGAATAAATGGACGACCTAATTTCCTTTCCTAGTTCCGAGAATATGTAACGTTTTCTCGTTAACTTATGAGTATTTATAAAGTATTCTTATAACTTTTAAGTATTATAAAGTATTCTTAAAACTTCATAATTTAGACAGTGCGTGAAAGAGCCCGACGTCCATGAAGACTTGTGACAACTGTCCTATGGACTGGTTAAAGTTAGAAGCTATGACCGATATGACATCAACGGGTTTTGATTTCGCACAACTGAATTTGAAGCTCTTTGTCCTCTCGCAGCAAAATGTAATACTGGAGTTTTGACAAGGGCAATCGACTCTCAAGGCCGCGAAACTAATTACTATGGGATCATTAACAAAATCGTTGAATTTAGTTTTGCCAGAAATAAGGAACTTCAAGTCATCTTCTTTGATTGTGATTGGTTTGACAACAATCATGGAACACGACAAAACGAATTTGGCATGGTGGAAGTCAAACACAATGAACGACTACGAGGCTACGATACATTTGTCCTTGCACACCAAGTGGAGCAAGTGTATTATTTACCTTATCCATGTCAAAAGATTAATGCTTGGTGTGTGGTACATAAGGTGAATCCTCGTGAGTGGTTATATACTCCAAGAGATGATGAATACCATGATATCAACGATGTTGATGAGGTTTATCATGAACAAGAGTTGCCAGACTTGTTTTCCATCGAGCCTGGTGTTGAACTCGATCACTTGGTTGGCGACATAGACGATGTAGAGACTTCTGATATACGCAAACAAAAACGGAAAAAAAATACGAAACAAGATCGATGGTCTGGTTTAAGGAGTAGGGTTTGTGATGTCGATGAATTCTGAAACTGACTCCAAGTAACTTTTTTCACTAAATTATCATTAACTTTGTATATTTTTTAGCATATTTATCAATTACTCCTTACAACAGGATTTCGTCAGAGAAGGGGAAAGGGAATGGGGTTAGGGGCTTCCTCAGGGAGGCACGGGACACCATTTTTTGGGGTAGTTCGTCAGGTGAAAGCAGACACTCTCAGCTGTTGAGACACGTCCCAAACCTAGCGAGCAGACCTGTGGCCTTGCAGCGCACAGAGGTACATTTTCATTGGAAATTACGTTATCTTATATATCACTTAGCAATTAACTATTCTTATCAATCCTTCTATTTTGCAGTCTGACTCAGAGTCATCTGAGTCAGAGTGAGAGGCTTGGGCGGCGATACAGCCTTCAGGGTCGCCTATGGCTGCCGCGGAGGCACCTAGCGTGGAGCCTTTGGGCTCCAGTGGCGAGCAGACTTCCGGGTCACCAGATGTGGTCCCAGAGCTAAGGCGGCGGACGAGGAGGGCACACTTTGTGTCTCCTTCTCCAGTTCCTACAGAGCGGGTCACTATTCACCCGGTCGGAGACACGTAAGCAAACTATCACATAATATTCAACTTTTAGATTCTTTTGTTTGTGGGTACATTTATAAGTTCACTAAATCATTGCAGCTCCTGGTACGACTGCTCGTTCATGGGTCAGGGGCACCACAGACGGATGTCCGGTTGCATCGGGTCTTTAGTGCGTCTGCACTATCCCGATGAGATCGACGGGGTCTCTGCGGCGTCGTGGGACGACTACGCTCGTGTCTCTCACGAGGCACACAACAACCTTCAGGGGGCTGTGTGGGCGGGTTTTATGGTAAGTCTGCTTAATGAGTTTTTGTAAATTATTATTCTTCAACTTGATTCAATTATTAATGCATATCTCTTCAATATTTGTTTTCTTATTGCAAAGGTACCGTTTAGACGACACGAGCCAAAGCATGTTGGACCATGCTAGAGCGTGTTCAACAGAAACACACAGAAGCTTGTAACGCAAGCATTATCGTATGCTCGTATTCAAGCCATGAACGAGTACCTCAAGCGGCACCAGGAGTACCAGTCGGGTGCCGTTTAGGAGGGCCTCAGACACGTACTTGACAGAGGAGCAGTACGCAGAGGTAAGTTGTTTGTGTTCAATTATTTAAATATTTAGTTATGTAAATGGTATTTCAATGACATAATAAGTATGTGCAGGTCAGTATTTCCTGGCTAGAGGGTCGGCCCGAAGCATACCGAGCTCTCTACCAGATGTGGGCTAGCGATGCTTTCATCGCGAAGTCCAGGAGGGCTCGTGGATGCAGAGGTTCAGACTCAAAGCACTCCTATGGCTCCGATGGCCATGTGCGTTTGGTTAAAAATGTGGTAAGAATAATAACCCTTCTTTGTATGTCTTCATAATATAATTAGCATACTAACACATATCTACAGGAGCGCGAGACCGGTCAGGTACAGACCGACACTCAAGTCTGGAAGCGGGGTCATAAGGACACATCCAGCCTGGGGAGTGCAATCAGGTCGCGATCGATCGACTGGTAAGTCATCAAAACTTATCAATTCAATTGTTACTAATTTGTTGTTACTAATACGCAATTTTACTCCTTTTAGGAAAAGTATGGGCGAGAGGCCATGAGGATACACGGCGAATGGTACGATTGGGAAAACGCGCCAATCGACCCTCAAGCCGTTTACGCTAGCGGAGGCGGGAAGGCACATGGATGGTTAGTTGGTCATTTTCTTTATTTCTTTAAAAACTTGCTCCTTCTAAATATTATTCTTTTATTCCTTTGTAGGTTTGCCATTTTCGATGGAGTTGTCGACTCGAGGGTCGCGCGACCTTCGATCGTCACTCCATCGACCGAGGGTTCCTCCATCGGGCATACAAGTCCTCGCCCCTCCCAGAGCCAAATAGAGGAGCTTCTTAGGGAGAGAGACGAGATCAGGAGAGAGATGGAGGAGCTCCATAGGGAGAGGGATCTAGCCTGGGCCGCACAGGAGCAGCAGGCCGCCTACATGGCAAACTACGTGGCTCAGATGCAGGCGGCGATGGAGGTAAGTAGTTGAATACAAATTAATTTAAATTCATATCATTGCATTAATTTATTTGTTTTAATATTTTGCATTTACAAGACTTAGCTCGATAGAGTGTGCAGCAGATCACGATCCCGACGTGGCAGTCGTCAGAGTTGGCCCCGCCACAAGTGCCCCCACCACATGGACATTTAGATATCCAGGTAATGTGTTTTTTATTTGCTATTTTCTAATCTAAGAAAAAGTTAGTGTAGTTGATGGGAGACTGAGAGTGAGAGGGAGAGGGAGGGAGTGAGAGTAAGAGATAGTGGTAGAGAGGGGGAAGGAGAGGGAGAGAGACTGAGAGTGAAAAGGGGAAGAGGGAGGGAGAGAGAGACGGAGTGGTAGAGAGAGGGGGTGAGAGAGAGGGAGTCGTAGAGAGAGGGGGAGGGAGAGGGCGAGGTAGAAAGTGAGATTGCGGGGGAGGGAGAGAGAGGGAGTGAGTAGGGGGAGAGAGTCGTACAAGCTCATACTCACTTTATCTATTTATTTGAATTGCAGAGATCGGCAACGGAGGCTCAAACTCCACCACCACAGCCACCGACATTGGGAGAAGGACGCGGAGACGGATTCTTCGGCTCTGGAGCGAGTGCATCCGCGAGTGGAAGGGGTAGTGTTTAGCGAGCGGATCTCTTTTTTGTTTAATGTTTTGGATGTTTTATACTTTGGATGTCTATATAACTGTTCTGTGAGCTGACCATTGTGTCAAGTTATCCTAATTCTGATTTTTTTAAAAATTTAAAACCTTATTTACGACGGCCAGCTATACAGGGCCGTCGTAGGTTAACCTAACTAACTTGCGATGACCGTGGTCTAAGCCGTTATAAGTTAACCTACTTAACTTACGATGATCAGGGTCCAGGCCATCGTAAGTAAGGCGCCCAGCCCACCACGTGGCACGGCCATGGGCGACGGCCCTTTATTTACGACAGCTGAGAACGGTTGTTGTTAGTTATTTACAACGGTGACCGTCGTAAATAATTTTATTTACGACCAATAACTGGAAACTGCCAGAAACCATTGTAAATAACCAAAAACCATCATAAGTTAGTTATTTACGATGGTTTTCCCTTATGTACGACGGTTTCTAGCAGTCGTAAGTTTGCTGCATTCCTGTAGTGATGTGTCCCAAGAAAAGGTCACTCCCTTGTTTATAAACTCATCCAATGGTGCAGTAGTGGTGCTGAAGTCAGTGGGAAAGCAGGGATAGAATCCAGCAAGACCCAAAAAACTTCACATCTATGTGATAGTCTTAGAGGGTACACCATCGTTGTATAGCTTCAACCTTAGATAGATCAACTTCAATTCTGTGTGGAGTCACAACATAGCAAAGAAAATAAACTTGATTCGTGTAGAATGTGAACTTTTGAAGGTTACCAAATAAACATGCCTCACATAGAGAATTAAAAATAGCATGTTCATCCATAGACTTGTTGAAAAATCAATATATCATCAAAGTATACTGCCACAAATTTCCCAATGAAAGCACACAAAACCTGATTCATTAGTCACATGAAAGTACTAGGTGTATTAGTGTGGCAGCTCTCTAGGATCATAGACTAGCCCCACATACCAACACTAGTCTTTTCCGGGCCAAGCACGCTTAACCCCGGAGTCCTTTGCAGGTGGGCTTCCGGAAAAGAAGGTATACCTTGATGGTATGAGTATTCTATCAATCCTATTAAGCTGGGAGCCAGGATATCACATAATCCACCCCCCTTAGAAGACCAACGTCCTCGTCGGTCAACGCCAAGACAGGAACTCCCCTCATAGCCACTTCCATACGTTCAGTACTGGCATATGCATATCGTACGTCCAGTTAGAAGCATACGTACCATATCATGTCCCACATAGAGGACCCACGTGTCATGTGTACGTACCCACATCCCTGACCCGTGCGCTACCGTATCCTTCTCACTGACCCGTACGCACCCGTGAAACTGCGAGGGTCGGCTCTGATACCATTTGTGGCAGTTCTCTATGATCATAGACTAGCCCCACATACCAACACTAGTCTTTTCTGCTTACTTTATCCTCACTCGTGCGCACCCGGGAACACTTTCCGGTCAGTCACCCGTCCCCAAATTTCTCCGGGCCAAGCACGCTTAACCCCGGAGTCCTTTGCAGGTGGGCTTCCGGAAAAAAAAAGTATACCTTGATGGTACGAGTATTCTATCAATCCTATTAAGCCGGGAGCCAGAATATCACAATTAGTTAACCTAAAAGCTATAACTAACCACTCATATAATATGAACATAATTTTAAAGCAGTTTTCAATTCAAGTAATTTTTTGAAAACACAACAACACCATTCAATTCATCAAGCACATCGTCTAACCGTAAAATAGTATAACACTCAAATGGTAATATTATTAATAGCTCTACAGTCAACACACATACGCCGTGTTCCATCTTTCTTAGACAGTAAAATAATCACAACAGCACAAGGACTAAGAGACTCACATATATAACCTTTGTCGAGTAGTTATTGCACTTGACACTGAATCTCTTTTGTTTCGTCCTTGTTGCTCCTGTATGACGCACTGTTGGTAATGATGTACCAGAAAAAAGGTTGATTTGGTGCCTAATCCCTCAAAGCGCTGACAACCGCAGTGGTATTTCACTTGCTAAGACATCAGAATACTGCTGCAAAATGTTAAGACACAATACAAGGTATAAAATGTTGAATTATTGTGAAAAGAAGTCAAAGCATCCTTACAAACCAATCATAGGACACAGAATTGGAAGTGATCAATTCATTATTATCGGAAACTTGTAGCTAGCAGACAATTACCTTCAAAGTTATCTCATTTTTCTTATCAAGAACTTGCTTCCAATGTTTCTTTTAATGGTTCACACACACACACACACACACACACACACACACACACACACACACACACACACACACACACACACACACACACACACACACACACACACACACACACACACACACACACACACACACACACACACACACACACTCACTCCCACCAGTTCGACTCCAGTTTCCACCCTTTCTTTCCACCACGGCCTAGCCGACCGCCTCTTTCTTCCTTTCCCCTTCATAGCCGATTCGTCAGATTTTGAGTTCTTTTCCATGCCTCTGTGGTGGTCCCACTCGGGGGCTCGGCCGTCATGTGCCACTTGGTGGCTACCCACCCATTGAGGGCGGGACGGCCAAAACCCTGGAGGCATCCACGAAATTTTTTTCTAAGTACTACCCTCGCGCTTCGCAACCTACGGCTAAGTAGTACAAAAAGTTCTCTGAGCTACGGACCGAGTGAAGCACGGGAATGAAAGCGACATATCGTTTTTTTCCTGACATAGTGTTCGCGACCCACGGCTAAGAACAACGAAAGTTCTGAAAGCTACGGACCAAAAACGCAAAACAAAGGGAAAACCACGCTCGTATAGAAAGAACTTGCTTCCTTTCATTAGGAGATCCACAAAGGGCTAGTACATTTATATTACAAGCCAATAGGATGACCAAACAAAGTCTTACAGGAGGATGGTTGATGTCAGTAAGAAAATTGATGATTACAGGCAACATCCACAATTCAGCATTCTTGCAAGTTCACTTGCTTCAAGTCCACATGGCTTGAGCACGGTCCCATAGGAAGCCGCACCCTTAACTCGATGAAGGATGCGAAGGATGACTTCTCCGATCAGCCCCTCCGCTTGCAGCGCCTCGACTTGCGTCTGAATAATAGTGACCCAATACTTGTTCGCCTCCACAACACCCGAGCCCGCGGTAGTGTAAGCCGAAGACACTAACGACTTCATCACCACGAGGCACTGGGACCATCCCACCAGACGGTATGCGGATATGCCAGAACTCTGACGCCGAGATGCTCCCCCGGTCGACCGGGGGGGGGGGGGGGGGAGAGGCGGTTGGCGGAAACACGGGACTTCGTCCAGCCAGACATGCTCGACGGTGACAAGGGAGAAGATGGGGCACTACTAATGTCCCTCCATTTCTCTCTTTCTAACTTACCCTGCTAAATTTTGCAGGGGGGAAGGAGCACGAGGAGGCTGGAGTGGAGAAGGAAAGCAGCAAGGGCAGGGGTAAAAACTTGTGTCCCAAAGGCTGTTTATATACCCCATGCGCGACGGCCACGAGGAAAGGCACCAGGACCCACGGACGCGCGCCCCGCAGTGATGCCTTCCACACGTCCCCCGAGATCTCAGGACATGACGCCCATCAAAATTTGGCTAGGCGAACTCGCCTCTTCGAAACCCGTGATGATTTGAAAAGTTCTGAGCTGCTTCCCCTTCTCCTAACCGCCTCTCCACAGAGTTTCCTCGCCTACCTTCAACGCGACACCAACGGGCCATCGAAATTAAAGGCCTTCATAAGTAGGTAAGTTTTTATGGCCCACTTTTGGGGTCCGATCAAAGTTTCAGATTCGAAGGTCTACATACCACGTAGGTTGAAAGGACCGCCTAGAACAAACCCGAGCGAGAGACAGACGACGTGAGATGGCCATTGAACGGCGAACTCGGGCACCACGGCGTCAACATCTCCAATGCTCTGATATCTGAGTCTCATCTTGGCGACTCCGCAGTTGCCCCTAAAGGGTCGGCATCAAGCCGTCCGGGCCCCTGAACGTCCCTGGTTCTGCGTGAGTGAACAAAGAGAGATCTCATGGAACGCGGGCATCGAGCCCTGATCAGGTCAACCTGATTCCCCAGTCCTTATGAAAAGGCAGCGGGGTTCCTCTCAGATTAACCCGTTAGGTAGCTCACTGAGCCCAGGAATTCGGCCAGCAAGGTAAATTCCCGGTCAGCTCAACCCCTCCAAACCATGAACAGTTTGTGGATAGGGAGCGAAGCGGATTCGCGAAACGAACCGAGCCCAACATTCAAAGGAAGGGCCTGGGGGCTACCGAGCGACTCGAAGCTACAAATGAGCCCATCGCTTAGGATGTAGCCTATGAGGATCAAAACGAAACGGTGATCTCATGCAGTCTTTTGTTCTCTCTCATACTTTCAGGGCCTCCGACAAGCGCAAGATGTGCCCCCGACTAGTTCAGAAGTGACTCGGCCGGGGCCTGAGGCTACTGACGGGGTGACGTACCCTGGGTACCCAAGAGACAACCGATCAACATACCGAACAGAGTTACGTGGTTCCATGGGCCCCACTCGAGCAACGCGAGAAGTGCTAGCACAAGGTCCCGACTCAGGGCCCGAATTCAGGATGGCGCCACTACGAGTCCCGACCCCAAGGTCGGGACACGAGCGATCGATCTATGACCGCCAGGGTTGGGGTAGCAGCCGACCCTCACGGCCGGGAAGTAATGTCCGACCTTCAACCCCAGCCAATGAGGCCGGAAGAAGGGGCGATCTGGGCTAGAGCCTGGACTGGAGGCAGGTAGAAGACTTCAATACTGATGTGAAGGGATGGCAGAGGGACTTCAATATGGAGTGGGAGGTCATGCGCAACAAGATGGGCACGACACCAGCCATCATGACCATCTGTCCCGTCCCGTTCGGCGCGGGTGTACAGGCACAAAAGATATACGTAGACCATAGACGAGACGAGAGTAGGTGTAATCAACGTTCTTGTAGCTCATCGGGCCGCCTTAGGCGCTGACACATCATGTAAACCCCCGCCCCCTTTATGAGGAGTTGACGGGTAGGTAGATGCGTCCTGGCTATAAAAGGGGGAGGCCCGGAACCTCCTCACGAACGACAGCACGCCCACACAACACACACCACACTTAGACTCTCCACACACGAGGAAGCCTCACTTGTAATGCTCTGCAAACCGCCGAGCTAATACAAGACAGACGAACACCCCAAACTGGACGTAGGACATTCTGTCCGAACCAGTATAAATCCTTGTCTCTATTAGCTAGCCATCTAGACATAAAATGCGCAGCATTCGATTACTAGCCAGTGGTAAAACACCCACACCGTCATCCTCCAAGGTTTGCCGGTCACTGCATGTCGTCCATGTCCGGTATACGCCGCCTGCCATCCACCTCTGTGCCGCGTCGCTGCCTATCTCTGTGCTCGCTGTCGACGCAAGCCGGCAAGGCGCCGTGTCCCCTCCACTCCCCCTTGACATGTGACGATCAGCGCCATGTGGCCCGTGCCAGCGCCTTGCGGTCACGGGCTCGCCCCCTCCATATATCGAGGTGAACACTTGGCTAATTGCTTAATTGGCTTGAACATTTGATTCATGTAAAATAGCAACGTTTAGCAGTACTGCTTGTGCACTTTATTGTCTGATTTATGTGCCTGTAGCTATGCTAAAGTGATTGATCTATATGTCTGTGCTTGAGTGCTTGATTTGTATGCAATATAACCAGATTAGAACTTAATTTATACTTGTTTATATTGTAGTAGTCTTATTACTCATTACTCCATGCCATATATTGTTACTAGATGCCAAAAATCAAGTTGCTCATTATATTTTTTATGTTGTATTAGTTTGATTACTCATTACTCTTTGCTATATGTTCTTACTAGATGACATAACCTGACTCACATAATGATATGGAGGTTGACTGAGTGCAAGTGGATACCCAGGCATCGCAAATTAATCAAAATGCAGTTGCAACATCACAGTCACAAGATTTAGCTGTTGAACAAGAAGTTATTGAGTTGGACAAGAACGGAGATGAAGCAGGAGGTGTAGGATCAAAGGATACGAGATCAGCTACCAGAGGATCGGTGAATGGTAGATGAAACAAGAAATTCAGCAGAAAAACTTTACCCCTCAATAAAAACTGATCTGTATTAAAAACACATGTGTGCGAGTAGTTACTCTAACCTCAGACGTGATAAAAACTCTAAAGAAGGTAGAGAAAAAACATAGGAAGCTAACACAACAAGAATCACGTTAATAGGTTGAGTAAAACATAAGTTATGATAAAAAAGTGAGCAAAGGTCAATCTGATCTACCCGAGCAAAGAAACAATCTGATAAGTTGCAAAAACTCATGCGTGACTTATGAACCGTGACTCTAATGACCTTCAAAGCCAGCTGCAAGGGATGATTCTCTCGTAACCAAGTCCTATCTATTTATATCCACAGCCCTCAGGCTACCAAAACTAACTAGTACACATCGAAAGGAGTTCTATGCAAATATGACACCTCCTAACCTACTTGTACTCTATCTATTTGCACATAGATCAGAATCCTAAACTTCCAAAACTCTATGGGCGCAACTACAAGAGCTATGGACACAAACAACTTAAAATCCGACCTTAACTTGGACTCCCCAGCCTGATCTCTCAACCAACTCGTAATCAACTATTTTATGGTCAAAATAGTCTTATATCCTACAAAACGCACCTCCAAACCCAGCTGATTCAGACTACAACTCGGATTCATGTCAGAACCTACCTTAAATAAAATTTTTCACGTTCCAACAAAATAGAGTCACACCACAAACTTGTGACAACCTTCACACATATTCAAACACCATCACCACACCTTAGAACCATGTTGCCACATCCATGCACTCCTTGCACATGTGCATATACACCTTCTAAACATGTTCAACCTTCATTTTTATCGTTCAAACATGTTGGAATCACGTCACAACCTTGTGCTATCCTGCACTTGTGCCCATGACTTTCAGACACATTTGCAACACCACTTGATACGTCTCAAGTGTTGGTGAACAGATCGTGAAGTCGCCTGTTTTTTGATGAATCTCGGCTAGTCACCGAAACTTAGATGGGTTTGAGGTTCCTGAGGCAGGAACATGGTAAGTCTCAACTACATGGAGAGAAATCGGATGCTTTACTTAGCAAAGCAACAAAGAACTACGAGCTAAGCCTAAGAACTATGAAGAACAAGTAAAGATCAAGTAAAAACAAAAGTAGTTTGATCAGAATTTGGATTGTATTGCTATGTTTCTCGACAGGAGGCTAGCTTTATATAGCCTCGGCACAAGACTTGATGACTCTATCTTTTCTAAGTTCAAACTAGGATTCTCTAATCACGATTTTTTATATAGCTTTATATAGCAAAGCAACAAAGAACTACGTGCCTTAGAGATAAGATAAATGGCTCCTTGCACCTCATTTTTTTGGCTCCTCCCACATACAAAACTCACAACGATTTTTCATACCCAACGCATGCCCCCCTGGTTTTGGGCAAACAGAGTATGCCAAAAATCATCTTCCAAGTCACGATTCATTAGATAAATTGACTTTTTTACTTTGCAAGTTTTAGATATTCAAACCTTCTTGCCACACACTCAGCTAAAACTTTTTTAAGTATCTTCCATTGATAGCCTTTACCGAGTTCTCCCCTTGCAAGGTCTCCACAAAGTAAGCGCTTCCGGGGACAACTCCTACAATCTTGAAAGGTCCCTCCCAACTTGGTGCCCATTTGCCAAACTTTTTATCTCGAGTTTCCAATGGTAAAATCGTTCTCCACACTAAGTCTCCGACTTGGAATGATTTCTCTTGAACTCTTTTGTTGTAATGCTTGGCCACCCTAAGCTTCTCCTTCTCAATCTCTTTTAAGGCTTCCATTCGGCTCTCAGATACTTCATCTAACTTGTCCATCATTAACTCTTGATAATCCACAGCCAAAGGTTGTCTTGTTGACTTACTCAACATGCCTTCATCTTGATCTCAACAGGTAACACATCTTCTTGTTTATATACAAGCTCAAAAGGTGTTACCTTGGTGGCACCATGTCTTGATACTCTATGAGCCTATAGAGCTTCGTCCAACGTATTATGCCATCGTCTTGGGTTCTCTATGATCTTCTTTTTGATGAACTTGATCAGTATCTTGTTGCTAGTCTCAGCTTGTCCATTGGTTTGAGCATAGTATGGTGTAACACCCTCAAATTCACTTCCTTGCATTGCATACATTTTTCACAGAGAAACATTTTTAAAAAGAAGTAGAATTGGAGAAAGAATCATAAAAATGGTGAAAAGATAGCTGAAATGCGCCAATTCCAATTTGCCGAGGTGCGCTGTCGACACTTCCTCCGGCCCGCGGGACACGTGGAACTTTCGGAGCTCGCCCCTGCATAGGGGGAGGTCCAGCACTGCTGGCCACGTGGCAGGCTCGGAGCTTGCCTCTGAAGAGAGGGGAGGTCCAACCCCGCGGGACACATGTCATCCTCGGAGCTCACCTCGGAGGAGAGGCGAGGCCCAGCCCCGCGGGACACGTGGCGCCTTCGGAGCTCGTCCCTGCGGAAGGGATGAGGTCCGGCCCCGCTAGACACGTGTCGCCACCGGAGCTCTCCTCTGAGGAGAGGTGAGGCCCTGGCCCGCTGGACACGTGTCGCCACCGGACCTCGCCTCTGAGGAGAGGAGAGGCCCCGGCCCGCTGGACACGTGTCGCCACCGGAGCTCGCCTCTGAAGAGAAGGGAGGTTTGGCCCCCGCCGGACGCGTGGCGTCCTTGGAACTTGCCCCTGTGGAGGGGGCGAGGCCCGGCTCTACTGGCCGCGTGGCAGGCCTGGAGCTCGCCACTGAGTAGAGGGGAGGCCCGGCCCCTGCCGGACACGTGGCACCTCCGGAGCTCACCACTGCAGAGATGCGTGGTCTTTAGGCGATCTTTTTCTCTTGTACGCGGGAGTACCCGGTACTGAGGGTACCGACACAATTTCTCCCGCATTGCTGCTGCACCAAATCAATTGGAGATAAGTTTGTTAAGATCCCAAAATAAATTGAATAGGACTCTTATTTGAGCTCCAATCGGAGTAGGACTCCTCTTTTTCCCCTTATAAATAGAACCCAAAACTACCTCCTTGGCCGTAACCCCTTTTCTTTTTCACCCTCCCGAGTCAACGACTTGGAGGTCCTAGCCCCCAACACGCCGAGTTAGACACACACCCATCACCCGCTGCTGCCATTGCTAGGAGGAAGGCTCTGCCACCAAAAGGAAGTGAGGTAGGTCTTCGTTACCATCTTATGACATCTTTGCTTTTTCTGCACATCCGTTTTCTTCGCTTCCTTCGGGCAGAAACTTTTACGTATGGACAGATCGTGTTTGATCGGTTTTTGACGGTGGAATTGATCTAGATCTTGAGTCAAGATCATCACTGTGTCCACACTTGATCCCTACACCCTTGTTCATCATAAAACCCCATGCAAGCCCATTAAAACATTCAAGAACACGTACAAACTGGTTTAATAAAACAGTACCATAGGATTGGCATTCATCTACACAACTGCATCTTGAGTAGAGTTGTGCATGATGTTTGATTGCTGTAAATTTTGTATGTGCGTGGTCGTGAGTAGAAGAACAAGCTCAGGAAGCCATCTATGAAGAACTACAGCGCCAAGACTTGACGCTTGAACAACAAGAGCCACAGGAGCAAGGCAAGTGCCCCTTGACCATATTGATCCCATGTTTTGAAACTGTTTTGTTTGCGAAAACTCGTATGCTTGAGTATAGTTGATGGGACACCCTTTTATAGGACTTTACTAGTTTTGTTAACCATCCTGTCGCTGGGAAAGTTGATGAGTCGGGTATGGTCGTTTTTCCTTTTTGCTTCGCTTAATCCACGGGATACGGGAAGCTGAATTAAAACATGGTTAGCTACTGCACTCATATGAATAATGATAATGAGAACTTGATGATGATAATGAGCAATGAATCGGGGGAGATCTAGGCAAGCTTGGTTCGTGGATGTTGCTGAATGAGATGGTGGTTTACTTGCCGTAGATCTAAGGACCGGTTCATGCCAGCACATGCCAGGAAAACAGTGGCACAACAAGGCCAAATATGGGTGCAGCTTAGATGACTAATTAGGTGTGTTGCTAGCTTGTTATGGACCGTGGATGGCGCGGGGAATGGGAGTCGAGAGAGGACTGCCCTGGGAACTGCATGGCACAAGAGGGGGGCCGTGGGTGGGGGAATGGTGATTTGAGCCTGCCGGTGAAACCTTAGTGAGTCCATACATCTAGTAGCCCCTTTGTAAAGGCTATTTTGTGATCTCTTAGCCATACACCGACGGTTGTGTACTGGTATATTGGAGGTTCTGCAGTCGCCGACGGGTGACAAAATCACAAACTTGTGGGTGAAGTGTTGCCACCTCTGCAGAGTGTAAAACTATCATGATAGCCATGTTTACGGTCACAAGCACCTGGCCAACTCACATGATTAGAAGGTAAAACCTGGGATGGATATTCGGTATGGTTATGGTATGGTCATTGGGATTGGTTTTTGGGACTGTTTTGAGTCATGACATTGAGTTTGGTTTTGGATATATGAGTTACGAGACGGTTATGAATGTTTATGAGTATGAGATGAACTTGAGAAAGGTTAATGGCTGGTTGAGACTTGAGAAAAGGGTGAGTTATGATGGAGAAAAAGATGCTGAATTACTTGGTCATATTGGGATAAATTTCACCTAGAAATAGTTGCTGTTTTCATCATGTTTGTGAAATAAAATTTGCTTGCTGCAATGAGCCTTTTTATTCCTACCTTGTTGTAAGCTACATGTCATATTTTTTTCCGCACTTGCTGGGTACGTCGTGTACTCAACCTTGCATTATTACATAAATATCAGCAACAGGAGAAAAGTACTTCGAGGACCATGTGGAGTACTAGGTGTGCGAACTACCGTCAACTTGCCTGTGGAGTTGAATATGGAGCCTACTGCTGTTTAGTTATTTCCTCTGTCGTCTAGAGACTTCCGCTGCAAGAATAAAGGAAAATAGTCGATGTCATAATGTACTTAAACACTATTTATTCGTGGGTATATTCTGAATTCATTTTGTGGGTTACATGTGTATGTGTGATGAACATCCTGGGCACACATATGCATTAACTCGGTTCTGATTCCGGAACCGTGTGTCACAGATTGGTATCAGAGCCACGTTGACCGTAGGATGCAAGCCTAGGTAGAATGGACACTCTAAAACACATAGGAACACCCCCCAAACTGCTATTTTCGAAAATTGCTTGCTGCTGCACTTTTCTTGTCAATTCAGCCACCGCAAAGTGCTATTTTCAGCCCCTCTTTTTCTTTTCTTTTGGACAGCAACACTTTTGCTTTCTTGCTTCATAGCTTCTGAAGTTTTGGAGCTATTTTCTTCCTTCTCTAAAGTTTCTCATGTCTTATTTAATGATGCCGGTGATAAGGAGCACCAGCGCCATCTAACCCTACATGGACTGCCGACTCACCATGGCATGTGCTCATGTATTGACCACCCCCGTCACACGGTGGGAACAGTACCAGTTCACATGATTAAGTTTATGATTCCCATTGAATAAGCTGTAATAGAGACGTTTAAATCGTAGTAGATTGAATAAGAGTGGTGTGTTGAACTTTTGTGATGATTGCTTGTGTTTGTGTGCTAGTGTGAGTTGTGGGATGCTTCTGCGAAAAGTCCACATCCTCACATAGTAGAGAGATGTGAGACGCGACGGCACGTGTTCACATCCTCATATAGGCTGAAATTTATTTAGTTCATACACCTTGATGAATATAGTTGGGGGGATCAATCTAAACTTCTCTTTTCTATTCTACCCAATTCTCTCTCACAGATGTTGAGGGAAAACGCCAGCCGCCAAAGGAGGAACATTCATGGCCACCCTGAACCACAAGAGGATGGCAACGTTGAAGTTCCGGAAAATGCTAACCACGGGGCTGATGCAAATAACCTTGAACGGTTGATGGCTATGCAGAACCAGCTCATGCAAACCATGATACAAACTCTGGGACAGCTGCAAGCCAACAACAACAACAATCCTAACCCCGTTCCTGCACCACCACCACCTCCACCGCCACCACCGCCGGTTCACAACAGATTGGGAGAGTTCATGAGGACTCAACCGCCTACTTTTGCACAAGCTAATGATCCCATGGAGGCTGATGATTGGTTGAAATCCATGGAGAAGAAGCTCGCTATTGTTCAGTGAGATGATCGGGAGAAAGTTCTCTTCGCATCGCACCAACTTATGGAAGCAGCCACTGACTGGTGGGACGCTCTTTGCAATGCTCATGACAACCAGGAGACTATCACATGGGCTGAATTTAATGAGAGTTTCCGCTCTCATTACGTCCCTGCTGGAGTCATGATGCTTAAAAGGCAAGAGTTTGAAGGTCTCCGCCAAGGAAGGTAGAGCGTGAATGAGTACCTCAACAAGTTCACGCAGCTGTCAAGGTATGCTCCCAAAGACGTCAACTCGGATCAAAGGAAGCAGTACTTGTTCATGAGAGGATTGAACAATGAGATCCAAGTTCAGCTGCTCAACAACGATTATGCAAACTTCCAGAAGCTCGTTGACAAAGCTATAGTGGTTGAGAGCAAGATCTGTGAGATCGAGCAAGAGGGCAAGAGGAAGAAGCCATACCAGCCACAAGGAAGCAATGTACGTCCCTGTTTCATGCCCCCATCTGTACCACAGTATGGCTCGTCCACTTCTACTTTCCGTCCTGCAAATCCACCTCGCCCTAATCAGCCACTGCAGCAATGTCCTGTCATGCAAGCACCTCGTGTGCCTTTGCCTCCGGCGCCCCGTCCCAACATGGGCGCCTGTACTCAAAACCACCCTCGCCACAACGTTCCTGCTGTTTTGGGCACAAAGCATGCTTTGCATGCGGAGAGGTGGGACACTTTGCAAGTCAATGCCCGAAGAAAGGCCTTGGACAGCCGACCAACACGCCAAGACAGAACCCACGGCCGAATGGAGGAGCTACGCAAGGTAACCGTGGGCAACAGAACTACGCTTGTGGCAACATGAATCATGTCTCCGCTGAGGATGCGCAACAAGCTGAGGACGTCGTGATTGGTATGTTCCTTGCCAACTCCAACCCCGCCATTGTTTTATTTGATTCCGGAGCATCACATTCATTTATATTATCCAAGTATGTTGCCAAGTATAATCTGCCCATATCACACATAAAACACACTATGTTAGTTAATTCTCCCGGTGGAGAGATGAGGACTAATATAGTATGTCCGAAAGTAAACCTTAAAATAAGGGGATATACTTTCTTACCAACCTTATTGTCTTGGATTCCCAAGGGATTGATATAATACTTGGAATGGATTGGTTAAGCAAGCACAATGGAGTAATTCAATGTGCTAAGAGGAGCGTGCAGTTGACAAATGAGCACGGTACTCGTATTGAGTTCGAGTCAGCCCAACCGGCAACCTAGAAGGCAGCATAGAACCACGTCGAAGAAGCAACATTGGAAAGCATTCCGGTGGTTAAAGAATTTTCAGATGTGTTCTCGGAAGAACTTCATGGTATGCCACCTGACCGGGACATTGAATTTGCCATTGATTTAGTACCTAGAACTGCACCTATAGCGAAAAGGCCATATAGGATGCCCGTAAATGAACTAGTGGAACTTAAGAAGCAAATTCAGGAGCAGCTAGAAAAAGGTTTTATACGCACAAGCTCGTCACCCTGGGGAGCTCCCGTGCTCTTCGTAGACAAGAAGGATGGGACCCTAAGGATGTGTGTGGATTATAGGTCTCTCAATGAGGTGACGATCAAGAATAAATACCCGCTGCCCTGTATAGAGGACCTATTCGACCAAATGAAGGGTGCCCAAATTTTCTCCAAGATTGATCATCAGTCGGGATATTTCCAGCTGAAGATTAAGCCCTCCGACATACCCAAGACTGCATTTCGAACACGGTATGGTTCGTATGAATATAACGTTACGTCTTTTGGGTTAACGAATGCACCCACATATTTTATGTACCTCATGAATAAGGTCTTCATGGAGTACTTGGACAAGTTCGTCGTGGTTTTCATCGACGATATCATGGTGTATTCAAAAAGCGAGGAACAACATGAAGAACATTTGAGTTTGACATTGCAGAAACTGCGAGAGCATCAATTGTATGCCAAGTTCAGCAAGTGTCAATTTTGGCTAAAGGAGATATCGTTCCTAGGCCACATCATCTCCGAGAGAGGAGTATCGGTTGATGCCAGAAAAGTGGGAGATGTTCTGAAGTGGAACCAACCGCAGAATGTGAGAGATATTTGGAGTTTCCTTGGGATGGCTAGATACTACCGGCGGTTCGTCAAGGATTTCTCCAAAATAGCGAAGCCAATGACTGAATTGCTAATGAAGGGAAAAGCAATTAAGTGGACACCAGTGTGCCAAGAAAGCTTTGAGGAGCTCAAGAAAGACTAACCACAGCGCCGGTTTTGGTATTGCCGCACGTGAGCAAGAGTTTCGATATATATTGTGACGCATCAAGACAAGGGCTTGGATGTGTGCTCATGCAAGAAGGACAAGTGGTAGCCTATGCGTCGAGGCAACTAAAGAAACACGAGCTGAATTACCCCACATATGACTTTGAACTTGCAGCCGTGGTACATGCCTTGAAGATTTGGAGGCATTACATCCTTGGCCATCGATGTGAGATCTATACGGATCACAAAAGCCTCAAGTATATATTCACGCAAACAGATCTAAATTTGAGGCAACGTTGATGGTTAGAACTCATCAAGGATTATGATGTTAGAATCAATTATCACCACGGAAAGGACAATGTAGTAGCTGATGCATTGAGCCAAAAGGGAGCATGTCACCAACTCTCGGTCCGGGAGCTACCACCCGAGCTGCGCAAGGAGTTTGAACGGTTACATCTCGGGTTCTTGAACGAGATGGAAGTGATAGAACTCAACTCTTTGCTGGAACAAGAGATACGAGATGGCCAAGCAACGGATGAGGAATTCAAGGAAATCAAGGAAAGAATCCGACAAGGCATAGAAAAGGATTTCAAGGAAGACGAGAAGGACACGCTTTGGTTAGGGAAAAGGATTTGTGTGCCTAACGTGAAGAACATCCGTGACACGATATTAAAAGAGGCACATGACTCACCTTATTCCATACATCCCAGCTGTACAAAGATGTACAAAGACCTGAAAACTTGCTATTGGTGGGATGGTATGAAAAGGGACATAGCTGAATAGGGTGAAGGCCGAACATCAAAGACCCGCTGGACTGTTGCAGCCATTGAAAGTACCCGAGTGGAAGTGGGAAGACATCAGCATGGATTTCATTGTTGGATTGCCACGTACTAGGTCGGGTTACGACTCCATTTGGGTTATTATGGACCGATTAACGAAAACAGCGCATTTCCTTCCTGTTAGAACCACGTACCGCGTCGCAGAACTAGCCGAACTGTATATTGAGCAAATCGTGTGTCGCCATGGAGTTCCGAAGAGGATAGTATCAGATTGGGCTTCTCAATTTACCTCTAAGTTCTGGAAGAAGCTGCATGAAGCCAAGAGTACACGGTTGAATTTCAGCTCCGCTTACCACCTGCAAACTGACGGGCAAACTGAGAGGACAAATCAAATTTTGGAAGACATGTTGAGAGCTTGCGCCTTGAAACATGGGCACAGTTTGTGACACCCTCAATTTTGATTTCTGCATGTGTTCATATTTTATATAAAGAAAACATTTTAAAAAGAAGTGGAAACAGAAAAAAGAATCAAAAGGATAGCCAAAAAGAGCAAATTCCAGTTCCCCGAGGAGCGCCGTAGACATTTCCCGCGGCCCGCTGGCCACGTGGCGCCTTCGGAGCTCATCCCCGAAAAAGGGGGAGAGGTACGACGCTAACTGGCTATGTGGCAGGCTCGGAGCTTGCCTCTGTGAAAGGGGCGAGGTCCGACCCCGTGGGACACGTGTTGCCCCCGAAGCTAGCCTTTGCGGAGGAGCGAGGTCAGCCCGCAGGACACGTGTCGCCTTCGGAGAGTCACTGCGGAAAAGAGAGGACCAGCCGCGCGGGACATGTGTCGCTCTCAGATCTCACCTCCGAGAGGTCCGGCTCCGCCATACACGTGTCACCCTTGGAGCTCATCTCCGAGAGGTCCGACACTGTTGGACATGTGTTACCTCCGGAGCTCACCTCCGGGAACCGACGCTGACTGACACGTGTCGACCTAGGAGCTCGCCTCCAAGAAGTAAGGAAGATAGGCGCTACTTGAGACGTGGCATTCTCAGAGCTCACCTCCGAAGAGAGGGGAGGTCCAGAACGGACACGTGGCACTACGGGAGCCCACCTCCGAAGAGAGAGGAGGTCCGGCACTGAGACGTGGCACCCCCGAAGCCATCTCCGAAGAGAGGGGAGGTCCGAAACTGATACGTGGCGGACGCGGAGCTCGTCTCTGGAGACATGGGAGGTCCCGACCCACAAGACGTGTGGCGCACGCGGAGCTCACCTCTGAGGGAGAGGGAGGTCTCGCCCGCCTGACACGCGGCACTACCGGAGCCTGCCTCTGCGGAAAAGGGAGGCCCGGCCCCCGCTGGACACGTGGAGCCTCCGGAGCTTACCCTTGCGGAAGCACGGGATTCTGAAGCGGTTTTCCTCTGTACGTGAGTACCCGTTACTGAGGAAACCGACACGAATTCTTCTACGTTGAATACTGCAACCAAATCGATTAGAGATAAGTTGTTAAGATATAAACACAAATCAAATAGGACTCTTATTTGAAATCCAATCGGAGGAGGAGGACCCTTCTTTTTCCGATTATAAATAGAACCCGAAACACCCCTTGACCATACCATCTTTTTCCAAGACGACAACTTAGAGGCCCTAGCCCCAAACTCGCCGAGCTAAACCCCTTCGCTGGAGTTTGACCACCAGAGAGACCGCCGACGAGCCCAAACACGATCGCCGCCGCCGGAAGAGAGCCCCGACGTTCTGTTTTTGCTAGGAGGGAGGACCCGAAGGAAGCAATGTATGTTTCTATTACCACCTTACGGCATCATCGCGGTTTTCTTTGCATCTGTTCTTCGATCCCTTCTAACAGAAGCTTTTTCGTGGATAGATCACGTGTTGATCGGACCGATCTAGATCTTGAGTCCAGATCATCACCACGTCCACATTTGATCTCTACACCTCTGTTCATCGTGAAACCACATGCAAGCCATGCAAACATGCAAGAACACGTACAAACCGATCTAATAAAAATAGCATCACAGGATTAGCATGCATATGCACCATTGCATCTTGAGTAAAGTTTGTGCATAATGATGGATTGCTATGAACCTTGTATGTGCGTGATCGTAATTAGAAGGACAAGCTCAGGGAGCTACCTACGAAGGACTACGGCACCAGAACATCGAGACATAAGAGCAACAAGAGCCACAGGAACAAGGCAAGTGCCCCTTGACCATATTGATCCCATGTTTTTGGAAAACTGTTTTGTTTGCGAAAAGGTGTGTGTGCTTGAGTCAACTTGATGGGAAACCCTTTTATAGGAGTTTACTAGTTTTGTTAACCACCCTTGTCGCCGGGACAGTTGATGAGTCAGGTATGGTCGTTTTTGCTTTTTGCTTCGCTAATCTACGGGATATGGGAAGCAATAGAATGTGTCTAGCTAACTGCACTCGTATGAATAATGTTAATGTGAAACTGATGTTGATAATGGACATGAATCGGAGGGAGATCTAGGCAAGCTTGGTTTGTGGATGAGGTAGAATGAGATGGTGGTTTACTTGCCGTAGATCTAAGGACAGGTTCATGCGAGCCATGCCAGGAATACAGTGCCACCACGAGGCCAAATATGGGTGCGGCTTAGCTGACTAATTAGGTAAGTTGCTAGATTGTTATGAACCGTGGAAGGCGCGGGGAATGGAGTCGAGTGAGGACTACCCTGGGAACTGCATGGCACAAGAGGGGGCCCGTAGGTGGCAGAATTGGAGATTCTAGCCTGCTGGTGAAACCTTAGTGAGTCCATATATCTAGTAGCCCCTTTGTAAAGGCTATTTTGTGATCTCTTGGCCATACACCGACGGTTGTGTACTGGTATAATGGAGGTTCTGCAGTCGCCGATGGGTGAAGAAATCACAAACTTGTGTGTAAAGTGGTGCAAACTCTGCAGGGTGTAAAACTATCATGATAGCCGAGCTTACTGTCACAAGCGACTGGACAACTCACATGATTAGATGGGATGGTTATTGGGATGGTATTTGGTTTGGTTATTGGTTTGGTGATGATTTGGTCTTTGGATTTGGTTTTCGGGACTGTTGAGTCCGGGTATTGAGAATGGTTGCATGACTGTTGAGTCATGGCAATGAGATTTGACCTCGGTTATGAGATGGAATTGAATATGAGGTGAGATGGTATTCATAAGCATGTGAAAAAGTTGAGAAAGATAAATGTTCGGATGAGATATGAAAAGTGGTGAATCATGATGGAGGTATGTTGATGTTTAAATACATGTTGGGATTACATTCACTTAAAGCTAGTTGCTGTTTTTATCATGATTTGTGAAATAAATTTTGCTTTTATGCAATGAGCCTTTTTATACCTGTGGGACGCCCGCGGCCCGGGAATCGCAGTGGGTGGTGCCGTGCGATGCGGCACCCAACAGCATGCACGAAAAGAGGCGTAAGAAACATAACGGAACCATTTTGTTACTCAAGATAATTTCTTTTACAACATAATGTACACCCGCAGCGGAAATTTAAATTTGCTGGACAAACTACTCACTCTCGACCCTAACTACGCCGAAGAGAAGTCGTTCAGCCCGTGAACGCTTCCTACTAGCTTCCCCAAAGAAAGGCAGCGGCTAGGTTTCCGATGAGTTGAACAAACCGTGAGGTTCATCGTCTCACCGAACAACCCTCTTCATAGCAGGCATCCTGCTACCTGCAAAAACAACTCAGAAGCAACCGTGAGCACTAAGGCTCAACAAGACTTACCCGTCACTCCTAAACATGCAACTCTACATGCAGGGGTAGTAAGAATGTAGGCATAGGAATTTGCAAAATGCATCATGACTAAACTTGATCCTTATACTCAGATTCTTATAGCCTTCATTTTAGTGGTCCTCACGCCTCACAACATCGGAAGTCCACAATCAAACAAGAAACGCTTATCCCGATGTTGCTAGCCTAAGGTGGAAATGAAATTTAGTTGGCTCTATAACTACTTCAGTCAAGGTTCCAATACAGTGATTAATCCACAAACAGCAAGTTAAGAGACTTAGTTTCTCTTCTTACTAAGTCACGGCGCAGTGGGCAAGTATGCTCAATCCTCTTCCGCGAGCGACGGTGATTCGAATCAATAACAACCCGGAATACACGACACATACACCCGCCTCGAAAGACTCTCTCAAGAGCTCTTTCTTACGTTGTATGCAGCAACCTTTCACACGACACCCCGACATAGAAAAACGCTTCGCGCCGAGCAGGATGGTCCTCTACGCGGACACGTCGAAGTTGCCCGCTAAAGGATTTACACCTCCCGCCTTCTCAACGCCATTCCCACGCGAAGGATGAGTTTCTATATCACGGTCCATCGTGTTACATCGGTTTCATGGGTCCCATACCCCACTATATATCCGGTACAGCTCAATCTTGTCCAGCAGGGCCGCATACATACGGTCCTTAACCGACACGGACGGGGCTATAACCAACCTCCACATTTGCCTTACCATCCCGGTCCAGGCCAAATGTGGTCTCAAGCATTGTCACACCCATCGCAGGTCGAGACCAACCTTGAGCGCTCCATCCTACAGAAACATCCCCGTCCCCATCTCATATTCATGAGGGTGCTCTTATCATTTATCTCTCGCGAGTAACTCCCTTACTCGAACTTTCTCGCGAGTAGCTTTTTACTACTCGACTTCTACCGAGCTAGCTACAACATTAGCCTAGCATCTACAACGTGGCAAAGCCTACACTAAACCTTCTAATTAGGGATGTAATAGTCATGCAAGTGGGTTTCAATCATCCTAGACATAATGCACTCAAGTCTAACAAACATGATGTGAAGTAAAGCAAAATTTAAAATGGTAACGATATGCAAACCGGGGCTTGCCTTGCTCAACGGTTTTGTTAGAAGCTAGAAGTTAGTCTTTCTCCGGAGAATCCGCCAAACTCGTCACGAGATGGAGATCCTCGCTGCAGAGTCGAGTCCTCGTCGAACGGCGACGTCACGTGCTATTAAGATGATTTATGCACATGTATTCAAAATCAATTTTAGAAAATGATTCAAATCTGTTGTACAGTTAACTCACACATAAGAGAGGTAAACAACAGCAAGGTTTCTGTTGTTGGATCTAAACCTTAGAGATGATGAAAGCTAGGGTGAAATGAAATACTAGTAATCACCATGTGATTAAGTCCATTATATGAACACTTAAACCTAAAATATGGTAGCTCCAGTTCCAGAGGTCCAATGAAGCTGAGAATTTAACCACAGCCTCTATGGAAGATATTTAGGCAGTGTGCAAAGATTGAGCTCATGAAATGGCTCAAGGTGATCACAATAATTCCTTATGTGATTTTCACTAATCTGCCTTTACCTCCTAGATATTAAGCATTCCTATGCTGCAAAGTAGACTTTTTGTGAAGTACAAAATGTCCTGAGTCCATAGGAATTGGTTTTACCATTTTTGGAGTTTCCTACATGGATATATGGATTTTTCAAAGAATGGTGAAAAGCTGAAATTGTCTCTGTTTATTTTCCTATTTTTCAGAGACCTAAGGAATGAACACATTATTTGACCAAGCAAATTAGGTCCAATGCCTCTAAAATTTTTGCTGGAGTTCAAGGAATTTTGGAAGAATGTCCTGTCCAAATTTGGGAATTTTCCAATAAACAAAACTCCTGTAAAAATTCAGATAAGATTTTTATTAAATGAATTAATGAGCCAAATTCATGGATTTTCATAAACATTGGTCTGCACCCCTGGATAGTACTCCTTGAGAGGAATCCAACAAAATTTGTTTCAAAATTTTTGGACACTCCTACACAAAGTTATGGCTCTCCAAAGTTTGAACTAGAGTGGGAAAATCTGGAAAATGTTTAAATGCTGACAGTGGGTCCCACCTGTCATCCCTAACCTCCAGACTCGCGCCCAACAGGGCAGTGGCGGCCCACTCCGGCGAGGTCGCCGGAAAACAAGTTCCCAGCCACCTCCAGACCCCCTGCTGGCCGCCCCCCCATATTTCCCCACGCTGAACACGTTGGTGAGGTCCCCGGCGGCTGAAACTCGCCGGAAAATAGGGCGCACCGGCCACAGCAAACCCTAGAGCTCCGGCGAGGTCTTGCATGGTGAATTCTCCACCAAATGGTCGGTTCTTGGGCTCTACAGCACCAGGGGATCATGTAGAAGACCGGCATGAGGTCTAAACCAGCTGGAGATGGCTCTAAACCTATCGGCACCGTGCACCCGATAGGGTCCAGCGGCATACCCTCTAAAAGAGCTCGGACTGCTCACCCTACACTCGATTTCTTGGTCTAAAATTGATGGAGGAGGTGTGCTAGGCAGTTAACAACCTGTGTGTGGAGTTTGAGACCCAACAAACACGAATTGAGGACGAATTTTACAATTCCTTACCTCAAGGTCCGTTTCTGCCGCCCGGGAGAAAAACTTGAAATTCTCCCTCTGTGATCAATGGCTGGGGCTGAGCTTTGGAGGTGAGAAACTAGACTTGTTGGTGCACAGATGGGGTGTCTTGCTTGGGCGTGATACCTCCTGGTTTGGGCTAGCCACGGTGATCAGTTTCGGTCCTCCGACGTGCAACACGGGAGCAGCAGAAACTTTTCTGTTTCTGGGCGCTTGTGAGCTCTGGATGGTGGAGGGAAGTTGACAGCCGGCTAGAGCACTCAAGGGTGAATCTTTTTGCTGTTGGAAGCTCGAGCAAATGGAGCTGGGTTCAGTTGCTGGCGATCAGAGAACAGAGGGGAGCTGCTGTTCTTCTTCTCGGGAGCAAACACACGGGAGCAGATGGGCTCGAGCTGGTAGAGGCAAAAGAGGGTTGTGGCACTTGCTGTGGTGATCAGGATGAGCAAAAATCAACCCAGCAGGAGGTGGCGTGGGAGGTGTCCAGCACGAGCTGCTGCTGTCGAGCTCTCCATCGATGAAGAACAGAGCTGAGTCGGTTTCTGCTCTCGTGAGACTGACCGGTGGGGTCCACAGCCACAAGTCTCCCTCTTTTCCCCCATTTTGATTTAAAATAGCAAACGAGCTCTGAATTTGATCAAATTTGGAGGATAGGTCAAAAGAATTATGAGGAACTCAAATCTGAAATCAGATTTTGAAATTGAGTATGTTTGGTTCAAAATTCAAATTTAAGTTTGAATTTGAACGTGCCCTCATTTAATCCTCGGAATAAATAGTATATGAAACCTAAAATCCTCCAAATTTGAAACTTAGGCTCTTGAATACATGAGAAATGCATCTATGCTCTCACATATGGGCCTTTGTACAATCTGAATAGGAATCCTTTTAAAAGGATTCAAATTGCATTTAAATTTCCTCCCCTCTACTCATAGAGAAGGTGCACATGAGTTAGAGTTTTTGGGAGTCTAATTCTTTCCCCTATGTTAACATGTGTTGAGCACGGGCTAGAGAAAATTTTTAACTCCCTCACATGTCCATATTTGTGTTCATCATTTCATGTGACACAATTATAGTCTTTTATCGCCTTAACTTTGTTTCATATGTTGAAATAAAACTTTAACAAAGTTAGGGCTGTTACATTCCTCCCCCCTTAAAAGAATCTCGTCCCGAGATTACAAAAGAAAGAAGAAGGGAGAATGACTACTGGACATATGGTACAAACAAGTCGGGAAAATTTAAACGGAGAAATTCCTCGCTTTCCCACGTAGCTTCATCAGCGGTGTGGTTGCTCCACAAGACTTTGTAAAATCGCAATGTCCTATTTCTTGTGGCGCGAGTCTTCTCGTCAATAATCTGTACCGGATACTCAGAATAAGTGAGATCCGGTTGAAGATCCTCAATGTTCTCCATATGAACTGCGGTTGGGTACTTAAGACATTTCCGCAGCTGAGAGACGTGGAAAACGTTGTGAATGCCCGAAAGTGACGCCGGTAACTCCAGACGATAGGCCACGGGTCCGCATATTTCAGTGACAGCAAACGGCCCGATGAATCGCGGAGCAAGCTTTCCCTTCACTCCGAAACGATGAACTCCTTTCATCGGAGAGACACGAAGATAAACGTGGTCCCCGATGTCAAAGTGAAGAGGTCGACGTCTTTTGTCTGCATAACTCTTCTGCCGAGATTGAGCAGCCTTTAAGTTGGCTTGAATCACTCGCACTCGTTCCTCGGCTTCATTCACAAGATCAATCCCGTAGACCACTCTCTCGCCGGACTCACACCAATTCAGTGGTGTGCGGCACTTCCGGCCATAAAGAGCTTCATACGGGGCCATCTTGATGCTGGATTGATAACCATTATTATATGAGAATTCTGCTAACGGTAGATGGTCATCCCAATTCTTTCCATGACTGATGACACATGCCCGTAGCATATCCTCTAGGATCTGATTGACTCTCTCCGTTTGACCATCAGTTTGCGGATGATATGCTGAACTCCGAATTAATTTGGTTCCCAAGGAAGCATGCAGTTGCTCCCAAAATCTGGATACGAACAACGCACCTCGGTCAGACACGATGGTGCGGGGAACCCCGTGTAAACACACGATTCTTGAGATGAACAGCTCCGCATACTTCTTTGCCACATATTTAGTATGGACTGGAATAAAATGAGCGGTCTTGGTCAAACGATCGACGATTACCCAAATAGAATCATGCTTGTTGCTGGTCATGGGTAAACCGACGATGAAGTCCATACTTATGTCTTCCCACTTCCATGCTGGAACCTTCAGCGGATGAAGTGGTCCGGCTTTCCGCATGTCGTCGGCTTTAACCCGCCGACACGTATCACACTCGGATACGTACTTCGCAATCTCTCTTTTTATCCGTGTCCACCAGAGCTTAGATTTCAAGTCCTGGTACATCTTATTACTTCCCGGATGAATGGAGTACTTGGATAAATGTGCTTCATCCAATATCTTCCTCCGCAATTTCATGTTTCGGGGGACCACTATGCGGTTGTTAAACCATATAGTACCCTCTCCATCTTTGCGGAACATCTTCAATTCACCACTGTCCACTCTCCTCCGGATGTGAGACATACCTCTGTCTCTCTTCTGAGCCTCTACAATCTCATCTCGGATTGTAGGAATAAGAGCGAGGTTGAACAGCGATCCGTAGGGAACTAAGCGCAGGCTTGGTTCTCCTTCTTCATGTGCAGCCATGGCTAAATGGTGAACGTGAGCTTTCCGACTAAGTGCGTCGGCAACCACATTCGCTTTACCCGGATGGTAATGAATTTCAAGTTCATAGTCCTTGATCAATTCGAGCCATCTTCGCTGCCTCATATTCAGTTCCTTCTGTGTGAAGATGTACTTCAAGCTTTTGTGGTCAGTGTAGAGATGTACTAGATTGCCTAGTAGATAATGTCTCCACATTTTCAATGCTAAGACCACTGCAGCTAGTTCAAGGTCGTGCGTCGGGTAATTCTGCTCATGACCCCTGAGTTGTCGGGATCCATACGCGACCACACGTCCTTCTTGCATCAACACACAACCCAAACCGATGCCGGATGCATCACAATAAACATCAAACGGCTTCGTAGTGTCCGGCTGGGCCAAAACTGGAGCTGTAGTGAGATACTTCACTAAAGTTTGAAAAGCTTGTTCACATGAATCACTCCAATCATATTTGGTGCTTTTCTTCAACAGCTCCGTCATAGGTTTAGCGACTTTGGAGAAGTTGGGAATGAATCTCCGGTAATAACCCGCTAAACCAAGGAAACTCCTCACTTCATGAACAGATGTTGGAGATTTCCAATTCAGCACTTGCTCGATTTTACTTGGTTCCACAGCGATGCCTTCCGCTGAAATAATATGCCCCAGAAACGGCACTTTGCTGATCCAAAACTCACATTTACTGAACTTTGCATATAGCTTGTGATCCCTCAAGCGTTGGAGTACAATACGCAAATGTTCAGCATGTTCTTCTTCTGACTTTGAATAGACCAAAATGTCGTCGATGAAAACCACGACGAACTTGTCTAACTCCGGCATGAACACAGAGTTCATGAGATACATAAAATGAGCCGGAGCATTGGTCAATCCAAAAGACATGACAAGATATTCATAAAGACCATATCTTGTTGAGAACGCCGTCTTAGGTACATCTTCTGCCCGGATCATTATCTGGTGATACCCGGACCGAAGATCCATCTTGGAAAATACCTTAGCACCCACTAGTTCATCGAACAAAATGTCAATGCGTGGTAGTGGATACTTATTCTTGATAGTGACAGCATTCAGTGGACGATAATCTACGCATAGTCTCAAAGTCTCGTCCTTCTTCTTCACGAAGAGTGCGGAACAGCCCCAAGGTGATGAACTTGGGCGTATAAAACCTTTGTCCATGAGGTCATTAAGCTGCTCCTTCAATTCTGCTAGCTCCTTCGGTGCCATTTTATATGGTCGCCGAGAAATAGGTGTTGTTCCCGGTGCTAGTTCAATCTTGAACTCTACATCACGTTCGGGCGGCATGCCCGGCAAGTCTTCGGGAAACACATCTGGATATTCACATACCACTGGAATATCCTCAAGTTTAGGAGCTTCAATCTGATGCACTGCTGCAACTTGTTGTGATGGATCCACAAGATTCAACGTGTTGCAACCGTGTATTGGGGAATTCAGTTGGACAGTTCAAGAGCTGATATCAAAGATAGCTCCATAATGTGTCAACCATGACATCCCCAAGATAATATCAATCCTTTGGCCTTTGAGTATGATAAGGCTCGCAGGATAGATATTTCCACCCAAACATAACGGTGCCCGAGAGACCATCTCATCTGTTGATATCTTGCCTCCGGGTGAGCTGATATGAAATGGATGCTTAACTGTGCTAAATGGAAGATTATTCTTCAGCACATAGTCTCTGCTAATAAAATTGTGGGTGGCCCCGGAATCAAATAACACGAAAATGGGCTGTTCATGCAAAGTGAACATGCCCGCCAAAACTGGTTCGCCTTTAGCAATGTCCTCAATAGCAGTATAATTAATCCTGCCCGCTTTTGAAAGATTCTTCTGTGAAGGTTCGCGATGCTGATCTGAGCATGGACGAGGCAACACACGAGTGTGACTCTGCTCAGCACCACGACGGTTTCGTGTTGTAGCAATCTTCAGCTCTCTACTAACACGAGGTGGAGATAACTCGTGCGTAGCTGGTTGGGGTAGGGTTGCACGAATAAGTTCTGTCCGCTGTTGTTGAGGTGGAGGCTCATATGTGATCAACTCCTGCCGTGGTTGTGAGAGTTGCACCACTGGCTGAATTTGTTGCCTAACTGGCGAGTAATACCGCACTCGATAGTTCGGACGAACCTCGATGTTACCATCCGGCGGTATACTTCTTTTCAGTTCCGCTTCACAACGAAGATGCATGTCTTCCTTAATGATAGCGGCATTTACCAACTCATTGTAAATACCGTTATTGAACAAGGTCACTTGTTCCTTAAGTTCGACATTCAAACCTCGGAAGAAATACTCGCACTTCAACGCTTCCGAGTCAACCATATGAGTTGCGTATTGCATCAAGTCTTCAAACTCTTTGAAGTACTCGTACGCACTCCTTTCGCCTTGCTTTAACTCCAGAAAGTCTTGATACTTTGTTCGTAGAATTCCCGAACAAACGTGACGTGCCCGGAAAACATCCCGGAATTCATCCCACGTCACTCGATGACCTTCAGGAAGAGTAGCGATGTACTCCGCCCACCAAGCTCCAGCAGCTCCGTGGAGTTGTTGAGCGGCAAATAGAGTCTTCTGATATTCATCGCACTCAAGCGTATCGAACTTGGCTTCAATACATTGGAGCCAATGAGCCGACTCCAACGGTTCTTTCGCTTCCGAGAAAACCGGTGGTTGTCTTGCTAGAAAATCCAGATAAGTGCTTGGCGGAGGATTTTGCTGTAGTGTCTCCTGTCGTATGCTTTGTCGCACCAACAGATCCAGAGACTCAGCCATCTTTGCCAAGATTTCCGCCAACGCGGTTGATGATGTCGGCACTTCTTGTCGTGGCAAATTACTTTCGCCGTGACTCGACTCATCAACCTCACTCCTGGAATGAGCACGATCCATGCTGCAAGAATGAGCAATTTACGGTTAAAATTCAAAATTCAAACTCAACTTGAATTCAAAAACATTAACCGTCAAAGCATCACTTCAATAATGCAGCACACATACTCTAACCAGGGTTCCGACAATTCTGGAATCTATCAAACGTGAGAAAGTTTGTCCAAACCCTTAATTCCCACAGTAGGACAAACTGACAAATAACTCGAGGACATGTTACGGAGCTTAGAGAAGTCTAAGACATCCCTGTCTACAACAAGTCTCAAGCTAAATGACAATAAGTACTACTCTGTTCAGAATGACCAATAGGTCTTAATCCCAGAATTTGAATATGACCATGGCAATTTCATGTCTCAAGTTGAATATCAAAGTTATAGTTAACTTTAATATCTTTCCAACGAGTATTCATTTGCCTTCATATAAGTTCTGGATCAAAAGTTGTGATATCTCAAAGTTAACAGAAATCTGGAACAATTTTGACAGCACTTCCTTTGAAAGTGGCTGTTTTGTCCGCAAGATTTCATCACTTTAAACTCCAAATCTGGAGAAACTTTGAACTACAAAGTCATAGCATATATCACAAGCTTTCCAATGGTGTATTACATGACCCTTAGAAATTTTTCTATAGAAGTTATGGTCGAAATACAGAAATTTCCAGAGAGCAATTTGTGACTGCCCTGTGTTTGGGCAGTTCATACTCCTCTGAGAATTTCATCCATTTGGAAGGTGATTCTGATCTGGAGTTCTACTGAAGAGTTGTAGACGACTTCAATATCTTTCCAGAAATGTATCACTCACCTCCATTGGTTCAACCAAACAAAAGTTATGTCCTGTTCAATATCAGCAAAATTCTGCCGAAAACAGGGGAGGTTATTCCTAAGTCTTTGTGAAGAAATCTATACTCCCAATTGACTCTTAGTTCAATATAGGAGTTCATCACCCCCTAATAGAATCCTAGACTCCAAATTTACTCTTTTTCTTTTCAAACCTTCATTTTCATGCAGTTCAAAACACATCACGGTACTACGTTGCCTCACCAAATTAAAATCCTAACCGGCTTTATACCGGCTTATACGTCTCAAGTGGTGGCACTAAAACGATCACTCACAAACGTTTTCTACACGACATGTTCTAACGTGGTTAAGGTACCTGCAGAAAATCACTCAATAATGATGCACACATTGGTTTATCATTTCAGGCAGGTCCATATCATAGTATAAACATACGCCCCGTATCATTGCCATACGGGCCGTCCTTGAGTCAAGCCACGTCTCAAGGTACATGATCGGGTTATTCACCACCCGACGGGGGCTCCACGCCTTTGCAATAAAGCACACCGGTGGAACAGCGCTTTCGTAAGCCTCATAGGACATGAAGAGTCCTAGAGAACGTACTTCGTGTTACAAACCACACGATGGGGTCTCCTCCTCTTGCCCCTGGGTTTGCGCACTGGAGGCTAGTGCCATTCATATGTCTCTAAGACATGAAGAGTCTTAGAAAACATATTCACTTCCCGTCCATTGCTGAACGGGACATCCCACACTACTTTCCTTGTATGGGAGAGCTAACCGAAATTGATCCGCTTTCGGTGGCGTTCCTTACCATTCTTACCTCCACGTAGGTGCGTCGTTACTGAATTTAAATACTGAAGAGTAACACACTGTTAGCTTGCCACCTTAAGTAACTATGCTAATAATACTCCTTATGTGGGCATACTATACGTTCCTCACTCGTATACTCCTAAGTTTTCAAAAATAGACCCTTTTCATGCGTGCTATTCCCAATGCGGCTCTGATACCACGACTGTGGGACGCCCGCGGCCCGGGAATCGCAGTGGGTGGTGCCGTGCGATGCGGCACCCAACAGCATGCACGAAAAGAGGCGTAAGAAACATAACGGAACCATTTTGTTACTCAAGATAATTTCTTTTACAACATAATGTACACCCGCAGCGGAAATTTAAATTTGCTGGACAAACTACTCACTCTCGACCCTAACTACGCCGAAGAGAAGTCGTTCAGCCCGTGAACGCTTCCTACTAGCTTCCCCAAAGAAATGCAGCGGCTAGGTTTCCGATGAGTTGAACAAACCGTGAGGTTCATCGTCTCACCGAACAACCCTCTTCATAGCAGGCATCCTGCTACCTGCAAAAACAACTCAGAAGCAACCGTGAGCACTAAGGCTCAACAAGACTTACCCGTCACTCCTAAACATGCAACTCTACATGCAGGGGTAGTAAGAATGTAGGCATAGGAATTTGCAAAATGCATCATGACTAAACTTGATCCTTATACTCAGATTCTTATAGCCTTCATTTTAGTGGTCCTCACGCCTCACAACATCGGAAGTCCACAATCAAACAAGAAACGCTTATCCCGATGTTGCTAGCCTAAGGTGGAAATGAAATTTAGTTGGCTCTATAACTACTTCAGTCAAGGTTCCAATACAGTGATTAATCCACAAACAGCAAGTTAAGAGACTTAGTTTCTCTTCTTACTAAGTCACGGCGCAGTGGGCAAGTATGCTCAATCCTCTTCCGCGAGCGACGGTGATTCGAATCAATAACAACCCGGAATACACGACACATACACCCGCCTCGAAAGACTCTCTCAAGAGCTCTTTCTTACGTTGTATGCAGCAACCTTTCACACGACACCCCGACATAGAAAAACGCTTCGCGCCGAGCAGGATGGTCCTCTACGCAGACACGTCGAAGTTGCCCGCTAAAGGATTTACACCTCCCGCCTTCTCAACGCCATTCCCACGCGAAGGATGAGTTTCTATATCACGGTCCATCGTGTTACATCGGTTTCATGGGTCCCATACCCCACTATATATCCGGTACAGCTCAATCTTGTCCAGCAGGGCCGCATACATACGGTCCTTAACCGACACGGACGGGGCTACAACCAACCTCCACATTTGCCTTACCATCCCGGTCCAGGCCAAATGTGGTCTCAAGCATTGTCACACCCATCGCAGGTCGAGACCAACCTTGAGCGCTCCATCCTACAGGAGCATCCCCGTCCCCATCTCATATTCATGAGGGTGCTCTTATCATTTATCTCTCACGAGTAACTCCCTTACTCGAACTTTCTCGCGAGTAGCTTTTTACTACTCGACTTCTACCGAGCTAGCTACAACATTAGCCTAGCATCTACAACGTGGCAAAGCCTACACTAAACCTTCTAATTAGGGATGTAATAGTCATGCAAGTGGGTTTCAATCATCCTAGACATAATGCACTCAAGTCTAACAAACATGATGTGAAGTAAAGCAAAATTTAAAATGGTAACGATATGCAAACCGGGGCTTGCCTTGCTCAACGGTTTTGTTAGAAGCTAGAAGTTAGTCTTCCTCCGGAGAATCCGCCAAACTCGTCACGAGATGGAGATCTTCGCTGCAGAGTCGAGTCCTCGTCGAACGGCGACGTCACGTGCTATTAAGATGATTTATGCACATGTATTCAAAATCAATTTTAGAAAATGATTCAAATCTGTTGTACAGTTAACTCACACATAAGAGAGGTAAACAACAGCAAGGTTTCTGTTGTTGGATCTAAACCTTAGAGATGATGAAAGCTAGGGTGAAATGAAATACTAGTAATCACCATGTGATTAAGTCCATTATATGAACACTTAAACCTAAAATATGGTAGCTCCAGTTCCAGAGGTCCAATGAAGCTGAGAATTTAACCACAGCCTCTATGGAAGATATTTAGGCAGTGTGCAAAGATTGAGCTCATGAAATGGCTCAAGGTGATCACAATAATTCCTTATGTGATTTTCACTAATCTGCCTTTACCCCCTAGATATTAAGCATTCCTATGCTGCAAAGTAGACTTTTTGTGAAGTACAAAATGTCCTGAGTCCATAGGAATTGGTTTTACCATTTTTGGAGTTTCCTACATGGATATATGGATTTTTCAAAGAATGGTGAAAAGCTGAAATTGTCTCTGTTTATTTTCCTATTTTTCAGAGACATAAGGAATGAACACATTATTTGACCAAGCAAATTAGGTCCAATGCCTCTAAAATTTTTACTGGAGTTCAAGGAATTTTGGAAGGATGTCCTGTCCAAATTTGGGAATTTTCCAATAAACAAAACTCCTGTAAAAATTCAGATAAGATTTTTCTTAAATGAATTAATGAGCCAAATTCATGGATTTTCATAAACATTGGTCTGCACCCCTGGATAGTACTCCTTGAGAGGAATCCAACAAAATTTGTTTCAAAATTTTTGGACACTCCTACACAAAGTTATGGCTCTCCAAAGTTTGAACTAGAGTGGGAAAATCTGGAAAATGTTTAAATGCTGACAGTGGGTCCCACCTGTCATCCCTAACCTCCAGACTCGCGCCCAACAGGGCAGTGGCGGCCCACTCCGGCGAGGTCGCCGGAAAACAAGTTCCCAGCCACCTCCAGACCCCCTGCTGGCCGCCCCCCCATATTTCCCCACGCTGAACACGTTGGTGAGGTCCCCGGCGGCTGAAACTCGCCGGAAAATAGGGCGCACCGGCCACAGCAAACCCTAGAGCTCCGGCGAGGTCTTGCATGGTGAATTCTCCACCAAATGGTCGGTTCTTGGGCTCTACAGCACCAGGGGATCATGTAGAAGACCGGCATGAGGTCTAAACCAGCTGGAGATGGCTCTAAACCTATCGGCACCGTGCACCCGATAGGGTCCAGCGGCATACCCTCTAAAAGAGCTCGGACTGCTCACCCTACACTCGATTTCTTGGTCTAAAATTGATGGAGGAGGTGTGCTAGGCAGTTAACAACCTGTGTGTGGAGTTTGAGACCCAACAAACACGAATTGAGGACGAATTTTACAATTCCTTACCTCAAGGTCCGTTTCTGCCGCCCGGGAGAAAAACTTGAAATTCTCCCTCTGTGATCAATGGCTGGGGCTGAGCTTTGGAGGTGAGAAACTAGACTTGTTGGTGCACAGATGGGGTGTCTTGCTTGGGCGTGATACCTCCTGGTTTGGGGTAGCCACGGTGATCAGTTTCGGTCCTCCGACGTGCAACACGGGAGCAGCAGAAACTTTTCTGTTTCTGGGCGCTTGTGAGCTCTGGATGGTGGAGGGAAGTTGACAGCCGGCTAGAGCACTCAAGGGTGAATCTTTTTGCTGTTGGAAGCTCGAGCAAATGGAGCTGGGTTCAGTTGCTGGCGATCAGAGAACAGAGGGGAGCTGCTGTTCTTCTTCTCGGGAGCAAACACACGGGAGCAGATGGGCTCGAGCTGGTAGAGGCAAAAGAGGGTTGTGGCACTTGCTGTGGTGATCAGGATGAGCAAAAATCAACCCAGCAGGAGGTGGCGTGGGAGGTGTCCAGCACGAGCTGCTGCTGTCGAGCTCTCCATCGATGAAGAACAGAGCTGAGTCGGTTTCTGCTCTCGTGAGACTGACCGGTGGGGTCCACAGCCACAAGTCTCCCTCTTTTCCCCCATTTTGATTTAAAATAGCAAACGAGCTCTGAATTTGATCAAATTTGGAGGATAGGTCAAAAGAATTATGAGGAACTCAAATCTGAAATCAGATTTTGAAATTGAGTATGTTTGGTTCAAAATTCAAATTTAAGTTTGAATTTGAACGTGCCCTCATTTAATCCTCGGAATAAATAGTATATGAAACCTAAAATCCTCCAAATTTGAAACTTAGGCTCTTGAATACATGAGAAATGCATCTATGCTCTCACATATGGGCCTTTGTACAATCTGAATAGGAATCCTTTTAAAAGGATTCAAATTGCATTTAAATTTCCTCCCCTCTACTCATAGAGAAGGTGCACATGAGTTAGAGTTTTTGGGAGTCTAATTCTTTCCCCTATGTTAACATGTGTTGAGCACGGGCTAGAGAAAATTTTTAACTCCCTCACATGTCCATATTTGTGTTCATCATTTCATGTGACACAATTATAGTCTTTTATCGCCTTAACTTTGTTTCATATGTTGAAATAAAACTTTAACAAAGTTAGGGCTGTTACAATACCTACCTTGTTGTAAGCTACATGTCATACTTTCCGCACTTGCTGAGTACGTCATGTACTCACCCTTGCATTATCATACATCATCAGCAACAGGAGAGGAGTACTATGAAGACCAAGTGGAGTATTAGGCGTATGATCTATCCTCAACCTTGCCTGTGGAGTAGAGATGGAGCCGCTGCTGCTTAGTTTGCTTCCACTATAGTTTAGAAGACTTCCGCTGCTAAGATAAGACTTCCGCTGCAATAAAGATTGATGTAATAAAGTACTTGAATCTATTCATTCATGGTTATGTATATTCTGAATTCTGTTTGTGGATTATATGTGTATGTGTGATGAACATACTGGGCACACATACGCATCAGTCCAGGTTCCTCACAGAACCGGGGCGTCACACAGTTGGGATAGGAGCTTGCCGTATGCTGAATTCTCATACAACAACAGCTATCAAGCAAGCTTGAAGATGTCACCTTTCGAAGCATTGTATGGTAGACGGTGTAGAACGCCGCTGTTCTGGAATGAGACCGGAGAGAGCCAAGTGTTTGGACCCGAAGTGCTGCAAGACGCTGAAAAGCAAGTCCAAATGATATGAGAAAATTTGAAGGCTGCTCAGTCACGACAAAAAGGTTATGTGGACAATAGGCGAAGAAGTTTGACCTTCGAAGTAGGAGACTTCGTGTACCTTAAGGTATCGCCTATCCGAGGCCAACGACGGTTCAACGTCAAGGGCAAATTAGCACCTCACTACATCGGGCCATTTAAGATTTTGGGCAAGCGAGGAGAAGTAGCCTATCAACTAGAGCTGCCAACGCACCTTTCCGATGTACACGACGTGTTTCACGTATCCAAACTCAAGAAGTGCTTAAGAGTACCGGAAGAACAAGTACCGATGGATGAGCTTGAGCTTCATGAGGATCTGACCTATGCAGAGCACCCCGTCAAAATTTTGGACATGAAGGAAAGGGTCACAAGGAACAAAGTGATCAGTTGGTGCAAGGTACAGTGGAGCCATCACACGGAAGCCGAAACCACATGGGAGAGTGAGGAAGACCTCAAGGCAGAATTCTCTCACCTATTCTCTACTCTTTTGAATCTCGAGAGCGAGATTCAGTATAAGGGGGGTAGGTTTGTAACACTCTCAAATTCACTTCCTTGGATTGCATACATTTTTCATTGAGAAATATTTTTAAAAAGAAGTAGAATTGGAGAAAGAATCATAAAAATGGTGAAAAGATAGCTGAAATGAGCCAATTCAAATTTGCCGAGGTGCGCTGTGGACACTTCCTCCGGCCCACGGGACACGTGGAGCTTTCGGAGCTCACCCTTGCAAAGGGGTGATGTGACACCCTCAATTTCGATTTCTGCATGCATTCATATTTTATATAGAGAAAAGCATTTTTAAAGAAGTAGGAACAGAGAAAGAATAAAAAAGATAGCCAAAAAGAGCAAATTACAGTTCACCGAGAGCACCGAAGACAACTCCCGCAGTCCGCTGGCCACGTGGCGCCTTCGGAGCTCATTCCCGCAAAGGGGTAGAGGTCCGCCGCTAAACTGGCTACGTGGCAGGCTCGGGGCTCGTCTCTGCGGAAGGGGCGATGTCCGACCCCGTGGGACACGTGGTGCCCTTGGAGCTAGCCTCCGCGGAGGAGCGAGGTCAGCCCGCAGGACATGTGTCGCCTTCGGAGCTAGTCACTACGGAAAAGAGAGGACCAGCCGCGTGGGACACGTGTCGCTCTCGGAGCTAACCTCCGAGAGGTCCGGTCCTACTGGACACGTGTCACCTCCAGAGCTCGTCTCCGGGAGGTCCGACACTGTTCGACACGTGTCGACCTCAGAGCTCACCTCAGGGAGGTCTGTCACTGTTGGACACATGCCAACCTCAGAGCTTCTCTCCGAGAAGAAAGGAAGTCTGGCGCTACTAGACACGTGGCATTCTCGGAGCCCACCTCCGAAGAGAGGGGAGGTCCGGCTCTGACACGTGGCACTCTCAGAGCTCACCTCCGAAGAGAGGGGAGGTCCGGAAATGACACTGGCATACGCGGAACTCGCCTTGGTTGAGAGGGGAGGTCCTGACCCAGCAAACACGTGGCACACGTGGAGCTCGCCTCTGAGGGAGAGGGAGGTCCCGCCCGCCAGGACACGTGGTGCACACGGAGCTCGCCTCTGAGGAAGAGGGAGGTCTCGCCCGCCTGACATGTGGCACAACCAGAGCTCGCCCTGAGGAAAAGGGAAGCCCCGGCCCCCGCAGGACACATGGAGCCACCGGAGCTCATCACCGCGAAGGTGACAAGATCTGAAGTGGTTTTTGCTTCTGTACGCGCGGGAATACCGACACAGAAGGAAAACGACACGAATTCCACGTTGCTACCGCACCAAATCAATTGAATATAAGTTGTTAAGATTCAAAAACAATTTGAATAGGACTCTTATTCGAATTTTGATCAGAGTAGGACTCTTCGTTTCCCTCTTATAAATAGAACCCGAAACACCCCTTGACCGTAACATCTTTTCTAAGCCGACATCTTAGAAGCCCTAGCCCCCAAACTTGCCGAGCTAAACCCCTTCGCCGGAGTTTGACCACCGAAGAGACCGCCGACAAGACCAGACACGATCGCCGCCGCCGGAAGAGAGCCCTGACGATCTGTTTTTGCTAGGAGGAAGGACCCGAAGGAAGCAAGGTAGGTTTCCATTACCACCTTACGATGAGATCGTGGTTTTCTTTGCATCTGTTTCTTCGATCCTTTCGAACAGAAGCTTTTTCGTGGACAGATCACGTGTTGATCGGTTTGATCTAGAGTCAAGATCATCGCCACGTCCACAATTGATCCCTACACCTCTATTCATCGTAGAACCTCATGCAACCCCTTAGAACATGCAAGAACATGCAAGAACACATACAAACCGATCTAATAAAAACAGCATCATAGAATTAGCATGCATATGCACCATTGCATCTTGAGTAAAGTTTGTGCATGATGATCGATTGCTATGAATCTTGTATGTGCGTGATCATAAATAGAAGGACAATCTTAGGGAGCTATCTACGAAGGATTTCAGCACCAAGACATCAAGACACAAGAGCAAC
Source organism: Neostapfia colusana (assembly GCA_030760725.1). NCBI lineage: Eukaryota > Viridiplantae > Streptophyta > Magnoliopsida > Poales > Poaceae > Neostapfia > Neostapfia colusana. The sequence continues at coordinate 32,642,889 of JASWHV010000005.1, read as the reverse complement.
AAGAGCCACAGGAACAAGGCAAGTGCCCCTTGACCATATTGATCCCATGTTTTTGAACTGTTTTGTTTGCGAAAAGGTGTGTGTGCTTGAGTCAACTTGTTGGAAAACCCTTTCATAGGAGTTTACTAGTTTTGATAACCACCCTTGTCGCCAGGTAAGTTTATGAGTCGGGTATGGTCGTTTTTACTTTTTGCTTCGCTAATCTATGGGATGTGGGAAGTGATAGAATGTGTCTATCTATTTGCACTCGTATGAAAAATGGTATAAGAAACTGATGTTGATAATGGACATTGTCGAAGTGTGTAGCCGACACTTTCCCCGGGCCTGCTTTGGGCAGCCCGCGGAGGTTCTTCTTCGGAGGTGCTAGTCACTCACGGAGAGCTCACGCGTTAGGGACGATTGAGGGAGAAGTTTGACACAGGGATTTTTTACGTGGTTCAGGCCGCCGGAGCGTAATACCCTACGTCCACGGTGAGCAGAGGTGCTCGTTGTATTGCTTGTAGCTCAGAACCGGAGTCCTGAGCTTGAGGATGAGTCGAACCTAAGGATGCGAATGGCAGGAGTGCGAACCCTTGCTAACGTTGCCTACCCGAGCCTTTTATAGTTGAAGGCTCGGGCGGCTTACAAGGAGATTGCCTGCCATCTACCGTATCTGCAGTTATGCTGGTAGTTGTCTCTAGCGAGGGCTTCCGAGTCTTCGTTCTGCCGCCCTGCCCATGCCGCAAGCTAGTCGTAGTGGTTGGCAGGGGCGGCAGGGGATGTCTTGTCGCTGTGTTTATTGGCGGGCAGGCTCTGACGCGGCGCGCCAATCTGCAATGTGACTGGGCGCAACGGCACCTGACAGAGGCATGCTCCGCGTCTCCGCACATTGGGAAGGCGCGGGTCTTGAATACCTTGTTCTGGCAAGGTATGGCGCGTCTTTACTCCTGCTGCCTACTGCGTGGGGGCAGGCAGCGCTGCTCTGCTGGCTACATGGCGGGTCCGGAGCTCTCCTCTGAGGAGAGGGAGGTCCGGCCCTGCGGGACACGTGGAGCCTTGGAGCTCTCCCCGCGGAGGGGGGGGAGGGTCCGGCTCTGCTGTCCACGTGGCGGGCCCGAAGATCTCATCTGAGGAGAGGGAGGTCCGGCCCCGCTGGACACGTGGAGCCTTCAGAGCTCTCCCCGCGGAGGGGGGAGGTCCGACTCTGCTGTCCACGTGGCGGGCCCGGAGCTCTCCTTTGAGGAGAGAGAGAGGTCCGGCCCCGCTGGACACGTGGAGCCTTCGGAGCTCTCCCCGCGGAGGGGGAGGTCCGTCTCTGCTGTCCATGTGGCAGGCCCGGAGCTCTCCTCTGGGGAGAGGGAGGTCCGGTCCCGATGGACATGTGGAGCCTTCGGAGCTCTCCCCGCGGAGGGGGGAGGTCCGACTCAGTTGGCCACGTGGCGGGCCCGGAGCTCTCCTCTGAGGAGACGGAGGTCCGGCCCCGCTGGACACATGGCGCCTTCGGCGCTCCCCCTGCGGAGAAGGGCGAGGTCCTTAGGCAGTTTCCCCTGTGCACGGGGGTACCCCATATTGAGGGTACCGACAGTGCCCCCCGGGCCCATCTCGGGGGATATAGCGAGCCCGAGGTGGGGCCCCAGTGTCTTCCGCTCCGCGCACCTTCTCGAAGACCCGCATTGACCGTTGCCGGAGCACGAACAGTCGCGGGATCGTGGGAGCGTGCGCCCCACTTGATGGCTGCTTTTACTGCGGCGGTTCCCAAGGCTGCCACTTCTGCACGTCGCCGCGCCTTTTCGGGAACCGCCGAAGTGTCTCGCCGGCTCATCTCCTTGGGAGACTGACTTCTTGGCCCACCGCTTAAACCGGATGGCTTGGGTCCACTTGTCATCGACGCTTGGTCTTGGACCCGAAGCGGTTGTCCAAGCGGCGTATTCGAAGAGTTTTGAATCGCTTTGAATCGCGCCTGGGAAGTTTAAAAGGGGATCTCACCCGCATCGCGGCTTCCCTTCGCACTTTCCAGCGCTTGCATCTTCCTTGAGCTCTTGCGCCCTTGTGTTCCCTGTTCTTGAGCTTTCTCCTGCCATGGCTTCCAGCCTGCCTCCGCCGCGTCTTGCCCGGTCGGCCGAGCTCGGGTCAGTGCGCAAGCTGCTGGGCTGGCGCATTGAGGAGCAGAAGCGCTGGCTCCGGCTGGGATCTCTCCCCCTGCTCCTGGAGAAGGGGGAAATAGTCTTCTTTACCACCTACGCCATGGCGGGGTTTGTCCCGCCAATTTCTTTCTTCTTCATGACGCTGCTGGAGACGTACGGTCTCCAGCTTCATCACCTCTCCCCCAACTCCTTCGCGATGGCCGCTGTCTTCGTGCACTTCTGCGAAATGTTCGTGGGGGTGCACGCTTCAGTGACACTCTTCTGCTACTTCTTCGTGTTGCGGACGACTGGGCGCAGCTCAAAGAATCAGCTGGGGGCGTACTACTTCCAGCATCGCTGCAAGGATCCGAAGGCCTCTGGGTACCTTCTACCTTTCGGTGCGTTGAAGTGGGAAAACTGGAGGGAGAACTGGGTGATCGTGCAGACCGACGACCACGATTGCCTGCAGCTCCCAACTGCCGGCCCGACCACTGAGCTTCGCTTTTGGGAGGAGATCTCAGAGCTGGAGCCGGAGTACGCTCCGGTCTTGGAACGGATCCGGTTCCTGGCCAACAAGGGGCTGACGTCCCTGATGGTGCTGATAGATTTCCTGTCGCGCCGTATTGCGCCCTTGCAGCAATGCAACCGCCCTGCGTGGTACTACACCGGCGAGCTCGACTGCACCAGGCTGGGGAGGGGTCTCGGCTCCGACCCATCTGAGGGGGAGCTGTACAAGATGGTGGCCAAAGTGAGCAGCAACTTCATCACCGGCGGTGACCTCACCTTCCCGGCCTCTGGCACTCCCCTCTTCTTGGAGCCGCAGAGAAGGGCGGAGTTGTTGTGGAAGATGCCGAATCTTGATGACATCGGGATTGCCGTTCGTCAGGTTGGGGACGCCCTCTGGGGGATCTCGATTTCCGTGGTCGAGATCTCCGGGGCGGAGCGCGAGGCGTCTACCACTGCCCATCCTGCACCGAGGGTCGACCGAGCTCAGACCGTCGACAAGGGGAAGGGAAAGGAGCCAGCCCCCGGGAAGCCAGAGAAGAAACGTGCCCGGTCTCCTCCAAGAACGTCGTTTGCGCCGAGCCAGGGGGCTGGGGTACCCTTGCGCCCATCTCCCGGAGGCGCTGGTTCGTCGGGTGGCGACCCAAAGAGACCTCGGGTCTCCAGCTCCGGCGGGTCTCTTCTCGGACAGCGACGGTTCGAGGAGCTCCAGGCGTCCCGCCTCCCTTCCTCAGGCGGAGGAGCTTCAAGGAGGGACGCCGGTGGGGAGATGCCCGGGGGTGAGCCGAGGGCTCAGGCGCCGCAGCCAGCGAGTGTCCCGGCTGCAGGCCCGGCTAGCAGCGGCGTCGGAAGGAGGAGTGCTGGGACTCACTCGGGGACGCAGGTGGCTCGGGCCTCAGGGGCCGGTTCGGCGAGCAGCACTAGGGGCGCCACTGACGGAGGCCCTACTGCTCTGCCTCCTACTCCGCCGGTCCGGGCGCCTGTGGCGCAGGGGCAGGCGCCGGCGGCAGGCTTCTGTGGTCCTGTCCCTGCTCAGAGGCTAGGGCTCCAATCCCGTTGGAGCGCTCACATCCCCAGGTGTCGAAGTGTGTAGTCGACACTTCCCCCGGACCTGCTTTGGGCAGCCCGCGGAGGTTCTTTTACGGAGGGGCTAGACACTTGTCGAGAGCATCAGCGTTAGGGACGAGTGATGGAGAAGCTTGACACCGGGAGTTTTACATGGTTCAGGCCGCCGGAGCGTAAAACCCTACGTCCACGGTGAGTAGAGGTGCTTGCTGTATTACTTCCTGCTCAGAACCGGAGTCCTGAGCTTGAGGGTGAGTGATGTCTATAGTGCGAGTTCACAGAGTTTGAACCCTTGCTAACGTTGCCTACCCGAGCCTTTTATAGTCCAAGGCTCGAGTGGCTTACAAGGTGGGCCTGGGACCCGACAGGTGGTCCCGGGGAGATCGCCTGCCGACTACCATATCTGCAGTTATGCCGATAGTTGTCTCTGGCGAAGGCTTCTGAGTCTTCGTTCTGCCGCCCTGCCCATGCCGCAAGCTAGTCGTAGTGGTTGATGATGGCAGGGGCAGCAGGGGATGTCTTGTTGCTGTGTTTATTGGCGGGCAGGCTCTGACACGGCGCGCCAGTCTGCGATGTGACTGGGCACAACGGCACCTGAGAGAAGCGTGCTCTGTGTCTCTGCGTCTTGGGAAGGCGCGGGCCTTGAATACCTTGTATGGGCAAGGTATGGCGCGTCTTTACGCCCGCTGCCTACCGCGTGGGGGCAGGCAGCGTTGTTCTGCTGGCCACGTGGCGGGACCGGAGCTCTCCTCTGAGAAGAGGGAGGTCCGGCCCCGCGGGAGTCTACGGAGCTCTCCCCGCGGAGGGGGAAGGTACGGCTTCTGCTGGCCAAGTGGCGGGCCCGGAGCTCTCCTCTGAGGAGAGGGAGGCCCGGCCCCGCGGGACATGTGGAGCATTCGGAGCTCTCCCCACGGAGGGGGAGGTCCGGCTTAGTTGGCCACGTGGCGAGTCCGGAGCTCTCCTCTAAGGAGAGGGAGGTCCGGCCCCGCTGGACACATGGCGCCTTCGGAGTTCTCCCTCCGGAGAAGGGTTAGGTCCTTAGGCATTTTCCCCTGTGCGTGAGGGTCCCCCATATCGATGGTACCGACAGTGGCTCCCGGGCCCATCTCGGGGGAGATAGCGAGCCCGAGGTGGGGCCTCCGTCTCTTCCATTCCGTGCACCTTCTCTAAGTCGCGCATTGACCGTTGCCGGAGCACGAACAGTCGCGGGATCGTGGGAGCGTGAGCCCACTTGATGGTTGCTTTTACTGCGGCGGTTCCCAAGGCTGCCACTTCTGCACGTCGCGGCACTTTTTTCGGGAACCGCCAAAGCGCCTTGCCGGCCTGTCTCCTTGGGAGACTGACTTCTTGGCCCACCACTTCAGCTGGACGACCTGGGTCCACTTGTCATCGACGCTTGGTCTTGGAGCCGAAGCGGTTGCCCAAGCGGCGTATTCGAAGAGTTCCGAATCGCTTTGAATCGCACCTGGGAAGTTTTTAAAAGGGAATCTTACCCGCATCGCGGTTTCCCTTTGCACTTCCTAGCGCTTGCACCTTCCTTGAACTCTTGCGCCTTTGTCTTCTGCCATGGCTTCGAACCCGTCTTCAGAGAAGAAGCGCGCTCGATCTCCTTCGGTGGTTGCGTCTGTGCCGAGTCAGGGAACCAGGGTGCCTGCACGGCCTGCTTCTGGAGATGGCGCTCCGTCTGGTGGCACCTCCAAGAGGTCTCGGGCTCATCATCCCGACGGGACTCCTCTTGAGCGACGACAGGCTGAAGGTTCCCGGGCGTCGCGTCCTCCCTCCTCAGGCGGTGGATCCTCCAAGGAAACTGCTGATGCGTTGAGGAAGGCTTCAGGCAGTGGAGTCTCCAAGGAAACTGCTGACGCGCCGAGGAGGGCTTCAGGCGGTGGAGTCTCCAAGGAGACTGCTGATGTGTCGAGGGGAGCGTCAGGAGCATCCCCTGATCCGTCAGTCCGAGCGACTGCGGAGCAGCCGTCGGCGGCGACGGCGGGCTCTAGTGGTCCTACCCTGGCTCGGAAGCCGGGGTTCAGAGCCTGTTTGAGTGCTCACGTTTCTTGGCCGTCCCCGACTGATGGGAAGTCTGCGCCACAGCGCTCGGAAGCTGAAGGTTGTCGCGGCCCCCAAGCCAGCGCAGGTTCCTCCTGTACCAGGCGGCCCAACTTCTGTGGCAGCGTCGACCCCCTCCACTCGTCCTTCTCCACCGGCTCAGGAACCAGCTGCCGATGAGGGCTCGGCAGGTCCGGCTGTTGAAGTCCCGACGCCGGCTTCTCCTGACCGGCGTCTCATCCCGGTTGCCGGTGCGTCGTCTTCTCTTGAAGACGACGTGTTGGAGGAAGTCGGGGGCGCCGCTCCAGCCTCTGCTGCCCCACTGCCCCTGGCAGATGCCCTCGTGCTCGCCCAGGCGAGCGTTCGGCAGGTCTTGGCCGCGCTCGGTCGTGAGCGAGAGGAGCAAGTGGTTGAGGGATCGCCTCCTCACCTGGGGGGACCTTTTGCGGGAGCGGACCGCGAAGGTCAAGGGCGAGCTCGACTCCAGGCGGGAGTTGCTTGACATCATGGAGGCGCTTCTCGACCGGCAGAAGCGGGCTGTCGACCGTCTGGACTCCGAGACGCGGCGGCTCCACAGGGAGGCCCTTGAGGCGCATGCCCAGGCCGAGGAGAACTTCTCTACCCTGGAGGATGTACAGCAGAGGCTGGCGCGTTGTAAGCGCTCCGTTGAGGACCAGGAGCACTCCGTGGCGGCCAAGGCGGAGAGGGTCGCTGCGCGGCTGGCGGCGGGCGAGGGCGACTTGCGAGCTTGGGCCACGGAGCTAGAGGCCCGGAAGGCAGACCTTGCCATGAGGGAAGAGCAGGTCTCCCGGGAATGCCAGGCGATCCTGGATCGGGAGTTGGCTGTCGACATCCGGGCTTCAGAGTTGGAGCGGCTTGCCCAGACTCTCCGCCTTCGGGAAAGCTCCCTGGCAGCCAAGGAGAAGGAATTCTCCGAGGGAAGCCGCGACATCCTGCAGGCAGCCCGCCGCGAGGTAGAGGAGCTCTTGGCCTCGCGGTCTTCCGGCCCATGCGGTCTCGAGCTTCGTTGACCGGGCAGGGTCCGCCTTGGTCCCCCTTGGCTTCAGCCCGGTGAAGGCGGTGGCTCCTGCGCCAAGGTGGCTGAAGTGATCCCCGCGCTGGAGTCAATCGGCGCCAAGCTGAGCAGGCTAGATGCAGTGGTCGCCGGCAAGCTCGAGGCAGAGGGACGGGGCCTGGCTGTGGAGGTTGCCACGCATGTGTTGGCATGCTTCAAGAGCCGGGACCCTTCTTTCTCACTGGAGCCAGCGAGACTGGGCTCTACCGCGGAGCGGGAGGAGACCGCCAGGGCTGAAGTCGGGGATGTGGCTGCCCTTGTAGCCTCTAGGTTCCGGCACGATCCAGGGGGACCCTAGGGCTTGTATCTCCCTCTTTTTCTTTTTATTGAGTCTATAGTCCAGCTCATGGAGCCATGAATAAATAGACTCTTGTGACCTTTTGTGCCTGTTATGCTTTTGTCTTCTTCTTGGTTTCGCCTGGCCGAGCCCTTAGCTTCGCAAGGTACTCAGAGGCCTTTACCAATCTCGAAGCTCTGCACAGACACCTTCCCCAGGTCCTTATCGTATTAAGGGCCCCGGAGGTCTCCGGAGCTCGCCCCATGAAAATGGGGAGGTCCGGATCTGCCGGCCACGTGGCGGGCCCCGAGCTCCCCTTTGAGGAGAGGGAGGTTTGGACCCGTGGGACACGTGGAGCCTTCGGAGCTCTCCCCTTGGAGGGGGAGGTCCGGCTTCTGCCGGCCACGTGGTGGGTCCGGAGCTCCTCCTGAGGAGGCGGATGTGACACCCTCATCTCGGGTGTCAGCATATGTTCATGCTTTATGAAGAGGAAACATTTTAAGAAAAGAAGGAACAGAGAAAAAAAATATCATAAGGATGGCCAATAAGAGCCGAATCTAGCTCTCAGAAAATGCTGAAGACAACTCACCGCAGCCGACGGCCACAAGGCGTGTTCGGAGCTCGTCCCTGCGAGGTGGGGAGAGGTCCGCTGCTAAAATAGCTACGTGGCAGGTTCGGGACTCATCTCCGCAAAAGGGGGGAGGTCCGACCCTGGGGAACGCGTGTTGCTCTCGGAGCTTTCCTCTGCGGAAGAAGCAAAGGCATTTCCGCAGGACACATATTACCTTCGGAGCTAGTCATTACGGAAATCAGAGGACCGCTCGCACGGGATACGTGTCGATCTCGCAGCTCACCTCCGAGAGGTCTGGTTCTATCGGACACGTGTCGCCACCGGAGCTTATCTCCGGGAGGTCTGTCGCTGCTAGACACGTGTCGACCTCGGGGCATGTCCCTGAAGAAGGAAGAAAGGAAAGACCGACGCCAACACGTGGCGTGCGTGGAGCTCACCTTCAAAGGAGGGGGGGGGGGATGTCTCGCTCATTGACACGCGGCACAACCGGAGCTCGTCTCTATGGAGAAGGAGATACCAGGCCCCGGAAGGACACGTGGAGCCTGCGGAGCTCATCGCCGCGAAGGTAAGGAGTTCTGGAGTGGCTGTTACGCGTAAGAATACCGGTACGAAAAGGAAACCGATCTGAATTCCACAACGTTACCGCACCAAATCAACTAAAGATAAGATGATAGGATCCAACGACGATCTGAATAAGACTCTTATTCGGGATACAATCAGATTAGGACTCTTCTCTTCCCGATTATAAATAGAACCCAGAACCTCTGGCCGAAACCACAAACTTCTTTTCCAACTCCTGAGCCGACGACTTAGAGCCCTAGCCCTAACTCGCCGAGTAAACCATCACCGGAGTACAGCAGGGAAGATCGCCGGAGGAAGCCCAACGATCTGAGGAGGACCTCGAAGACCGAGAAGAACGTAAGGTAGGTCTCCAATACCACTTTACGACATCGTTGTGTTTTCTTTGCATCTGTTCTTTGATTCCTTTCGAACAGAAGCCTTCTCGTGGATAGATCACTTGATGATCAGGTTGATCTAAAGACAAGATCGTCGCTACATCCACCTTTGATCCGAACACCGCTGTCCATGCAAGCCATGCAAGAACACGTACAAACCAATCTAATAAAACTAATCATAGGATAGCATGCATGTGCATCATCGCATCTAGTTTAAGGTTTGTGCATGATATTGATTTCTGTGAATCTTGTATGCACGTGATCCTACATAGCAGGACAAGCTCAGGGAGCTGTCTACGACGAACTGCAGCAACAAGGTTTTGAGATTCAAGAACAACCGGAACCGCAAGAACAAGGCAAGTGCTCCTTGACCATGTTGATCCTATGTTTTTGGTAAAACTAATTTGTTTTGCGAAAAGGTGCGTGTGCTGAGTCAAACATGATGGGAAACCCTTTTTATAGGAGTTTACTAGTATTGGTTAAACCACCCTTGTCGCCTGGGAAGTTTATGAGTCGGGTATGGTTTTTGCTTTATGCTTCGCTGAGTCTATTGGATTGGGAAGCGAGATAGATGTGTCTAGCTAACAGCACTTGTAATGATAATGAGAAACTGACGATGTTAATGAACACGGGTCAAAGGGAGATCTAGGCAAGCCTGGGTTTGTGAATGAGGTAGCATGAGATGGTGGTTTACTTGCCGTAGATCTAAGGACCGGTTCATGCATGCACATGCCAGGATAACAGTGCCACCACAAGGCCAAGTATGGGTGCGGCTTAGCTGAGTAATTAGATAAGTTGCTAGAGTGTTATGGACTGTGGAAGGCACGGGGAATGGGAGTCGAGTGAGGACTGCCCTGGGAACTGCATGGCACAAGAGGGGGCCCGTGGGTGGGAGAATTGGAGATTCTAGCCTGCCGGTGAAACCTTAGTGAGTCCATACGTCTAGTAACCCCTTTGTAAAGGCTATTTTGTGATCTCTTGACCATACACCGACGGTTGTGTACTGGTATAATGGAGGTTCTGCAGTCGCCGACGTGTGACGAAATCACAAACTTGTGGGTAAAGAGGTGCAAACTCTGCAGAGTCTAAAACTATCATGATAGCCGAGCTTACGGACACGAGCACCTGGCTAAACTGCCATGATTAGTTGGGATGGTTATTGGGATGGTTATTGGGAAGGTTCTTGGTTATGGTTATTGGTTTTGGTTATGGTATGGTTGTTGGGACTGTTGAGTCCGGGTGATAAGATGGTTGCATGACTGTTAAGTCATGGCAGCGAAACTGGTCTCGGTGTGAGACAAAGTTGTTTTGAGATAAGATGGTAGCGAATACGTGAAGATATTCGTGAGATGGTAGCGAATACGTGAAGGTATTCGTGAGATGGTAGCGAATACGAGGAGGTATTCGTGAGTAAGAACGAGGTTGGTTAATGTTCGGGTGGAACATGGAAAGCGATGGAGGTATGTTGGTAATTTAATACATGCTGGGATTACATTCATCTAAAGTTAAGTTGCTGTTTTATCATGGTTTTATAAATCTGCTTTTCGGCAAATGAGCCCTTTTTATATCTACCTTGTTATGAGCTGCATATCATGTGTTTCCCGCACTTGCTGAGTACATCATTGTACTCAAACTTGCATTATTTCATCATCAACAACAGGAGAAGATTTCTATGAGGAACGAGTGGAGCATTAAGGCGTGTGATCTGTTCTCAACCTTGCCTGTGGGATGGAGTAGGGATGAAGTCACCGCTGCTTAGATTTGCTTCCGCATTAGTTAGAATTGCTTCCGCTACATAGAAATAAGACTTCCGCTGTGAGCTTGAGTCCAAGACCCATAAGGTATTGTAATAAACTCTGGTATTCGTGGTAATATATAATCTAAATTCAGTTTGTGGAACGTATATGTATGTGTGATGAACATCCTGGGCACACAAATGCATTAGTTCTCGGTTCCGTGGTTACCCACCGAATTGAGGGCGTCACAGATTGGTATCAGAGCCACGGGTTGACAGTAGGTTACATGCCTAGATAGAAACCTTAGATTGATATTAGAGCCACGGGTTAACAACAAGTTACACCCCTAAATAAGAGTCATGGATTGGTATTAGACCCAGACTGGTAGCTAAGTCACGCTGACCAAAGGAAGCATCCTAGGGTGAATAGCTTAGATTGGCTTTAAACCCACCTTGACATAGGAAACCATCCTTGAATAGGAGTTGTATGAGCACTTGCAATGATTGTTTGTAATTGTGTGCTTAGTGTAAGTGGTGGAACGTCTCAAAACATTGTCCAAATCCACACGTAAGTACAAAGAGGTGTGAGATGTCTCGGCACTTGCTCACATCCTCATATGGGCTAATATATACATAGTCCAACTCACCTTGATGCATATAGTTGAGGGAATCTACCTAACCTTCTAACACTCTATTCTATTTCGGTCTCTCTCACAGATGGTGAGAGGAAACGCCAGCCGAAGGAACATCCAGGAGGATGACCATGATGAAGTTCCTGCTAACCCAGGAGCTGGCGAAAACCATCTGGAAAGGTTGATGGCCATGCAAAACCAGCTTATGCAAACCATGATCCAAAATTTGGGTCAGTGGCAGGCCAACCAAAACCCCGTTCCGGCACCGCCGCCACCACCACCGCCGGCTCATAACAGGTTGGGAGAGTTCATGAGGACTCGACCATCCACCTTTGCTCAAGCTAGTGATCCCATGGAGGCCGATGATTGGTTAAAATCCATGGAGAAAAAGATTTCCATTGTTCAGTGCAATGACCGAGAGAAGATTCTCTTCGCATCGCACCAACTTATGGGAGCCGCTGTTGACTGGTGGGATGCCCTGAGCAATGCTCATGCCAACCCGGAGACAATCACTTGGACTGAGTTCAAGGAAAGTTTCCGCTCTCACTACATCCCTGCTGGTGTAATGATGCTCAAAAGGCAGGAGTTCGAAGGTCTCCGCCAAGGACAGAAAAGTGTGAATGAGTATCTGAACAAGTTCATACAACTGTCCCGGTATGCCCCCGAAGATGTCAACTCAGATCAGAGGAAGCAGTACCTGTTCATGAGAGGGTTGAACAATGAGATCCAGGTTCAGCTCCTCAACAATGACTACGTAAGCTTCCAGAAGCTGGTTGACAAGGCCATAGTGGTTGAAAACAAGATCCGAGAAATCGAGCGAGAGTGCAAGAGGAAGATGCCATACCAGCCCCAAGGGAGCAACGTACGACCTAGGTACATGCCCCCTGCACTGCAGTATGGATCGACCACTCCTGCATACCGCCCTGGTCAGCCAAAACAGCAACAACTCGTTGCACCGGCACCTCGCGTGCCCATGCCTCCTGCACCCCGACCTAACAAAGGCGCCCCTTTTCAAAACCCCCACCCCAACGTACCTGCTGCCATAGGCAACAGGGCATGCTTTGCATGAGGGGAAGTAGGACACTTCGCGAACCAGTGCCTAAGGAGAGGCCCTTGACAGCAGGGTAACGTGCCCAAGCAGAACCCGCGACCGAACGGAGGAGACAATCAAGGGAACCGTGGACAGCAGACTATGCTCGCGGCAACGTGAACCATGCCTCTGCTGAGGAAGCACAACAGGCTGAGGACGTCGTAATCGGTATGTTCCTTGCCAACTCCAACCCAGCCACCATCTTATTTGATTCTAGAGCATCGCATTCCTTCATATCATCCAAATATGTTGCCAAACATCATCTACCCGTATCCCACTTAGAATGTGCTATGTTAGTTAATTCTCCTGGAGGAGAAATGAGGACTAATATAGTATGTCCTAAAGTAAGCCTTAAAATAAGGGGAGTAGACTTCCTTGCCAACCTTATTGTCTTGGACTCCCAAGGGATTGACATCATACTAGGAATGGATTGGCTAAGCAAGCACAACGGAGTAATCCAATGTGCTGAAAGGAGCGTGCAGTTGACAAATGAGCACGGTATTCGTGTCGAGTTTGAGTCAGCCCAGCAAACAACCGAACGGGCAAATTTGGACCACGTCGAAGGAACAACATTGGACAGCATTCCAGTGGTTCAGGAATTTTTGGACGTATTCCCGGAAGAGCTTCCAGGTATGCCACCTGACCGGGACATTGAGTTTGCCATCGATTTGGTACCCGGAACTGCACCCATAGCCAAGAGACCCTATAGGATGCCCGTCAACGAGCTAGTTGAATTCAAGAAGCGAATTCAGGAACAGTTGGAAAAGGGTTTTATCCGTCCAAGCTCGTCACCATGGGGAGCTCCGGTGCTCTTCGTAGACAAGAAGGATGGAACCCAAAGGATGTGCGTGGACTATAGGTCTCTCAACGAGGTAACAATCAAGAACAAATACCCTCTGCCCTGAATAGAGGACCTGTTCGACCAAATGAAAGGAGCCCGAGTGTTCTCCAAGATTGACCTTTGGTCAGCATACTTCCAGCTGAAGATTAAGCCTTCCGATATACCCAAGACAGCCTTTCGAACATGGTATGGTTCGTATGAATATACAGTCATGTCTTTTGGGTTGACCAATGCACCCGCATACTTCATGTACCTTATTAACAAGGTTTTCATGGAGTACTTGGACAAGTTCGCCGTGGTTTTCATCGACGACATTATGGTGTATTCAAAAAGTGAGAAGGAGCATGAAAAACATTTGAAATTGACCCTGCAGAAATTGCGAGAGCATCAATTGTATGCCCAAGCTTAACAAGTGTCAATTTTGGCTAAAGGAAATATCTTTCCTAGGCCACATTATCTCCAAGGAAGGGGTATCGGTTGATCCCGGAAAAGTAAGAGATGTTCTGAAGTGGGACCAACCGCAGAGTGTGAGGGACATTCGGAGTTTTCTTGGGATGGCTGGATACTATCGACGCTTCATTAAAGACTTCTCTAAAATAGCAAAACCTATGACGGAGTTGCTAATGAAGGGAAAAGTCTTACAATGGACACCAGCCTGCCAAGGAAGTTTTGAGGAACTCAAGAGAAGGCTAACCACAGCACCGGTTCTGGTATTCCCAGACGTAAGCAAGAGCTTTGACATATATTGTGACGCATCCAGACAGGGGCTTGGATGTGTGCTCATGCAAGAAGGACAAGTGGTAGCCTATGCCTCACGACGATTAAAGAGGCACGAGCTTAATTATCCTACACATGACTTGGAGCTAGCAGCAGTAGTGCATGCATTGAAGATTTGGAGACATTATATCCTTGGTCATCGATGTGAGATCTATACGGATCATAAGAGCCTCAAGTACATATTTACACAACAGACTTGAATTTGAGGCAACGTTGATGGTTGGAACTCATCAAGGATTATGATGTTGGAATCAACTACCACCCCGGGAAGGCCAATGTAGTAGCTGATGCATTGAGCAGAAAGGGAGCATGTCACCGACTCACGATTCGGGAACTACCACCCGAACTACGTAAGGAGTTCGAACGGTTACATCTCGGATTCTTGAACAAAATGGAAATAATGGAGATCCACTCCTCATTGGAGGAAGAAATAAGAGATGGCCAGGAAACGGATGAGGAGATCAAGGAGATCAAGGAAAGAATCCGACAAGGAATAGAGAAGGATTTCAAGGAGGATGAGAAGGGAACGCTTTGGCTAGGAAAAAGGATTTGTGTGCCTAACATAAAACACCTCCGCGACATGATATTAAAGGAGGCACATGATTCACCCTATTCTATACATCCCGGAAGCACCAAAATGTACAAGGATTTGAAAACTTGCTATTGGTGGGATGGTATGAAGAGGGATGTAGCTGAATACGTTGCCCTATGCCACACATGCCAACGGGTAAAGGCCAAACATCAAAGACCCGCTGGATTGTTGCAACATTTGAAGGTACCAGAGTGGAAGTGGGAAGACATCAGTATGGATTTCATCGTCGGATTGCCACGTACTCAGTCGGGTTACGACTCTATCTGGGTTATCGTGGACCGATTGACAAAAACCACCCATTTTCTCCCTGTAAGGGCCAATTACAATGTGGCACAATTAGCTGAGTTGTACATGGAACAGATTGTGTGCCGTCATGGAGTCCTGAAGAGGATAGTCTCAGATCGAGGTTCTCAGTTTACCTCTAGATTCTGGAGGAAGCTGCAGAAAGCCATGGGTACACGACTGGATTTTAGCTCCGCCTATCACCCACAAACTGATGGGCAAACTGAAAGGACAAACCAAATTCTGGAGGACATGTTGAGAGCTTGCGCATTGAAACGTGGGCGTAGTTGGGATAGGAGTTCACCGTATGCCGAGTTCTCCTATAACAACAGCTATCAAGCTAGCTTGAAGATGTCGCCTTTCGAAGCATTATAAGGTAGACGGTGTAGAACGCCACTGTTCTGGAACGAGACCGGAGAGAACCAGGTGTTTGGACCCGAAGTACTACAAGAAGCTGAAAAACAAGTCCAGACGGTACGGGAGAACTTAAAGGCTGCTCAGTCATGACAGAAAGGCTATGCGGACAATAGGCGAAGGAAGTTGACTTTCGAAGTAGGAGACTTCGTATACCTTAAGGTATCGCCTATCCGAGGCCAACGACGTTTTAACGTCAAAGGCAAGCTAGCACCTCGCTACATCGGACCATTTAAGATTCTGGACAAGCGAGGAGAAGTAGCCTATCAACTAGAGCTCCCAACCCACCTCTCCGACGTACATGACGTGTTTCATGTATCCCAGCTCAAGAAGTTCTTGAGAGTACCAGAGGAACAAGTATCAATGGGAGAGCTTGAACTTCAAAAAAACCTGACTTATGCGGAACACCCTGTCCGAATCTTGGATGTAAAGGAAAGGGTCACCCGGAACAAGATGATTCGATGGTGCAAGGTACAATGGAGCCATCACACCGAAGCTGAAGCCACATGGGAGCGTGAAGAGGATATCAAGGCAGAATTTCCCCATCTATTTTCTACTAATGAATCTCGAGGGCGAGATTCAATTTAAGGGGGGTAGATTTGTGACACCCTCATCTCGGGTGTCAGCATATGTTCATGCTTTATGAAGAGGAAACATTTTATGAAAAGAAGGAACAGAGAAAAAAATATCAGAAGGATGGCCAATAAGAGCCGAATCTAGCTCTCAGAAAATGCTGAAGACAACGCACCGCAGGCGACAGCCACGAGGCGTGTTCGGAGCTCGTCCCTACGAGGTGGGGAGAGGTCCGCTTCTAAAATAGCTACGTGGCAGATTCGGGACTCATCTCCGCAAAAGGGGGGAGGTCCGACCCTGGGGGACACGTGTTGCTCTCGGAGCTTTCCTCTGCGGAAGAAGCAAAGGCATTTCTGCAGGACACATGTCACCTTCGGAGCTAGTCATCACGGAAAACAAAGGACCGGTCGCACGGATACGTGTCGATCTCGGAGCTCACCTCCGAGAGGTCCGGTTCTATCGGACACAAGTCTCCACCGGAGCTTATCTCCGGGAGCTCTGTCGCTGCTGGACACGTGTCGACCTCGGGGCATGTCCCTGAAGAAGGAAGAAATGAAAGACCGGTGCCAACACGTGGCGTGCGCGGAGCTCACCTCCAAAGGAGGGGGGGAGGTCTCGCTCGTTGACACGCGGCACAACCGGAGCTCGTCTCTACGGAGAATGAGATACCAGGCCCCGGAAGGACACGTGGAGCCTCCGGAGCTCATCGCCGTGAAGGTAACGATTTCTGGAGCGGCTGTTACGCGTAAGAATACCGGTACGAAAAGGAAACCGATCTGAATTCCACAACGTTACCACACCAAATCAACTAAAGATAAGATGATAGGATCCAACGATGATCTGAATAAGACTCTTATTCGGGATACAATCAGATTAGGACTCTTCTCTTCCCGATTATAAATAGAACCCAGAACCTCTGGCCGAAACCACAAACTTCTTTTCCAACTCCTGTGCCGACGACTTAGAGCCCTAGCCCTAACTCGCCGAGTAAACCATCGCCGGAGTACAGCAGGGAAGATCGCCGGAGGAAGCCCAACGATCTTAGGAGGACCTCGAAGACCGAGAAGAACGTAAGGTAGGTCTCCAATACCACTTTACGACATCGTTGTGTTTTCTTTGCATCTGTTCTTTGATTCCTTTCGAACAGAAGCCTTCTCGTGGATAGATCACTTGATGATCAGGTTGATCTAAAGACAAGATCATCGCCACATCCACCTTTGATACGAACACCTCTGTCCATGCAAGCCATGCAAGAACACATACAAACGAATCTAATAAAACTAATCATAGGATAGCATGCATGTGCATCATCGCATCTAGTTTAAGGTTTGTGCATGATATTGATTGCTGCGAATCTTGTATGCACGTGATCCTACATAGCAGGACAAGCTCAGGGAGCTGTCTACGACGAAATGCAGCAACAAGGTTTTGAGATTCAAGAACAACCGGAACCGCAAGAACAAGGCAAGTGCTCCTTGACCATGTTGATCCTATGTTTTAGGTAAAACTATTTTGTTTTGCGAAAAGGTGTGTGTGCTGAGTCAAACATGATGGGAAACCCTTTTTATAGGAGTTTACTAGTATTGGTTAAACCACCCTTGTCGCCTAGGAAGTTTATGAGTCGGGTATGGTTTTTGCTTTAAGCTTCGCTGAGTCTATGGGATTGGGAAGCGAGATAGATGTGTCTAGCTAACTGCACTCGTAATGATAATGAGAAACTGACGATGTTAATGAACACGGGTCGAAGGGAGATCTAGGCAAGTCTGGGTTTGTGAATGAGGTAGCATGAGATGGTGATTTACTTGCCGTAGATCTAAGGACCGGTTCATGCATGCACATGCCAGGATAACAGTGCCACCACAAGGCCAAGTATGGTTGTGGCTTAGCTGAGTAATTAGGTAAGTTGCTAGAGTGTTATGGACTGTGGAAGGCGCGGGCAATGGGAGTCGAGTGAGGACTGCCCTGGGAACTGCATGGCACAAGAGGGGGCCCGTGGGTCGGAGAATTGGAGATTCTAGCCTGCCGGTGAAACCTTATTGGGTCCATACGTCTAGTAACCCCTTTGTAAAGGCTATTTTGTGATCTCTTGACCATACACCGACGGTTGTGTACTGGTATAATGGAGGTTCTGCAGTCACCGACGGGTGACGAAATCACTAACTTGTGGGTAAAGAGGTGCAAACTCTGCAGAGTCTAAAACTATCATGATAGCCGAGCTTACGAACACGAGCACCTGGCTAAACTGCCATGATTAGTTGGGATGGTTATTGCGATGGTTATTGGGAAGGTTCTTGGTTATGGTTATTGGTTTTGGTTATGGTATGGTTGTTGGGACTGTTGAGTCCGGGTGATAAGATGGTTGCATGACTGTTGAGTCATGGCAGCGAAACTGGTCTCGGTGTGATACAAAGTTGTTATGAGATAAGATGGTAGCGAATACGTGAAGGTATTCGTGAGATGGTAGCGAATACGTGAAGGTATTCGTGAGATGGTAGCGAATACGAGGAGGTATTCGTGAGTAAGAACGAGGTTGGTTAATGTTCGGGTGGAACATGGAAAGCAATGGAGGTATGTTGGTAATTTAATACATGCTGGGATTACATTCATCTAAAGTTAAGTTGCTGTTTTATCATGGTTTTATAAATCTGCTTTTATACAAATGAGCCCTTTTTATATCTACCTTGTTATGAGCTGCATATCATGTGTTTCCCGCACTTGCTGAGTACATCATTGTACTCAAACTTGCATTATTTCATCATCAACAACAGGAGAAGATTCCTATGAGGAACGAGTGGAGCATTAAGGCGTGTGATCAGTTCTCAACCTTGCCTGTGGGATGGAGTAGAGATGAAGTCACCGCTGCTTAGATTTGCTTCCGCATTAGTTAGAATTGCTTCCGCTACGTAGAAATAAGACTTCCGCTGTGAGCATGAGTCCAAGACCGATGAGGTATTGTAATAAACTCTGTTATTCGTGGTAATATATAATCTGAATTCAGTTTGTGGAACGTATGTGTATGTGTGATGAACATCCTGGGCACACATATGCATTAGTTCTCGGTTCCGTGGTTACCCACCGAATTGAGGGCGTCACAGCGGGAGCTCCGGCCCCGCTGGGCACGTGGGGCCTTCGGGCCTCGTCCCTGTTGAAGGGGCGAAACCTGGATCCTCCGGTCTTGCGCTGGAGTAGTCGATAGCTCCTTGTCCCCCACCTCATGCAGCTCCCGTAGCTATAACCTGGAGGTCCTGCACACAGGTAGAGGAAACGTAATTCTCCTCGGGGGGTTCTACTCTCCCCGTCTCTTAGTCTTATTCGGCTTACGGTCCTAGTCCGGTATACGGGGCTTGGGCAATTCTGTGCGCGAGGCACCGGGGCTCCGGCTCCCTCCAAGGTCCGGGTACGACCGTCCGGCCCCTAGTACCGGGCCGTACGGCGGAGAAGCAGAGTGCACATACTTTGGGTACGGAACCAGGCAAAGCGGCTGTACTCCCCTGGACCTCCGGAGGGCAGGGTGCGCACGCTTTGGGTACAGAGCCGGCTGAGCGGGATACGCACCCTGGACCCCCCATGCACGGCGCAGGCCTTTCCTGGAGGTGACCAACTGGCACCGCAACACCTGACTAGGGGAGGCCCGAGAGGCCCTCTGGCCATCGACAGGTGCCTCAAGCGCAACCGCCTTCGGTAGGATAGCAAATGCTTACTATGGATGAGCGAGGGAAAAGGGGAGCTAAATGTACGGTGAGCATACATAGAAAGTGCTGTCATAAAAATTAATGCGCAATTTAAATGAGCACATGAGAGAGATCAAGGTAGAACAGGTTTCTGTGTAAATGCCCATAGGAGGAAGGCAGGCTGTACATGGAGGCCACGACCCGCCCCATTAAGAAGGGAAGCAAGACTCTACGCGCTTGGGGTCGGAACCAGGCCAAGCTGGACGTAGTCCTGGACCGTCCCCTGAGACTTAGCTGCTCCGAGTGCTGTTCCTAGACTCTATGGGATTTATTACAGAAGGGTATGGCCCTGTTCTACTAATGCTCAGGAGGTAGAACTTACTGTGTTGTTCCTTGCTCCAAGGGTTCGGGAACGGATCCCATTCTTGGTTGAAAGGCATGTGTACCTGGGACGACAACTTTCGTGACTCGGAAGGGACCTTCCCGGCTGGGGGAGAGTTTATAGGTCCTTCATGAGAAAGTGTGAGCCGCGACACCAGGTTGCCTTCTTGCAGGTCCCTGACGCGCTTGGTCCTTTGGCGGTAGTGCTAGAGCACCAGCCGAGGCCGTGGGTTGCGGGGTGTCACCTGCAGTCGTGCCTCGTCGACAAGGTCGTTATCTTCACGCTGGAGCGGGTCCTGCGCGGCTTCTCCCGGGAGCCCCGGGGTACCTTCCCCTTCTGGCTAAGGTAGTCAAGAGGTAGGAGGACCCAGACTCTTCTTGGGAGACCCAAGGCGTCTTTCCCCTTCTGGATAAGGCCGTCAAGAGGTTGACTGACCCTGGGCGGCCCCCAGGAGGTCAGGCCGAGGCACAGAGACGTGTACTCGGGTGGAGCTGGCCCGGTTCTGCAACGTCGGGGCTGGTGCTTGGGCTGCTGCAACTACTTGGAGCTTCTCCAAGGTTGATATCGCAGCAGTGCAGTCTCCAATGACTTTTCGGGGCAGCCGTAGTCGGCTACTGCCCCGGCTTGTCATCACTGGAGCTGGAGTCCTCACCGTTGTGCACCGTCTTTATGGCGCGCTGAGGCTCCTGAAACCCCACCTGGTGGCCGACGCTGACTGAGGCGTCGACCTTCTGCTTGCCCTCCCTTTGACGGAAGGGCGGAGCATCAGCTCGTAGCTGCCTCCCTTTGCGAAAGCGCTCCGCGAGCTTCTTAATCTCCTGGCACTCAGCAGCAGTATGGCTTCTGGTGTCGTGCACGGGGCATGGCTCGCCTTGGTCACCATCTGGAGCTGGTGACTGTCGCTGCCTCTTGTCGGGGCGTGGCCCCGAGCTCCGCTGGATGCTGCTGCTGCAGCAACGGGAGCTGCGGTCGGTGGTTTCATCTTGCCACCACCCCGGTTCTTGATCTTCTTGCCACCTCCAAGGGAAGCAGCGCCAGATCCGGGCTGTCCTCCTGACTCGGAGGCTGGCAGTGAGTGCCAGTTCCGCCCTTCTGCTGCCCTGGCGCACTTGTCCACCAGGCTGAAGAGCTCTGAGACGTCGCGAACCTCTCTGGTCGCGAGCTTCTCAAGCATCTTCTTGTCCCGTACACCCTGCCGGAACGCCACCACCACAGAAGCATTTTGGATATGCGGGATGGTGTTCCGTACCTGGGAGAACCGCTGGATGAAGGAGCGCAGCGTCTCTCCAGGTTGTTGCTGGATGGCGTGGAGGTCGAGCTCCGTGCCAGGCCAGGTGTAAGAGCTGCCGAAGTTAGCAGTGAACAGCCGGCAGAGCTCCCCCCAGGAGGTTATGGACCCCTGGGGGAGATTCATGAGCCAAGACCGGGCTGGGCCGGTCAGGGCGACGGGGAAGTAGTTGGCCATGACGGCCTCGTCCCCTCCTGCAGCAAGGATGGCGGTGGAGTAGATCTGGAGGAACTCCGCCGGGTTGACGCTGCCATCGTACTTCTCAGGCAGGTGCGGCCGAAACTTGCGTCGCCACTTCACGATGCGAAGGTGTGGCGCCAGGACCGCACATCCTGCTCCTGTTGCTGCAGGTGTTGGTGCTGCGAACGCTTGGTTCGCTGCCAGCACTGTATACCCCGGTATGGGCAAAGCTGCACCATAGACCGGAGGCGCCATTTGCAGGGCATATGGCTGGGGCATATGCTGTGTGGCCTATGCCTGGGGTAGAGATCGTGTGGCGAATGTCTGCGACCCAGGCTGGGTTGAGGCGGTCGACATGCTGTCGCCGGCCTCTTGGTTGTGATGCCTTTCTCGCCGTCGCTCGATGACCACTCGGGCATCGTCGCCCAAGTGGCGTCGTTCCAGCTCCGACCTTAGGTCCGCCGATGGGAGCCTGGTGGAGCGGGAATCTGCCGTCTGCCCGTCAACCGTTGGCGTGCGCGTCAACGACACAGCCGCTTGACTGGGACGTCGTCCCCGCCGAAGTCAAGGGTTGGCGGCGGCGAGGACGAGACGGTCTACATCGCGAATCCACTGCTGGGTCGCTGACTGTGGCGCGTCCCCGGCAGGTGGATTGTGCAGTAGCGCTCGTGCTGCAGCTAGTGCGTCCCTGTGGGAGACACTCAGCGCTGCAGTTGATCTCACGCTCGCTGGAGCCTGTGCTGCCGGAGTCGGCTGCTGGCTCCCAGCTTGCGCCGACACACTCCGTCCTAAGTGTGTCGAGATGTAGTCCCCCCTGGTCACCGTTCATCGCGAACGTGGCCGGGGAGAGCTTGCCGCTGAAGGAAGCTTCATCATCTTCGTCGGTAGAAGCTCGTCACACAACGGAAAAGCCCCTACCTGGCGCGCCAAATGTCGAAGTGTGTAGCCGACACTTCCCCCAGGCCTGCTCTGGGCAGCCCGCGGAGGTTCTTTTTTGGAGGGGCTAGTCACTCACAGAGAGCTCACGCGTTAGGGACGATTGAGGGAGAAGCTTGACACAGGGATTTTTTACGTGGTTCAGGCCGCCGGAGCGTAATACCCTACGTCCACGGTGAGCATAGGTGCTCAGTGTATTGCTTGTTGCTCAAAACCGGAGTCCTGAGCTTGAGGATGAGTCGAACCTAAGGATGCGAATAGCTGGAGTGCGAACCCTTGCTAACGTTGCCTACCCGAGCCTTTTATAGTCCAAGGCTCGGGCGGCTTACAAGGTGGGCCCGAGACCCGACAGGTGGTCCCGGGGAGATTGCCTGCCATCTACCTATCTGCAGTTATACTGGTAGTTGTCTCTGGCGAGGGCTTCCGAGTCTTCGTTCTGCCGCCCTGCCCATGCCGCAAGCGAGTCGTAGTGGTTGGCAGGGGCGGCAGGGGATGTCTTGTCGCTGTGTTTATTGGCGGGCAGGCTCTGACGCAGCGCGCCAGTCTGCGATGTGACTGGGCGCAACGGCACCTGACATAGGCGTGCTCCGCGTCTCCGTGCCTTGGGAAGGCGCGGGTCTTGAATACCTTGTTCAGGCAAGGTATGGCGCGTCTTTACTACTGCTGCCTACTGCGCGGGGGCAGGCAGCGCTGCTGTGCTGGCTACAGGGTGGGTCCGGAGCTCTCCTCTGAGGAGAGGGAGATCCGGCCCTGCGGGACACGTGGAGCCTTCGGAGCTGTCCCCGCGGAGGGGGGGGGAGGTCCGTCTCTGCTGTCCACGTGGCGGGCCCGGAGCTCTCCTCTGAGGAGAGGGAGGTCCGGCCCCGCTGGATACGTGGAGCCTTCGGAGCTCTCCCCGCGGAGGGGGGAGTTCTAGCTCTGCTATCCACGTGGCGGGCCCGGAGCTCTCCTCTGAGGAGAGAGAGAGGTCCGGCCCCGCTGGACACGTGGATCCTTCGGAGCTCTCCCCGCGGAGGGGGGAGGTCCGGCTCTGCTGTCCATGTGGCGGGCCTGGAGCTCTCCTCTAGGGAGAGGGAGGTCCGGCCCCGCTGGACACGTGGAGCCTTCGGAGCTCTCGCTGCGGAGGGGGGAGGTCCGGCTCAGTTGGCCACGTGGCGGGCCCGGAGCTCTCCTCTGAGGAGACGGAGGTCCGGCCCTGCTGGACACATGGCGCCTTCTGAGCTCCCCCTGCGGAGAAGGGCGGGGTCCTTAGGCAGTTTCCCCTATGCGCGGGGGTACCCCATATTGAGGGTACCGACGGAGATGAATTGGAGGGAGATCTAGGCAAGCTTGGTTGTGGATGAGGTAGTATGAGATGGTGGTTTTCTTGCTGTAGATCTAAGGACTGGTTCATGCGAGCCATGCCAGGATAACAGTGCCACCACAAGGCCAAATATGGGTGCGGCTTAGGTGACTAATTAGATAAGTTGCTAGATTGTTATGGACCGTGGAAGGCGCGGGGAATGGGAGTCGAGTGAGGACTGCCCTAGGAACTGTATGGCACAAGAGAGGGCCCGTAGGTGGGAGAATTGGAGATCCTAGCCTGCTGGTGAAACCATAGTGAGCCCATACATCTAGTAGCCCCTTTGTAAAGGCTATTTTGTGATCTCTTGACCATACACCAACGGTTGTGTACTGGTATAATGGAGGTTCTATAGTCGCCGATGGGTGACAAAATCACAAACCTGTGGGTAAAGTGGTACCAACTCCGCAGAGTGTAAAACTATCATGATAGCCGAGCTTACGGTCACAAGTGCCTGTACAACTCACATGATTAGATGGGATGGTTATTGGGATGGTATTGGATTTGTTTTGGTTTGGTGTTTGGAATTGGTTTCGGAACTGTTAGAGTCCTGGTAATGAAATTGGTTTCAGGACTATTAAGTCCGGGTAATGAGATTGGTTGCATTACTGTTGAGTCATGGCAATGAGCATTGGTCTCGGTACGAGACGGAATTGAATATGAGATGAGATGGTAGTGAATTCAAGATGGTATTCATGAGCATGTGAAAAGTTGAGCAAGATAAATGTCTGGTTGAGACATGAAAAGTGGTGAATCATGATGGAGGTATGTTGATGTTTAAATACATGTTGGGATTACATTCACTTAAAGCTAGTTGCTGTTTTACCATGTATTGTGAAATAAACTTTGCTTTTTGCAATGAGCCCTTTTATACCTACCTTTTTGTAAGCTACATGTCATACTTTCCGCACTTGCTGAGTACGTCATGTACTCACCCTTGCATTATCATACATCATCAGCAACAGGAGAGGAGTACTATGAAGACCACGTGGAGTATTAGGCGTGTAATCTGCCCTCAACCTTGCCTGTGGAGTAGAGATGGAGCTGCTGCTACTGCTTAGTTGCTTCCGCAATAGTTTAGAAGACTTCCACTGCTAAGATAAGACTTCCGCTGCTAGAATGAGTCTAAGACTCATGAGACATTGTAATAAACCCTGTTATTCGTGGTATTATTCTAAAATTCAGTTTGTGGATTATATGTGTATGTGTGATGAACATCCTGGGCACACATAGGCATCAGTCCAGGTTCCTCACAGAACCGGGGCGTCACAGATTGGTATCAGAGCCACGGTTGATCGTAGGTCACACGCCTAGATAGGTCACAGATTGGTATAGGTACCACGGTTGACTGTAGGTCACATGTCTCGATAAGATCATAGATTTGTACAACTCACATATTGGTATCAAGCTATCACGGTTGACTGTAGGTCACAAGCCTAGATTGATCACAGATCGGTAGCAGAACCACGGTTGACCGTAGGACGCAAGCCTAGTCACAGATTGGTATTAGGAGCCATGCTGGACATAGGATGCAAGACTAGGTAGAGTGCATAGATTGGCATTGGAACCACCTAGACTATAGGACAAAGTCACAGATTGGTCACAGATTGGTATCACCCCAAACCACATAGGACCAACATTGAGTAAGCCTTCAATAGGAGTTGTGTGCTGAACTTTTGTGATGATTGTTGTGCTTGAGTGCTTAGTGTGAGTTGTTGAACGTATCAGCGCTGTCCATATCCACACAAAATAGAGAGATGTGAGATGCTTCGGCACTTGTTCACATCCTCATATAGGATGACATACAGTCCATTCACCTTGATGCATATAGTTGTGAGGGATCACTCTAAACTTCTAACCTCTATTCTACTCAACTCTCTCTCACAGATGGTGAGAGGAAACGCCAGCTGTCAAGGGAGGAACGTCCGTGGCAACCAAGAGGATGACCACATTGAGGTTCCTGAGAATGACAACCCCGGAGTTGGTGCAAACAACCTGGAACGGTTGATGGCCATGCAGAATCAGCTCATGCAAACCATGATCCAAACTTTGGGTCAGCTGCAAGCCAACAACAATAACCCCGTTCCTGCACCACCGCACCACCACCGCCACCACCGCCGGCTCATAACCGATTGGGAGAGTTCATGAGAACTCGACCACCCACTTTTGCACAAGTTAATGATCCCATGGAGGCCGACAAATGGTTGAAGTCCATTGAGAAGAAGCTTGCCATAGTTCAGTGCAATGACTGAGAGAAAGTCCTCTTTGCATCGCACCAACTTATGGGAGCAGCCGCTGACTGATGGGACGCCCTATGAAACGCTCATGTTGACCCGGAAACTATTACTTGGACTGAGTTCAAGGAGAGTTTCCGCTCTCATTACATCCCTGCTGGAGTAATGATGCTAAAAAGGAAAGAGTTTGAGGGTCTCTGCCAAGGACAGAAGAGCGTGAATGAGTACCTCAACAAGTTCAAGCAACTGTCACGATACGCCCTCAAAGATGTCAACTCAGACCAACGGAAGCAGTACTTATTCATGAGGGGTGTCGGTACCCTCAATACAGGGTACCTCCGCAGACAGGACAAAACCGCCTAAGGACCTCGCCCCTTCCGCAGGGGTGAGCTCCGAGGGCGCCACGTGTCCAGCCGGGCTGGAGCTCTCCCTCTCCTCAGAGGACAGCTCCGGGCTAGCCATGTGGCCAGGCGGAGCCGGACCTCCCCCCTCCGTGGGGGTGAGCTCCGAAGGCTCCACGTGTCCAGCGTGGTCGGACCTCCTCTCTCCTCAGAGGTGAGCTCCGGGCCCGCCACATGGCAAGAAGAGCCGGACCTCCCCCTCCGTGGGGGTGAGCTCCAAAAGCTCCACGTGTCCGGCGGGGCCAAACCTCCCCTCTCCTCAGAGGTGATCTCCGGGCCCACCACGTGGCGAGCAGAGCGTAACCTCCCCCTCCACAACGGTGAGCTCCGAAGGCTCCACGTGTCCAGCGGGGCCGGACCTCCCTTCTCCTCAGAGGTGAGCTCCGGGCCCGCCACATGGCCAGCAGAGCCGGACCTCCCCCCTCCGTGGGGGTGAGCTCCGAAGGCTCCACGTGTCCAGCGGGGCCGGACCTACCCTCTCCTCAGAGGAGAGCTCCGGGCCCGCCACGTGGCCAGCAGAGCCGCGCTGCCTGCCCCGGCGCGGTAGGCGGCGGGAGTGAAGACCCGCGCCTTCCTAAGACGTGACATTAAAGACCCGCGCCTTCCCAAGGTGCGGAGACGCGGCGCATGCCTGTCAGGAGGCACTGTGACCAGTCACAGTCAAGACAGGCGCACAGTTTCAGGAGCAATATACCAATAAATGTTGCGACAAGACACACCCTGCCGCCCCTTCCATCATCAACCACTACGCCTAGCTTGCAGCATGGGCAGGGCGACAGGACGAAGGCTAAGAAGCTACCACCAGAGACAGCTACTGGCATTCACTGCGAGATACAGTATATGGCATGAAATCACCCCGGGACCACCTGTCGGGTCCCAGGGCCCACTTTGTAAGCCACCCGAGCCTTGGACTATAAAAGGCTCGGGTAGGCAACGTTACAAGGGGTTCGGATCCATTGGCATTCGACCTATAGCTCACCCAGACCGTCAAGCTTAGAACTCCGGTTCTAAGCGCCAAGCAATACAACGAGCAACTTTGCTCCTGTGGATGTAGGGTTTTACACTCTAGCGGCCTGAACCACGTAAAAATCCTCGTGTCAACCATCTCCTTTATTCGACCACTCCGGCGAGACCCTCGCGAGAGGACTAGCCCCTCCGAAAAAGAACCTCCGCGGGCTGCCCAGAGCAGGCCCGGGGGAATTGTCGACCGCAGATGCTTCGACATTTGGCGCGCCAGGTAGGGGCTTTTCCCTCTTGCGTCGAGTCTTCACCGACGAAGATGACCAAGCTTCCTTCAGTGGCAAGCTCTCCTCGCCCTTGTTCCCGACGAACGATGACCAGCAAGGCTTACGTCTCCACGCACTGAGGGAGGAGTGTGTCGGGACAGGCCGGGAACCCGCAGCGAACTCCAACAATGCGGACTTCTGCAAGCCCAAGATCTGCTGCGGCACCAAGTGTTACTCAAGGGAGTACACTAGCTGCAGCACAGGCACTCCTATACAATCCACCTGCTGTGGACGCTCCCTAGGGGGGCACCCAGCAGTGGATTCGCGACGTTGACCGCCTCGTCGTCGCCGCCGCCAACCCTCCGCTACGGCGGGGAAGACACCCCGGTCAACCGGATGTGTCGCTGTCGCGCACGCCAATGGTTGACGGGCAGACGGCAGACTCCTGCTCTACCAGGTTCCCAACGGCGGACCTGAGGTCAGAGCTGGAGCGACGTCACTTGGGCGAGGATGCCCGCGTGACCATCGAGCGACGGCGGGAGAGGAATCGCAATCACGAGGTCGAATACAGCATGTCGACCGCCTCGACACAGCCTGGGCCGCAAACGTTCGCCAAGCGACCTCTGCCCCAGGTGTACACCACGCAGCATATGCTGCAGCCATATGCCATGCAGTCGGCGCTCCCAGTGTATGGTGCACCGTTGCCCATGCCGGGGTACACCGTGCCAACAACGGACCAGGGGTTCGCGGCACCAGGATCTGCAGCGGCAGGAGCGGGGTGTGCGGCCCTAGTGCCCCACCTTCGCTTCGCAAGGTGGCCACGCAAGTTCCGGCCACACCTACCGGAGAAGTACGACGGGAGCTTCAACCCGGCGGAGTTTCTGCAGATATACTCCACCGCCATCCTTGCGGCAGGAGGGGATGAGGCCGTCATGGCCAACTACTTCCCCCGTCGCCTTGACCGGCCCAGCACGGTCATGGCTCTTGAACCTCCCCTAGGGTTCCATAACCTCCTGGGGAGAGCTGTGCCAACAGTTTATGGTGAACTTCGGCAGCTCCTACACCAGTCCCGGCACGGAGCTTGACCTCCATGCCATCCGACAACAACCTGGAGAATCCCTGTGCTCCATCCAGCGGTTCTCCCAGGTGCGGAACACCATCCCCCACATCTAGAATGTGTCTGTGGTGGTGGCATTCCGACAGGGTGTTAGAGACGAGAAGATGCTCGAGAAGTTGGCCACCAGGGAGGTGCGCGACGTCTCGGAGCTCTTCAGCCTGGCGGACAAGTGCGCCAGAGCTGCAGAAGGGCACAACTGGCACTCACAGCCAGCCTCCGAAGCAGGAGGACAGCCCGGTGCTAGCGCTGCTTCCCATGGGAGCAGCAAGAAGATCAAGAAGAAGGGCAGTGGCAAGATCAAGCCGCCGGCCGGAGCTCCCGTTGCTGCAACTGCAGCACCCAGCGGAGCTCGGGGGCCACGCCCCGACAAGAGGCCACGACGGTCACCCGACGGAGGTGACCGATAAGAGCCGTGCCCGGTGCACAACACCAGGAGCCATACTGCTGGTGCATGCCAGGAGATCAAGAAGCTCACGGGGCGCTTCCGCAAGGGGAAGAAGCCGCACGCAGATGCTCCTCCCTTCCGCTAGAGGGAGGGCACGCAGAGGGTCAACCCTGAGGACAACGGCGACCAAGAGATGGGGTACCAGGAGCCCCAGCGCGCCGTGAAGATGGTCCAAAACCATGGGGACTCCAGCTCCAGTGAAGACGAGCGCCAGAAGGTGCTCCACGTCATCTACGGAGGGTCCTCGGACCCCTCGTCCCAGAATGCAGTCAAGACCCTGCGCCGAGCAGTGGCGTCGGTGGCCCCTGCACCAAGCGCCCCGTCGCACCTCAAGTGTTTAGGGACCCCCATCAACTTCGACGCCTCCAACTGCCCCAAGAACATGGCTGGAGCCGGACAGCTACCTCTCTTGGTAGCTCCCACCATCACCAATGTGAAGATGTACCACATCCTAGCGGATGGCGGGGCCGGCCTCAACCTCATCAGCCGTGCAGCTTTCCAGAAGCTGCTCGGAGCACCGGACAACTACCGGACAGAATACATTCTGTTCAATGTGGCGGAGGTCGACCTCCCCTTCAACGCCATCATCGGCAGGCCGGCCCTGTACCGATTCATGGCAGTATCCCACTACGGCTACCTCATCCTGAAGATGCCTACACCAACCGGCATCCTCAGGATCCGTGGAGACCGCACTGCCGCAGTGTCAGCCTTGGAGAAGCTCCAAGCACTTGCGACAGCCTGAGCACCTGCCCCTGGCGTTGCATGTGACGCCCTCAATTCTGTGGGAAAACCACGGAACCAAGAACTAATGCATATGTGTGCCCAGGATGTTCATCACACATATACATATATTCCACAAACTGAATTCAGAATATATATAACCACGAATAACAAAGTTTATTACAACGTCTCATGAGTCTTGGACTCATGCTTACAGCGGAGGTCTTATTTCTATGCAGCGGAAGGCTTTATTTTAATGCGGAAGAAAAAAGTAATGCGGAGGCAAATCTAAGCAGTAGTGGGTCCATCTCTACTCCCTCCACAGGCAAGGTCGAGAACAGATCACACGCCTTATTGCTCCACTTGATCTTCATAGTAGGCTTCTCCTGCTGCTGATGATGAAGTAATAATGCAAGTTTGAGTACAATGATGTACTCAGCAAGTGCGGGAAAACACATGATATGCACCTCATAAACAAGGTAGGCATAAAAGGCTTATTTGCAGAAAAGCATATTTGTAAAATCATGATAAAACAGCAACTTAACTTTAGATGTAATCCCAGCATGTATTAAATTACCAACATACCTCCATCACTTCCTGTGTTCCATCCGAACATTAACCAATCCTTTATTCATACTCACGAATACCTCCTTGTATTCGCTACCATCTCACCTTGTAAAACCACCTCGTCTCACACCGAGACCAATCTCATGTCATATCCCAACAGTCATGCAACCATCTCATCACCCAGCCTCAACAGTCCAAACCAAACCATAACCAAACCAATAATCATAAACAAGAACCTTCCCAATAACCATCCCAATAACCTGTAAGGGCCTCAGTTTTTGACACTCATTTGCAGTGTTCATCACCACACCACACACCTCATTTGAGGAAGAATGATGAACACAAATAAAGAGCAAGTAACAATTATCAACATGCTCATTAGGGAACAAACTCACATATTGCAAAAGTGGTACTTCCCACATGTGATATAGATGGGCTGGACATATGAAAACTCCTACACTTTGCTAAGGATGTCCATGCCAAGTTCCACCCAAATTCAAAACCTTTTTGAGGTCATTTTGGGTATGGTTAGGAAGGGGACAGTTTGAAACCATATTCAAATTCAAACTGTTTTCACCCACTGAATTTGAAAGTGGAAGGCATATTTTTGCTCAGCACATTTTTGTGAGCTCACACACCAATTTTCACTCCATTTGGAGTTGATCTTGACATGAGCTAAGGGAGAGAAATTCAAACTTTATTTGAATTTCAAACTGCACTTGTGCTGAAATTCATTCAAACCAAACCTCATTTGAACTTTGATCAATTCAAATGGCTCTTGGGTGAATAATTTGAATTGCCAAGGGTAGAATAGGGTTCACTGTTTACCACAGCTGTTAGGAATAAATTTCAGAGGTTAAAAGAGAAGTGGGACCCACATGTCAGCCTCAGCCTCAAAGCAAACCGACTGAAACACAGTTCAGTCGGTTCCCGGCAGCTGTGCGCGCGCGCCACCGAAGGGGGCAGCCGGCGCCAGCTCCTGCTGCGTGCCCCAAGCCGGAGACCAGCCGGCCGGGCTATTTATTCCCTCCCCGGCGTGCTTCAGTCACCATTTCCTCGAGCTGCCGACGCACACGACTTGTTTTTCCACTGCCATCGCCGCCGCTCGAGTTCCTGCTTGATCAAGCCGATCGCAGCTCCCTCTTTCCATTCCAAGGTCCCAGCAAGGTACTAGCAACCATCCTCCATCCTTCCCATTGATAGAAATCGATTGAAACCGAGTGATATCGGCTGTGCCGAAAGATCAAACTCGGAACTGGAAACCGCCGCACCTCGGGCTCTCGTGGACAGCCCAACCTGGGCGTTGTCACGCCCGAGCCAAGGCACCCTTGGACGCGCAAGTGATCGGTGCTGCTCATCCCCGAGCCACAGCTCGAGTGGTTGCTCACCGGCGGCGAATTTCCATTTTTCCCCTTTCTGTGTGCAGAACGACCCTCGGGTACGATTCTGTTTAATTCGTGCTCTAGAAAGGATTAGAGGGCCTCAGGCCACTCCCACACGAACTAGACACGGTGACGCACAAGTTGCCTTCACAACTCTGGGCCGGAGAACTTCTGTGCCCGGCGTAATTCAAGGTCTACTAATGGCGGAACGCACGGGGGGTATCGGGCGCACGGTGAGGACCTATTTCGGGCCTTCCCCGAGCTGCCCCGAGTTCATGTCGACCTTCTCTGAGGTCCACTGATGCTCCCCGACCGGTTTCCCAAGTAGCTGAGGCACTAGGAGCATCAGCCGACATGGCCGAAGTCGTTCCGATATGGCGGCTCGTCGCCGACCATGCTCCGGCCGTTGTCATGAGCAGCTGACCCTCGGATCATGTTCCCCAAGTAAAAGTAGGCAGGGGCGGCCAGAATCAAGAAGTTTGAAGCTGTACAGCAGCCGGCGGCGAGCTCTCCGGCGAGGTCCCTCGGCGGCGGAGCGCGGGTGTCGCGAGGTTGAAGAAGGGGGTGGACCCCAGCTGTCAGCGGCCGATATTTTGAATCGGGATCCGGCTGCGGCCGGGATCGGGTGTGCTGGCGCGCAAAAGCCTTGTGGGCCGCGGTGTGCTGTCGCTTCGGCGTGCGACGCGTGTCCCCTGGGCCCACGCGCGAGTTTAAACTTTTCCCCGATTTTCAGATTTCCTTCAAACTTCAAATCCTTATAACTTTGGCTAGAAAGCTCCAAATTGAGTGAACCAAATTTTGCTGGATTCAGCTCTTTGAGTACTTTCCAGAAAATCAAGTTTCACTTCATGAAATTCCCTAATTCTCCAGAATTAATTCCTTAATGTTTAAACTGTTAGGAATTTTAACTGGAGAATCCTTTGGCGGAAAATCCTGAAATTTTGCTGAGATGTTCACCAAAATATCATTGAGCTACCATAAAAATTTCAGATCCATTTGAGCTCATTTAGTCCACCTAATGGTGTGATTAGTAAAACTGTTCCAGAGAAAATAGAAAATGTTCAGAAACATTTTCAGAATTTTCTCTGAAATTGTTTAGCTCATATCTTTAGTTAGAGACTTCCAAATTAAGTGAGACCAATTCCATTAGAACCCTCTGAAAATCTAGTTTTCAGAAAGTCATAGTTTGTTTCATGAAACTACCTAGAACACCCTAAAAGCCTTTAATTAAGGTCAAGGACATAATTATTTGTGGAGGGCTCAAATGAGCTTTGCTGCAACTAAAACTTGACCAAGTCTCTGTTTAGGTTGTAACCAAGCCACAGTAAAAGTTTCACAGTCATTAGGTCTATCTAGTAAAGGTTATAGACTTCACAACTTCAAAGTTAATACAAAAGCATTTAATTAATACATACATTGTTCTTATCATGTAGTCGCTAAGGTCGAGGAGGAACCCGAAGTCCTAGACTTCGTTACTCCGGAGGAACAGCTAGCCTACGACCAAGAGCAGCAAGGCAAGCCCCGGTTTGCATTAACCATTTTATAAATTTTTATTGTTTTGAGCACATACTTGTTTTCTTTATGTTGTGCATCAGAGTCTTGTTTGGAAACCCCACTGCATAGCCAAGAAAACCATGGGTTGGGGTTTAGGATTGCAAACCCCGTTAGCCACTGCATTGCTAGGATAGAGTAGGATTCGGTACAAGTCGAGTAGTTGGAACTACTCGCGAGAATAGGCTAGAGGCACATTGCTCGGGTAGAGATAGCACATGAAACACATGGCAAGAAAATGAGACCGAGCGGAGAGTAAGGGCAGCAGGACTTTGGGGCCTGTGTGCTGTAGCTCCGCTTGTGTCGATTGAGGACCGAGCCGTGTGCGGGCCTGTTGAACAAGCTAGAACAGTACCGAAGACCTACCGGCTATATGGGAACCGGGAAACTGATGTAACTCGGGTAGCTGGGTATTGAGGCATTGCCCGTCGTTCAGAGGGTAGGTTGAGAGCTCGAGGTGTAAATCAGCTGGCGGCACAGAGATGCGCGTGCAGGGACCTCTTGCTCGGGACGATGGGACCGGTTCAATATTTGGCTAACGGGTGAAAGGTAGTCGCGTACGGCGTCCGTGATGGTTGTTGTAGGCAACATCGAGTACGGGCGTACGTGACGGGTTGTTCGGGTAACCCTGCAGGTGTAAATCGATTATAATCGCCGTCCCTCGCGGTCAGTGAGTACCACTTGTTCACTGTACCGTGACGTAGAATGAACAGGCTAGTTACATGTTAAAATGTTGCTGATTGAAAGCTGGACATTGATTGTTAATGATATGCTGTAGCTTAGTGCTAACTAAAGTTCTTTTCAACTTTGGGCAAAGTACATGAGAGAAATGCGTTTCTTGTTTGATTGTGGCTCTCTCATGTGCCTTAGCGTAAAGTTCTCCACAACCTGCTGCTAAAACTTGAAAGT
This sequence comes from Neostapfia colusana, assembly GCA_030760725.1. Classification (NCBI taxonomy): domain Eukaryota; kingdom Viridiplantae; phylum Streptophyta; class Magnoliopsida; order Poales; family Poaceae; genus Neostapfia; species Neostapfia colusana. The sequence goes on along the minus strand of JASWHV010000005.1, from coordinate 32,609,006 downwards.
AAGGTTCTACTAATTAGGCGAGTCTTTGCGAAAATGATTTTTACCTCATGCAACCCATTACCCTCATGTAGAAGTTCCATGTTTAGGTGAGACGGGTCAGACTTGCTGAGCCTTCGTGCTCACTGCTTGTGTTTGAAGCTTTTGCAGGGTTCTATGAGGAAGGGACTCCCGAAGAGGAGACGGAACCCCAGGAGGGGAACCCCGTCGAGTGGGAGTCGTGCACGCCGCAGAGTTAGTGTGCGTGTGTGCTAGCAAGGACACGTTCGAGGGCTGAACGTGTACTTGATGCTTAGTCTACGCCCGCGAGTGTGGACTAAACTTATTTTGATGTAAACATGTTAATAAACTTGTTTATGTAATAAAGCTTCCGCTTCCGCTTTGTACCTTTGACGTGTGTTATACGGTGCTGTGCAACGCAGCACCCCTCAGCGTGATCCTGGCTCGACAGGACCAGTGGGGTCGTGTCAGCGTGGTATCAGAGCTCGCTTGAGGTTTAACACAGTACAAAGGTCTTCTTTTTCAAAAATCCAGTGAGGAACGAGTTAGTAGCCCGTATAAGGATGTTATTAGTATATAGAAAGTGGCTTAGTAACCTATTTGTTATGTCGGAAAATCGTGCATCTCGGGACGTTCATGTCTTGGGGGGTGCACGTAAGCGCTGTCCACCAGTGCGCACAAGCTGAAGGGTGGAGCCCCACGGGTGGCAGGTAACCCGACCCGCTTTGATATCCTCTACGACTCTTCATGTCGTTTGGGGTATTCGAGCAACGTCTGTCCCTGGCGTGCGTGGTGCAACATGGGAGACCACGTCACGTGGTCTGAAACGTGAACACGTAACTCAAGGCGTGTTTGGCTTGAGAACATCCGGGCGAGTGATGACGGCCGGGTGTACAAACTGTATGGATTCCGGGCTCGGTGTGCAGCCGAGTCTGATGATTGTTTGAGTTTCTGCAGGTAGCCTTACCACGAAACGGTAGACGTGTAGCATCCGTGTGCGAGTGACGAGTAGTGCCACTGAACTAACGAAGCCGGCTAAATCCGGTATAGGTTTTTCCTTTGTGAGGACGTAGTACCGACATAATCTGGTGACGCCTCGACGTCACACCCAACTAAATGAACAACTTCATTTAAAAACTTGAAGGTTTTGATCCAAAGTAGTAAAACTTGATGTAACTCCTTCCCTTGAACAGGATATTCAAAGTTAATAAGTTTTCAACTTATAGGATGTTAAGGACAGAGCACTCTGTTTTCAGCTAAATCAAGGCTGAAGTTAATCAGAGGTTAGAGGTTGAGTTCTTTCGAGGTTGGGGTCGTATGATACATTTCTGGAAAGCTTTGGAGGAGCTTTACAACTTTTCTGTTGAGTTCCAGAGGTGTTTCATCCCTTAACCACTCGAAAAATGCAGTAGAGTTGAAACTGTCCAGAAAACAGGACGGAGCAAAGACTCTCTGTAGACTCTCTGTAAATTAAGCATAACTTCTTGCATAAAAATCCAAAAATAGAAAATGAGGTGGTTCTGGGAAGCTTATGAGATGGGTTACAACTTTGTAACAGAAAGTTTTGTCAGATTAGGAACAGAATTAACTGGAATTCTTGGATCAAATCAGTACCTAAGGCAGGGAGGTGCTGTCCAATTATTTCCAGAAATTCTGTTAACTTTGACATCTCATAACTTTTGAACCAGAGCAGATCTTAGGCCAACCAAATACTTTCTGGAAAGCTATTGAAGTTAACTTTAACTTTGATGTTGAGCTCCAGGACTGGTTTTGCTTTTAACCTGGCCTAAATCAGATTGTTATGGAAACTGGTCAGGGCTGTCATGGGAACAGCAGATCAGCAGTCAAATTTGTTTAAAAATTTGAACTATGTTTCCAAGTGTTATGGGTTCAATGACATGTCTTATGTTATAACTCCATAGGTTACTGTTTAAATAAATATTTGACATTTCTCAAATATATTTTTACAGATGGCAGCAGATAAACAGTTGGAGAACGGGTGGGTAGTTTCCCACTGTTCTGACCGTAGCGGCTACCCGAAAGCATTGTGGCAAATGCTCCAATATTTCGGGTACAATCAGATGCCGCAATACTTCGCCAAGGAAGAAGGCGAAGAGGGGAACAAGACGTGGACGATCCATGTCGAGGTTCCTGCAGGGCCTACGCCACCCGGTTGGGTGCCATTCACCGTCACGGTGAGAGGAAGACAACCGGAAGGGATGTGGCAAGTGGCAGCCCGTGACACTATGTCACGTTTCTGCCAGCTACATGTGCAGGCTATGGAGGGTACTCCATACGCACTCGTTCCGGTGGAGGGACGAGCTCAGCATGTGTGGGAAGATAGGTACCTGGAGGCAACAGACCCGAATTGCCCAAGGTACAACCCCGCGGAGGCCAACCTCAGCCTCCAAATGAGGGCGGGAAACGCTGTGATGGACAGCCAAGCTGTTCATACGGAGCATCTCGCCACCAAGCTCAAGGAGAGCACAAGCCGTGGAGATCATTTCGAGGGTGCTCACAGCGCACTCCGTAATGTGCTCCTTCCGACGATCAAGCGATTGAATGAACAACATAATCAGTTGCGTCGTCTGAAGAAGGCAAAGAAGAAGAGCCGTGTTGACATCGCGGCGTTACAAGAGCTGGTGCAGACCCTAACCCAGCAGAACGAGGACCTTACTCAAGAGCGGGACGACGCTATTGAGGAAGGACAAGGCTGGGAAGAGGACTACAACCAGGCTATGGACGAGGTGCATGCATTGCAGGACCTCGTGCCCCCGGTATTGGGCATACCGGTAGTCTTGGGTCTTCCAGCCATGGGAGAACCCGGAATGGGAGAAGAGGTGGTAGATCCAGAGCCACCAGCAGAGGTACCGGAGGAGGACGACCCACAGGAGGTCGAGTTCTACTCCGAGTAGGGGGTTACGGTTGCCAAGTAGGGCAGTTAGGGTAGCGTAACCCAACTTTTGTAATCGGTGACATGTCGTGTAGACAGTAGCGTATGTATAGGTAGTGACGACATGAGCACGACTTCTCGGAGATTCGAGAATAATGTATCTTGTATAAAGTTTATGCTTTATCAATATATGTGAATGTTGTGCAAGTTAATCATGCGTCGCTTCAATACCTACTGCTGTTATGGAATTTAGGGAAGACATGTGCTAATTGCTGCTAGTTGAATTTCAGAATGACGCGTACTCGTGCCAACCCTGACGTTGGGGGTACCAGTCAAGGGGGAGAGACCTCCCAACCACCTCCCGAGGACTCCTCGGGACAGCAGCAGCAACAACAACAGCAAACACCGCCACCGCCACTGCCAACGGTTACATTGGCCGACATTGTCGCGGCAATGGCGGGTTCACATCAGCAGCACACAGAGCTGCTGCAAACGTTGATTGCGAATACGTCTCGCCCAGAGAGACGTCAAGATCGTGAGGAGCGCCAACAGAGCTCCTACTCCGACTTCCTGGCGACTCATCCCCCTGTATTCTCAAGGGCGGATGAACCACTTGACGCGGACAACTGGCTCCGCGCCATAGAGATGAAGTTCGGGCTGCTCCAAATCAGCGAGCAGCGCAAGACTCAGTTCGCGGTCCAGCAGCTCCAAGGATCCGCGAGCGCGTGGTGGGCCAACTTTTGTGCTTCACAACCCACCGACCGAGTGATGACCTGGGCGGAGTTCCGGACGGCCTTCCGGGCCTATCATATACCGCCCGGTTTGATGAAGAGGAAGACGCAGGAGTTCCTACACCTGCAACAAGGGAGCCGGAACGCGCTGGAGTACTCCAGGGCGTTCAACGATCTCGCACTCTACGCGTCGTATCACGCAGATACGGACGAGAAGCGGCGGGACCACTTTTACCAGGGGCTTAACCCGCTCCTGAAGGACAAGCTGGCGATGTTCAATCGCGGCAGCCTCAACGACATAATTGATGCTGCGATTGTTCAGGAAGACTCCGGCAAGGAGTTGGCGGCGGCAGAGCGAAAGCGAAGCGCGCCGCAGAGCAGCGGAGAAGGAGGCGGTCCTTCTCAGAAGTTTCGGATGGTGAATCGCCCACCATCAGGTCCGCGCTGGCAGCCACCACAGCGGTCGATGCCGTTCCGCGGTCGGCCGTATTCTTCACCGGCGTTCCGGCCGGCACTGCCAGCACCACCGCAACAACAACAGCAGCAGCGGGCGATGCCGCGTGCGTTCGCACCTCCGCAACGCATGCCGGGCTTTCGTCCCCCGAGTACTCCACCAGCAGCGGCCACATGTTACAAGTGTGGTCGTCCAGGACACTTCGCGAGCAGTTGCCCGGAGAGGCAAGGCGGCGGAGTGGCACCACAGTTTCCGGGGAGGAATTAACCCCGGAACCCTACTAATGCGCGGCGGGCAAACCCTAGGCCCGGTACTGTCCACCAGCTTGCCATTGAGGACGTGCCGGAGGGCGAGCCAATCCTTGCGGGTATGTTCCAACTCCACCAGCATCCCGCTATAGTACTATTTGATTCAGGCGCCACGCATAATTTTATTAGCCAAGCTTTCATTGCTAAACACAGCTTGCCAATACTACCCACCGATAGTCCATATTTAATTTGTTCACCGGGTGGGAAGATTTCAGCAAGCGTAATGGTCTCCAAAGCACCATTATGCTTAGCGGGTAGAGTGTACCCCACGTCTCTCATTATCTTAGAGGGACAGAAGGTCGATGTCATCCTAGGGATGTCGTGGTTAACCCGCCACGGCGCTGTTTTAGACACCGTCCTTCGAGTCGTGCACTTAAACTCAGAAGTGCACGGTTCTCACTCATTATTTCTGGACAGTCCAGAAATAAAACTTCCAAGTGTCTATCAAGCCACAACCATCAGATTGGAAGACATTCCAGTGGTCCGAGAATTCCCTGATGTATTCCCGGATGATTTGCCGGGGATGCCACCCGATAGAGAGGTGGAGTTCAAGATTGAACTTGCACCGGGAACCATGCCAATATCCCGAAGGCCGTACAAGATGGCGCCCAAGGAGTTGGCTGAACTGAAGACTCAGCTCACGGACCTTCTGGAGAAGGGTTTTATTAGGCCGAGCTCCTCGCCATGGGGCTGTTCGGCATTATTTGTCAAAAAGAAGGATGAAACGTTGCGGCTTTGCGTGGACTACCGTCCATTAAATGCCGTAACCATCAAGAACAAGTACCCGTTGCCACGGATCGACATGTTGTTTGATCAGTTGGTCGAAGCAAAGGTCTTTTCCAAGATGGATTTAAGATCCGGGTACCATCAGATTAAGATCAGGGCTGAGGACATTCCAAAGACAGCTTTTTCGACAAGGTACGGACTTTATGAGTACCTGGTCATGTCCTTCGGCCTCACCAATGCTCCAGCTCACTTCATGTACTTAATGAACTCGGTGTTCATGCCGGAGCTGGACAAGTTTGTCGTGGTCTTCATCGACGACATCCTGGTATATTCCAAGTCGGAGGAAGATCACAAGAAACATCTGCGTATAGTCTTGCAACGGCTGCGGGATCACAAGTTATACGCAAAGTTCAGCAAATGCGAATTTTGGATATCGCAAGTGCCTTTCCTCGGGCATATCATCTCGGCGGAGGGTATCGCTGTGGACCCGAGCAAAATCACGCAAGTGCTGAATTGGAAATCCCCGAGAACTGTTCATGAGGTACGGAGTTTCCTCGGACTCGCGGGATATTATCGGAGGTTCATTCCGAACTTCTCGAAGATTGCCAAGCCAATGACAGAGCTGCTGAAGAAGGCTACCAAATATGTTTGGAGTCCAGCATGTGAAGCAGCATTCAAGGCTTTAGTCAAGCACCTAACATCAGCACCGGTTTTGGCGCAGCCAGACACAACAAAACCGTTCGATGTGTACTGCGATGCATCCGGCATTGGGCTCGGATGTGTGCTGATGCAAGACCGAAGAGTGGTTGCGTATGGATCACGACAGCTTAGGAACCATGAGCAAAATTATCCAACTCACGATTTGGAGCTCGCTGCCGTGGTACTTGCACTGAAAATGTGGAGGCACTACCTACTCGTTAACCTCGTACATTTATATACCGACCACAAAAGCCTCAAGTACATCTTCACTCAGAAGGAGCTGAACATGAGGCAACGAAGATGGTTGGAACTGATAAAGGATTACGAGATAGAGATCCATTATCATCCGGGCAAGGCAAACGTTGTGGCAGACGCGCTAAGCCGCAAGTCACACGTCAATAATCTGACCATCACACCGTTGGAAGAGAGCGAACCACCACTACATGTAATTCCACACGGAGCTCTCTACAACCTAGCTTTGATCCCCACCATCCGTGAAGAGATAGCGACAGCCCAGAAGAATGACAAGGGCATGTCCCATTTGCGGAGACGTGTAGACAGTGGGGAGTTGAAATGTTTCCGGAAGGACGGAGACGGCGTCCTATGGTTCAAGGACCGGATCGTCGTACCCCGAAACCCGGAGTTACGGAAGAAAATCTTTGATGAGGCTCACTTATCAAAGTTTTCTATTCACCCCGGCAGCAACAAGATGTATCAAGAACTCAGAAGCAAGTTTTGGTGGACACGGATGAAGCGAGAGACTGCAAAATACGTGTCCGAGTGTGATACATGTCGACGGGTGAAGGCAGACCACATGCGGAAACCGGGACTGCTGCAACCACTGGGCATTCCTGCCTGGAAGTGGGAGGACGTGAGCATGGATTTCGTCGTCGGTTTACCCACCACCTTACAGAAACATGATTCTGTGTGGGTGATCGTCGATCGGCTCACCAAAGTTGCCCATTTCATCCCGGTCAACACCAACTACAACGCCAAGAAGTACGCTGAACTGTACATCTCACGGATCCTATGCTTATATGGCGTACCCCGTACCATCGTATCGGACCGGGGCACTTTATTTGTGTCCCGTTTTTGGGAGCAGCTACACGCTGCCTTGGGGACGAAGCTGATCCGTAGTTCAGCCTACCACCCGCAGACGGATGGGCAAACGGAGCGGGTAAATCAAATCCTAGAAGACATGCTACGAGCTTGCGCTATCGACCACGGCAAGAATTGGGATGATCACTTGCCATTAGCCGAGTTCTCGTACAACAATGGGTACCAAGCCAGCATCAAGATGGCGCCCTACGAGGCGCTATACGGCAGGAAATGCCGCACACCACTGAACTGGTGTGAGTCTGGCGAGAGGGTTACCTTCGGGATTGACCTTGTCAACAACGCGGAAGAAAAGGTTCGACTGATTCAAGCGAACCTAAAAGCCGCTCAATCCCGACAGAAACAGTATGCGGACCGAAGAAGGCGCCCGTTACAATTCGAAGCTGGAGATCACGTATACCTACGAGTGTCTCCAATGAAGGGCGTAAACAGATTTGGGGTGAGAAGAAAGTTAGCACCCCGATTCATCGGTCCATTCCAGATTACCGAAAGATGTGGATCGGTGGCATACCGGCTAAGATTACCAGAAGCACTTTCCGGTGTGCACGACGTCTTTCACATTTCCCAGCTGAGGAAGTGTCTCAAGCTATCAACTACCGTTCAGCTGGAAGACATTGAAGAACTGCAACCGGATCTCACCTATCGGGAGGAACCGGTGCAGATTATTGATGAAAAGGCCCGAACCACACGCAACCGTACGTTGTGGTTCTACAAGGTTCTATGGAGTAATCACTCCATGGACGAAGCGACATGGGAGAGCGAAGAATTCCTTCGCACTAACTACCCCGACTTTTTCACATCGCATATTCGGTAAAATTTCCACTGTCCTCTCTCTCATTTCACCTTATAATCTCGGGACGAGATTCTTTTAAGGGGGGAGGAATGTAAGGGCCTCAGTTTTTGACACTCATTTGCAGTGTTCATCACCACACCACACACCTCATTTGAGGAAGAATGATGAACACAAATAAAGAGCAAGTAACAATTATCAACATGCTCATTAGGGAACAAACTCACATATTGCAAAAGTGGTACTTCCCACATGTGATATAGATGGGCTGGACATATGAAAACTCCTACACTTTGCTAAGGATGTCCATGCCAAGTTCCACCCAAATTCAAAACCTTTTTGAGGTCATTTTGGGTATGGTTAGGAAGGGGACAGTTTGAAACCATATTCAAATTCAAACTGTTTTCACCCACTGAATTTGAAAGTGGAAGGCATATTTTTGCTCAGCACATTTTTGTGAGCTCACACACCAATTTTCACTCCATTTGGAGTTGATCTTGACATGAGCTAAGGGAGAGAAATTCAAACTTTATTTGAATTTCAAACTGCACTTGTGCTGAAATTCATTCAAACCAAACCTCATTTGAACTTTGATCAATTCAAATGGCTCTTGGGTGAATAATTTGAATTGCCAAGGGTAGAATAGGGTTCACTGTTTACCACAGCTGTTAGGAATAAATTTCAGAGGTTAAAAGAGAAGTGGGACCCACATGTCAGCCTCAGCCTCAAAGCAAACCGACTGAAACACAGTTCAGTCGGTTCCCGGCAGCTGTGCGCGCGCGCCACCGAAGGGGGCAGCCGGCGCCAGCTCCTGCTGCGTGCCCCAAGCCGGAGACCAGCCGGCCGGGCTATTTATTCCCTCCCCGGCGTGCTTCAGTCACCATTTCCTCGAGCTGCCGACGCACACGACTTGTTTTTCCACTGCCATCGCCGCCGCTCGAGTTCCTGCTTGATCAAGCCGATCGCAGCTCCCTCTTTCCATTCCAAGGTCCCAGCAAGGTACTAGCAACCATCCTCCATCCTTCCCATTGATAGAAATCGATTGAAACCGAGTGATATCGGCTGTGCCGAAAGATCAAACTCGGAACTGGAAACCGCCGCACCTCGGGCTCTCGTGGACAGCCCAACCTGGGCGTTGTCACGCCCGAGCCAAGGCACCCTTGGACGCGCAAGTGATCGGTGCTGCTCATCCCCGAGCCACAGCTCGAGTGGTTGCTCACCGGCGGCGAATTTCCATTTTTCCCCTTTCTGTGTGCAGAACGACCCTCGGGTACGATTCTGTTTAATTCGTGCTCTAGAAAGGATTAGAGGGCCTCAGGCCACTCCCACACGAACTAGACACGGTGACGCACAAGTTGCCTTCACAACTCTGGGCCGGAGAACTTCTGTGCCCGGCGTAATTCAAGGTCTACTAATGGCGGAACGCACGGGGGGTATCGGGCGCACGGTGAGGACCTATTTCGGGCCTTCCCCGAGCTGCCCCGAGTTCATGTCGACCTTCTCTGAGGTCCACTGATGCTCCCCGACCGGTTTCCCAAGTAGCTGAGGCACTAGGAGCATCAGCCGACATGGCCGAAGTCGTTCCGATATGGCGGCTCGTCGCCGACCATGCTCCGGCCGTTGTCATGAGCAGCTGACCCTCGGATCATGTTCCCCAAGTAAAAGTAGGCAGGGGCGGCCAGAATCAAGAAGTTTGAAGCTGTACAGCAGCCGGCGGCGAGCTCTCCGGCGAGGTCCCTCGGCGGCGGAGCGCGGGTGTCGCGAGGTTGAAGAAGGGGGTGGACCCCAGCTGTCAGCGGCCGATATTTTGAATCGGGATCCGGCTGCGGCCGGGATCGGGTGTGCTGGCGCGCAAAAGCCTTGTGGGCCGCGGTGTGCTGTCGCTTCGGCGTGCGACGCGTGTCCCCTGGGCCCACGCGCGAGTTTAAACTTTTCCCCGATTTTCAGATTTCCTTCAAACTTCAAATCCTTATAACTTTGGCTAGAAAGCTCCAAATTGAGTGAACCAAATTTTGCTGGATTCAGCTCTTTGAGTACTTTCCAGAAAATCAAGTGTCACTTCATGAAATTCCCTAATTCTCCAGAATTAATTCCTTAATGTTTAAACTGTTAGGAATTTTAACTGGAGAATCCTTTGGCGGAAAATCCTGAAATTTTGCTGAGATGTTCACCAAAATATCATTGAGCTACCATAAAAATTTCAGATCCATTTGAGCTCATTTAGTCCACCTAATGGTGTGATTAGTAAAACTGTTCCAGAGAAAATAGAAAATGTTCAGAAACATTTTCAGAATTTTCTCTGAAATTGTTTAGCTCATATCTTTAGTTAGAGACTTCCAAATTAAGTGAGACCAATTCCATTAGAACCCTCTGAAAATCTAGTTTTCAGAAAGTCATAGTTTGTTTCATGAAACTACCTAGAACACCCTAAAAGCCTTTAATTAAGGTCAAGGACATAATTATTTGTGGAGGGCTCAAATGAGCTTTGCTGCAACTAAAACTTGACCAAGTCTCTGTTTAGGTTGTAACCAAGCCACAGTAAAAGTTTCACAGTCATTAGGTCTATCTAGTAAAGGTTATAGACTTCACAACTTCAAAGTTAATACAAAAGCATTTAATTAATACATACATTGTTCTTATCATGTAGTCGCTAAGGTCGAGGAGGAACCCGAAGTCCTAGACTTCGTTACTCCGGAGGAACAGCTAGCCTACGACCAAGAGCAGCAAGGCAAGCCCCGGTTTGCATTAACCATTTTATAAATTTTTATTGTTTTGAGCACATACTTGTTTTCTTTATGTTGTGCATCAGAGTCTTGTTTGGAAACCCCACTGCATAGCCAAGAAAACCATGGGTTGGGGTTTAGGATTGCAAACCCCGTTAGCCACTGCATTGCTAGGATAGAGTAGGATTCGGTACAAGTCGAGTAGTTGGAACTACTCGCGAGAATAGGCTAGAGGCACATTGCTCGGGTAGAGATAGCACATGAAACACATGGCAAGAAAATGAGACCGAGCGGAGAGTAAGGGCAGCAGGACTTTGGGGCCTGTGTGCTGTAGCTCCGCTTGTGTCGATTGAGGACCGAGCCGTGTGCGGGCCTGTTGAACAAGCTAGAACAGTACCGAAGACCTACCGGCTATATGGGAACCGGGAAACTGATGTAACTCGGGTAGCTGGGTATTGAGGCATTGCCCGTCGTTCAGAGGGTAGGTTGAGAGCTCGAGGTGTAAATCAGCTGGCGGCACAGAGATGCGCGTGCAGGGACCTCTTGCTCGGGACGATGGGACCGGTTCAATATTTGGCTAACGGGTGAAAGGTAGTCGCGTACGGCGTCCGTGATGGTTGTTGTAGGCAACATCGAGTACGGGCGTACGTGACGGGTTGTTCGGGTAACCCTGCAGGTGTAAATCGATTATAATCGCCGTCCCTCGCGGTCAGTGAGTACCACTTGTTCACTGTACCGTGACGTAGAATGAACAGGCTAGTTACATGTTAAAATGTTGCTGATTGAAAGCTGGACATTGATTGTTAATGATATGCTGTAGCTTAGTGCTAACTAAAGTTCTTTTCAACTTTGGGCAAAGTACATGAGAGAAATGCGTTTCTTGTTTGATTGTGGCTCTCTCATGTGCCTTAGCGTAAAGTTCTCCACAACCTGCTGCTAAAACTTGAAAGTAAGGTTCTACTAATTAGGCGAGTCTTTGCGAAAATGATTTTTACCTCATGCAACCCATTACCCTCATGTAGAAGTTCCATGTTTAGGTGAGACGGGTCAGACTTGCTGAGCCTTCGTGCTCACTGCTTGTGTTTGAAGCTTTTGCAGGGTTCTATGAGGAAGGGACTCCCGAAGAGGAGACGGAACCCCAGGAGGGGAACCCCGTCGAGTGGGAGTCGTGCACGCCGCAGAGTTAGTGTGCGTGTGTGCTAGCAAGGACACGTTCGAGGGCTGAACGTGTACTTGATGCTTAGTCTACGCCCGCGAGTGTGGACTAAACTTATTTTGATGTAAACATGTTAATAAACTTGTTTATGTAATAAAGCTTCCGCTTCCGCTTTGTACCTTTGACGTGTGTTATACGGTGCTGTGCAACGCAGCACCCCTCAGCGTGATCCTGGCTCGACAGGACCAGTGGGGTCGTGTCATAACCACCCAATATCCATCCCAACTAATCATGGCAGTTTAGCCAGATGCTCCTGACCGTAAGCTCGGCTATCATGATAGTTTTAGACTCTGCAGAGTTTGCACCTCTTTACCCACAAGTTTGTGATTTCATCACCCATCGGCGACTGCAGAACCTCCATTTTACCAGTACGCAACCGTCGGTGTATGGTCAAGAGATCACAAAATAGCCTTTACAAAGGGGTTACTAGATGTATGGACTCACTAAGGTTTCACCGGCAGGCTAGAATCTCCAATTCTCCCACCCACGGGCCCCCTCTTGTGCCATGCAGTTCCCAGGGCAGTCCTCACTCGACTCCCATTCCCCACGCCTTCCACAGTCCATAACACTCTAGCAACTTACCTAATTACTCATCTAAGCCGCACCCATACTTGGCCTTGTGGTGGCACTGTTATCCTGGCATGTGCATGCATGAACCGGTCCTTAGATCTACGGCAAGTAAAACCACCATCCCATGCTACCTCATTCACAATCCCAGGCTTGCCTAGATCTCCCTCCGATCCATATTCATTAACCTCATCAGTTACTTATTATCAATACGAGTGCAGTTATCTAGACACATCTATCTCGCTTCCCAATCCCATAGACTCAGCGAAGCATAACGCAAAAACCATACCCGACTCATAAACTTCCCAGGCGACAAGGGTGGTCTAACCAAAAACTAGTAAACTCCTATAAAAGGGCTTCCCATCATGTTTGACTCAGCACATACACCTTTTCGCAAAACAAAACAGTTTTACCCAAAACATAGGATCAATATGGTCAAGGAGCACTTGCCTTGTTCTTGCGGTTCCGGTTGTTCTTGAATCTCAAAACCTTGTTGCTGTAGTTCGTCGTAGACAGCTCCCCGAGCTTGTTCTGCTAGATAGGATCACGTGCATACAAGATTCACAGCAATCAATATTTATGCACAAAGCTTAAACTAGATGAGATGATGCATATGCATGCTATCTCATGATTAGTTTTATTAGATTGATCTGTATGTGTTCTTGCATGGCCTTGTATGGACAGGGGTGTTTGGATCAAAGGTGGACGTGGCAATGATCTTGTCTTTAGATCAAACTGATCATCAAGTGATCTGCCCACGAGAAGGCTTCCGTTTGAAAGGAATTGAAGAACAGATGCAAAGAGATGAACACAATGATATTGAAGTCCTACCTCACGTTCTTCTTGACTTCGAGGTCCTCCTCAGACCACTCGGTTCTTCTTTGATGATCTCCCTTGTTGCGCTTCAGCGATGGTTTGCTCGGCGAATTAGGTCTAGGGCTCTAAGTCGTCGGCTCAGGAGTTGAAAGAGAAGTTTGTGGTTCTGGCCAGAGGTTTTGGGTTCTATTTATAATCGGAAAGAGAAGAGTCCTAATCTGATTGTATCCCGAATAAGAGTCTTATTCAGATCTTTGTTGGATCCTAACATCTTATCTTTAGTAACATCGTGGAATTTAGATCGGTTTTTGTTGCGTACCGGTATCTTTACGCGTAAAAACCGCTTCAGAACTCGTTACCTTCGCGGTGATGAGCTCTGGAGGCTCCACGTGTCCTCCGGGGCCTGGTGTCTCCTTTCCTGCAGAGACGAGCTCCGGTTGTGCCGCGTGTCAAACAAGCGAGACCTCCCTCTTCTTCAGAGGTGAGCTCCGTGCACGCCACGTGTTGGCGCCGGTCTTCCCTCTCTTCTTTCCTCAGGGACGGCTCCGAGGTCGACACGTGTCCAGCAGCGACAGACCTCCCGGAGATAAGCTCCGGTGGCGACACGTGTTCGATAGATCCGGACTTCTCTGAGATGGGCTCCGAGATCGACACGTACCCCGCGCGACTGGTCCTCTGATTTCCGCGAGGACTAGCTCCGATGATGACACGTGTCTTGCGGAAATGCCTTTGCTTCCTCTGCAGAGGCTAGCTCCGTGGGCAACACGTGTCCCACAGGATCGGACCTCTCCCCTTTGTGGCGACGAGCCCCGAACCTGCCACGTAGCTCTTTCAGCGGCGGACTTCTCCCCATCTCGCAGGGACGAGCTCCGAACACGCCACGTGGCCAGCGGCCGTGGTAAGTTGTCTTCGGCGCTCTCGGAGGGCTTTATTGGCTATTCTTTTGATAATTCTCTCTGTTCCTATTTTTCATTAGAATGTTTCCTCTTCATAGAACATGAACATATGCTGACACCCGAGGCGAGGGTGTCACAAATCTACCCCCCTTAAATTGAATCTCGCCCTCGAGATTCATTAGTAGGAAATAGATGGGGGAATTCCGCCTTGATATCCTCTTCACGCTCCCATGTGGCCTCAGCTTCGGTGTGATGGCTCCATTGTACCTTGCACCATCGAATCACCTTGTTTCGGGTGACCCTTTCCTTTACGTCCAAGATTCGGACAGGGTGTTCTGCGTAAGTCAGGTCCTCTTGAAGTTCAAGCTCCTCCATTGACACTTGTTCCTATGGCACTCTCAAGCACTTCTTGAGCTGGGATACATGAAACACGTCATGTACGTCGGAGAGGTGGTTTGGGAGCTCTAGTTGGTAGGCTACTTCTCCTCGCTTGTCCAAAATCTTAAATGGTCCGATGTAGCGAGGTGCTAGCTTGCCTTTGACGTTGAAGCGTCGTTGGCCTCGGATAGGCGATACCTTAAGGTATACGAAGTCTCCTACTTCAAAGGTCAACTTCCTACGCCTATTGTCCGCATAGCCTTTCTGTTGTGACTGGGCAGCCTTTAAGTTCTCCCGTATCGTTTGGACCTGCTTTTCAGCTTCTTGTAGTACTTCGGGTCCAAACACCTGGTTTTCTCCAGTCTCGTTCCAGAATAGTGGCGTTCTACACCGTCTACCATATAAGGATTCGAAAGGCGACATCTTTAAGCTAGCTTGATAGCTGTTGTTATAGGAGAACTCGGCATACGGTAAACTCCTATCCCAACTACGCCCACGTTTTAAGGCGCAAGCTCTCAACATGTCCTCCAAAATTTGGTTCGTCCTTTCGTTTTGTCCATCTGTTTGTGGGTGGTAGGCGGAGCTAAAATCCAGTCGTGTACCCATGGTTTTCTGCAGCTTCCTCCAGAATCCAGAGGTAAACTGAGAACCTCGATCTGAGACTATCCTCTTTGGAACTCCGTGACGGCACACGATCTGCTCCATGTACAACTCTGCCAATTGTGCAATGTTATAACTGGTCTTTACCGGAAGAAAATGGGCAGTTTTCGTCAATCGGTCCACAATGACCCAGATGGAGTCGCATCCCGACTGAGTACGTGGTAATCCGACGATGAAGTCCATACTGATGTCCTCCCATTTCAATTCGGGTATTCTCAAAGGTTGCAACAATCCAGCGGGTTTTTGATTTTCGGCCTTTACCCATTGGCATGTGTCGCATAGGGCAACGTATTCGGCTATATCCCTCTTCATACCATCCCACCAATAACAAGTTTTCAAGTCCATGTACATTTTGGTGCTTCCTGGATGTATGGAATAGGGTGAATCATGTGCCTCCTTCAATATCATGTCGCGGAGGTGTCTTATGTTCGGCACACAAATCCTTTTTCCAAGCCAAAGCGTACCCTTTTCATCCTCCTTGAAATCCTTCTCTATTCCTTGTCGGATTCTTTCCTTGATCTCCTCGTCTGTTGCTTGGCCCTCTCTTATTTCTTGCTCCAATGGGGAGTGGATCTCCATTATCTCCATGTTATTCAAGAATCCGAGGTGTAACCGTTTGAACTCCTTCCGTAGTTTGGGTGGTAGCTCCCGAACCGTGAGTTGGTGACATGCTCCCTTTCTGCTCAATGCGTCCACTACTACATTGGCCCTCCCGGGGTGGTAGTTGATTCCCACATCATAATCCTTGATGAGTTCTAACCATCGACGTTGCCTCAAATTCAAGTCTGTTTGTGTAAATATGTACTTGAGGGTTTTATGATCCGTATAGATCTCACATCGATGTCCAAGGATATAATGTCTCCAAATCTTCAATGCATGAACCACTGCTGCTAGCTCCAAGTCGTGCGTAGGATAGTTAAGCTCGTGCTTCTTTAATTGTTGTGAGGCATAGGCTACCACTTGTCCTTCCTGCATGAGTACACATCCGAGCCCTTGTCTGGATGCGTCACAATATATGTCAAAGCTCTTGCTTACGTCTGGCAATACCAGAACTGGTGCTGTGGTTAGCCTTTTCTTGAGTTCCTCAAAACTTTCTTGGCAGGCTTGTGTCCATTGAAAGACTTCTCCCTTCATTAGCAACTCCGTCATAGGTTTTGCTATCTTAGAGAAGTCTTCAATGAAGTGCCGATAGTATCCTGCCATCCCAAGAAAACTCCGAATATCCCTCATGCTCTTCGGTTGGTCCCACTTCAGAACATCTCTCACCTTTCCAGGATCAACCGATACCCCTTCTTTGGAGATAATGTGGCCTAGGAAAGATATTTCCTTTAGCCAAAATTGACACTTGTTGAGCTTGGCATACAATTGATGCTCACGCAACTTCTGCAAGGTCAATCTCAGATGTTCTTCACGCTCCTCCTCACTTTTTGAATACACCATAATGTCATCGATGAAAACCACAACGAACTTGTCCAAGTATTCCATGAAAACCTTGTTCATAAGGTATATGAAGTATGCGGGTGCATTCGTCAATCCAAAAGACATAACGGTATATTCATATG
Source organism: Neostapfia colusana (assembly GCA_030760725.1). NCBI lineage: Eukaryota > Viridiplantae > Streptophyta > Magnoliopsida > Poales > Poaceae > Neostapfia > Neostapfia colusana. The sequence continues at coordinate 32,592,474 of JASWHV010000005.1, read as the reverse complement.
AACCATACCGTGTCCGAAAGGCTGTCTTAGGTATATCGGAGGGCTTAATCTTCAGCTGGAAGTATCCCGACCGAAGATCAATCTTGGAGAATACTCGGGCTCCATTCATTTGATCGAACAGGTCCTCTATACGGGGCAGAGGGTATTTATTCTTGATTGTCACCTCGTTGAGAGACCTGTAGTCCACGCACATTCTTTGGGTTCCATCCTTCTTGTCCACGAAGATTACTGGACCTCCCCATGGTGACGAGCTTGGACGGATAAAACCCTTCTCCAACTGTTCTTGAATTTGCTTCTTGAGTTCAACTAGCTCGTTGACGGGCATCCTATATGGTCTCTTAGCTATAGGTGCAGTTCCGGGTACCAAATCTATGGTAAACTCGATGTCCCGATCAGGTGGCATTCCTGGAAGCTCTTTCGGGAACACGTCCAAAAATTCCTGAACCACTGGAATGCTGTCCAATGTTTTTCCTTCGACGTGGTTCAAATTTGCCCGTTCGGTTGTTTGCTGGTCTGACTCAAACTCGACACGAATACCGTGTTCGTTTGTCCACTGCACGCTCCTTTCAGCACATTGGATTACTCCATTGTGCTTGCTTAACCAATCCATTCCGAGTATGATGTCAATCCCGTGGGAGTCCAAGACAATAAGGTTGGCAAGGAAGTCTACCCCCCTTATTTTAAGGCTTACTTTAGGACATACTGTATTAGTCCGCATTTCTCCTCCGGGAGAATTAACTAACATAGCACATTCTAAGTGGGATACGGGTAGATGATGTTTGGCAACATATTTGGATGATATGAAGGAATGCGATGCTCCGGAATCAAATAAAATGGTGGCTGGGTTGGAGTTGGTAAGGAACATACCAATTGTGACGTCCTCAGCCTGTTGTGCTTCCTCAGCAGTGACATGGTTTACGTGGCCACGAGCATGGTTCTGCGGTCCACGTTTCCCTTGGTTGTCCGCTCTGTTTGGTTGCTGGTTCTGCTTGGGCACGTTACCTTGCTGTCCAGGGCCTCTCCTCGGGCACTGGTTAGCGAAGTGTCCTACTTCCCCGCATGCAAAGCATGCCCTGTTGCCTACGGCAGCAGGTACGTTGGGGCGGGGGTTTTCAACAGGAGTACCATTATTAGGTCGGGGCGCTGGAGGCATGGGCACACGAGGTGCCGGTGCAACGAATTGTTGCTGTGGTGGCTGACCAGGGCGGTACGCAGGAGTGGTCGATCCATACTGCGGGGGAGGGGGCATGTACCTAGGTCGTACGTTGCTCCCTTGGGGCTGGTATGGCATCTTCCTCTTGCACTCTCGCTCGATCTCTCGGATCTTGTTTTCAACCACAATAGCCTTGTCAACCAGCTTCTGGAAGCTTACGTAGTCATTGTTGAGGAGCTGAACCTGGATCTCATTGTTCAACCCTCTCATGAACAGGTACTGCTTCCTCTGGTCTGAGTTGACATCTTCGGGGGCGTACCGGGACAGTTGTATGAACTTGTTGAGATACTCGTTCACACTCTTCTGTCCTTGGCGGATACCTTCAAACTCCTGCCTCTTGAGCATCATTACACCAGCAGGGATGTAGTGAGAGCGGAAACTTTCCATGAACTCAGTCCAAGTGATTGTCTCCGGGTTAGCATGAGCGTTGCTCAAGGCATCCCGCCAGTCAGCAGCGGCTCCCGTAAGTTGGTGCGATGCGAAGAGAACCTTCTCTCGGTCGTTGCACTGAACAATGGCGAGCTTCTTCTCCATGGATTTCAACCAATCATCGGCCTCCATTGGATCGTTTGCTTGAGCAAAGGTGGGTGGTCGAGTCCTCATGAACTCTCCCAACCTGTTATGAGCCGGCGGTGGTGGTGGCGGTGGTGCCGGAACGGGGTTTTGGTTGGCCTGCAACTGACCCAAAGTTTGGATCATGGTTTGCATAAGCTGGTTTTGCATGGCCATCAACATTTCCAAATGGTTTTCACCAGCTCCGGGGTTAGCAGGAACTTCCTCGTGGTCATCCTCCTGGACGTTCCTTCGGCTGGCGTTTCCTCTCACCATCTGTGAGAGAGAACGAAATAGAATAGAAGGTTAGAAGGTTAGGTAGGTCCCTTCAACTATATGCATCAAGGTGAGTTAGACTATATATATTAGCCCATATGAGGATGTGATCAAGTGCCGAAGCATTTCACACCTCTTTCTTCTTACGTATGGATATGGACAACGTTTTTGAGACGTCCCACAACTCGCATTAAGCACATAATCACACACAATCATTGCAAGGGCTCATACAGCTCCTATTCAAGGATGGTTTCCTATACCAAGGTGGTTTCAAGGCCAATCCAAGCTATTCACCCTAGGATGCTTCCTTTGGTCAGCGTGGCTTAGCTACCTGTGACTTCTATTTAGGGGTGTAACTTGCTGTTAACCCGTGGCTCTAATATCAATCTAAGGTTTCTATCTAGGCGTGTAACCTACTGTCAACCCGTGGCTCTGATACCAGTCTATGACGCCCTCAATTCTGTGGGAAAACCACGGAACCAAGAACTAATGCATATGTGTGCCCAGGATGTTCATCACACATATACATATATTCCACAAACTGAATTCAGAATATATATAACCACGAATAACAAAGTTTATTACAACGTCTCATGAGTCTTGGACTCATGCTTAGAGCGGAGGTCTTATTTCTATGCAGCGGAAGTCTTTATTTTAATGCATAAGCAAAAACTAATGCGGAGGCAAATCTAAGCAGTAGTGGCTCCATCTCTACTCCCTCCACAGGCAAGGTCGAGAACAGATCACACGCCTTATTGCTCCACTTGATCTTCATAGTAGGCTTCTCCTGCTGCTGATGATGAAGTAATAATGCATGTTTGAGTACAATGATGTACTCAGCAAGTGTGGGAAAACACATGATATGCAGCTCATAAACAAGGTAGGCATAAAAGGCTTACTTGCAGAAAAGCAAATTTGTAAAACCATGATAAAACAGCAACTTAACTTTAGATGTAATCCCAGCATGTATTGAATTACCAACATACCTCCATCACTTCCTGTGTTCCATCCGAACATTAACCAATCCTTTATTCATACTCACGAATACGTCCTCGTATTCGCTACCATCTCACCTTGTAAAACAACCTCGTCTCACACCGAGACCAATCTCATGTCATGTCCCAACAGTCATGCAACCATCTCATCACCCAGACTCAACAGTCCAAACCAAACCATAACCAAACCAATAATCATAAACAAGAACCTTCCCAATAACCATCCCAATAACCATCCCAATATCCATCCCAATTAATCATGGCAGTTTGTCCAGGTGCTCGTGACCGTAAGCACGACTATCATGATAGTTTTAGACTCTGCAGAGTTTGCACCTCTTTACCCACAAGTTTGTGATTTCGTCACCCGTCGGCGACTGCAGAACCTCCATTTTACCAGTACACAACCGTCGGTGTATGGTCAAGAGATTACAAAATAGCCTTTACAAAGGGGTTAATAGATGTATGGACTCACTAAGGTTTCACCGGCAGTCTAGAATCTCCAATTCTCCCACCCACGGGCCCCCTCTTGTGCCATGCAGTTCTTAGGGCAGTCCTCACTCGACTCCCATTCCCCGCGCCTTCCACAGTCCATAACACTCTAGCAACTTAACTAATTACTCAGCTAAGCCGCACCCATACTTGGCCTTGTGGTGGCACTGTTATCCTGGCATGTGCATGCATGAACCGGTCCTTAGATCTACGGCAAGTAAAACCACCATCTCATGCTACCTCATTCACAATCCCAGGCTTGCCTAGATCTCCCTCCGATCCATATTCATTAACCTCATCAGTTACGTATTATCAATACGAGTGCAGTTAGCTAGACACATCTATCTCGCTTCCCAATCCCATAGACTCAGCGAAGCATAACGCAAAAACCATACCCGACTCATAAACTTCCCAGGCGACAAGGGTGGTTTAACCAAAAACTATTAAACTCCTATAAAAGGGCTTCCCATCATGTTTGACTCAGCACATACACCTTTTCGCAAAACAAAACAGTTTTACCCAAAACATAGGATCAATATGGTCAATGAGCACTTGCCTTGTTCTTGCGGTTCCGGTTGTTCTTGAATCTCAAAACCTTGTTGCTGTAGTTCGTCGTAGACAGCTCCCTTAGCTTGTTCTGCTAGATAGGATCACGTGCATACAAGATTCACAGCAATCAATATTTATGCACAAACCTTAAACTAGATGCGATGATGCATATGCATGCTATCTCATGATTAGTTTTATTAGATTGATCTGTACGTGTTCTTGCATGGACTTGTATGGACAGGGGTGTTCGGATCAAAGGTGGACGTGGCGATGATCTTGTCTTTAGATCAAACTGATCATCAAGTGATCTGCCCACGAGAAGGCCTCTGTTCGAAAGGAATTGAAGAACAGATGCAAAGAGATGAACACAATGATATTGAAGTCCTACCTCACGTTCTTCTTGACTTCGAGGTCCTCCTCAGACCGCTCGGTTCTTCTTCGATGATCTCCCTTGTTGCGCTTCAGCGATGGTTTGCTCGGCGAGTTAGGGCTAGGGCTCTAAGTCATCGGTTCAGGAGTTGAAGGAGAAGTTTGTGGTTCTGGCCAGAGGTTTTGGGTTCTATTTATAATAGGGAAGAGAAGAGTCCTAATCTGATTGTATCCCGAATAAGAGTCTTATTCAGATCTTTGTTGGATCCTAACATCTTATCTTTAGTAACATCGTGGAATTTAGATCGGTTTTTGTTGTGTACCGGTATCTTTACGCGTAAAAACCGCTATAGAACTCGTTACCTTCGCGGTGATGAGCTCCGGAGGCTCCACGTGTCCTCCGGGGCCTGGTGTCTCCTTTCCTGCAGAGACGAGCTCCGGTTGTGCCGCGTGTCAAACGAGCGAGACCTCCCTCTTCTTCGGAGGTGAGCTCCCCGCACGCCACGTGTTGGCGCCGGTCTTCCCTCTCTTCTTTCCTCAGGGACGGCTCCGAGGTCGACACGTGTCCAGCAGCGACAGACCTCCCGGAGATAAGCTCCGGTGGCGACATGTGTTCGATAGATCCGGACTTCTCTGAGATGGGCTCCGAGATCGACACGTACCCCGCACGACTGGTCCTCTGATTTCCGCGAGGACTAGCTCCGATGATGACACGTGTCTTGCGGAAATGCCTTTGCTTCCTCTGCAGAGGCTAGCTCTGTGGGCAACACGTGTCCCACAGGAGCGGACCTCTCCCCTTTGTGGCGACGAGCCCCGAACCTGCCACGTAGCTCTTTCAGCGGCGGACTTCTCCCCATCTCGCAGGGATGAGCTCCAAACATGCCACGTGGCCAGCGGTCGTGGTAAGTTGTCTTCAGCGCTCTCGGAGGGCTTTATTGGCTATTCTTTTGATAATTCTCTCTGTTCCTATTTTTCATTAGAATGTTTCCTCTTCATAGAACATGAACATATGCTGACACCCGAGGCGAGGGTGTCACAGTGCAGAACCGGGCCAGCTCCACCCCAGTGCATGCTACCGTGCCTCAACCTCCGCACCCCGAGTGCAACCCCTCAACGAGGGTGACGTCCCCCTGAAGGTCGTCCAAGTTGGCGCCGAAGCTGCCCAGACCACCCGGATAGCCGGTGGCCTGGACAGCAAATAGGAAGGTGCGCTCATCATCTTAACGTAGACGTGTTTGCATGGCAACCGTCACAGATGCCCGGGATCCCTAGGGAGGTGATCGAGCACCATCTGAAGATCTTCCCCGACGCTCGGCCGATCCAGCAGAAGCCCCAGAAGCAGTCCATTGAGCTGCATAACTTCATCCGTGAAGAAATCAAGAAGCTGCTGGATGCTGGCTTCATACGGGAGGTCCACCACCCTCGGTGGTTGGCGAACCCTGTTGTCGTCCCGAAGGCCTGCAGGAAGCTCCGGATATGCATTGACTACACCAGCCTCAATAAGGCATGCCCCAAAGATCCATTCCCTCTCCCTAGAATAGATCAAATAGTAGACTCTACATTAGGCTGTGATATGTTATGCTTCCTAGACGCCTACTCAGGCTTCCACCAAATTCCAATGTCTAGAGAAGATGAAGAACATACTGCTTTTATCACTGTAGACGGCCTGTATTGTTATGTCTCCATGCCTTATGGTCTGAAAAATGCTCTCCCCACCTTTGTACACGCAATGCATAAAACATTAGGAGAGCTAATCCGAGACTTAGTTGAGGTGTATGTCGATGACATCGTTGTCAAAGTCAAACAGAGCTCATCCTTGTTAGACAAACTAGCTCTAGTCTTTGACAAGCTGTGCACCACGCACACTAAGATAAACCGGACAAGTGCGTGTTCGGTGTATCCTCTGGAAGCTCATTGGATTCCTGGTCTCACACTGAGGGATAGAGGCTGTCGAAGTGTGTGGTAGACACTTCCCCCGGACCTGCTCTGGGCAGCCCGTGGAGATTCTTTTTCGGAGGGGCTAGTCGCTTGCGGAGAGCTTCAGCGTTAGGGACGAGTGAGGGAGAAGCTTGACACGGCGAGTTTTACGTGGTTCGGGCCGCCGGAGCATAAAACCCTACGTCCACGATGAGCAGAGGTGCTCGTTGTATTGCTTGTTGCTCAGAACCAGAGTCCTGAGCTTGAGGGTGAGTGATGCCTAAGATACGAGTTCCCAGTGTTCGAACCCTTGCTAACGTTGCCTACCCGAGCCTTTTATAGTACAAGGCTCGAGCGGCTTACCAGGGGGGCCCAGAACCCGACAGGTGGTCCCGGGGAGATTGCCTGCCGACTATCGTATCTGCAGTTATGTCGGTAGTTGTATCTAGCAAAGGCTTCCGAGTCTTCGTTCTGCCGCCCTGCCCATGCCGCAAGCTAGTCGTAGTGGTTGATGACGGCGGGGGCGGCAGGGGATGTCTTGTCGCTGTGTTTATTGGCTGGCAGGTTCTGACACGGCGCGCCAGTCTGCGATGCGACTGGATGCAACGGCACCTGACAGAGGCGTGCTCCGCGTCTTCGCGTCTTGGGAAGGCGCGGGCCTTGAATACCTTGTACGGGCAAGGTATAGTGCGTCTTTACGCCTGCTGCCTACCGTGCGGGGGCAGGCAGAGCCGTCCTGCTGGCCACGTGGCGGGCCTGGAGCTCTCCTCTGAGGAGAGGGAGGTCCGGCCCCGCGGGACACGTGGAGCCATCGGACCTCTCACCGCGGAGGGGGGAGATCCGGCTTCTGTCGGCCACGTGGCAGGACCGGAGCTCTCCTCTGAGGAGAGGGAGGTCCGGCCACGCGGGACACGTGGCGCCTCCGGAGCTCTCCCCGCGGAGGGGGAGGTCCGGCTGCTGCTGGCCACGTGGCGGGCCTGGAGCTCTCCTCTAAGGAGACGGAGGCCCGGCACCGCTGGACACGTAGCGCCTTCGGAGCTCTCCCTGCGTAGAAGGGCGAGATCCTTAGGCATTTGGCCCTGTGCGCGGGGGTACCCCATATCGTGGGTACCGACAGTGGCCCCCGGGCCCATCTCGGGGCAGATAGCGAGCCCGAGGTGGGGCCTCCGTCTCTTCTGTTCCGCGCACTTTCTCTAAGTCCCGCATTGACCGCTGCCGGAGCATGAACAGTCGTGGGATCGTGGGAGCATGCACCCACTTGATTGTTGCTTTTACTGCGGCGGTTCCCAAGGCTGCCACTTCTGCATGTTGCGGCACTTTCTTCGGGAACCGCCGAAGCGCCTTGCCGGCTCGTCTTCTTGGGAGACTGACTCCTTGACCCACCGCTTCAGCTGGACGGCTTGGGTCCACCTGTCATCGGAGCTCGGTCTTGGAGCCGAAGTGGTTGCCCATGGGGTGTATTCGAAGAGTTTTGAGTCGCTTCAAATCGCACCCGGGAAGTTTTAAAAAGGGGATCTTACCCACATCACGGCTTCCCTTTGCACTTCCCAGCGCTTTTTATTGGATTCTTGCGCCCTTGTCTTCCCTGTTGTCGAGCTCTCCCCTGTCATGGCTTCCGTACCAAGTCGGGGAAACAGGGTGCCTGCACCTCCTGCTTCTGGAGATGGCGCTCCGTCCGGTGGCGACCCCAAGAGGTCCCGGGCTCATCATCCCGACGGGACTTCTAATAAGCGACAACAGGCCGAAGGTTCCTGGACGTCGCGCCCTCCCTCCTCAAGGAGTGGAGTCTCCAGGGAACCTGTTGATGCGTCGAGGGGAGCTTCTGGAGCGTCCTCTGCTCCATCAGTCCAGGCGACTGCGGAACGGCCGTCAGTGGCGACGGCGGGCTCTGGGGGTCCTACCCCGGCTCGGAAGTTGGGGTTCAGGGCCCATTGGAGTGCTTGCGCTTCTCGGCCGTCCCCGACTGATGGGGAGTCTACGCCGTCGCGCTCGGAAACCGAGATAGCTGCCGCGGCCCCCAAGCCAGCGTGAGTTCCTCCTGTTCCTGTCTGCCTGGATTCTATGTCAACGCCAATTCCTTCCACTCGTCCCTCTCCACCGGCTGAGGGGCCAGCTGTCAGTGAGGGTTCGGCGGGTCCTGCTGTCGAGGTCCCTGTGCCGTCTTCTCCTGACCGGCGTCTCATCCCGGCCCCCGGCGTGTCGTCTTTTCTTGAGGACGATGTGATGGAAGAGATCGGGTGTGCCGCTCCGGCCTCTGCTGCCCCACTGCTCCTGGCGGATGCCTTCGTGCTCGCCCAAGCGAGTGTCCGGCAGCTCCTGGCCGCGCTTGGTCGTGAGAGAGAGGAGAAGGCGGTTGAGAGGGATCGCTTCCTCATCTGGGGGAACCTTTTGCAGGAGCGGACCGCGAAGGTCAAGGGCGAGCTCGACTCTAGGCAGAAGCGGGCTGTCAACCGTCTGGACTCCGAGACGCGGCGGATCCACAAGGAGGCCCTTGAGGCGCATGCCCAGGCCTAGGAGAGCCTCTCTGCCGTGGAGGAGGTACGGCAGAGGTTGGAGCGCCGTAAGCGCGCCGTTGAGGACCAGGAGCGCTCCACGGCAGCCGAGGCAAAGAGGGTCGCTGCGTGGCTGGCGGCAGGCGAGGGTGACCTGCGAGCTCGGGCCAGGGAGCTAGAGGCCCGGAGGGCAGACCTCGCCACGAGGGAAGAGCAGGTCTCCTGGGAACTCCAGGCAATCCTGGATCGGGAGTTGGCTGCCGACTTCCGGGCTTCTGAGTTGGAGCGGCTCGCCCAGACTCTCCGCCTTCGGGAAAGCTCCCAGGCGGTCAAGGAGAAGGAATTCTCCGAGGGAAACCGCGATGCCCTGCAGGCGGCGCGCTGTGAGGTAGAGGAGCTCTTGGCCTTGCGATCCTCCGAGGCGCGTGCTGTCTCAAGCTTCATCGATCTGGCGGGGTCCGCCTTGGTCCCTGTTGGCTTCAGCCCAGTGAAGGCTGCGGCTTCTGCACTGAAGGTGGCCGAGGTGATCCCCGCGTTGGAGTCAATTGGTGCCAAGCTGAATATGCTAGACGCGGTGGTCGCCAGCGAGCTTGAGGCAGAGGGACGGGGCCTGGCCTTGGAGGTTGCCACGCATGTGTTGGCATGCTTCAGGAGCCGGGACCCTTCTTTCTCACTAGAGCCAGCGAGAGAGGGCCCTGCAGCGGAGCGGGAGGAGACTGCCACGGCTGAAGTCGGGGATGTGGCCGACCTTGTAGCCTCTAGGTTCCGGCGCGAGCCAGGAGGACCCTACGACTTGCTTCTTCCTTTTTATCGAGTCTGTAGTCCAGCTCATGGAGCCATGAATAAATAGACTCTCTTGAATATTTGTGCCTGTGATGCTTTTGTCTTCTTCTTGGTTTTGCCTGGCCGAGCTCTTAGCTCCGCAAGGTACTCAGAGGCCTTCACCAATCTCGAAGCTCTGCACAGACAGCTTCCCCGGGTCCTCAATGTATTAAGGGCCCCGGAGGTCTCCGGAGCTCAACCCCTAAGGATGGGGGGTCCGGATCTGCCGGCCACGTGGCGGGCCCAGAGCCCCCCTCTAAGGAGAGGGAGGTTCGGACCCACGGGACACCTGGAGCCTTCGGAGCCCACCCCCCCCCCCCCCCCCCCCGGAGGGGGAGGTCCGGCTTCCGCCGGCCACGTGGTGGGTCCGGAGCCCCTCCTGAGGAGACAAGAGCTCCGGCCCCGCTGGACACGTGGGGCCTTCGGAGCTCCCCCTCCCCAGAGGGGGAGGTCTGGCTTCTGCCGGCCACGTGGCGGGTCCAGAGCCCCTCCTGAGGAGGCGGGAGCTCCGGTCCCGCTGGACACGTGGGGCCTTTGGGCGCCGTCCCTGCTGAAGGGGCGAAACCCGGACCTTCCGCTCTGGCGCTGGAGTAGTCGATGGCTCCTTGCCCCCCACCTCATGTAGCTCCTGTAGCTATAACCTGGAGGTCGTGCACATAGGTAGAGGAAACGTGATTCTCCTCGGGGGTCCTCCCTTTCCCGTCTCTTAGCCTTATTCGGCTTATGGTCCTAGTCCGGTATACGGGACTTAGGAAATTCTGTGCGCGAGGCACCGGGGCTCCGGCTCCCTCCAAGATCCGGGTATGATTGCCCAGCCCCTAGTACCGGACCGTACGCCGGGGAAGCAGAGTGCACAGGCTTTGGGTACGGAACCAGGCAAAGAGGTTGTACTCCCCTGGACCTCCGGAGGGCAGGGTGCGCACGCTTTGGGTACAGAGCCTGCTAAGCGGGATACGCACCCTGGACCCCCATGCACGTCCCCGACCTTTCCTGGAGGTGACCAACTGGCACCGCAACACCTGACGGGGGGAGGCCCGAGAGGCTCCCCTGGCCATCGGCAGGTGCCTCAAGTGCAACCGCCTTCGGTAGGATAGCAAATGCTGACTATGGATGAGCGCGGAAAAAGGTGAGCCAAATGTACGGCAAGCATACATAGAAAGTGCGGTCATAAAAACTAATACATAATTTAAATGAGCACATGAGAGAGAGCGAACTAGAACAGGTTTCTGAGTAAATGCCCATAGGGGGAAGTCAGGCTGTACATGGAGGCAACGATCCGCCTCATTAAGAAGGGAAGCAAGACTCTACGCGCTTAGGGTCGGAACCAGGCCAAGCTGGACGTAGTCCTGGACCGTCCCCTGAGACTTAGCTTCCCCGAGCGCTGTTCCTAGACTCTATGGGATTTATTACAGAAGGGTATGGCCTTGTTCTACTAACGCTCAGGAGGTAGGACTTACAGTGTTGTTCCATGTCAAGGGTTTGGGAACGGATCCCATCCTTGATTGAAAGGCATGTGTACCTGGGACGACAACTTTCGTGACCCGGAAGGGACCTTCCCGGCTGGGGGAGGGTTTATAGGTCCTTCACGGTAAAGTGTGTGCCGCGGCACCAGGTCGCCTTCTTGCAGGTCCCTGACACGCTTGGTCCTTTGGCGGTAGTGCTAGAGCACCAGCCGAGACCGTGCGTTGTGGGGTGTCACCTGCAGCCGGGCCTCGTCGACGAGGTCGTCATCTTCACGATGGATCGGGTCCTGCGCGGCTTCTCCTGGGAGCCCCGGGGTACCCTCCTCTTCTGGCTAAGGCCGTCAAGAGGTAGGGGTACCCGGACCCTTCTTGGGAGACCCAACGCGTCTTTCCCCTTCTAGCTAAGGCCGTCAAGAGGTTGACAGACCCTGGGCGGCCCCCAGGAGGTAGGGCTGAGGCACAGAGGCGCACACTCGGGTGAGGTTGTTATCTTCGCGCTGGAGCGGGTCCTGCGTGGCTTCTCCCGGGAGCCTCGGGGTACCTACCCTCCCCTTCTAGCTAAGGCCTTCAAGAGGTGGGAGGTCCCGGACTCTTCTTGGGAGACCCAAGGTGTCTTTCCCCTTCTGGCTAAGGCCGTCAAGAGGTTGACGGACCCTGGGCGGCCCCCAGGAGGTAAGGCCGAGGCACAAAGACGTGCATTTGGGTGGAGCTGGCCCGGTTCTGCACCGTCGGGGCTGGTGCTTGGGCTCCTGCAACTACTTGGAGCTTCGTCAAGGTTGATATCACAGCAGTGCAGTCTCCAATGATTTTTCGGGGCGGCCGTAGCCAGCTACTGCCCCGGCTCGTCATCACTGGAGCTGGGGTCCTCACCGTTGTGCACTGTCTTTATGACACGCTAAGGCTCCTGAAACTCCACCTGGTGGCCGGCGCTGACTGATGCTTCGACCTTCTGCTTGCCCTCCCTTTGACGGAAGGGCGGAGCATCAACTCGTAGCTGCCTCCCTTTGCGGAAGCGCTCCGCGAGCCTCTGGATGTCCCAGCACTCGGCGGCAGTATGCTGGCTGGTGCCATGCACGGGGCATAGCTCGCCTTGGTCACCATCTGGAGCTGGTGACTGTCGCTGCCTTTTGTTGGGGCGCGGCCCCTGAGCTCCACTGGGTGCCGCTGCTGCGGCAACGGGAGCTGCGGCCGGTGACTTCATCTTGCCACCGCCCCGGTTCTTGGTCTTCTTGCCGCTTCCATAGGAAGCAGCGCCAGATCCGGGCTGTCCTCTTGACCCGGAGGCTGACAGAGAATGCCAGTTCCGTCCTTCTGCTGCTCTGGTGCATTTGTCCGCCAGGCTGAAGAGCTCTGAGACGTCACGAACCTCTCTGGTCACGAGCTTCTCAAGCATCTTCTCGTCATGGACACCCTGCCGGAACGCCACCACCACCGAAGCACTTTGAATGTGCGGGATGGTGTTGCGTACCTGGAGAACCGCTGGATAGAGGAGCGCAGCGACTCACCAGGTTGTTGCTAGATGGCGTGGAGGTCGAGCTCCGTGCCAGGCCGGGTGTAGGAACTGCCATAGACCGGGGGCGCCGTTTGCAGGACATATGGCTGTGGCATATGCTGCGTGGCGTATGCCTGGGGCAGAGATCGCGTGGCGAAGGTCTGTGCCTTAGGCAGGGTCGAGGCTGACGTCATGCTGTCGCCGGCCTCTTGGTTGTGACGCCTTTCTCGATGTCGCTCGAGGAACACTCGGGCATCTTGGCCCAAGTGGCATCGTTCCAGCTCTGTCCTCAGGTCCGTCGATGGGAGCCCGGTGGAGCTGGAATCCGCCATCTGCCCGTCAACCGTTAACGTGCGCGTCAGCGACACAGCCAGTTGGCCGGGGCGTCGTCCCCGCCGAAGTCGAGGGTTTGCGGCGGTGACGACAAGACGGTCTACTTCGAGAATCCACTGCTGGGTCGCGGCCTGAGGCGCGTCCCCAGCAGGTGGATTGTGCAGTACCACTCTTGCTGCAGCTAGCGCGCCCCCGTGGGGAAAGCTCAGCGCTGCAGAAGATCTCACGCTAGCTGGAGCCTGCATTGCCGGAGTCGGCGTTGCCGGAGTTGGCTGGTGGCTTCCAGCTCGCGCCGACACACTCCGTCCCGAGTGTGTCGACACGTATTCCCCGCTAGTCACGGTCCGTCGTGAACACGGGGGAGGAGAGCTTGCCGCTGAAGGAAGCTTCGTCATCTTCGTCGGCAGAAACTCGTCGCGCAAGGGAAAAGCCCCCTACCTGGCGCGCCAAATGTCAAAGTGTGTGCTCGACACTTCCCCCAGACCTGCTCTGGGCAGCCCGTGGAGGTTCTTTTTCGGAGGGGCTAGTCGCTTGCAGAGAGCTTCAGCGTTAGGGACGACTGAGAGAGAAGCTTGACACGGCAAGTTTTACGTGTTTTGGGCTGCCGGAGCGTAAAACCCTACGTCCACGGTGAGCAGAGGTGCTCGCTGTATTGCTTGTTGCTCAGAACCGGAGTCCTGAGCTTGAGGGTGAGTGATGCCTAGGGTGCGAGTTCCCATAGTTCGAACCCTTGCTAACGTTGCCTACCCGAGCCTTTTATAGTCCAAGGCTCTAGCGGCTTACAAGGGGGGGGGGGCAGGACCCGACAGGTGGTCCCGGGGAGATTGCCTGCCGACTATCGTATCTGCAGTTATGTCGGTAGTTGTCTCTAGCGAAGGCTTCCGAGTCTTCGTTCTGCCGCCCTGCCCATGCCGCAAGCTAGTCATAGTGGTTGACGACGGCGGGGGCGGTAGGGGATGTCTTGTCGCTGTGTTTATTGGATGGCAGGTTCTGACACGGCGCGCCAGTCTGCGATGCGACTGGACGCAACGGCACCTGACAGAGGCGTGCTCCGTGTCTTCGCGTCTTGGGAAGGCGCGGGCCTTGAATACCTTGTACGGGCAAGGTATGGTGCATCTTTACGCCTGCTGCCTACCGCGCGGGAGCAGGCAGCGCCGTCCTGCTGGCCACGTGGCGGGCCCGGAGCTCTCCTCTGAGGAGAGGGAGGTCCGGCCCCGTGGGACACGTGGAGCCTTCGGACCTCTCCCCGCGGAGGGTGGAGATCCGGCTTCTGTCGGCCACGTGGCGGGCCCGGAGCTCTCCTCTGAGGAGAGGGAGGTCCGGCCCCACGGGACACGTGGCGCCTTCGGAGCTCTCCCCGCGGAGGGGGGAGGTCCGGCTGCTGCTGGCCACGTGGCGGGCCCGAAGCTCTCCTCTGAGGAGAGGAAGGCCCGGCCCCGCTGGACACGTGGCGCCTTCGGAGCTCTCCCTGTGGAGAAGGGTGAGATCCTTAGGCATTTTCCCCTGTGCGCGGGGTACCCCATATCGTGGGTACCGACAGAGGCCAACCCAGAGAAGATAAAGGCCATCGAACTGATGCGACCCCCCACTCGCATCAAGGATGTCCAGAGGCTCACGGGATGTCTATCTATGCTCAGTCGGTTCATACCAAGGCTAGCTGAGCGAGCTCTCCCCTTCTTCAAGCTCCTGCGCAAAGCCGGTCCATTTGTTTGGACCGAAGAAGCACAAGAAGCATTCCAGGAGTTAAGGCTCCTGACGATGCTGCCCATCATGGTAGCCCCTGAGCCTGGTGAGCACCTACTGCTCTACATCGCGGCGACAACAGAAGTGGTGAGCATGGTCGTAGTCATAGAGCGGCCGGACCCCTCATCACTGCAATCAGCTGCAGCAGCGGAAGTCAAGCACCAGGGCTGTCCGGGCCCCATGGGGGGCCCCGACAGCCAGGAGATCCCGGAGGTCCAAGACGACCTCTCGAAGCTCCAAGACAACCTCCCGGAGGTCGAAGGGGACCTCCCGGTTGTCCAAGACAACCTCCCAGAGGTCCAAGGGGACCTCCCGGTGGTCCAAGACAACCTCCCGGAGGTCCAAGGGGACCTCCCGGTGGTTCAAGACAACCTCCCGGAGGTCCAAGGGGACTTCCTGGAGGTCCAAGACGGCCAAGAAGCCTCCGGGTCCCAGCCCCCGGAGGCTGCCCCGGACCTGTCTACCTCCTGTCGGCCTGAGCCAATGGAGGAAGACACCCCGGGTCCCTTAGGGAGGATGCGACCATCCAGAGGCCCGTCTACTACATCAGCGAAGTCCTCCACGACGCCAAGACAAGATGCCTGGAGGTCCATAAGCTGTTGTATGCAGTGCTCGTGGCATCCAGGAAGCTCTGGCACTACTTCCAAGCCCACCAAATCTCGGTGGTCACCTCGTAACCTTTGAAGACAATCCTCCACAGACCAAAGGTGATTGGCAACATCGCCAAGTGGGCCATGGAGCTGGCGGAGTTCAAGCTGGACTTCCTACCATGTCACGCAGTCAAGAGCCTAGCACTGGCTGACTTCGTGGCCGAGTGGACACCATCACCAACCAACCCAGGGGGCACCGAATGCGGTGAACCGGAGCCCCGAGCTCCGGTCTTCACCGAGCCCCACTGGACGCTCTACTTCGACGGCTCTTCGTGGAAGCAGGGAGCCAAAGCTGGCGTACTGCTCCTCATGCCATCGTGGGAGCAGTTCAAGTACATGGTGCATCTCAATTTCAAGGCAACCAACAACATGGCCGAGTATGAAGCTCTCATCTTTGGCCTGAAGACGGCACTGTCCCTCAGCGTCCGCCAGTTACTGGTCAAGGGCGACTCCCAGCTGATCATCAAGCAAGTCATGGGAGAATGCTCCTGCAACGACCCGCAACTGGCTGCCTACCTCCTCCATGTCCAGATGCTGGAGAAGGACTTCGATGCCTTGGACCTGTGCCATGTACCACACACCGACAACACCGTGGCCGACGACTTTCAACGAAGGCCTCCACCGGGGCCCCGGTGCCCGAAGGAGCCTTTCAGAGGACGTTGCCATGGTCCACAGCCCGGCCTGCCAAGCCGGCGAAGGGGGCGAGACCAGCATCTCGAAGCTGGCGGTCCCGGCGGCCCTGCAGCCATGGAGCCCACCAAGGATCGTAAGCGCCACTGCAGACTCCGTGCTACCAAGCGCTCGAGATCCAGAAGCTCAAGTAAGTCCCGATGCATGGATCATGGAGGTCTGGGACTACATGAAAGACAACATCCTTCCTGATGAACATGCATCCGCTGAACGGATTGTGCAGATGGCTAAGAGATACACGCTGGTAGAAGGGGATCTCTACCGGCGTGGCGCCAACGGCATCCTATTGCGGTGCAAAACCCAGGAGGAACGCTGCGACCTGCTCGCAGAGATCCATGGAGGCGAGTGCGGGAATCACACTTCCTCACGCACGCTGGTCGGTAAAGCCTTCCGGCATGGCTTTTACTGGCCAACAGCTCTCCTGGATGCCGTCAAGCTGGTCAAGAGATGCAAGGCGTGCCAGTTCCATGCCAAGCAGATCCACACACCAGCGCAGACGCTGCAGATGATCCCGCCCTCGTGGCTGTTCGCGGTATGGGGGTTGGACATCCTGGGGCCACTCCCCAAAGCCGTCGGGGGATTCCTGTACCTCTACGTCGGCATCAACAAGTTCACCAAGTGGCCGGAAGCTGCACCAGTCATCACCATCAACAAGCAATCTGCAGTCAAGTTCATCATGTCGATTGTCTGCAGGTTCGGGGTCCCGAACAGAATCATCACCAACAACGGGACCCAGTTCACCAGCGCAGCGTTCCAACAGTACTGCGAAGACCTTGGCATCCAGGTGTGCTATGCCTCTGTCGCTCATCCAAAGAGCAATGGGCAAGTCCAGAGGGCCAACGCCGAGATCCTTTAAGGCCTCGAGACTCGCAACTATGCCAGCTTGAAGAAACATGGTGCCAAGTGGGTGGACGAGCTTCCGAGCGCATTGTGGGCTAGCCGGACATCCCAGAGCCGGGCCACAGGGAGACACCCTTCTTCATGGTCTACGGGGTCGAAGTCGTGCTTCCCCCAGAAGTCACCATGGGTTCCCCCCGTGTCCGAGCTTACGACGAAGCCTCGTAGGACCAGCTCCGGCGTGAGGACATCGACCTCATTGACGAGGCAATATGGCAAGTAACGCTCTGCAATGCACGGTACCGGAAAGCGCTCCGGCGCTACCACCAGAGGTCCGTGCATGTCTGGGAGCTCAAGGAAGGTGACCAGGTGCTGCGGCGCATACTTTCTCGAGAAGGGACCAACAAACTCTCCCCCAGCTGGGAAGGTCCCTTTCGAGTCACGAATATCTGCCGCCCCGGGTGCGTGCGCCTTTCCACCGAGGACGGGGACCCGCTCCCAAACCCTTGGAACATAGAACATCTCTGTAAGTTCTATCCTTAGAGCAGTAGTAGGACAAGTTTTCTCTTCTTTCTGTAATAGATCCCATAGAGCTCAGGAACAGCGATCGGAGCAGCTAAGCCCCAGGGGGCGGTCCGGGACTACGTCCAGCTTGGCCTGGTTCCGTACCCTAAGCGCGTAGGCCCTGCCCCCCTTCATAATGGGGTGGGTCGTTGCCTCCATGTACAGCCTGCCTTCCTCCTATGGATGTTTATATATGGAAAGAACCCTGTCCTACCATGCTCTCTCATGTGTTCATTTAAATTATGCAATTAATTTTTATGATCACCTCCTCATGCTCACTGACAGTGTATGCCCATTGTACACTCAGCTCTCCTTTCCCACTCTAATCCCTAGTCGGCATTTACTATCCTGACCGAAGGCGGTCGTGCTTGAGGTATCTGCCGAAGGCCAGGGGGCCTCTCGGACCTCCCCCAGTCAGGTACTGTGACCCCAGTTGGTCACCTCCAGGAAAAACCTACGCCAGTCATGGGGGGTCCAGGGTGTGTAGCCTGCTTTGCCTGGTTCAGTACCCAAAGTGTACTGACTCTGCCTCTCGGGAGGTCCAGGGTGTGCAGCCTGCTTTGCCTGGTTCCGTATCCAAAGTGTGTGCACTATGCCTCCCCAGCGCTACGGTCTAGTACTAGGGGCCGAACGGTTGCACCCTGACCTCGGAGGGACCGGACCTCCGGTGCCGGGCGCACTGAATTACCCAAGCCCCGCATAACGGTCCAGGGCCGTAAGTCAAATAAGACTAAGAGATAGGGAAGGGAGAGCCCCCGAGAAAAATTACCTTTCCCCTACTTGTGTGCAGGACCTCCTGAAGATGCCTCCCGGACCTTCGGAGCCGGGGTTCCAACACCTGTGTGCTCCGGGTGGACAGGGGGGCTCTGGCCTTAGATCCCCTGCAGGAATGTGGTAGGTGTGCCCAATGCATTGGCCACACCTACCAGGGGCCACTACGGGGACTGCACAAGGGAAGACCGGAGCACCCGGCGGTACTGAAGTCCTAGGGCTTCTGAAGACCGGAGCTCCAAATTCCAACCCAAGACCAGAAGAACTGGACCTTGCCCCCCCTCCCCCCCCGGGGCAAGCTCCGAAGGTGCCACGCGTCCAGCAGGGCCGGAGCTCCCCTCTCCTCAGAGGAGAGCTCTGGGCCTGCCATGTGGCCAGAGGTTCCGGACCTCTCCCCCCCCCCCCCCCCCCCCCCCCGTGGGGGTGAGCTCCGAAGGCGCCATGTGTCCAGTAGGGCCGGAGCTCCCCCTCTCCTTAGAGGAGAGGTCCGGGCCTGCCACGTGGCCAGAAGGGCCGGAGCTCGCCCCCTCCGCAGGGGCGAGCTCCGAAGACCCCTTGGGTACTTATGTCAATATGGGCCCGAGGAATGTGTCTGTGCAGGCTTCGAGATTGGTGGAGACCTCCCGGGGACCTTACGGAGCTAAGGACTCGGGCAGGACAAGCCAAGAAAAAAAGACGAGAGGCACAGGCACACAAGACAGCAAGTCTGTTCATTCAATAGCTCCATGAGCTGGATTACAGACAAAAAACATAAAATACAAGGCCCTCTAGCTACAAGGGCGAGCGCCTAGGAGTCCACGGCCTCCCGCTGGAACCTAGACGCGACGAGGGTGGCGACGTCTCCGACTCCGGCCCTGGCGACTTCCTCCTGCTCGGCGATGGGGCCCTGCACCACCGGCTCCAGAGAGACGGAGGAGTCCTAGCTCCGGAAGCACATCAGCACGTGCGCGGCGACCTCTTTCGCCAAGCTCCTCCCCTTGACCTCGAGCTCGTTGGCAATCACGGCCTCCAGCCTCTCCAACTTGGCGTTGATGTACTCGATCGCCGGGATCGCCTGGACCACCTCTTGCGCCGGAGCCTCTGTCCTCACGGGGCTAAAGCCGAGAGGCACCAGAGAAGACTCCGCCTGGCCGATGAAGTCCCAGACTGCTCGGGCCTCGACGGTCAGTGAAGCTCGGAGCTGCTCCACTTCCCGGCGAGCTGCCAGCAGGGCGCCAGGACCTTCCTTGGCGAACCTCCTCTCCTTCGCCGTGAAGTCCCAGGCGAGCCTCTCCAACTCCGACGCCCGGAAGTCAGCAGAAAACTCCTGGTCCAGCACCGCCTGGCGGTCCTGGGTCCTGGGTACCCCTGCGGACAGGACAAAACCGCCTAAGGACCTCGCCCCTTCCGCAGGGGTGAGCTCCGTGGGCGCCACGTGTCTAGCCTGGCCGGAGCTCTCCCTCTGCTCAGAGGAGAGTTCCAGGCCAGCCACATGGCCAGGCGGAGCCGGACCTCCCCCCTCCATGGGGGTGAGCTCCGAAGGCTCCACGTGTCCAGCAGGGCCGGACCTCCCCTCTCGTCAGAGGTGAGCTCCGGGCCCACCACGTGGCAAGCAGAGCCGGGCCTCCCCCTCTGCGGGGGTGAGCTCCGAAGGCTCCACGTGTTCGGCGGGGCCAGACCTCCCCTCTCCTTAAAGGTGAGTTCCGGGCCTGCCACGTGGCGAGCAGAGACGGACCTCCCCCTCCGCAGGGGTGAGCTCCGAAGGCTCCACGTGTCCAGCGGGGCCGGACCTACCCTCTCCTCAGAGGTGAGCTCCGGGCCCACCATGTGGCCAGCAGAGCCTGACCTCCACCCTCCACGGGGGTGAGCTCCGAAGGCTCCATGTGTCCTGCGGAGCCGGACCTCCCCTCTCCTCAGAGGAGAGCTCCGGGACCGCCAGTGGCCAGCAGAGACGCGCTGCCTGCCCCCGTTCGGTAGGTAGCGGGAGTGAAGACCCGCGCCTTCCCAAGACGCGACATTAAAGACCCGCGCCTTCCCAAGGCGCGGAGACGCGGCACACGCCTGTCAAGAGGCACTCTAACCAGTCACTGTCAAGACAGGCACACAGTGTCAGGAGCAGTAAACCAACAAATACTGCGACAAGACACACCCTGCCGCCCCTGCCATGATCAACCACTACGCATACCTTGCAGCGTGGGCAGGGCGATAGGACGAAGGCTAAGAAGCTACCGCCATAGATAGCTACCAGCATTCACTGCGAGATACGGTAGATAGCACGAAATCACCCCGGGACCACCTGTCGGGTCCCGGGGCCCACTTTGTAAGCCACCCGAGCCTTGGACTATAAAAAGCTCGGGTAGGCAATGTTACAAGGGATTTGGATCCATTGGCATTCGACCCTTAGCTCACCCAGACCTTCAAGCTTAGAACTCCCGTTCTAAGCGCCAAGCAATACAACGAGCAACTCTGCTCCCGTGTGTGACGCCCTCAATTCTGTGGAAAACCACGGAACCGAGAACTGATGCATATGTGTGACCAGGATGTTCATCACACATATACACATCATGCACAAACTGAATTTTCAGAATATATATGACCATGAATAAAAGAGTTTATTACAATGTCTCATGAGTCTTGGACTCATGCTCACAGCGGAAGTCTTAATCTAACAGCGGAAGTCTTTATTCTAGCAGTGGAAGTATTCTAACAAATGCGGAAGCAATTCTAAGCAGTAGCGGCTCCATCTCTATTCCGTCCCCACAGGCAAGGTTGAGGACAGATTACACGCCTAATGCTCCACTTGGTCTTCATAGTAATCTTCTGCTGATGCTGATGATGAAATAATAATGCAAGTTTGAGTACAATGATGTACTCGGCAAGTGCGGGAAAATATGATATGTAGCTCACAACAAGGTAGTTATAAAAAAGCTCATTGCAGAAAGCAAAGTTATTTATCAAAACCATGATAAAAACAGCGACTTATCTTTAAGCGAATGTAATCCCAACATGTACTAAAATACTAATCATACCTCCATTATGTTCATTACCTTCCATGTCCCAACCAGACATTAATCAACCTCATTCTTGCTCACGAATACCTTCTCGTATCTGCTACCATCTCACGAATACCATCTTGTATTCGCTACCATTTCATCTCATAAACAATTCCGTCTCACACCGAGACCAACCTCGTTTCCATGACTCAACAGTCATGCAACCCATCTTCTCACCTGGACTCAACAGTCCCGAAAACAAAACCAAAACCAAACCATCCAAAACCATAACCAATAACCATAGCCAATAACCATCCCAACTAATCATGGAAGTTAGCCAGGCGCTTGTGACCGTAAGCTCGGCTATCATGATAGTTTTAGACTCTGCAGAGTTTGCACCTCTTTATCCACAAGTTTGTGATTTCGTCACCCGTCGGCGACTGCAGAAGCTCCATTATACCAGTACACAACCGTCGGTGTATGGCCAAGAGATCACAAAATAGCCTTTACAAAGGGGTTACTAGATGTATGGACTCACTAAGGTTTCATCGGCAGGCTAGAATCTCCAATTCTCCCACCCACGGGCCCCCTCTTGTGCCATGCAGTTCCCAGGGCAGTCCTCACTCGACTCCCATTCCCCACGCCTTCCACGGTCCATAACAATCTAGCAACTTACCTAATTAGTCAGCTAAGCCGCACCCATACTTGGCCTTGTGGTGGCACTGTTATCCTGGCATGTGCTCGCATGAACCGGTCCTTAGATCTACGACAAGTAAACCACCATCTCATGCTACCTCATTCACAAACCCAGTCTTGCCTAGATCTCCCTTCGATCCATGTTCGTTAACAACATCAGTTTCTCATTATCGTTACGAGTGCAGTTAGCTAGACACATCTATCTCGCTTCCCAATCTCATGGACTCTGCGAAGCTTAAAGCAAAAACCATACCCGAGTCATAAACTTCCCTGGCGACAAGGGCGGTTTAACCAAAACTAGTAAACTCCTATAAAAGGGTTTCCCATCATGTTTGACTCAGCACACACACCTTTTCAAAAACAAAATAGTTTCCCAAAACATAGGATCAATATGGTCAAAGAGCACTTGCCTTGTTCTGGCTGTTCCGGTTGCTCAAAATCTTGTTGTTGTAGTCCGTCATAGGTAGCTCCCTGAGCTTGTCCTTCTATACACGATCACGCACATACAAGATTTACAACAATCAATATCATGCACAAACTCTACTTTAAGATGTAATGATCTATATGCATGTTAATCCTATGGTGCAGTTTAGTTTGTACGTGTTCTTGCATGGCTTGCATGGTTTTTTATGATGAACAGAGTTGTAGAGATCAATTGTGGACGTAGCGATGATCTTGACTTTAGATTAAATCGATCAACAAGTGATCTATCCATGAAAAAGCTTCTGATCGAAAGGAATCGAAGAACAGATGCAGAGAAAACGCGATGATGTCATAAGGTAGTATTGGAGACCTACCTTACGTTTTTCTTGATCTTGTGTCGGTACCTGAGATATGGGGTACCCCCGCGCACAGGGTAAAATGCCTAAGGAACTCGCCCTTCTCCGCAGGGAGAGCTCCGAAGGCGCCACGCGTCCGGCGGGGCCGGACCTCCCTCTCCTCAGAGGAGAGCTCCGGGCCCGCCACGTGGCATACAGAAGCCGGACCTCCCCCTCCACGGGAGAGAGCTCCAAAGGCGCCACGCGTCCGGCGGGGCCGGACCTCCCTCTCCTCAGAGGAGAGCTCCGGGCCCACCACGTGGCATACAGAAGCCGGACCTCCCCCTCCGCGGGGAGAGGTCCGGAGGCTCCACGTGCCCTGCATGCCGGGCCCTTCTCTCCTCAGAGAAGGGCTCCGGACCCGCCGCGTGGCCAGAAGAACGGTGCTGCCTGCCCCTGAGCGGTAGGCAGCGGGCGTAAAGGCGCCCCATACCTTGCCCGTACAAGGTATTCAAGGCCCGCGTCTTCCCAAGACGCGGAGACGCGGAGCACGCGTCTGTCAGGTGCCGTTGCGCCCAGTCGCATCACAGACTGGCGCGCGGTGTCAAAACCTGCCAGCCAATAAACACCGCGACAAGACATCCCATGCCGCCTGCGCCGTCATCAACCACTACGACTAGCGTGCGGCATGGGCAGGGCGGCAAGTTGAAGACTCAGAAGCCTTCGACCAGAGACAACTACCGGCATAACTGCAGATACGGTAGATAATAGACAATCTTCCCGGGACCACCTGTCGGGTCCCGGCTCCCCTTGTAAGCCGCCCGAGTCTTGGACTATAAAAGGCTCGGGTAGGCGACGATAGCAAGGGTTCGCACTTTGCAGCTCATACGCTAGCCATACACTCTCAAGCTGTAACTCACCCCCAAGCTCAGGCCTCCGAGCCTGAGCAGCAAACAATACAGCGAGCTCCATAGCTCGCCGTGGACGTAGGGTTTTACGCTCCGGCGGCCTGAACCACGTAAAACTCGCCGTGTCAAGCTCTTACTAACTCGTCCATCTGCGCAAGCTCTCCGCTAGAGACTAGCCCCACCGAAAAAAGAACCTCCGCGGGCTGCCCAGTGCAGGCCCGGGGAAAGTGTCGACTGAACACTTCGACATTTGGCGCGCCAGGTAGGGGCGCTTTTCTCCTAGCGCGACGAGTTTCCGCCGGCGAAGATGACCAAGCTTCCTTCAGCGGCAAACTCTCCCCCTCCGCGTTCACGGCGAACTGTGACCACTGGGGAGTACATGTCAACACACTCAGGACGGAGTGTGTCGGCACAAGCTGGTAGCCAGCAGCCGACTCCGGCAACGCCGACTCCGGCTATGCAGGCCCCGACCAGTGTGAGATCTTCTGCAGCGCTGAGCGTACACCATGGAGGTGCGCTAGCTGCAGCAAGAGCGCTGCTGCGCAACCCACCTGCGGGGGATGCGCCCCATTCAGCAACCCAGCAATGGGTCCGCGAGGTGGACCGCCTCGTCGTCGCCGCCGCGAACCCTCAGTTTCGGCGAGGACGGCGCCCTGGACAACCGGCTGTGTCGCTGACGCGCACACCCACGGTTGACGGGCTAACGGCGGATTCCAGCTCCTCCAGGCTCCTGTCAAAGGACCTGCGAAGGGAACTGGAATGGTGCCACTTGGGCCAGGACGCCCAGGTGTACCTCGAGCGACGCCGAGAAAGGCGTCGCAACCATGAGGTTGGCGACAGCATGTCGTCGGCTTCGACACAACCTGAAGGGCAGGGCTTCGCCACGCGAGCCCTACCTCAGGCATATGGTGCGCAGCATATGCCACAGCCATATGCGCCGCAAGCAGCGGCGGCCCCGGTCTATGGTGCAGCCTTGCCCATGCCGGGATACGCGGTGCCAGGTGCGAACCAAGCGTTCGCAGCGCCAGTACCTGCAGCAGCAGGCGCAGGATGTGCAGCCCTTGCACCCCATCTTCGCTTCGCGAGGTGGCCGCGCAAGTTCCGGCCGCACCTGCCCGAAAAGTACGACGGAAGCGTCAACCCAGCGGAGTTCCTCCAGAACTACTCCACCGCCGTACTTGCCGCAGGAGGGGACGAGGCTGTCATGGCCAACTACTTCCCCGTCGCCTTGACCGGCCCAGCTCGGTCTTGGCTCATGAATCTACCTCAGGGGTCCATAACCTCCTGGGGAGAGCTCTGCCGGCAGTTCGTCGCCAACTTCGGCAGCTCATACACCCGTCCCGGCACGGAGCTCGACCTCCACGCCGTCAAGCAACAACCTGGGGAGTCGCTGCGCTCTTTCATCCAGCGGTTCTCTCAGGTACGCAACACCATCCCACATATCCAAAGTGCCTCTGTGGTGGTGGTGTTCCGACAGGGTGTCCGGGACGAGAAAATGCTTGAGAAGCTCGCGACCAGAGAGGTCCGCGACGTCTCGGAGCTCTTTAGCCTGGCGAACAAGTGCGCCAGAGCAGCTGAAGGGCGGAACTGGCACGCTCTGCCGACCTCCGAGTCAGGAGGACAGCCCGGGTCCGGTGCTGCTGCCTATGGGGGTGGCAAGAAGACCAAGAACCGTGGGAGTGGCAGGATGATGTCACCATTCACGGCCCCCGTTGCCGCAGCTGCGACGACCAGTGGAACTCGGGGGCCACGCACCGACAAAAGGCAGCGGCAATCACCGGCCCCAGACAGTGACCAAGGCGGGCTATGCCCCGTGCATGGCACCTGCAACCATACTGCTGCCGAGTGCTGGGAGATCCAGAGGCTCGCAGAGCGCTTCCGCAAAGGAAGGCAGTAGAGGGCTGAAGCGCCGTCCTACCCTCAGAGGGATGGCAAACAGAAGGTCGATGCCCCAGTCACCGCTGCCCATCAGGTGGGATTTCAGGAGCCTCAGCGTGTCGTGAAGACAGTGCATAACGGTGAGGACTCCAGTTCCGACGGTGACGGGCCAAGGCGTTAGCCAACTGCGGCGCGCCTCCGTACCTTGAACATACCTCCCGTGGGCCGCCCAAGGTCTGTCAACCCCTTGAAGGCCTTGCCAGAAGGGGAAGACGCCTTAGGTCATCCAAGACGAGCCCGGGCCTACCTACCCCTTGAAGGCCTTAGCCAGAAGGCGAGAACTTCCCGGGGGCCCCCAGGAGAAGCCGCGCAGGATCTGATCCAGCGCGAAGATAACAACCTCGTCGACAAGACTCGGCTGCAGGGAACACCCCACAACGCATGGTCTCGGCTAATGCTCTAAGCACTACCGCCAAAGAACCAAACGCGTCGGGGGCCTGCAGGAGGGCAACCTGGTGTAGCGGCACGCTCTATTCCAAGAAGGACCCATAAGCTCTCCACCAGCAGGGAAGGTACCTTCCGAATCATGAAAGCTGCCGCCCCAGGTACACATGCCTTTCAACCGAGAGTGGGATCCGTTCCCAAAAAACCTTGCCATGAAGCAACACTGTAAGTCCTACTTCCTGAGCATCAGTAGAACAGGGTTATTCCCTTCTGTAATGGATCCCATAGAATTTAGGAACCGAGCTTGGGGCAGCTAAGTCTCAAGGGACGGTCCAGGACTACGTCCAGTTTAGCCTGGTTCCGACCCTAAGCGCGTAGAGTCTTGCTTCCCTTGTAGACGACGCGGAACATTGCCTCCATGTACAGCCAGAATTCCACCTATGGGCACGAATACAGAGACCTGTTCTACTTAGCTCTCCCTCATGCGCTCATTTAAATTACGCATTAATTTTTATGATCGCACTATCTCTGTATGTTCATCGTACATCTAGCTCCCCCTCTCCTGCGCTCATCCATAGTCGGCATTCGCTATCCTTCCAAAGGCGGCTGCGCTTGAGGCACCTGCCGTTGGCCGAGTGAGTCTCTCGGGCCTCCCCCAGTCAGGTGTTGCGGCGCCAGTTGGTTACCTCCAGGAAAGGCCTGCGTTGTGCATGGGGGGTCCAGGGTGCGTATCCAGCTTAGCCGGCCCAGAGTCCAAAGCATGCGCATCCTGCCCTCCGGAGGTACAGGGGAGTACGACCGCTTTGCCTGGTCATGAACCCAAAGCGCGTGCACTCTGCTTCCCCAGCGCATGGCCCGGTACTAGGGATCGGACGGCCGTACCCGGACCTCGGAGGGAGCCGGAGCTCCGGCACCTCGCGCACAGAATTGCCCAAGCCCCGTATAGCGAATCAGGATCGTAAGACGGATAAGACTAGGAGACGGGAGGGGAGGACCCCCCGAGGAGAATTACGTTTCCTCTGCCTGTGTGCAGGACCTCCAGGTTGCGGCAACAGGGACTGCATGAAGCAGGGGGAAAGGAGCTACCTGCTACTCCGGCCTAGGACTGGAAGGACCAGGACCTGCCCCTCCAGCAAGGGCGGGACCCGGGGGCCCCACGTGTCCAGCGGGCCCGGAACCCTCTCCTCCCTTGAGGAGGGCTCCGGGCTCGCCACGTGGCAGACGGAAACCGGACCTCCCCCCTCAGTGGGAGGGCTCCGAAAGCCCTACGTGTCCAACATGGCCGGAGCTCCCGCCTTTTAAGGAGGAGCTCCGGACCCGCCACGTGGTAGGCAGATTTGGAGCTCCCCATGGGGCGAGATCCGGAGACCCCCGGGGGCCCCTAACACGGTTAGGACCCGAGGAAGGTGTCTATGCAGAGCTCCGAGATTGGGGATGGCCTCTGAGTACCTTGCGGAGCTAAGGACTCAGTCAGGCAAAGCCAAGAAGGAGAGAAAAAGCATCACAGACACAGATATCTAAAAGAGTCGAACTAAGCGAGGCTCCATGAGCTGGACTACAGACTCGATGAAAAGGGAGAAACAAGTCCTAAGGACCTCCCGGCTCCCGCCGGAACCTTGCGGCTATAAGGGTGGCCACATCCTCGACTTCAGCCCTGACAGCTTCCTCCGGCTCCGCGGCTGGGCCCTCTCTCGCTGGCTCTAGCGAAAAAGAGGGGTCGCGGCTCTTGAAGCATGCCAGCACATGCGAGGCGACCTCTAAAGCTAAGCCGCGGCCGTCGGCCTCAAGCTCGCTGGCGACCACCGAGTCTAGTCTGTCCAGCTTGGCGCCGATCGACTCCAACGCAGGGATCACCTCCGCCACCTTCAATGCAAGAGCCGCGGCCCTCACCGGACTGAAGCCAAGAGGGATCAGGGCGGACCCCGCTCGATCCACGAAGCTTGAGACCGCAAGAGCCTCGGAGGACCACAAGGCTGAGAGCTCCTCCACCTCGCGGCGGGCCGCCTGCAGAGCCTCCAGGTTCCTCTCGGAGAATTCCTTCTCCTTGGCCGCCAGGGAGCTCTCCCGAAGGTGGAGAGTCTTGGCGAGCCGCTCCAACTCAGCGGCCTTGAAGTTGGCGGTCAACTCCCGGTCCAAGACCGCCCGGCGATCACGGGAGACCTGTTCCTCCCTCAAGTCGAGGTCTGCCTTCAGGATCTCCAGCTCCTCCATCCGAGCTCGAAGGTCATCCTCGCCCGCAGCCAGCTGCGCGGCGACCCTCTCCGCCTCAGTTGCCATGGAACGCTCCCGTTCCTCAACGGCGAGTTCACGGCACTCCAACCGCTGCCGTATCTCCACAGCAGCAGAGAGGCTCTCTTCGGCCCGGGCATGTGCCTCCAGGGTCTCCTTGTTGATCCGCCGCGATTGGGTGTCCATGCGGTCGACAGCCCGCTTCATCCGATCGAGGAGCGCTTCCCTGAAGTCGAGCAACTCCCGCCTGGAGTCGAGCTCACTCTTAACCTTCGCGGTCCTCTCCCGCAAAAGGTTTCCCCAGGTGTGGAGGCAATCCCGTTCAACCATATACTCCTCCCGCTCGCGCCCTAATGCAGCCAAGACCTGCCGAACGCTCGTCTCGACAAGCGCGAAGGCATCCGCCAGAGGCAATGGAGCGACAGAGGCCGGGGCAGTCCCCCCGACCTCCTCCATTACCTCGTCCTCAGGAAGAGCCGACGCACCAGCAACTGAGACGAGACGCCGATCAGGAGAAGCTGGCTCCGAGGCTCTGGCAGCCAGGCCAGCCGGGCTCTCTTCAGCTTCTGGCTCCTTGACCTGAGGAGAGGGGCGAGCCGGGGAAGGCGGTGCTGGAGAAGAGGCCGGGCCGCCTAGTGCAGGGTCAACCTGCGCTGGCTTGGGGGCCGCGGTGGCCATCTCGGCAGGAAGAGACGACGCCACCGCGGAGTCCGGGCACACCGGAACAGGAGAAGTTCGCGCTGGCCTGGGAGCCGCGGTAGTTGCCCCTGGCTCCGAGCGCAGCGGCACAGATTCCCCGCAAGTCGGGGAAGGCCGGGAAGCGCGGACACTCCTGCGGGCTCTGAACCCCGACTTCCGAGCCGGGGTAGGACTCCCAGAGCCCGCTACCGTCACTGACGGCCGCTCCGCGGTCGCTTGAACTGGCGGAACAGGGGACGCCCCAGAAGCTCCCCCCAGCGCATCAGCCCGGGGCTTCTTCGAGCCGCCACCGGAGGGAGTGTCAGGCACCCCAGAATCCCGACTTGGCACAGACGCCGCTGCTGGAGGAGATCGAGCGCGCTTCTTCTCTGGTGGCGGGTTGGAAGCCATGGCGAGGGAGAACTCAAGGACAAGAGAACAAAAGCACCAGAGTCCGAGAAGAAACGCAGAGAAGCGCGAAGGGAAGCTGCAATGTGGGTAAGACACCCTCTAAAAACTTCCCGGGTGCAATTCCAAGCGATTCAGAACTCTTCGAATACCGCGCATCGGCAACCGCTTCAGTTCCTAGACCGAGTGCCGATGACGGGTGGACCCAAGCCGCCTAACCGAAGCGGTAGGGTCAATGAGTCAGTCTCCTGTGAAAATGGGCCGGCAAGGCACTTCGGCGGTTCCCAAAGAAAGCGCTGCAACGTGCAGAAGTGGCAGTCTTGGGAACCGCCACAGTAAAAGCAACCATCAAGTGAGCGCACGCTCCCACGATCCCACGGCCGTTCGTGCTCCGGCAGTGGTCAATTCGGGACTTAGAGAA
Source organism: Neostapfia colusana (assembly GCA_030760725.1). NCBI lineage: Eukaryota > Viridiplantae > Streptophyta > Magnoliopsida > Poales > Poaceae > Neostapfia > Neostapfia colusana. Next base: position 32,562,865 of record JASWHV010000005.1, on the reverse strand, counting down.
AGTGCGCGGATCGGAAGAGACGGAGGTCCCACCTCGGGCTCACTATCTCCCCCGAGATGGGCCTGGGGGCCACTGTCGGTACCTGAGATATGGGGTACCCCGGCGCACAGGGTAAAATGCCTAAGGAACTCGCCCTTCTCCGCAGGGAGAGCTCCGAAGGCGCCACGCATCCGGCGGGGCCGGACCTCCCTCTCCTCAGAGGAGAGCTCCGGGCCTGCCATGTGGCATACAGAAGCCGGACCTCCCCCTCCGCGGGAGAGAGCTTCGAAGGCGCCACGCGTCTGGCGGGGCCGGACCTCCCTCTCCTCAGAGGAGAGCTCCGGGCCCGCCACGTGGCATACAGAAGCCGGACCTCCCCCTCCGCGGGGAGAGGTCCGGAGGCTCCACGTGCCCCGCAGGCTGGGCCCTTCTCTCCTCAGAGAAGGGCTTCGGACCCGCCGCGTGGCCAGAAGAACGGTGCTGCCTGCCCCTGAGCGGTAGGCAGCGGGCGTAAAGGCGCCCCATACCTTGCCCGTACAAGGTATTCAAGGCCCGCGTCTTCCCAAGACGCGGAGACGCGGAGCACGCGTCTGTCAGGTGCCGTTGCGCCCAGTCGCATCACAGACTGGCGCGCGGTGTCAGAACCTGCCAGCCAATAAACACCGCGACAAGACATCCCATGCCGCCTGTGCAGTCATCAACCACTACGACTAGCGTGCGGCATGGGCAGGCCGGCAAGTTGAAGACTCAGAAGCCTTCGACCAGAGACAACTACCGGCATAACTGCAGATACGGTAGATAATAGACAATCTTCCCGGGACCACCTGTCGGGTCCCGGCTCCCCTTGTAAGCCGCCCGAGTCTTGGACTATAAAAGGCTCGGGTAGGCGACGATAGCAAGGGTTCGCACTTTGCAACTCATACGCTAGCCATACACTCTCAAGCTGTAACTCACCCCAAGCTCAGGCCTCCGAGCCTGAGCAGCAAACAATACAGCGAGCTCCATAGCTCGCCGTGGACGTAGGGTTTTACGCTCCGGCGGCCTGAACCACGTAAAACTCGCCGTGTCAAGCTCTTACTAACTCGTCCATCTACGCAAGCTCTCCGCTAGAGACTAGCCCCACCGAAAAAAGAACCTCCGCGGGCTGCCCAGTGCAGGCCCGGGGGAAGTGTCGACTGAACACTTCGACATCTTGGGATCCTTCTCTTAGCAATACAGATCGTTGGGCTCTCTTCCGGCGATCTTCCTCAACTGAACTACGGCAAAGGGTTTATTCGGCGAGTTGGGGCTAGGGCTCTCAGTCGTCGGCTCAGGAGTTTGGAAAAGAAGTTCATGGTTTCGGCCAAAGGTTCTAGGTTCTATTTATAATCGGGAGAAGAAGAGTCCTAATCTGATTGTATTTTGAATAAGAGTCCTATTCAGATTGTCGTTGAATCTTAACAACTTATCTTTAGTTGATTTGGTGCGGTAAAATTGTGGAATTCATATCGGTTTCCTCTCTGTACCGGTATTTCCACGCGTACAAAATCCAAAACCGCTCCAGAACTTGTTACCTCCGCGGTGATGAGCTACGGAAGCTCCATGTGTCCACCGGGGCCTGGTCTCTCCCTTTCTGCAGAGACGGGCTCCGGTTGTGCCGCGTGTCGAGCGAGACCTCCCTCTCGTTCTAAGGTGAGCTCCGCGTGCGCCACGTATCCTGGCGGTCGGGACCTCCTCTCTATTTGGAGGTGGCTCCACGCACGCCACGTGTCAGTGCCGGACCTTCCCTCTCTCCGGAGGTGGCTCCGGGTGTGCCACGTATCCTAACAGCGCCAGACTTCCTTTCTTCTCAGAGACGAGCTCCGAGGTTAACACGTGTCCAACAGTGACGGAACTCCCGGAGATAAGATCCGGCGGTGACACGTGTCCAATGGAACCGGACCTCTCGGAGGTGAGCTCCGAGATCGACACGTATCCCGTGCGACTGGTCCTAAGATTTCCGCGGTGACTAGCTCCGAAGGTGACACGTGTCCTGCGGCTGGCCTTGCTTCTTCGCAGAGGCTAGCTCCGGGGGCAACACGCGTCCCACAGGGTCGGATCTCTCCCCCTTTGCGGGGATGAGCTCCGAAGGCGCCACGTGGCCAGCGGGCCATGAGAGTTGTCTTCGGCTCTCTTGGTGAACTGGATTTTTTCTCTTTTTGGCTATCCTTTTAATTCTTTCTCTGTCCCCACCTCTTTTTAAAATGTTTTTCTCTACATGAAACATGAATACATGCAGAAACAAAAAATGAGGGTGTCACACCATGGACGTAGGGTTTTACGTTCCGGCGGCCCAAACCACGTAAAAATCCTCGTGTCAACCATCTCCTTCGTTCGATCACTCCGGCGAGACCCTCACGAGAGGACTAGCCCCTCTGAAAAAGAACCTCTGCGGGCTGCCCAGAGCAGGCCGGGGGGAAGTGTTGACCATAGACGCTTTGACAAGGGGTTTGAACAATGAGATCCAGGTTCAGCTCCTCAACAATGACTACGCAAGCTTCCAGAAACTTGTTGACAAAGCTATAGTGGTTGAGAGCAAGATCCGAGAGATCGTGCAAGAGGGCAAAAGAAAGATGCCATACCAGCCACAAGGGAGCAACGTACGCCCTCGGTACATGCCCCCAGCTGCACCACAGTATGGGTCATCCGCTCCTACTTTTTGCCCTAATCAACCACCACAGCAACGTCCTGCCATGCAAGCACCTCGTGTGCCTTTGCCTCCTGCGCCCGCCCAACCATGGGCACTCCTGTTCAAAACCCCCGCCCCAACGTACCTGCTGTCGTGGGCAACAAGGCATGCTTTGCATGCGGGGAGACGGGACACTTTGCAAGCTAGTGCCCGAAGAGAGGTCCTGGACAACCAAGCAACGTGCCCAAGCAGAACCCACGGCCGAATGGAGGAGCCAATCAAGGAAACCGTGGACAGCAGAACTACGCTCGCAGCAACGTGAACCATGTCTCTGCTGAGGAAGCACAATAGGCTGAGGACGTCGTCATTGGTATGTTGCTTGCCAACTCCAACCCAGCCACCATTTTATTTGATTCTGGAGCATCACATTCGTTCATATCATCCAAGTATGTTGCCAAGTATAATCTATCCATATCACACTTGAAATATACTATGTTGGTTAATTCTCCCGGTGGAGAGATGAGGACTAATATAGTATGTCCAAAAGTAAACCTTAAAATAAGGGGGGTAGACTTCCTTGCCAAACTCATTGTCTTGGATTCCCAAGGGCTTGACATAATACTCGGACTGAATTGGTTAAGCAAGCACAACGGAGTAATCCAATGTGCTAAGAGGAGCGTGCAGTTGACAAACGAGCACGGTACTCATATCGAGTTCGAGTCAGCCCAGCCAACAACCGAGAAGGCCACGTTGAACCACGTCGAAGGAGCAACATTGGATAACATTCCGGTAGTTCATGAATTTTCGGACGTGTTTCCGGAAGAACTCCCAGGTATGCCACCTGACTGGGACATTGAGTTTTCCATTGACTTGGTACCCGGAACTGCACCTATAGCAAAGATCCATATAGGATGCCTGTTAACGAACTGGTAGAGCTCAAGAAGCAAATTCAGGAGAGTTGGAGAAGGGTTTTATACGTCCAAGCTCGTCCCCATGGGAAGCCCCCGTGCTCTTCATAGACAAGAAGGATGGAACCCAAAGGATGTGCGTGTACTATAGGTCTCTTAATGAGGTGATGATCAAGAACAAATACCCTCTGCCCCGTATAGATGACCTGTTTGACCAGATGAAGGGAGCCCGAGTCTTTTCTAAGATTGATCTTCGGTTGGGATACTTCCAGCTGAAGATTATGCCCTCCAACATACTCAAGACAGCCTTTCGAACACGGTATGGTTCGTATGAATATACCGTGATGTATTTTGGGTTAATGGATGCACCCGCATATTTCATGTACCTCATGAACAAGGTTTTCATGGAGTACTTGGACAAGTTCATCGTGGTTTTCATTGATGACATGATGGTGTATTCAAAAAGCGAGGAGGAACATAAAGAACACTTGAGATTGACATTACAGAAGCTGTGAGAGCATCAATTGTATGCCAAGCTCAGAACATGTCAATTTTGGCTAAAAGAGATATCGTTCCTAGGCCACATCATCTCCAAGGAAGGAGTGTCGGTTGATCCTGGAAAAGTGGGATATGTTCTGAAGTGGAACCAACCGCAAAACGTGCGAGATATTTGGAGTTTTCTTGGGATGGCTGGATACTACCGACGGTTCATCAAGGATTTCTCTAAGATAGCAAAGCCTATGAAGGAATTTCTAATGAAAGGAAAAGCCTTCCAATGGACACCAGCGTGCCAAGAAAGTTTTGAGGAGCTCAAGAAAAGGATAACCACAGCACCGGTTCTAGTATTACCGGACGTAAGCAAGAGCTTTGACATATATTGTGACGCATCCAGACAAGGGATTTTATGTGTACTCATGCAAGAAGGACAAGTGGTAGCCTATGCGTCGAGACAACTCAAGAAACATGAGCAGAATTACCCCACGCATGACTTGGAACTCGCAGCCGTGGTGCATGCATTGAAGATTTGGAGACATTATATCCTTGGCCACCGATGTGAGATCTATACGGATCATAAAAGACTCAAGTACATATTCACCCAAATGGATTCGAATTTGAGGCAACGTCGATGGTTGGAGCTTATCAAGGATTATGATGTTGGGATCAACTATCACCCCAGAAGGGCCAATGTAGTAGCCGATGCATTGAGCCGGAAGGGAGCATGTCACCATCTCACGGTTCAGGAGCTGTCGCCCGAGCTACGCAAGGAGTTTGAACGGTTACATCTCGGATTCTTGAACGAGATGGAAGTAATGGAACTCCACTCTTCATTGGAACAAGAGATAAGAGATGGCCAAGCTACGGATGAGGAGATCAAGGAGATCAAGGAAAGGATCCAACAAGGAATAGAAAAGGGCTTCAAGGAAGACGAGAAGGGTACACTTTGGTTAAGAAAAAGGATTTGTGTGCCTAACGTGAAGCACATCCGTGACACGATATTAAAGGAGACACATGACTCACCTTATTCCATACATCCCGGCAGTACAAAGATGTACAAAGACTTGAAGACTTGTTATTGGTGGGATGGTATGAAGAGGGACATAGCTGAATATGTTGCCCTATGCGACACATGCCAACGGGTGAAGGCCGAACATCAAAGATCCGCTGGACTGTTGCAACCATTGAAAGTACCCAAGTGGAAGTGGGAGCACATCAGTATGGATTTCATCGTCTGATTGCCACATACTCGGTCGGGTTACGACTCAATCTGGGTTATCATGGACCGATTGACGAAAACCGCTCATTTTCTTCCTGTTAAAACCACGTACCGCGTGGCAGATCTAGCCGAGCTATACATGGAGCAAATCATGTGCCGTCATGGAGTACCGAAGAGGATAGTTTCAGACCGAGGTACCTAGTTTACCTCTAGGTTCTGGAAGAAGCTGCATGAAGCTATGGGTACACGACTAGATTTTAGCTCCGCTTACCACCCGCAGACTGATGGACAAACCGAGAGGACAAACAAAATTTTGGAAGACATGTTGAGAGCTTGCGCCTTGAAACATGGGCGTAGTTGGGATAGGAGCTTGCCGTATGCCAAATTCTCCTATAACAACAGCTATCAAGCTAGCTTGAGGATGTCACCTTTCGAAGCATTGTATGGTAGACGGTGTAGAACGCCGCTGTTTTGGAACGAGACCGGAGAGAACCAAGTGTTTGGACCCGAAGTGATACAAGAATATGAGAAGCAAGTCCAAACAATACGGCAGAACTTGAAGGCTGCTCAGTCACGACAGAAAGGCTATGCAGACAATAGGCGAAGGAAGTTGACTTTCGAAGTAGGAGACTTCGTATACCTTAAGGTATCGCCTATTCGAGGCCAACGGCGTTTCAACATCAAAGGCAAGTTAGCACCTCGCTACATCGGGCCATTTAAGATTTTGGACAATCGAGTAGAAGTAGCCTATCAACTAGAGCTCCCAACGCATCTCTCCGACGTGCATGACGTGTTTCATGTATCCCAGCTCAAGAAGTGCTTGAGAGTGCCAGAAGAGCAAATACCGATGGATGAACTTGAACTTCAAGAAGATCTGACTTATGTAGAGCACCCTGTTCAAATTTTGGACGTAAAGGAAAGGGTCATGAGGAACAAAGTGATCTGTTGGTGCAAGGTACAATGGAGCCATCACACAGAAGCTGAAGCCACATGGGAGCATGAAGAAGACCTCAAGGCAGAATTCCCTCATCTATTCTCCACTAGCGAATCTCGAGGGCGAGATTCAATTTAAGGGGGTAGATTTGTGACACCCTCAATTTTGATTTCTGCATGCATTCATATGTTATATAGAGAAAATCATTTTAAAAGAAGTAGGAACAGAGAAAGAATAAAAAAGATAGCCAAAAAGAGGAAATTCCAGTTGAACGAGAGCACCGAAGACAACTCCCGTGGTCCGCTGGCCACGTGGCGCCTTCGGAGCTTATTCCCGCAAAGGGGGAGAGGTCCGCCGCTAAACTGTCTACGTGGCAGGCTCGGGGCTCGTCTCTGTGGAAGGGGCGAGGTCCGACTCCGTGGGACATGTGTTGCCCCTGAAGCTAGCCTCTGCGGAGGAGCAAGGTCAGCCCGCAGGACACGTGTCGCTTTCGGAGCTAGTCACTACGGAAAAGAGAGGACCAGCCGCGCGGGACACGTGTCGCTCTCGGAGCTAACCTCCGAGAGGTCCGGTCCTACTGGACACGTGTCACCTCCGGAGCTCGCCTCTAGGAGGTCCGAAACTGTTGGACACGTGTTGACCTCAGAGTTCACCTCCGGGAGGTCCGTCACTGTTAGACACGTGTCAACCTTGGAGCTCATCTCCGAGAAGAAAGGAAGTCTGGCGCCACTGGACACGTGGCATTCTCGGAGCCCACCTCCGAAGAGAGGGGAGGTCCGGCTCTGACACGTGGCACTCGGAGCTCACCTCCGAAGAGAGGGGAGGTCCGGCAACGACACGTGGCGTACGCGGAACTCGCCTCGGTTGAGAGGGGAGGTCCCGACCCACCAGACACGTGGCGCACGCGGAGCTCACCTCTGAGGGAGAGGGAGGTCCCGCCCGCCAGGACACATGGCGCACGTGGAGCTCACCTCTAAGGAAGAGGGAGGTCTCGTCCGCCTGACACACGGCACAACCAGAGCTCGCCCCTGAGGAAAAGGGAAGCCCTGGCCCCCACAATACACGTGGAGCCACCGGAGCTCATCACTGCAGAGGTGACGAGATCTGAAGCGGTTTTTGCTTCTGTACGCGTGGGAATACCGACATGGAAGGAAACCGACACGAATTCCATGTTGCAACCGCACCAAATCAATTGAAGATAAGTTGTTAAGATTCAAAACCAATTTGAATAGGTGTAGGATCGAAGAGAACGTGAAAAGCTACCAGAGGGGGGTGAATGGTAGATTAAAACTTTTTGCAGCGAAAACGACAAAAACACCCCAGCAAAAAATCAATCGGTTAAAGAAACCGTGTGTGCAAGTGTTTTCAAATGTGTTCAACCGTGACAAATAAAGTAGAGAGGTAGATAATCAAGTCACGGATCTAATGCCACAAGAATCACTTGAAAACACGAAGTAAAACTTGAGATACGATCAAAACATTAAACGAAGATCAATCTGTTCTACCCGATATAAAACAGATCTGCAATGCTGCAAAGAAACTCGTGTATCTCAACAACTACAGATCCGAAGCTCGTGAAATTTTTTTCACAGATGATAGATAATTGAGTTTTGAAGACAACCCAAAAAGAATCACGTCAATCGGATCTGTAAAACTCGAGTTATGAACGAAACACCGAAGCAACGTCGGTCTGTCCAGAAACTCGGCGAGAAAGACTTGACGAAAAACAAATCGGACGAACAAGGCACAAAAGCTCCTCAAAACTATGAAATTTATTCAATAGAAACACAAGAGGAACAGCCCAAAGTTCTCTACCCACGAGAGCTCTGGCCTCCCTTGCTTTTATAGCCAGCCCTCAGGCTAATCAATCCAATCTAGGACTCCTACTCCTAATTGGACTCGTATCCTAACTTACCATAACTGCTCAGGACTCTCCTATTTGCAGATAGAAGCAATCGTGAGACTTCCAAACACCTTAGGAACGTACTAAACATTCCTAAAACAACTCAACTTCGTGGCTAGCACGAAATCCTATCATAACCAACTCAAATCTTCCATATTTGAGCCATATCCGACTCAGCCTCAGCCTGAGTACGCAATCCAGCCGGTTGGACCTTTCCGACCAATTCTTTACGTCCACTTCTCTTCATCACGCCTTGGAACAATGTTGCCACGTCCATGCACTCCTTGCACACGTGCAAACACCTTCCAACGACGTACACGCAACCTTCATATGCACTGCCCTTGATCCAAACATGCTGCGCGACCTCCCGATCAACTCAACCACAGCTCCTCCCGAACTTGGTTGTTGGAACCTCATCTCCTCCCTGAGACTAGTACAAGGATCCCGTCACCAGCCATGTCTTGAACTCAAGCAACACCTGCACATGAATAAACAACCAATTCTTCCGAGCACAAGTCCTCGACTTGACTCACGTTAGTTCGAAAACCACAATACCTTACATGAGCACGTCACATAAGCATGTTGCAAACCATATCAAATGATAACAGCCATAACCACCAAAACACACCAAAAACTTAGCAAATTAATACTAAGCAAACCTTCCCATAAAGCAAGTTTGAAACATTGCGAGTTAAAAGCAAAAACAAGACGCTGCAGTTCTACGAGTTGAACTTCACGGGAGCTCCTTAAAAACAAGCTCCGGACCTCACAGAAGCTCTCCGGACCTTGCAGGAGCTCTCCGGACCTAGCATCGGACCTTGCCAACACTTGGCGGACCTAACAAAGAACTTGTCGGACCTTGCCACAGAAGAATGTTTTGGCAATATTCAAAACTTTGAATGTTAATACTAACTTTTATCCTAATTGCCAATTCATTCAGCACACATAGGTCTCACAATAGGACTCTTATTCGAATTCGGATCAGAGTAGGACTCTTTGTTTCCCTCTTATAAATAGAACTCGAAACACCCCTTGACCGTAACATCTTTTCTAAGCCGACAACTTAGAAGCCCCAGCCCCTAAACTCGCCGAGCTAAACCCCTTCGCCGGAGTTTGACCATCGAAGAGCCCGACGACAAGCCCAGACACGATCGCCGCCACCGGAAGAGAGCCCCGGCGATCTGTTTCTGCTAGGAGGAAGGACCCGAAGGAAGAAAGGTAGGTTTCCATTACCACCTTACGATGAGATCGCGGTTTTCTTAGCATCTGTTTCTTCGATCCTTTTGAACAGAAGCTTTTTCGTGGACAGATCATGTGTTGATCGGTTTGGTCTAGAGTCAAGATCATCGCCACGTCCACAATTGATCCCTACACCTCTATTCATCGTAAAACCCCATGCAACCCCTTAAAACATGCAAGAACATGTAAGAACACGTACAAACCGGTCTAATAAAAACAGTATCATATGATTATCATGCATATGCACCATTGCATCTTGAGTAAAGTTTGTGCATGATGATCTATTGATATGAATCTTGTATGTGCGTGATCATAAATAGAAGGACAAGCTCAGGGAGCTATCTACGAAGGATTTCAGCACCAAGACATCAAGACACAAGAGCAACAAGAGCCACAGGAACAAGGCAAGTGCCCCTTGACCATATTGATCCCATGTTTTTGAACTGTTTTGCTTGCGAAAAGGTGTGTGTTCTTGAGTCAACTTGTTAGGAAACCCTTTCATAGGAGTTTACTAGTTTTGATAACCACCCTTGTCGCCAGGGAAGTTTATGAGTCGGGTATGGTCGTTTTTACTTTTTGCTTCGCTAATCTATGGGATGTGGGAAGCGATAGAATGTGTCTAGCTAACTGCACTCGTATAAATAATGGTAATGGGAAACTGATGTTGATAATGGAAATGAATCAGAGGGAGATCTAGGCAAGCTTGGTTTGTGGATGAGGTAGTATGAGATAGTGGTCTTCTTGCCGTAGATCTGAGGACCGGTTCATGCGAGCCATGCCAGGATAACAGTGCCACCACAAGGCCAAATATGGGTGCGGCTTAGCTGACTAATTAGGTAAGTTGCTATATTGTTATGGACCGTGGAAGGCGCGGGGAATGGGAGTCAAGTGAGGACTGCCCTTGGAACTACATGGCACAATAGGGGGCCCGTAGGTGGGAGAATTAGAGATTCTAGACTGCTGGTGAAACCTTAGTGAGTCCATACATCTAGTAGCCCCTTTGTAAAGGCTATTTTGTGATCTCTTGACCACACACCAACGGTTGTGTACTAGTATAATAGAGGTTCTGCAGTCGCCGACGGGTGATGAAATCACAAACTTGTGGGTAAAGTGGTACCAACTCTGTAGAGTGTAAAACTATCATGATAGCCGAGCTTACGGTCACAAGCGCCTGGACAACTCACATGATTAGATGGGATGGTTATTGGGATGGTATTGGATTGGTTTTGGTTTGGTCTTTGGAATTGGTTTCGGGATTGTTGAGTCCTGGTAATGAAATTAGTTTCGGGACTGTTGAGTCCGGGTAATGAGATTGGTTACATGACTGTTGAGTCATGGCAATGAGCATTGGTCTCGGTACGAGACAGAATTGAATATGAGATGAGATGGTAGTGAATACAAGATGGTATTCATGAGCATGTGAAAAGTTGAGCAAGATAAATGTATGGTTGAGACATGAAAAGTAGTGAATCATGATGGAGGTATGTTGATGTTTAAATACATGTTGGGATTACATTCACTTAGAGCTAGTTGCTGTTTTACCATGTATTGTGAAATAAACTTTGCTTTCTGCAATGAGCCTTTTTATACCTATCTTGTTGTAAGCTACATGTCATACTTTCCGCACTTGCTGAGTACGTCATGTACTCACCCTTGCATTATCATACATCATCAACAACAGGAGAGGAGTACTATGAAGACCACGTGGAGTATTAGGCGTGTAATCTGCCCTCAACCTTGCCTGTGGAGTAGAGATGGAGCCGCTGCTGCTGCTTAGTTGCTTCCGCAATAGTTTAGAAGACTTCCGCTGCTAAGATAAGACTTCTGCTGCTAGGATGAGTCTAAGACTCATGAGACATTGTAATAAACACTGTTATTCGTGGTATTATTCTGAAATTCAGTTTGTGGATTATATGTGTATGTGTGATGAACATCCCGGGCACACATACGCATCAGTCAAGGTTCCTCACAGAACCAGGGCGTCACAGGTGAGGTCCGGCACTGCTGGATACGTGGAAGGCTCGGAGCTCGCCTCTGAAGAGAGGGGAGGTCCGACCCCGCGGGACACGTGTCGTCCTCGGAGCTCGCCTCGGAAGAGAGGCGAGGCCCAGCCCCGCGGGACACGTAGCACCTTTGGAGCTCGTCCCTACGGAGGGGATAAGATCGGCCCCGCTGGACACGTGTCGCCACCGGAGCTCGCCTCTGAGGGGAGGAGAGGCCCCGGCCCGCTGGACACGTGTCGCCACCGGAGCTCGCCTCTGAGGAGAAGGGAGGCCTGGCCCAGCCGGATGCATGGCATCCTCGGAGCTCGCCCCTGCGGAGGGGGCGAGGCCCGGCTCTACTGGCCGCGTGGCAGGCCCGGAGCTCGCCGCTTAGGAGAGGGGAAGCCCGCCCCCCGCCGGACACGTGGCACCTCCGGAGCTCACCACTGTGGAGATGCGAGGTCTTTAGGCGATTTTTTCTCTTGTACACGGCAGTACCCGGTACTGAGGGTACCGACACAATTTCTCCCGTATTGCTGCCGCACCAAATTAATTGGAGATAAGTTTGTTAAGATCCCAAAACAAATTCAATAGGACTCTTATTTGAGCTCCAATTGGAGTAGGACTCCTCTTTTTCCCCTTATAAATAGAACCCAAAACCACCTCCTTGGCCGTAACCACTTTTCTTTTTCATCCTCCTGAGTCGTCGACTTGGAGGTCCTAGCTCCCAACTCGCCGAGTTAGACACACACCCCTCACCGGAGTTCAGTCGCCGGCGAGCCCCCGCTTCTGCCATTTCTAGGAGGAAGGCTCTGCCACCAAAAGGAAGTGAGGTAGGTCTTCGTTACCATCTTACGACATCTTCGCTGTTTCTGCACATCCGTTTTCTTCGCTTCCTTCGGACAGAAACTTTTACGTGTGGACAGATCGTGTTTGATCGGTTTTTGACGATGGAATTGATCTAGATCTTGAGTCAAGATTATCGCCGCATCCACACTTGATCCCTACACCCTTGTTCATCATAAAAACCCATGCAAACCCATTAATACATTCAAGAACACGTACAAACTGGTTTAATAAAACAGCACCATAGGATTGGCATTCATCTACACCACTGCATCTTGAGTAGAGTTGTGCATGATGTTTGATTGCTGTAAATTTTGTATGTGCGTGGTCGTGAGTAGAAGGACAATCTCAGGAAGCCATCTATGAAGAACTACAGTGCCAAGACTTCGAGACGCTTGAACAATAAGAGCCACAGGAGCAAGGCAAGTGCCCCTTGACCATATTGATCCCATGTTCTGAAACTGTTTTGTTTGCAAAAACTCGTATGCTTGAGTCGACTTGATGGGACACCCTTTTATAGGAGTTTACTAGTTTTGTTAATCATCCTTGTCGCTGGGAAAGTTGATGAGTCAGGTATGGTCATTTTTCCTTTTTGCTTCGCTTAATCCACGGGATACAGAAAGCTGAATTAAAACATGGTTAGCTACTGCACTCATATGAATAATGATAATGAGAACTTGATGATGATAATGAGCAATGAATTTGGGGAGATCTAGGCAATCTTGTTTCGTGGATGTTGCTGAATGAGATGGTGGTTTACTTGCCGTAGATCTAAGGACCGGTTCATGCCAGCACATGCCAGGAAAACAGTGCCACCACAAGGGCAAATATGGGTGCGGTTTAGCTGACTAATTAGGTGTGTTGCTAGCTTGTTATGGACCGTGGATGGTGCGGGGAATGGGAGTCGAGAAACGACTGCCCTGGGAACTGCATGGCACAAGAGGGGGCCCGTGGTTGGGAGAATGGTGATTCGAGCCTGCCGGTGAAACCTTAGTGAGTCCATACATCTAGTAGCCCTTTTGTAAAGGCTATTTTGTGATCTCTTGGCCATACCCCGATGGTTGTGTACTGGTATAATGGAGGTTCTGCAGTCGCCGACGGGTGACGAAATCACGAACTTGTGGGTAAAGTGGCGCCACCTCTGCAGAGTGTAAAACTACCATGATAGCCATGCTTACGGTCACAAGCACCTGGCCAACTCACATGATTAGAAGGGAAAACTTGGGGTGGATGTTCGGTATGGTCATTGGGATTGGTTTTTGGGACTGTTTTGAGTCATGACAATGAGTTTGGTTTTGGATATATGAATTATGAGACGGTTATGAATGTTTATGAGTATGAGATGAACTTGAGAAAGGTTAATGGCTGGTTGAGACTTGAGAAAAGGGTGAGTTATGATGGAGAAAAAATGCTGAATTACTTGGTCATATTGGGATAAATTTCACCTAGAAATAGTTGCTGTTTTTATCATGTTTGTGAAATAAAATTTGCTTGCTGCAATGAGCCTTTTTATTCCTACCTTGTTGCAATCTACATGTCATATTTTTTTCCGCACTTGCTGAGTACGTCATGTACTCAACCTTGCATTATTACATAAACATCAGCAACAGGAGAAGAGTACTTCGAGGACCATGTGGAGTACTAGGCGTGCAAACTACCGTCAACTTGCCTGTGGAGGTTAAGATGGAGCCTACTGCTGTTTAGTTATTTCCGCTGTCGTTTAGAGACTTCTGCTGCAAGAATAATAACAATTAGTTGTTGTAATAAAATACTTAAACACTATTTATTCGTGGTTATATTCTGAATTCAGTTTGTGGGTTCCATGTGTATGTGTGATGAACATCCTGGGCACACATATGCATTAACTCGGTTCTGATTCCGGAACCGGGTGTTACATATGGTGAAGAGTTCAACAGTTTTATCTTGAAGGATTTGGCAAACTCTCTAAATTGAGAAGATATGAATGCTCGTCTTGGTCTGTGGTTAGAGTTTGTGGAACACCGAATCTGTGGATAATATGCTCAAGGACAAAACTTGTTACCTCTTTGTACATGTCGTTCTTGAGTGGGATGGCCTCTGCCCACTTGGTGAAGTAGTCCATAGCAACCAACACAAAGTGATGGTTCTTGGATGACGCAGGGTGTATATCTCCAATGAAGTCCAGACCTCATCCTCAAAACAGCCATGGCTTCATGATAGGATGCAGCATACTAGACGGGGCTTGTTGGATGTCTCCAAACTTTTGACAAGCTTCATACTCTTTGTAGTACCTGAAACAATCTTCTTGCATGGTTGGCTAATAAAAACCAGCTCGCTTGAGCATCCACTTCATCTTGTGGGCAGATTGGTGTGTGCCACAAAGACCTTCGTGCAGCTCTCCCATGGCATCATTTGCTTGATATTTAACTCTAGCAGGAGTCCATCTATGGTTCGGTGATATAACTCGTAGTGGATCAATGAATACATCAAAGCTTGGCCTCGAACCTTTCTATCTTTGCACGTGTTTGGGTCTTTGATGCACTCTAGGATCACTGGCCTCCAATCCTTGATAGCCAACACGTCTATCTTGCCCGAATTGTTGTGCTCTTCTCTATTTTCATCATCCTTGGACAATGTCGGCCTTGTCTTTACATGGAACTTCCCTCTCTTCACCTCATAGTCTGATGCCTGTTATGCCAAGTTTTTTGCCTTCCGATTCTCCTTCCTAGGAATGTGTTTGGCACAGAAGTATCCAAGGTCTTGATGATGTCCAGGCATCGTTCTTGGCAATCATTCAAAGTTTCATCGTAGCATTGGCTTTCACCACAGACTTGTTGAATGATGAGATTGGAATCACCAAAAGCTTCGATGTTTTTGATCCCCATATCAACCAGATGCTCTAAACCATTCAATAATGTCTCATACTCGGCTTGGTTGTTGCTACACACGAAGTTTAGCCGAATAGAGAACTCATATGCCGTGTCTTTGGGTGAAATCAACACATACCCGATTCCTTGACCTTTGTCAAAAACAGATCCATAAAAGAAGAGTTTTCATGGACAGACATCAACCATGCATTACTCCTCGAGTTGCACATTGTGGGCTATGATGAAGTCAGCTACGACTTGGCCTTTCATGCTCCGGAGAGGCTCGAACACTAGGTCATATTTCACCAGAGAGTATGCCCATTTACCTATCCTGCCACTTAGAATCGGTTGTTGCAACATATGTTTGACAATGTCATGTTGACATGTCACAAAGCAAGTACTAGGGAGAGCGTAGTGCCAAAACTTGGAACAAGCATAGTAGAGAGATAAATATAGATTCCCATCAAACACATATCTGGTCTCGACAT
Source organism: Neostapfia colusana (assembly GCA_030760725.1). Lineage (NCBI taxonomy): Eukaryota > Viridiplantae > Streptophyta > Magnoliopsida > Poales > Poaceae > Neostapfia > Neostapfia colusana. Next base: position 32,547,379 of record JASWHV010000005.1, on the reverse strand, counting down.
CTAAGAGTCTTCTACTCAAGTAGGCTACGGAGTACTCTTTACCTTGGTTTTCTTGAGTTAAAAAAGCTCTGATAACTTGGCTTTGAGCAGCTACATAGAGCCTAAAAGGTTGCCTCATCTTTGGTGCTCGAAAGACTGGTGGCTTGATCAAGTATTCTTTGATTCTCTCGAAAGCCTCCTTCTGCTCTCCCCCCCCCCCAAGTGAACTACTTCTCGAGCTTGTGCTTCAAGAGAGGCATTAAGGTCCCAATCTTGGCAGCAAAGTTCGCAATGAACCTCCTCAAGCAGTTTATCTTCCCTAGTAGGCTATGAACATCTTTCTTGCATGTCGGCTCTCCTATCATCTTGATAGCTTCCACCTTATTGGGGTCAATCTCTATGCTATGTTCGTACACGATGAAACCTAAGAAACATCCAGCCGACACGCCAAACGCACGCTTGAGAGGATTCATCTTGATGCCATACTTTCTCATCCTCTCAAAGGCTATATTCAAGTCGGCCATATTCCCTTGTAATCCAGCCGACTGTACCACAAGGTCGTCGATGTACACCTCAAGGATATCTCACAACAATCGTGGAAGATCAGATTCATATCCCTATGGTATGTTGCACCGGCGTTCTTCAACCCGAAGGTCATCACAATCCACCCCAAGAGTCCCAAAAATCCAGGGCAACAAAAGGCAGTCTTTGTTGTGTCTTCCTCGGCCATGAAGATCTGGTTGTACCCCGCATTGCCATCCAAGAAGCTGATCATCTTGTGCTCTGAATTATTGTTGATCAACATGTCAGAAATGGGCATAGGGTACTCATCCTTGGGTGTAGCCCGGTTAAGGTCTCGGCAGTCTATGCAAATCCTTAGTTTCCATGTGTTTTTCTTCTCTACCTAGACTATGTTTGGGACCCACTCGGCATATCTACAAGGCCGAATGGATTTTTCTTCGAGTAGACGATTCACTTCTTCCTTGATCTTGTCATGTATGGCCGGGTTGAATCGTTTAAAAGGTTGCTTGTGAGGCCTAAATCCTGGCTTGATCAGCAACTTGTGTTCTACAAGGTCTCGGCTGGGCCCTGGCATCTCAGTGTACTCCCATGCAAAGCAATCCATGTATTCTTTGAAGAGTTTACTCACCTCTTCCTTCTAGGAACACCCGAGGATCTTGTTGATGAAAGTTGATCGATGTGCCGATCCATCACCAAGGTTTTCTTGTTCTAACTCATCCATAGAAGAAAACCCTTGCCCAAGTTTCCCCAGGTCATCAAGATCTTCAACCAACTCGCCCATATCATTGTAACACCCTAAATTTCATATTCATGCATTGCATATAGAAAAACATTATAAAAGAAATAGAAATGGGAAAGAATCATAAAATGGGAGAAAGATAGCTGAAAAGAGCCGATTCCAATTTACCGAGGAGCGCTGTCGACACTTTCCGCAGCCCGCTGGCCACGTGGCGCCTTTGGAGCTCATCCCTGCGGAGGGGGTGAGATCCGGCACTTCTGGCCACGTGGAAGGCTCGGAGCTCGCCTCTGAGGAAGAGGCGAGGTCGGGCCCCGCTGGACACGTTTCGCCTTCGGAACTAGTCTCTGTGGACAAGCGGGGCTCAACCCCACGGGACACGTGTTGACTTCGGAGCTAGTATCTCCAGAGAAGCGAGGCTCAGCCCTGCGGGACACGTGTTGACTCCAGAGCTAGTCTCTGCAGAGAAGCGAGGCCCAGCCCGCGGGACACGTGTCGCTCTCGGAGCTCACCCCTGCGGAAGGGATGAGGTCTGGTCCCGCCAGACACATGTCGACTTCAGAACTCACCCTGCGAAAGGGATGAGGCCCGACCCCGCTGGACACGTATCACTCTCGGAGCTCGCCTCCGAGAGGTCCGGCCCGCTGGACACGTGTAACCCTCGGAGCTCACCTCCGAGAGGTCCAGCCCCACTGGACATGTGTCATCCTCGGAGCTCACCTCCGAGGAAAAGGGAGGTCCGACACTGCTGGACACGTGTCGTCCTCGGAGCTCACCTCCGAGGAGAAGGGAGGTCTGACACTGCTGGACACGTGTCGTCCTCGGGGCTCACCCTCGAGGAGAAGGGAGGTCCGACGCTGTTGGACACGTGTCACCACCGCAGCTTACCTCTATAGAGAGGGGAGGCCCCACCCCGCCAGTCATGTGGCGCACGCGGAGCTCGCCTCCGAAGAAAAGGAAGGCCCCGCCCCGCCAGACACGTGGCGCACACGGAGCTCGCCTCTGAGGAAAAGGGAGGCCCCGCCCAGCTGGACGCGTGGCAGGTCCGGAGCTCGCCTCTGAAGAGAAGCAAGGACCGGCCCCCGCTGGACACATGGCACCTCCGGAGCTCACCCTGCGGAGGTGATGAGATCCTTAAGCGGTTTTTCTCCTGTGCGCGCGGAAATACCCGGTACTGAGGAAACCGACACGATTTCTAAGTTGCTACCGCACCAAATCAATTGGAGATAAGTTGTTAAGATCCAAAACAAATTGAATTGGACTCTTATTTGAAATCCAATCGGAGTAGGACTCTTCTTTTCCTTTTATAAATAGAACCAAAAACCCCCTGGCCGCAACCACGTACCTATGTTTCCACCTCCCGAGTCGACGACTTGGAGACCCTAGCTTCCAACTCACTGAGTTATACCCCCTTCGCCGGAGTTCAGTCGCCGGTGAGCCGCCGACGAGCCCCGTCACGCTTTGCCGTCGCCAGGAAAGAGCCAAAGATCATAAGAGAAGTGAGGTAAGTCTTCGTTACCCATATTACGACATCGTCTCATCCGTTTTCTTCATTTCCTTCGGACAGAACTTTTTTCGTGTGGACAGATCACGTTTGATCAGCCTTTGATGGTGGTATTGATCTAGATCTTGAGTCGAGATCATCACCACGTCCACACTTGATTCTTACACCCTTGTTCACCATAAAACCCCATGCAAGCCCAGTAAAACATGCAAGAACACGTACAAACTGGTCTAATAAAACAGCACCATAGGATTTGCACCATTGCATCTTGAGTAAAGTTTGTGCATGATGTTTGATTGTTATAATTTTGTATGTGTGTGGTTGTGAGTAGAAGAACTACGCACCATATTGATCCCATGTTTTGGAAACTGTTTTGATTGCGAAAACATGTATGCTCGAGTCAACTTGATGGGACACCCTTTTATAGGAGTTTACTAGTTTTGTTAACCATCCTTGTCGCCGGGAAAGTTGATGAGTCGGGTATGGTCGTTTTTCCTTTTTGCTTCGCTTAAGCTACGGGATACGGGAAGGCAAAGTAGAACATGTCTAAGTACTGCACTCATATAAATAATGATGATGAGAACTTGATGATAATAATGAGCATAGAATCGGGGGAGATCTAGGCAAGCTTGGTTCGTGGATGTGGTAGAATGAGATGGTGGTTTACTTGCCGTAAATCTAAGGACTGGTTCATGCCAGCACATGCCAGGAAAACAGTGCCACCACAAGGCCAAATATGGGTGCGGCTTAGCTGACTATTTAGGTAAGTTGCTAGATTATTATGGACCGTGGAAGGCGCAGGGAATGGGAGTCGATAGAGGACTGCCCTGGGAACTGCATGGCACAAGAGGGGGCCTGTAGGTGGGAAAATGGTGATTCGAGCCTGCTGGTGAAACCTTAGTGAGACCATACATCTAGTAGCCCCTTTGTAAAGGCTATTTTGTGATCTCTTGGCCATACACCGATGGTTGTGTACTGGTATTATGGAGGTTCTGCAGTCGCCGATGGGTGACAAAATCACAAACTTGTGGGTAAAGTGGTGCCACCTCTTAAGAGTGTAAAACTATCATGATAGTCGTGCTTAGGGTCACAAGCGCCTGGCCAACTCACATGATTAGATGGGAGAACTTGGTATGGTTATTTGGTTATGGTTATGGTATGGTTATTGGGATTGGTTTCGGGACTGTTGAGTCATGACAATGAGTTTGGTTTTCGGTTATATGATTATGAGATGGATATGAACATGAGACGGTTATTATGAGCATGAGAAATATTAGTGGTTGGTTGAGACATGAAAGTGGTGAATTATGAAGGAGGTATGTTGTTGTTTTACTTAAATATATGTTGGGATTAAATTCACTTAAATATAGTAGCTGTTTTTATCAGGATTGGGAAATAAACTTTGCTTTCTGCAATGAGCCTTTTTATTCCCTACCTTGCTGTAAGCTACATGTCATACTTTTTCTGCACTTGCTGAGTACGACATGTACTCACCCTTGCATTATCATACAAACATCAGCAACAGGAGAGGAGTACCTCGAAGATCATGTGGAGTACTGGGCGTGCGAACTACCGTCAACTTGCCTGTGGAGTTGAAGATGGAGCCGCTGCTGTTTAGTTTTGCTTCTGCTATCGTTTAGAGACTTCCGCTGCTAGAATAAGTTAGAGATTCATGAGTCATTGTAATAAAATACTTAGACCCTATTTATTCATGGTTATATTCTGAATTCAGTTTGTGGATTACATGTATATGTGTGGTAAACATCTTGGGCACACATATGCATTAGCTGGGTTCCGTGTTTTAGGGGACCGGGCGTCACAATCATTCTTGGCTAACGATATCGCTCGGTTTTCTCCTGCAACCAAGTTAAACGGCCTTGTTTATCTAACATATTCAAGTTACGTTGCCAAGCCGAGTGATATCACTCGGCTTTATATACACGGGTACAAACCCGTCCCTTCCAACACTTACAAAGTCATAGTCGGTGAGGTCCCGACCTGTGAGACACCTAATATCTTCGTGTTGGAGGTTGGACAACTCGGCTATTGCCACACAAGCCGATAAGGTGTAGATCGTGTTGGACAACTCGGCTATTGCCACACAACACATTGGATGGGGCACTAATGAGGTGTAGATCGCACACACCCATTGGCATGGATCCCATCTCGTCCTAGGAGTAGATTGTACCTACTTCGCACATTGACGACGAAGAAGGCTGTGGGTATTGTCTTGCTTCCTACGGTGAGCTCCACGGACAACACCCCTCGAGCCTCTGTTGGGTCCCCAACAAACCCACTTAGCATTGTGTTGGTCTTGATAAGATCACCTTCCCGACCACCAAGTCTTTCAAACATGGCCACGGGCATGATGTTTACTACAGCTCCGCCATCAACCAACATGCGCCCAACTAGTGTTCCATCGACATGTCCTCGAATTTAGAGGGGTTTAATATGCTAGCCGAGCTGTTCTGGCTTCTCAAAGGCCATATTCTTGGCTCCTAGATCGAGCTCAGCCACCTCAACCTCCGGGATGCAAAACTTAACCGGTAGATGGAACACCATGTTCACCTCAACCTGGTTTTCATCCTTGCCCGTGATGTCTTCTTCGGTTTCATTGTTTCCAGCCTCCTCTCGGGCAATCCTCTTTCCTTCCAGGTCTTCTTAGTGATCATTGGTCGTGCTTGGTTGAACCAATGATCCCTTTTTCTCCTGCTTCCGCTCCTCAGCAAGTTCCAGAGCCCACAGCCTCTACACACGCCTCTTCTGAGTCTTGTTGAGCCATATTGGACACCATTGGGATTCTGGCTTCATTCCTGGGGGCCACTGCCTTGATCATGTCTTATTTCATCCCCTCTGGCTTCACATCCCATCTGCAGGGTCGTCTTGGAGCTGTTTTGAGCTGGCCGGTTGATGTCTTGAGTTGTTATGGTCGTGCATGCTCAACCAGCCTTTGTATCTTGTGTTTGGGTGTTGGTGTGATGCCTGGTCCGACGATCACTCTCCCTTCTGGAGACACCAACCGAGAACGCTTGATAGGAGGTCCTGGATCAGCTTTGGTTCTATCGGCTTTTCTTGGACCCACACCTGTTTTCCTGTTGGAGCTACTGACCTTGTGGCGTTTACCCGAGCCTTGCTTTGTGAAGTAGCCTTCACTCCCCAGGTTGCTAGAGGCCAATCCATCTTAGATCATGCAAGGTACCGACCTTATCATTGGTACTTGGTGTCTCGATCTTGTGTTTTCTTCGGTTAGGGTAGTCCCGGCACGTCTTTGAGATGGAGTGGAAGGATCAAAGCTCTCTTGTGGTTTTTGCTTTGGCTTCCAGGTGGTGGTGCTGCTCCCTTGCTTACCCAGGTGCTGCTCCCACACCGAGCTTACCGAGCCTCTCGGAAGGGCGTTTTACCTTGGAAAACCACCGATTTCCTGAGGTACTGATGATCCCTGGGTCGTGCCCCCTATCCCCTTGGGAAAGCCGTTTATCTAGGAAAATTATTGGTTTCTCGAGGTGTCGATTACTCCCAAACCCTGTTTTGCCAAGAGTGCTTCCAAGGCTTCTGTTGGTAAAGGTCGTGGCCGTCACACTTGCAATGTTTCAACCTGTGGAATACACTTTTTACTTGCTTCCTTCTGAGGTACTTGGTGATCAAATACTCCAAGGTTGGCTTGAACTGGGTAGTCTTTCTTGGCTCGTCAAGCTTCCATATGCCAACTTTGGGGTTCCGAGGCTTGATCATCTTCTTTTGTAGATCATCAGACACGATCACGTTCTTTCCTTTGGTTTTAGATGCTCGATCGGTCCTCACAAGGATCTTCTTCCCTTCGAAGTTCACAAGGGATCCATGTAAAGCTTTATTCAATGGCTATCACCGAGTGTCAACCGGCCATCATTGAGAGCCGATTGTACCTGTCGACAAAAGAAGTTGCACTCGTTAGTTGAATGAGAGTAAGAGTCATGCCACTTACAATAATGTTTGTTGGCTAACTGCTCTGGTGGTGGTATAACATGGCCGTTCTTGAGCTTGATCACCCGGTTTTGCAAGAGCACGTCGAGCTTATCACACTTTGTTACATCGATGGTGAACTTGATCTCCAAACTCGATTGGCCAAATCCTTGAGGTATGGTAGGAGTCCTGTAAACGATAGATCAGCCAAATTCTTTTCCCCTATGGTTAGACTAAAGCATTTGTTCCTGGTTTCCCTAAACCTCTTGGTGTACTCTGTCATGAGTTCATTTTGTTTTTCTCTGACCGCAGTTAAGTGAAACAATCTAAGTTTGGTCTCACCATTACAGAAGTACTCGTGAAACTTTTGTTCCAAGCATGGCCAAGTGAGGACAGAATTTGGAGCTAACAAATTAAACCAGCTAAAGGACGCGCCGGTTAGGGACAAGGGGAACAATCTGATACGGTGTAAATCTGTTATTCCTATGTCATTGCACTGGATCAAGAATTGGTCTACGTGTTCTTGTGTGGTTTTTGAATCCCCCCATTAAACTTAGAGAAGTCAGGTACCTTAAAGCCCCTAGGATACGGGACATTGCATAGTGATCGGGGTAAGGCTTTCGGTAGTTTCTAATGCTTGCTTTGCTTGTTACCCCAAGCTATCTAAGTGTACTGGCCACTTGATCTCTAAGTTCATCGTGTGGTGCGTTGTTCTATGCTACGGGAGGTTCAATTAAGTTGCAAGGTGCAACTTGTGGAGGTGGTGGAGGGAAGTACGTGACGGGTACTGGTCCGAGCGGTACAAACCACTCCCCATGTGTGGCATGGCAGGTCCATAGGCAACCGGTAATATGGCTGCTCCACATTCATGATTGGATGCCTAGCTTGTGTGTATGTCGGTGGCATGCAAGGTGACGAAGTGCTCGCTACGTTTTCTGCTGCACTACTCGTGTTTGATGTCTGCAAATTTGCCCCCCACCTCATCTTGCACTTGCTGAACGGTAGATCGTATCTTCTGATGAAGGTTTTGATCTATGGTGTGTTCTACATCGGCCTTCAACATGTCCTAAGAATTCTTGAGTCTATACGCTACCGAAGATGACATCTTCTCTAGGTCCGTGTTGTACTTGGTAGCTACCGATACATCTACGAGTTGAACAAGTTCTTCGAGGGATATCGGCGTGCTTACCTTGAGTTCTATTGCCTCATGCATGTCGGCCTTCTGGATGATGCCTCCTCGAGTCTTGTGGACACACGACGGCTTGGTATGCAAACGTGCCATCTTTTCTTCGTGGATCTCTTTCTCTAACTCCTATTGGATGTGTTCAGGGTCCTCCGGCGAGAGATCATGGAGCTGGACGTCGATGACGTTGTTCACGTTGATGGCTTTGCCGTCGGCCTTCCTCCTAGATGCATCTGCCATGATCTTCTTGGTTTGATCGTTACACGAATGCGCTGATCATTGATTCGATGCGTTTGGTCGATGCAGTTGACGTCTCTCCCCAGCGGAGTCACCAATTCTGTTGGTGCACAGATCGTGGAGTCGCCTGTTTTGTGATGGATCTTGGCGTAAGTCACCGAAACTTAGATGGGTTTGAGGTTCCTGAGGCAGGAACGTGGTAAGTATCACTTACGTGGAGAGAAACTGGATGCTTTACTCGGCAAAGCAGTAAAGAACTATGAGCTAAGCTAAGAACTATGAAGTACAAGTAAAGAAAAGTAAAAACGAAAGTAGTTTGACCGGAATTTGGATTGTATTGCTATGTTTCTCGACAGAAGGCTAGCTTTATATAGCCTCGGTACAAGACTTGATGACTCTATCTTTTCTAAGTTTAAACTAGGACTCCCTAATATATTCAACACACCTAGATATGTTCAACACACCTAGATCTTACAGTACGAAGGAGATGACAGCAAGGTCAGAGATGTTGTGGCACTTCAGTAAGATTAAAGATGATAACAATATTGTTAAGAGTGATAGGTGTAAATTTTGCATTCGTACTATGAAGGCAGACTCAAAGATAAATGGTATGTCTTCCTTGAAGATACATTTCATTGTTTGCAAGCTAATCCCCATAAGTTTAACAAAGATTCAACACAAGGTGTTCTATAAGCAACTCAAGGTGAAGATGTTGGCACTTGGAGGTTTTATCAAGATGAATTTAGTGCTGCATTTGTTGAGATGGTCATAGAAGACGAACAACCCTTTTGCTTTGGTACACCAACAATGTGAATGAGAGTGATAGAAAGGGCCGGGAAAAGAAGAAGGAGAACTTTAATTTACTGATTTTTGTTGTTGGTTGTCTTGATCCTGGATATAAGTTATATTTGTACCAAAAAATGACTGTTGAAAAGATATTTGATGAGTCAAGGGGACACCTACATTGAAAAGCTATTAAAAATTGTGTTCTTGAGTTGTTTGAAGAATACAGAAAAATGTATGCTCCAGGTGAAGAGACAACTGATGTAAGTGATCCAATAGCATCAATGGGAGGTAGAGGAGGCAAACTGAAAGAATTTATTGGTAAGAGGATGAAGCTAGGCAATAGTTCAAGCAATAATAATATGTCTGAAATCGACAAATATCTTGCTGGGAAAACCAAAGACACTGAAATGAAGATTGACCTTTTAGTTTGGCTGAAGAACTCTGAGTAGAGGTTTCCAATTTTGTCTCGCTTGGCCTCTGATTTTCTTCTATAACTATCTCAATGGTAGCTTTAGAGCCGGCATTTAGCACAAGTGGACACATTCTAGATGACTTTCGAAGCTCCCTTACTTCATTCATGCTTGAAGCACTTATATGTACACAAAATTGGCTGAGACAGGCAATAATTGTTGATATTACAGAGAATATTGAGGAATTAACTATGTTGGAACAAGGTACAACATTCCATCAGTTACTTATATTATTATTGGCAGTCTTTTTATTCACTATTGACATGAATTGACTCATCCGCTCATTGCAGAATTAATTGAAGAATTTGGTGCAAAAGGAAAAGAGGAACAACAAACTTCCACATCAATGACATATGCAACAACAACGGGAAGCATTTCCATCAATCCTGGAACATCTACATCTTAAACGCTGATGCATTTTCGTTTTACTCTACAACTGTTGTGTGTGATCCTCTCTAGTCTATTTGAAGCAACCCATAACTTACGATATCTGAATTTATCCTATAACAGTGGGGGCTGCTGTTTTAACTGCTGTCATTTTATAACTGCGTTGGAATGTCTGATATTACCCTATAACTGTTGCTGAAATGTCATTTTATTGTTGTGCTTGGCTGCTGTTTAGCTGCTGTTTTACAGTTTTAGCTATTGTTTTGGCTGCTTTGTAGCTATTTTTTCTTGCTGTTTTGCAGTTTATTGTTATGTTTGGCTGCTGTACTATGTAGCAGTTTTTGGCTGTTCAGACTTTTCTGTCACTATTCAGGTTATATGGGCAACCCGAACCTGAATTTTTTGGTAAGATTTCGGGTAGTGAATCCGAAAGAATTTTAAAATCTGAATTTTCTGATCCGAACTTTTGGGTAATCCCGAATGCCCACCGCTATTTACAGTGCCAGAAACACATCTTTAAAATCATCATCACGTGCGTACTGATTTTTAATTCTTTCTAATCTAAAGATTTTATAGTCAAGTTGTGTTAAAAAGTATGTCTCCTACATAAAGCACCAGCAATGATATTTTTCTTCCCTGTTTGATAACATAAGGAAATGATTCAATGAATACAACCTGTTTAGCATGTCTACGGTTCAATTTCTCTTGACTGCAATTATGTTTTAAAGATTCATGATCAGAATGTAAGACAAATTATTTGGGCCACAAATAATATTGTCATGTTTCCAATTTCTCACAAGAGCTTAAAATTCCTTATCATAAGTGGAATAATTCAAAACAGGCCCACTCAACTTCTCACTAAAATATGTAAGTGGGTTTTTTTTCTTGCAGCAAAACACCAATTCAATCCCGCTAGCATCACATTCTAGCTTATAAGTCTTACTAAAATCAGAAAGTTGAAGTAGAGATGCATGTGTCAACTTATCTTTTAACATGTTGACAGCGTTCTCTTGGGATGTGTCCCAAGAAAAGGTCACTCCCTTGTTTATAAACTCATTCAATGGTAGAGTAGTGGTGCTGAAGTCAGTGAAAAAGCAGGGATAGTGTAAAAGCCCAAGAAAGGGACTTGCAAAAGTGATCATTTTCATCACCTCACAACACCACAGCTCATCTTGTGGATATCTCGTGAACACTTGTGAAGAGCAAGTAACCATCATCAAAAGGGTGATTAGAGGGGAAAGCCCTAACCTCCAAAAAGTGGGATTTCTACACAAGAACATGAAAGGTTGAGCTCACCCCTAGACCTTAAATAATCTTGGGAAATCTCAGGCCAAATTTCATGCAAATCCAATACTTTTTGAGGCACTTTTGGAGACAATTCAAAAAGGGGCCAATTTGAATGCAAATTCACATTTCAGCCACTTTCATCACTTGAATTCAAAAGTTTACTTCATATTCAAACTCAGCACATTTTTCTGAGTTAGTCCACCAATTTTCATCCCCATTGGACTTCATCTTGTCGGGAGCTAAATTTGCATTAATTCAAAACTGAATTTGAATTTCAGTTCAAATGTGTAGCAAATTTAGCCAAACCAGTTTCAAATTGGGGAAATCAAATTCAAACCATGACTTTGGGGCTAAGTATTTCATTCAATTGTGAGTAGCTGGGATCTTTTCAGTGAAAACAGAAATGAAAATCAGAAAAAGAATTAGAGGGGAGTGTCCCACTTGTCAGTAGCCTTAACACAGAAGCATTCTCGGGTTGGTTTTTTCACTCGGCTGATAGCACGCACCGCCAGCGCCCGACCACCTCAGCCAGGCCAGCTCCTCCTCGGTGGGGGGGGGGGAGATCACTGACCGGAGAGGTAAAACGTGTGCTCCTGCCGTGTCCCGTTTCTCCCCTCACACGGTTCACTTTCGCCCCCACAACCGAAGCAAAGTGCCTCCGTGCTCGCCTCTCCCTGCTCGCCGACGTCCAGGCGATACAGGGCTCGTCGTGCCTGACGATCAACAAAAGAAACCACCACCCTAAGGTGCTTGTCCTGCTAGTCCAAACCGCTCGTTGTTTCATGCGCTGTCGTGGGAGAATTTCCCCGGGAAAGTTTCGGTGTTCTTAGGACCGAGCCACTCCAAATTCTGAAATTCGCGGGTATTAGCTCATCACCGGGTATACCGAGCTGTACACATGATCTACACCGTCCCACGGACATCCAGGATCAAAAAGTACAAGAAACCGTCTAGTATAGGCTCTGGTTGTCGAGTTTTTCAAGTCGCCGTCGATATCGGGCCTAGGTCGACAGTGAACACATAGTTCCGACAGTTTCCACGGTGAGCTAGCACCATGTCCGTGCTCAGTAGTTCACCACGGAGCTGTAGGGCCAAGAATTTCTCTAGGTGGGTCTCGGTGGGGGCCAGGAGACATCGCCAGAGTTGAGCCATAATGGCGGCTCGTCGCCGAGGGGTATCCGGCCGCCTAGAGACCTGGCTGACCCCAGGGATGAGTTCCTCGGGTCCAAAAAGGTAGGGGCGGCAAGGTGTGGCCCCCGAGGAGGCGGGGAAAGTCCTTCCGGCCGACCTCGCCAGAGATCGGCGCCGTGGGGTTTAGGCGCGCGCGGGGAAGAAGAAGACGCAGGGTGGGACCCGCCCGCAGGGTTTAAACTTTATTTGAATTTTCAGATTTGGTTCAAATTTCAACTACATATAACATCTGCTAGGAAGCTCCAAATTCAGTGAACCAAATTTTGCTGAACTCAGCTTTTTTAGTACTTTCTAGCAACACAAATTTCAGCTCATGAAACTTAATAGTTTTCCAGAATTAATTCCCTAAAATTTAATCTGTTAGGAATTTTATCTGGAGAACTACTTTATGAATAATTCTGAAATTTGGCTGGGAGGTTCACTGGAAAATCCTTGAGTCACAGTAAAAGTTTGAGACCCATCCCAGTTCATTTAGTCCCCCTAATTGTGTGATTAAGTGAACTGCCCTGAGAAAATAGAAAAAATGTAAAGAAACATTTTTCAGATTTTCTCAAATCTTGTGTAGGGCATAACTTCATCTAGAATTCTTCAAATGACGTGAAACCAATTCCATTTGAACCATCTCAAATTCTAATTTCCAGAAAGTAATGGTTGGAGCCATGAAAACCCCTGGAATTCCTTAGAGACTCTAATATTAACAAAATAGGCTTTTATTTGGACAAGGCTCAAATGAACTTTGTTTCAAATGGAACTTGGTCAAGACTCTGGTTAGGACCCTACCAAGCCACCATAAAAAAAATTTCAGAACCAAGGGGGAGGGCTAGCTAGAATTATGGTCTTTACATATTCAAGTTCAAACATTGCATTTAAATTGACATATAGTATATCGTTTACGTGTAGTCGCTGAAGGCGAGGAAACTCCGGAAGTGCTCGACTTCCTTCTTCCGGACGAAGCCCTAACCACTGACCAGCAGCGACAAGGCAAGCCCCGGTTTGCATTAACCCATTTTTCAAAGTTTTGCTTTATGAATACTGTAATACCCGAATTCTACACTAATAAATCAAAACCGCCCCCTCTCTTCTTCCTCACTGCCAAGGTAGCCCCACATGTCAGTTTTCTCACCCTAACCGCAGCCCCCTCCTCTCTCCCTCTCTCTCCCCGATGCTATTATCGCATGTGAGCAATATGCCTCGGTTCCGGCCGGTTCTTCGCGCCTCTTCCTCAACCGGCGTCCCAGCAACCGCCGCCTCCTTCCCCTCTACAAATACCCCCGACCCCGGTCACTTTCCCCCCACAGAAACTGCTCTCAATCACTCCAATCCGAAAAACCGCCCTCCTCCTCAATTCTCCGAAAATACACGTTGATCTTCGGATCTAACACTCTCTGAGCCCTTCCTCGATCACCAGAACCCAATTCTGACGGAAATCTTTGAAGAAAAACGACTGGGAAGCGCTGCCGACGAAGATCGCCGGAGATTTCCCACTGTCGCTGTCGATCACGGTTCTCCGGCCAAATTCGGTCTCCAAAACTCCCCTAGGTGAGTTCCCCACCCTCTCCTCTCTCTTTTGGTGCAAGTAGATTAAGAAATGGTGAAGAAACGGCAAAACCCGAGAGTTTCCGGCTACCGCCGCCGCTCGCCGGCGATCGTGCGGCCGCCGGACGCGAGGGAGAAGGGGTTAGGGCGACGTGGCGCAATCGGGAGCGTCCATTTCACGTGAACAGTTAGGATTAGAACATGCGTACCGGTTCGGTTATTTTAAATCTGGGCCGTTGATCTCAGATCCGACGACCCACATTCAATTTAGTTATAACCGTTGAGATCTTAACGCTTTAGTCCCTGGAGATTTAAATTAGTATGAAACAGTCCCTGTACTTTACAAAATAAACCTTAGGCTTTAAAGAATTTAGAGAATTCACTGTAAACTAGCCAAATAGCCCCTGTGTAGTTTGAAAATTAGCAAAATCATTCTGTAAATGCATTTTGAACCCTGGAAAAACTGCAAATATTTCAATTTGGCCCAAATCAGTTTTAAAATTAGTTTTAATTCTGTAATTAATCAAATTAGACTAAATAATTTCTGAAAAATGTTAGAAAATTATTAAAAACCCTGATTAAATGTTCTGATCAGAATATTAAATTTGAAATTAAAATTAATTAATTCCAAAAGCTGAGATTAATCATATAATGATAAATTAATTCTGAAAATTTGAAATAAAAACAATATAGATGTCAGAAAAATTATGGAAACTATTCCAAATACATAATTAGGTTCTGAAATGTAGAAAATAGTAAAATGAGTTATGAAAATCATTAGAGTAATAATTTAAATGACTTTTAGGATTTATTTAATTATAAAAATTAACATATATACCCATAAAAATCTGAAATTTATTCAAATCACCTCACAAACTGAAAATAAGTGTTTGGCTGTAGCAAAAGTAAAGTAGAAGGATATAGGTACCCAAATGAAACCTACTTTCATTTCAACCCACATGAAATGACATGAAAACAATAGGTGCATGTGTGTATTCAAACATGTATGATTGTAATACGTTGCCAAGATTCTTATGGCATGTTTGGCATTGTTTTGTGTGTGGATATGAATGGCTAGAACCAAATCAAGAACTACTTTCAAATCTTCAAGAGCAAGAATTTGAAGTGAATCACCCTTCCTTCAAAGGCAAGTGTTCCTTGACCACTTTGTTCCTGTTCTAGGGTGTTTAGTTAGAATGCTTGCATGATGTCATTAACATGAAACCTAATTTAGGTTGTTTCCCTAGTTATATTCCTTTATCATTCCTTGTTGAACCATGGAGGGACTTAGTTGATATTTGATGGTTATCATTTTATGTGCTTAGCCATGCATACTTAGAACTTAGAGAATGAATGGAACATTGATGTTACTCGTCTTGTGGAATTATATGAAAGACACAAGAGTGTGTCATGGTATTAGGAATCTAGACAAGCTGGTTGTTTTGGTTGGTGCTTCGTGCACGAGACTCGGGAATGAGTTTGTGCCTGTCTCAGATTCTAAGGACCGGTTCATGGAACAGTTAACCCGGCTTTACAATGCCACCACAAGACTGAGATGGGCCAGCTTGGTCAATTAATTAGGAGTTTGCCGGTATAGTATGAGTGTTTGGATGGTGCGGGGAATGGGAGTCCATTTTTGACTGCCCTGGGAACTGCAAGGCTCAAGAGGGGGCTTTTGTAGGGGAGGGTTACTCCCAGGAACTACAGCGGTGAAACCTCAGTGGGCTTGTACTTGCCGGTAGACCCTTTGTAAAGGCCATGTAGTGATCTCCTGATCGCACACCAAAGGAAGTGTGTAATGTGGCTTGCAACCACGGATATCAGGGAGGTTTTTTAGTCCACCTGGCAACAGGGGATGAAATCACTACTTGTGGGAAAAGTGGTACAATCTCTGCAGAGAACCAAACTGTCATGATAGCCGTGCTCACGGTCAAGAGCGGCTTGGACTTGTCCATGATTAGAGAAACATGGATGTGAGTCGAAAGGGGTTGTTGGGTGGTGTAACCTAACATTAATGACTTAATTATGATGATGGTGGGATTATCACATAGTAAAGATAGGTTGCTAATCAAAGCTAAGGCTTAGAATTAATGCATAGTGCTTGACC
Organism: Neostapfia colusana; assembly: GCA_030760725.1. Lineage (NCBI taxonomy): Eukaryota > Viridiplantae > Streptophyta > Magnoliopsida > Poales > Poaceae > Neostapfia > Neostapfia colusana. Next base: position 32,531,515 of record JASWHV010000005.1, on the reverse strand, counting down.
ATGTTAGCCTTCCTTGCTATTAGCCTTCATAACATTCTTTCCTACACTTGTTGAGTACCTTTGGTACTCAGACTTGCTTTTGTTGGATGTCGTATGCTGCTCAGGTCCAAATGAAGACAATGACTTCGATGAGGAGGATTTTGATCCCGAAGAGTTATTCTAGGTTGGCGTAACCCCCGGGCAACGCATGTGGATTGGAGGACCATCATTTAGACTTCCGCTGGTTGTAAATATTAGTTTGATAACACTCTTATTATTCTATTATGACATATGATGTAATATAAGGTTACCGATGACTTTGGCATGTAATATAATGATATTTCACTATTGTCGGCACATGTATGAGTCAACTGATCCTGGCAAACATGTGAGTATACGCTCGGTGTTCCTTATGGAAAATCGGGTGTGACAAAGTGGTATCAGAGCCAGGTTGCCCGTAGGACGCAAACCTAGTTAGAAATGGACGGGATAGACATCACTATTTTATTAAAAACTATTTTACTAAATTTTTTGTTAGAAGGAGGATTATTTAAATTATATATATGTTGTCTAACCTCATCTATATTCAAAATTATATTATTGTATATTTTCTAACACATTTTTAAATTTTTCTTGAAACAGATGGCACGCACACGTCTTATGGCCCGTAAGTCCACCGGAGGATGAGTTCCCCGACACCAGCTAGCTGACGCACTGTCGAGGAGGTGGACAACCCCGCCACCTACCAGACCCACGGGGAGTCTACTAGAGGCATGGTGGATCGCCTTAGACACCTCCTTCGCTGTGCTGGTTACACTGGCAAGCTAGAGGTGCAGTACGACACCACTCGATTTTCTCGCGCAGAACGCGAAGAGTGGAAGTCGCAAGCGAGGATCTACTATGAGAACAAGCTGCTCAAGATCCACAATTCGCCAGCATGGAGGTCTACCATGGCAGAGGCTGAGAAGGACGCCACTTGGGAGGCAATCACTTGCCAGAGCTACACCAACCGTGGCCGCCTTGAGGGGACTCAATACATGTACACCCCTCGGCGACAAAGTGGAAGTGCGGTGTTCAACTACGAGCCAATCCATGAAGGTTGCGACATAGTGCAGATGGATATGAGCCTCCAGGTAGGAGTGGACGTCAGCACCAGGCTACAGAACTGCCAACAGGAGCTTCAAGACGTACGTGACCTTTTGAAGAAGACGGAGGCCATAATGCGTGGACTAATAATGATGAGGGATGGAGAAGTGAGTGATCTCTATGCTTCGGATGGAGACACTTGGACTCCAGACTCTCCAGACCGTAGGGCAGCCAAACACCCTCATACTTTTCCAGCACCTGAGGCCTCCACAGCTGAGTCAGAGGCTAGCACTCCTGATGGTGATGGCGGGAACCCACAGGGGGATGCACAGAACCCAGGGAACAACTAGGATAGGTATCCTTGCTTATGTAGTAGCTCGTGTAGTACGTATGTATGGTATTGTATTGACTAGTGTGTAATGGTTAATTAGTGTACTTGTTAGGTTGATGATGTAATGTGTTGTTAGTGTATGAACGTGAGTTGTGAAAGCCGTAGTCTTATGTTCACAACCTCGTTAGTGTATGTACATATCTATTAAGGAATATAAATGCTTAATTTGCTTCAATCATGATCATCTAATAAACGAAGTAGAAACTTTTGTAACTCTAGTGTAGAACTGATGAAGTAAATACACAACGTAATACACTTAAGAAAACATTTATACATTAAGTTTAAACATAGTCTTTCACAATAGATGGCAGGAAGAAGGAGACGCAACGATGGAAACAACAACAATGAGGCTGCAGAGTTCCCTTTGTCTGGATGGCAGCCACGAGTTGCACGCAGAGCAGATGGAGAGGTTATACAACAGATGATGAACATGCAAAACCAACTCATTCAGAACTTGACACAAGTGGTGGCCAACATGCAACAACCTCAACCACAAATTCAGAATGCACCACGTCAACCCAAGTTGCATGAATTCCTAAGCACCCAACCACCAAGGTTTGACAATGCCATAGAGCCATTAGAAGCTGATGATTGGCTCAAGAACATTGAAAATAAGTTGCAGATCATACAATGCCCAGGGCGTGAGAGGGTACTCTTTGCTTCTCACCAATTATATGGATCTGCAGCGGACTGGTGGACGGCATAAAAAGAAGCTCATGAGGATCCAGAAAGTATCTCATGGAATGAGTTCAAACTCGCCTTCCGCAATCACTATGTCACAGCAGGAGAAATCAAGAACAAGCGGAAGGAGTTCCTCAACTTGAAGCAAGGTAGCATGTCCGTGCGAGAATACCTTACTAAGTTCACACAATTATCTCGCTATGCTCCGGGGGACATAGACACGGATGAAAAGAAACAAGACTGTTTCATTGAGGGCTTGAACTCAAAAATACAGTATGCCATGTCTTCAAGTGACTATGAAAGTTTTCAAAAGCTCATCAACAAGGCTTTCATAGTGGAAAGAAAAAGACAGAAGTTAGTTGAGGAGCGAAAGAGGAAACTGAATTAGCAAGGACAGTCTTCTAGCAGCAACAGTCGGCCCCGTTTCTCATCACCGCCGACGGGAGCAATGAATCGACCCATAGCTCCCAGTCAGTTTCAAAGGAACTACAACCCTGCTGCTAGAAATCCAACTTTTCAACCACAACAGCAGCAACAACAAGTACAGCAACAACGTCCTGCCTTTCAACCTCGTCCTGCAGGGTCTAATCCTCCAAATGCACAACCAGGCAACAAAGCACCAATGAACAAGGTCACAGGGCAATGCTTCAACTGCGGAGAAACGGGACACTATGTCAACCGGTGCCCCAACAAGAAGCCACCTCAACCACAGAATCTTGTGCGTGGCAAGGTGAATCATGTGACCATGGAGGAAGCACAAGAGGCACCAGATGTGGTGATTGGTATGTTCTCCGCCAATACTTATCCTGCTACAATTCTGTTTGACTCTGGTGCAACACACTCATTCATAGCCAAGGAATTCATAACCAAACACAACTTACCAATTACATCTATGAATCGAGTGTTATTAGTGAATTCTCCTGGAGGAGAAATAAGGACAAAAGAAATATGTCCCAAGGTAAATCTAGGAGTTAATGGAGTAGAATTCCTTGCAAATCTCACTGTGACAGAATCACAAGGGATAGATATCATCTTGGGTATGGACTGGTTAACCAAGTATAAAGGAGTTATACATTGTTCAACGAGAACAGTGGAACTAACACATACGGATGGAACAAAGGTTGAGTTCACATCTATTCAAGTACCCTATGGAAATGTTCAACTCAACAAGACCGAAGTAGTTATTGAGGACATAAAGGTGGTCAAAGAATTTCCAGATGTATTTCCCGAGGAGTTACCAGGTATGCCACCGGATCGAGAAGTAGAATTCATTATAGAATTAGTACCTAGTACTGCTCCCATATATAAAAGACCATATCGGATGGATATCCAACAGTTAGCAGAACTCAAGGATCATATCCGAGAGTTGTCGGAGAAAGGGTATATCCGTCCTAGTTCCTCACCATGGGGAGCTCCGGTCATATTTGTACCCAAGAAGGATGGAACCAAGAGGTTGTGTGTAGATTACCGTGCCCTCAATGAAGTACCCTTTACCTCGCATTGAGGACTTGTTTGATCAATTAAGAGGTGCATGTGTATTCTCTAAGATTGACCTCTGTAACGGATATCATCAACTAAAGATAAGAGAATCGGATATCCCGAAGACAGCATTTGTTTCTAGGTATGGACTGTATGAATATACAATTATGCCTTTCGGACTAACAAATGCTCCGGCATATTTCATGTACCTTATGAATAAGGTGTTCATGAAATACTTGGACAAGTTTGTGGTAGTGTTCATTGATGATATCCTCATATACTCAAAGAATGAGAAAGAACATGAGGAGCACCTGAGAATAGTATTGCAAAAACTAAGAGAAAACCAACTTTATGCCAAATTCAATAAGTGTGAATTTTGTCTTAAGAAAGTTGCTTTTCTTGGACATATTATCTCCGAAGGAGGAATATCAGTTGATCCAGAAAAGATATCCGGTGTTCAAAAGTGGAAGACACCAGAGAATGTCGGAGAAATCCGAAGCTTCTTAGGATTGGCAGGCTATTACCGAAGGTTCATCGAAGGATTTTCAAAAATAGCCAAGCCACTCACAAAGATGTTGGAAAAAGGAGCTGGTTTTGTATGGTCTCAAGAGTGCGAATCAAGCTTTCAAGAGTTAAAGAAAAAGTTAACAACTGCCCCAGTCTTGGTTATGCCCGATATAGAGAAATCATTCTCTGTATATTGTGATGCTTCAGGACAAGGGTTAGGATGTGTGCTTATGCAAGAAGGGCATGTTATTGCCTATGCTTCCCGACAACTTCGGAAGCATGAGAAGAACTATCCTACCCATGATCTAGAGTTGGCAGCTATTGTACATGCATTGAAGTTTTGGAGACATTACCTAATGGGTAAAAGAACTGAGATCTATACCGATCATAAGAGTTTGAAGTATATCTTCACTCAGCCAGATCTCAACTTTCGGCAAAGGAGATGGTTGGAGTTCATTAATGATTTTGATGTGGGAATCAATTACCATCCTGGAAAAGCTAATGTGGTTGCAGATGCCTTGAGCAGAAAGACACATGTTAACAATGAGAGATCTACAACCCCAACTTTGTGAAGAGTTCGCAAGACTCAACTTATGCTTGGTGAATCATACAGAAGCCATAGCAATGGGAGTTGACTCAACTCTAGAACAAGATATACGAAATGGACAAAAGAACGATGAAAAGATCAAAGAAATCAAGGAGTTGATCAAAGAAAATAAACCCCCGGGATTTAGAGAAGATGAGAATGGTATCATATGGCATGGTAAAAGAATATGTGTACCAGACATCAAGGAAATAAAGAAGTTAATTCTAAAAGAGGCTCACGATTCTGATTATTCTATCCATCCTGGAAGTACAAAGATGTATCATGATCTTAAGACAAGGTATTGGTGGTACGGAATGAAAAGAGATGTTGCAGAGCATGTAGCATTGTGTGACACATGTCAACTAGTCAAAGCAGAACACCAAAGGCCTGCAGGGCTATTACAACCACTAAAGATACCTGAATGGAAGTGGAAAGAAATTGGGATGGACTTCATAGTGGGTTTGCCCAGGACACAAACAGGGTATGACTCAATATGGGTGATAGTGGATAGATTGACCAAAGTTGCTCACTTTATTCCAGTGAAAGAAAATTATAACGGTTCCAAACTAGCAGAACTGTATATGTCGAGAATAGTCTGCCTACATGGTGTACCTAAAAAGATAGTATCACATAGAGGTACACAGTTTACTTCAAGATTTTGGCAGAAATTACATGAGTCCATGGGAACTCGATTAAATTTTAGTTCTGCATATCATCCACAAACTGATGGACAAACAGAAAGGACCAATCAAATTCTTGAAGATATGCTCAGAGCTTGTGCACTTAAAAATAGTAGGAGTTGGGATAAGAATTTGCCATATGCAAAATTCTCCTACAATAATAGCTACCAAGCAAGTATGAAGATGTCCCCATTTGAGGCTTTATATGGAAGGAGATGTAGAACTCCATTGTTTTGGGATCAAATAGGTGAGAATAAGGTGTTTGGACCTGAAATATTAAAAGATACAAAAAAGAAAGTAAGAGAAATTCGCAATAATCTAAAGATCGCTCAAACCAGACAAAAGAGTTATGCGGACACAAGGCGAAGAGAACTAGTCTTCGAGGTGGGAGACTATGTGTATCTCAAAGTGTCACCCTTGCGTGGACTAAAGAGATTTAAAGTAAGAGGAAAACTAGCACCTCGGTATATCGGACCAGTCAAGATACTGGAACGCAAAGGAGAGGTAGCATATCAGTTGGAGTTACCCTCCCGATTGTCGGATGTACACGATGTGTTCCATGTATCACAACTCAAGAAGTGTTTGAGAACACCAGAAGAGCAACTACCAATGGATGAATTGGATGTACAAGAAGATCTTTCATATACCGAGTATCCTGTCAGAATCCTTGACACAATGGAAAAGGTTACCAGAAACAAAATAATTTGTATGTGCAAGGTTCAATGGAAACATCATTCAGAGGCAGAAGCTACATGGGAAAGATAAGATGAACTCAAATCACAATTCCCTACTCTATTCCCTGTGTAAACCCCAATCTCGAGGACGAGATTTTTCTTAAGGGGGGTAGAGTTGTAATACCTGAATTCTACACTAATAAATCAAAACCGCCCCCCTCTCTTCTTCCTCACTGCCAAGGTAGCCCCACATGTCAGTTTTCTCACCCTAACCGCAGTCCCCTCCTCTCTCCCTCTCTCTCCCCGACGCTATTATCGCATGTGAGCAACATGCCTCGGTTCCGGCCGGTTCTTCGCGCCACTTCCTCAACCGGCGTCCCAGCAACCGCCGCCTCCTTCCCCTCTGCAAATACCCCCGACCCCGGTCAATTTCCCCCACAGAAACTGCTCTCAATCACTACAATCGGAAAAACCGCCCTCCTCCTCAATTCTCCGAAAATACACGTTGATCTTCGGATCTAACACTCTTTGAGCCCTTCCTCGATCACCAGAACCCAATTCCGACGAAAATCTTTGAAGAAAAACGACTGGGAAGCGCTGCCGACGAAGATCACCGGAGATTTCCCACTGTCGCCGTCGATCACGCTTCTCTGGCCAAATTCGGTCTCCAAAACTCCCCTAGGTGAGTTCCCCACCCTCTCCTCTCTCTTCTGGTGCAGGTAGATTAATAAATGGTGAAGAAACCGCAAACTCGAGAGTTTCCGGCCACCGCCGCCACTCGCCAGCGATCGCGCGGCCGCCGGACGCGAGGGAGAAGGGGTTAGGGCGACGTGGCGCAATCGGGAGCGTCCATTTCGCGTGAACGGTTAGGATTAGAACATGTGTACCGGTTCGGTTATTTTAAATCTGGGCCGTTGATCTCAGATCCTACGGCCCACATTCAATTTAGTTATAACCGTTGAGATCTTAACGCTTTAGTCCCTGGAGATTTAAATTAGTATGAAACAGTCCCTGTACTTTACAAAATAAACCTTAGGCTTTATAGAATTTAGAGAATTCACTGTAAACTAGCTAAATAGCCCTGTGTAGTTTGAAAATTAGCAAAATCATTCTGTAAATGCATTTTGAACCCTGGAAAAACTGCAAATATTTCAATTTGGCCCAAATCAGTTTTAAAATTAGTTTTAATTCTGTAATTAATCAAATTAGACTAAATAATTTCTGAAAAATGTTAGAAAATTATTAAAAACCCTGATTAAGTGTTCTGATCAGAATATTAAATTTGAAACTAAAATTAATTAATTCCAAAAGCTGAGATTAATCATATAATGATAAATTAATTCTGAAAATTTGAAATAAAAACAATATAGATGTCAGAAAAATTATGGAAACTATTCCAAATACATAATTAGGTTCTGAAATGTAGAAAATAGTAAAATGAGTTATGAAAATCATTTAGAGTAATAATTTAAATGACTTTTAGGATTTAATTAATTATAAAAATTAACATATATACCCATAAAATTCTGAAATTTCTTCAAATCACCTCACAAACTGAAAATGAGTGTTTGGCTGTAGCAAAAGTAAAGTAGAAGGATATAGGTACCCCAAATGAAACCTACTTTCATTTCAACCCACATGAAATGACATGAAAACAATAGGTGCATGTGTGTATTCAAACATGTATGATTGTAATACATTGCCAAGATTCTTATGGCATGTTTGGCATTGTTTTGTGTGTCCATATGAATGGCTAGAACCAAATCAAGAACTACTTTCAAATCTTCAAGAGCAAGAATTTGAAGTGAATCACCCTTCCTTCAAAGGCAAGTGTTCCTGGACCACTTTGTTCCTATTCTAGGGTGTTTAGTTAGAATGCTTGCATGATGTCATTAACATGAAAACTAATTTAGGTTGTTTCCCTAGTTATATTCCTTTATCATTCCTTGTTGAACCATGGAGGGACTTAGTTGATATTTGATGGTTATCATTTTATGTGCTTAGCCATGCATACTTAGAACTTAGAGAATGAATGGAACATTGATGTTACTCGTCTCGTGGAATTATATGAAAGACACAATAGTGTGTCATGGTATTAGGAATCTAGACAGGCTGGTTGTTTTGGTTGGTGCTTCGTGCACGAGACTCTGGAATGAGTTAGTGCCTGTCTTAGATTCTAAGGACCGGTTCATGGAACAGTTAACCCGGCTTTACAGTGCCACCACAAGACTGAGATGGGGCAGCTTGGTCAATTAATTAGGAGTTTGCCGGTATAGTATGAGTGTTTGGATGGTGCGGGGAATGGGAGTCCATTTTTGACTGCCCTGGGAATTGCAAGGCTCAAGAGGGGCTTCTGTAGGGGAGGGTTACTCCCAGGAACTACAGCGGTGAAACCTCAGTGGGCTTGTACTTGCTGGTAGACCCTTTGTAAAGGCCATGTAGTGATCTCCTGATCGCACACCAAAGGAAGTGTGTAATGTGGCTTGCAACCACGGATATCAGGGAGGTTTCTTAGTCCACCTGGCAACAGGGGATGAAATCACTACTTGTGGGTAAAGTGGTACAATCTCTGCAGAGAACCAAACTGTCATGACAGCCGTGCTCACGGTCAAGAGCGGCTTGGACTTGTCCATGATTAGAGAAACATGGATGTGAGTCGAAAGGAGTTGTTGGGTGGTATAACCTAACATTAATGACTTAATTATGATGATGGTGGGATTATCACTTAGTAAAGGTAGGTTGCTAATCAAAGCTAAGGCTTAGGATTAATGCATAGTGCTTGACCATGTTAGCCTTACTTGCTATTAGCCTTCATAACATTCTTTCCTACACTTGTTGAGTACCTTTGGTACTCAAACTTGCTTTTGTTGGATGCCATATGCTGCTCAGGTCCAAATGAAGACAATGACTTCGATGAGGAGGATTTCGATCCCGAAGAGTTATTCTAGGTTGTTGTAACCCCCGGGCAACGCCTGTGGATTGGAGGACCATCATTTAGACTTCCGCTGGTTGTAAATATTAGTGTGATAACACTCTTATTATTCTATTATGACATATGATCTAATATAAGGTTACCGATGACTTTGGCATGTAATATAATGATATTTCACTATTGTCGGCACATGTATGAGTCAACTGATCCTGGCATACATGTGAGTATACGCTCGGTGTTCCTTATGGAAAATCGGGTGTGACAAATACTCAGTATGTGGTATGGATGTGCATTAGGTGTAGGATGGATGAAACCCAAGGGCATAACCAGATTTTTCCTATAAGAGTGAGGGTAGTGTCTAAGGCCTCGAGTAGACAGGCTATGCTTAATGATTCATAGAACTTCGGTACAAGTCGAGTAGTTGGAATCTACTCGCGAGTTAGGTTGGTACACACGGGATTGGTTCGAGTGATGTGAGATCACTTTAGTAATGAAATGAGACTAGGCAGGGGCTAGGGCACAGCAAGAGGAAGTCTTGTGTGTGCATCCCTGTCCGTGTCGATTGAGGACCGATCCGTGTGCGGCCTGGCTGAACAAGTATTGAATGTACCGAAGGCCTATGGGCCCCGATAAACCGATGTAACCCATACCTCCGGGCATCGAGGCATAACGCACCAATTTATAGGTGTAGGCTGAGGGCAGCAAGGTGGAAATCTGCTAGCGGGCATAGAGAGATGCTCCGTGTAGGGAACCTCCTGCTCGTTTCGGTGCGACCAGTTTGAGTTTGGACTGTTGGGTGAAAGGTTGTCCCGTACGACATCGAGTGAGCGTGCTGTGCAGCTCCACGGGTGGGCGTATGTGACGTGCTCTTTGGATATCCCTTCAGGTGTATATCGAGTCGATTCACCGTCCCTCGCGGTGACGAGTACCACTTGTTCACTTCGTCGTAACATAGATAAACTATGGAATGTGATGATTCAATACTGCTGATATGTATAACTGTATTGCTACATGTGTGCCACCAAATATTGCTTACTAAATTTCAGCTTCATGAACTGTTAACTTGTAGCTAAAAGATGAACTAAGGATGAACTTGTAGGCGTGTCCATTTGCTGAAATTTACCATCCCATGTTCGTGTAAACTGCATGTAGAGTTTCATGCCTAGGTGAGTCGGTTAAGTCTTGTTGAGCCCTCGTGCTCACGGTTGCTGCTGTAAGTGTTTTTCAGGTGATGACTCCCCCATGGACTCGGGTTACGAGTCCACCGGCAAGGGCTACCTCCGTCGGGGACCACGGCTGAGTGGGAGCCGTACACACCACGCTGAGCTGAGGAGTGCAGCTAGTGTGGGTTGCCCTAGGGCGGGGAAACCGACTTTTGCTAGGTAGATGGGCGTGAGTTGTACAAACTTAACTTCCGCTGTTGTAATATAAACACTAGTTTGTAACTGAAGTCTTGTACTACTTTGTACATTTCAGTTGGTTTTCTATGTAATACAGTATCGTTCTTATGATGTGTGCTGTAGAGTGTCGCATTGAGCGGCACCACCCTCTGTGATCCTGGATGAGCGGATTCCGGTCCGCCTCGGGCTGGTATCAGAGCTGCACTGGGGATAACACACTAATTAAGGACTGTATTATGGGAAAACTTAGGTTTACGGTGAGGATTCGCTAGTTTGAATAAGTAAGGACTATATTAGCATAGTTACTTAAAGTGGCAAGACTAACATATGTGTTATAATTCTGAATTTTACTTATGTAACGACGCACCTACGCTCAGGTAAAAATGGTAAGGAACGCCACCAAAAGCGGTTCAATTTCGGTTAGCTCCCCTGACGAGGAACGTGGTTCAGGGATAGGTCTCACGGCTTGGTGTGAGACGTTAATATGAAACTCTTGGACTCTTCATGTCCCTGAGTTCATATGAAACGCTGATCCCTAGCGTGCATTAGGCAAGCAAGTGGAGACCCCATCGTGTGGTTAGTAACGCGATAGTGTGTTCGTCTGGAAATAGCCCAGGAGGACATACGCAGCGATTGCGATTGGTGTGCCCTGCAGGGCAGTAGGTAGTATCTGTTGGGGTGATAAAATTCCCAACCGTGATGACCCGTTCGCACTCTACTCGGGTTCCCTGTCGTGTGGTGTTAAAACACGATCACGTACCTTGATACGTGGCTTAACTCAAGGACGGCCGTATGGCAATGATACGGGCGTTTGTATTTACTTTAAAATATGGACCTGCCTGAAATTAAAATAACCTTTGAGTGCATCATTATTAGTTTTTTTCTGCAGGTACTAACCACGTATGTATCCCGTGTAGTAAACGTGTGCGAGAGGCCGTTTAGTGCCACAATTCAGACGTATATGCGGGTATAATCCGGTTAGGATTTTCTTTTTTTGAGGAACGTAGTACCGACATGTCATAGGCATGTGCATGAAAGATATTGATAAAAAGGAACTAAAATCACCAAGTTTCAACAATTAGGACCCTGGTTGGGTAGAAAAGTTCAACAGTTGATCAGTGTAGTCAAAGGGATTGAAAAACAGAGTGCTCTGTTTTGGCAGCAAGTCTGCTGAACTTTGACAGAGCATAACTCACAGATTATTTAGCCAATGGAGGTGTGGGATATAGTTCTGGAAAGGGGTTTAAGTACTATACAACTTTGCTGTAGACTTCCAGAGCTGAATTACACCGTAAGATGGCTTAATTCCCAGAGGAATGTAAACTGTCCAGAACCAGGACAGATTCAAAACACTCTCTGGACTGTTCTGTTTTTCAAGCATAACTTCCTGTAGAAAAATCTAAGATTTTCATATCATACATCTTTGGAAAGGGTAGGAGATGTGTTACATCTTTGTAATTCAAAGTTTCTGAAATTTCAGCACAGGACTCAGTGGAAACCAGAGTTGAAAACAGCAACTTCCAAAGGAGGTGCTGTTGAAATTCTTCCAGAAGTTCTGTTGACTTTGAATTACCATAACTTTTAAACCAGAGCTGATCTTAGGGCAAATAAGTACTCGGTGGAAATATACAGAAGTTAACCTTAACTTTGGTATTCAGCTCGAGTCATGAAAATCCCATCAGGGGGTCAAAATCTGGAATAGGTAGCAACTGGTCATTCAGACAGAGGGATGACAGTTGAACTCATTTGAGGGATTGCTGTACCCAAGGGGGTGTGAGTACTTCCAATGGGGTAGAACATACTCATGAGTGGTTGTCTTCAACTAGTGAAAGATTTGAGTATATGTCTTGCTCAAGTTTCTTTTGCTAGAGACCATGTTTGTGTCGTATTGAAGGTAAAAGGGTAGTATACGTGATGACAGAGCGATTTTAACGTTTCGTAGTGACCAAAACTAGTTGAGATGAACTTCCAAAGAGGAAGTCCGTCAAGTTGGATTTAACTAGCTTGTATTTGGTCTGGTAATGGTGTAGCTTGTGCAAAGTTATTACATTATCTGTATACGAGATGTATCGCATGCCTTACTGTCATTATGTTTTATGCCTATTTTATTGGACTGCATAAAGTATGTTGTGGGACTAATGTTTATTGTCGTATGGTTGCAGATGGTTCGCACTCGAACAACGCATGAGATTGGTGGCTCTAGCCAGCAGGGGGGTGATGACTCCCAGCCACCTGCCTACTACAACACCCCGCAGCAACAACCACCACCGCCGCCCCCGCTTACGCTAGTGGATGTGATTGCGGCACTGGTGGGTGGTCGTGAGGAGCAGACCGACCTGCTCCGCATGATCGTGCAGAATACGTCCCAGGCAGGGGGGGGGGGAGGGGGGCATCAAGAGAGGGGGCCTCGTGAGCCCCATGTTGTGACGTACTCGGACTTTATGAGTACGCACCCTCCGGTGTTCACTGAAGCAGCAGAACCCCTGGAGGCCGACAACTCGTTGCGGACAATTGAGTCCAAGTTCGGGCTGCTCCAATGTACGGAGCGGCAGAAGACTCTGTTCGCGGCATAGCAACTTCACGGTGCCGCTGGTGCGTGGTGGGCGAACTATGTCGCCTCACTGCCGGCTGGCGATGCCGTGGAGTGGGAAGAATTCCGGGAGGCGTTCCGCGCCTACCATATCCCTCCCGGGATAATGAAGCGGAAGTTCCAAGAGTTCTTGGAGCTGAAGCAGGGCGGGAGGAGTGCCCACGACTACTCCCGTGCCTTCAACCATCTGGCGCAATATGCGTCGGATTATGTCTCCACCGAGGAGAAGCGGGAGCACTCCTATCGGGGATTACATCCCGAGATGAAGACGCATCTCGTCCAATGCAATCGCGGCATGTTCAATGATCTAGTCAACGCCGCGATCATGCAAGAAGATGCTCATCGGGAGTTGGCGGCTGAACAGCGGAAGTGCAGTACGCCAACCAGCAGTCGGGGTGGAGCTCCCCAGAAATACCGCATGGTTTATCGGACACCATCCGGTCAGCAGTGGCATCCACCGGCGCGATCTCAGCAGTTTGGGGGACGTTCATTTCAGCCACCCCCATTCCGACCGCCGATGCCACCACCGCGAACACAACAACAACAGCAGCAGCAGATGGTACCCCGGGCATTTCCACCGCCACAACGCACCCCGGGTTTCTGTCCACCGATCAGAGGAGGAACGCCTCGCTACACTTGTTTTACGTGTGGCCAGGCGGGCCATTTCTCGAAAGAATGTCCCCACAGACAGCAGAGCAGCGGGCAAGCCCAGTTCCAGGGCGGTGCTTGAGGCCAACCTCCGGTCAAGAAGGTTGGTCAGCGAACCGGGGGCGTTCACAACCTCGACAATGAGGATGCCCCAGAGGGAGACAATGTGCTGGAGGTACATTCACTCTCAACGATCAAGCAATCATCATATTATTTGATTCGGATGCAACCCACAACTTCATAAGTGCATCATATGTGGTTAAGCATCAACTGGAAGCCTTTCCCACCGAGTGCTCTTATATGATCTGCTCACCGGGAGGAAAGATTTCAGCAACTATGATGATTCCGAAAGCACCACTGTGCTTAGGTGGGAAGATATATCCCACCACTATGATTATTCTTGAGGGGCAGAAGATTGATGCAATCTTAGGAATGTCATGGCTAAGCTACCATGGCGCTGTCCTAGAAACGTTATCACGAACGGTTCACCTTAACTCCCCACTACACCGTCCGCAGTCCCTCGTGTTAGACAATCCTGTCTAGGAAGTTTCAGCAATTAATAATACTGAAGCTCTCAAGTTAGAGGACATTCCCGTAGTCCGGGAGCACCCTGACGTGTTCCCGGATGATCTTCTGGGCATGCCACGTGAGCGAGATGTCAAGTTCAAGATTGAGATTGCACCCGGGACTACTCCTATCTCACGGAGACCATACAAAATGGCCCCGAACGAGCTGGCTGAATTGAAAGAACAGCTCAATGATCTGTAGAGCAAAGGTTTCATTAGACCGAGTTCCTCTCCTTGGGGATGCTTGGCACTGTTCATAAAGAAGAAGGATGAAACCTTGAGACTGTGTGTGGATTACCGGCCGCTCAACGCCGTCACCATCAAGAACAAATACCCACTGCCCCGCATTGACATCTTGTTTGATCAGCTTGTGGGTGCAAGTGTGTTCTCCAAGATGGACCTTCGCTCTGGATATCATCAAATAAAAATACGAGCGGAGGATATCCCAAAGACGGCCTTCTCGACGAGATATGGTTTATATGAATATCTCGTCATGTCTTTTGGTCTCACTAATGCTCTGGCACATTTCATGTACCTCATGAACTCAGTGTTCATACCGGAGCTGGACAAGTTCGTTGTGATGTTCATTGATGATATCTTGGTTTACTCCAAGACAGAAGCGGAACACGCCGAACACTTGAGGATCGTTCTTCAACGGCTGCAGGACCATACGCTATATGCCAAGTTCAGCAAATGTGAGTTCTGGAGCAGCCAAGTGCCATTTTTGGGACATATCATCTCAGCGGAAGGCCTTGCGGTTGATCCAAGCAAAATTGAGCAAGTGCTGAAATGGAAATCCCATACTTCTGTCCATGAAGTCAGAAGTTTCCTCGGTTTAGCGGCATATTACCGGAGATTCATTCCAAGCTTCTCCAAGCTTGCTAAGCCGATGACAGAATTGTTGAAGAAGGGAACAAAATATGTTTGGAACACGGTGTGTGAAGGAGCGTTCCAAGCATTAGTGAAGCATCTCACAACAGCCTCGGTCTTAGCTCAACCGGATACAACTAAGCTCTTTGACGTGTATTGTGATGCATCCGGCATCGGGCTCGGCTGCGTGTTAATGCAAGAAGGACGTGTGGTTGCCTATGGTTCATGCCAACTCCGAAACCATGAGCAGCACTATCCGACTCATGATCTTGAGCTCGCTTCTGTGGTTTTGGTGCTGAAAATGTGGAGGCACTATCTCCTGGGAAATTTGGTGCATCTCTACACCGATCACAAGAGCTTGAAGTATATTTTTACCTAGAAGGAGCTGAATATGAGGCAAAGGAGGTGGTTAGAAGTAATCAAAGATTATGAGATTGAGATTCATTACCACCTCGGCAAGGCGAACGTGGTTGCCGACGCGCTGAGTCGGAAGTCACATGTCCATAACCTCACCATTACACCAGTGAAGGAGGAAGAGCCGAGTTTATACTTGGTTCCTTATGGCTCACTCTATAACCTTGCCCTCATCCCTACCATTAGGGAGGACATCATTGCAGCTCAGAAGGTTGATAAGGGTATGGCACATCTTCTGAGACGGATAGACAACGGGGAAATCAAATGTTTCCGGAAAGATGATGAGGGGACGCTATGGTTCAATGACCGCATAGTCGTACCCCGGGATATGGAGCCGAGGAAGAAGATTCTTGATGAATCTCACTTGTCTAAATACTCCATTCATCCGGGCAGCAACAAAATGTACCATGATTTGAAAAAGAAATTTTGGTGGACACAGATGAAGCGGGAAGTGGCGAAGTACGTATCCGAGTGTGATACGTGTAGACGAGTGAAAGCGAACCATATGAGGAAATCAGGGCTGCTGCAACCCCTGAAAATCCCGGCATGGAAGTGGGAAGATGTGAGCATCGATTTCAATGTGGGATTACCCCTGACTTCCAACAAGCATGATTCCATTTGGGTAATCGTTGACCGATTAACCAAGTCGGCTCACTTCATTCCTGTGCATACACGATACAATGCCGACAAATATGCAAAGCTGTATATAGAGAGAATTCTATGCTTATATGGGGTACCCAAAACCATAGTCTCGGATCGAGGTGCATTATTCGTGTCTCGTTTTTGGGAGCAGTTGCATGCTGCATTGGGTACTAAGATGATTAGAAGCTTCGCCTATCATTCTCAGACAGACGGTCAAACAGAGAGGGTGAACCAAGTACTAGAAGACATGTTGAGAGCGTGTGCCATCCACCACCGTAGAAACTGGGATGATCATCTACCTTTGGTGGAATTCTCGTACAATAACGGCTATCAAGCGAGTATCAAGATGGCACCCTATGAGGCTCTCTACGGTCGCAAATGCCGCACCCCACTGAACCGGTGCGAGTCTGGTGAAAGGGTCACATTCGGGGTTGATGTGGTGAACGACGCCGAAGAGCGTGTTCGGATGATTCAAGCCAACTTGAAGGCCGCTCAATCCCGGCAGAAAAGCTATGCTGATAAGAGGCATAGACCGCTGCACTTTGACATCAGGGAACACGTGTACCTCCGTGTATCTCCGATGAAAGGCGTGCACCGGTTCGGCATGAAGGGGAAACTCGCTCCCCGATTCATTGGACCCTATGCCATCACCGAGAAGTGTGGACCAGTGACGTATAGACTGGAGCTACCGGCATCTCTTGCTGGTGTTCATGACGTTTTCCATGTTTCACAACTGTGAAAATGTCTGAAGTGTACGGCTTCTGTTCCCACTGAAGACATCGGCGAGCTGCAACCGGATTTGACGTATGATGAATATCCGGTGGCCATTATTGATGAGAAGGCCCGGACCACACGTAGCCGAATGCTGTGGTTCTACAAGATACTGTGGAGTAACCACACCGCCGAAGAAGCGACGTGGGAGAGCGAGGAATTCCTTCGCTCAAACTACCCGGAGTTCATGGCGTGTCATCACGGGTAATCTCCTCTTACATCGTCGTCTCTTCTTTTATAATCTCGGTACGAGATTCTTTTAAGGGGGGAGGGATGTAAAAGCCCAAGAAAGGGACTTGCAAAAGTGATCATTTTCATCACCTCACAACACCACAGCTCATCTTGTGGATATCTTGTGAACACTTGTGAAGAGCAAGTAACCACCATCAAAATGGTGACTAAATGGGAAAGCCCTAACATCCAAAAAGTGGGATTTCTACACAGGAACATGAAAGGTTGAGATCACCCCTAGACCTTAAATAGTCTTGGGAAGGTTCAGGCCAAATTTCTTGCAAATCCAATACTTTTTGAGGCACTTTTGGAGACAATTCAAAAAGGGGCCAATTTGAATGCAAATTCAAATTTCAGCCACTTTCATCACTTGAATTCAAAAGTTGACTTCATATTCAAACTCAGCACATTTTTCTGAGTTAGTCCACCAATTTTCATCCCCATTGGACTTCATCTTGTCGGGAGCTAAATTTGCATTGATTCAAAACTGAAGTTTAATTTCAGTTCAAATGTGTAGCAAATTTAGCCAAACCAGTTTCTAATTGGGGAAATCGAATTCAAATCATGACTTTGGGGCTAAGTCTTTCATTCAATTGTGTGTAGCTGGGATCTTTTCAGTGAAAACAGAAATGAAAATCAGAAAAAGAATTAGAGGGGATGGTCCCACTTGTCAGTAGCCTTAACACAGAAGCATTCTCGGGTTGATTTTTTCACTCGGCTGAGAGCACGCACCGCCAGCGCCCGACATCGGCGCCCGACCGCCTCAGCCAGGCCAGCTCCTGCTTGGTGGGGGGGGGGAGATCACCGACCGGAGAGATAAAACATGTGCTCCTGCCGTGTCCCGTTTCTCCCCTCACACGGTTCACTTTCGCCCCCACAACCGAAGCAAAGTGCCTCTGAGCTCACCTCTCCCTGCTCGCCGACGTCCGGGCGATACAGGGCTCGTCGTGCCTGATGATGAACACAAGAAACCACCGCCCTAAGCTGCTTGTCCTGCTAGTCCAAACCGCTCGTTGTTTCGTGTGCTGTCGTGGGAGAATTTCCCCGGGAAAGTTTCGGTATTCTTAGGACCGAGCCACTCCAAATTCTGAAATTCACGGATATTAGCTCATCACCGGGTATACCGAGCTGTACACATGATCTACACCGTCCCACGGCCATCCAGGATCAAAAAGTACAAGAAACCGTCGAGTATAGGCTCTGGTTGTCGAGTTTTTCAAGTCACCGTCGATATTGAGCCTAGGTCAACGGTGAACACATAGTTCCGACCATTTCCACGGTGATCTAGCACCATGTCCATGCTCAGTAGTTCACCACGGAGCTGTAGGGCCAAGAATTTCTCGAGGTGGGTCTCGGTAGGGGCCAGGAGACATCGCCGGAGTTGAGCCGTAATGGCGGCTCGTCGCCGAGGGGTATCCGGCCGCCTAGAGACCTGGCTGACCCCGGGGATGAGTTCCTCGGGTCCAAAAAGGTAGGGGCGGCAAGGTGTGCCCCCCCCCGAGGAGGCGGGGAAAGTCCTTCCAGCCGACCTCGCCGGAGATCGCCGCCGCGGGGTTTAGGCGCACGCGTGGGGAAGAAGAAGACGTGGGGTGGGACCCGCCCGAAGGGTTTAAACTTTATTTGAATTTTCAGATTTGGTTTAAACTTCAACTCCATATAACTTCTGCTAGGAAGCTCCAAATTCAGTGAACCAAATTTTGATGAACTCAGCTTTTTGAGTACTTTCTAGCAACACAAATTTCAGCTCATAAAACTTAATAGTTTTCCAGAATTAATTCCCTAAATTTTAAACTGTTAGGAATTTTATCTGGAGAACTACTTTATAAAAAAATTCTGAATTTGGCTGGGAGGTTCACTGGAAAGTCCTTGAGTCACAGTAAAAGTTTCAGACCCATCCCAGTTCATTTAGTCCCCCTAATGGTGTGATTAAGTGAACTGCCCTAAGAAAATAGAAAAAATGTACAGAATCATTCATCCAATTTTCTCAAATCTTTTGTCGGGCATAACTTCATCTAGAATTCTTCAATGACATGAAACCAATTCCATTAGAACCATCTCAAATTCTAGTTTCCAGAGAGTAATGGTTGGAGCCATGAAAACCCCTGGAATTCCTTAGAGACTCTAATATTAACCCAATGGGATTTTATTTGTACACGGCTCAAATGAACTTTGTTTCAAAGGAAACTTGGTCATGACTCTGGTTAGGACCCTACCAAGCCACCATAAAAAAATTTCAGAACCAAGGGCGAGGGCTAGATAGAATTATGGTATTTACATATTCAAGTTCAAACATTGCATTTAAATTGACATATAGTATATCGTTTACGTGTAGTCGCTGAAGGCGAGGAAACTCCGGAAGTGCTCCACTTCCTTCTTCAGGACGAAGCCCTAACCACTGACCAGCAAAAACAAGGAAATCCCCGGTTTGCATTAACCCATTTTTCAAAGTTTTGCTTTATGAATACTCAGTATGTGGTATTGATGTGCATTAGGTGTAGGATGGATGAAACCCAAGGGCATAACCAGATTTTTCCTATAAGAGTGAGGGTAGTGTCTAAGGCCTCGAGTAGACAAGCTATGATTAATGATTCATAGAACTTTGGTACAAGTCGAGTAGTTGGAATCTACTCGCGAGTTAGGTTGGTACACACGGGATTGGTTCGAGTGATGTGAGATCACTTTAGTAATGAAAATGAGACTACGCAGGGGCTAGGGCGCAGCAAGAGAAAGTCTTGTGTGCGCAGCCCTGTCCGTGTCAATTGAGGACCGATCCGTGTGCGGCCCGGCTGAACAAATATTGAATGTACCGAAGGCATATAGGATATATGGGCCCCGATAAACCGATGTAACCTATACCTCTGGGCGTCGAGGCATAACGCACCGATTTATAGGTGTAGGCTGAGGGCAGCAAGGTGGAAATCTGCTAACGGGCATAGAGAGATGCTCCGTGTAGGGAACCTCCTGCTCGTTTCGGTGCGACCGGTTCGACGTTTGGGCTGTTGGGTGAAAGGTTATCCCGTACGACATCGAGTGAGCATGCTGTGCAGCTCCACGGGTGGGCGTACGTGACGTGCTCTTTGGGTATCCCTTCAGGTTTATATCTTGTCGATTCGCCGTCCCTCGTGGTGACGAGTACCGCTTGTTCACTGCGTCGTAACGTAGATAAACTATGGAATGTGATGATTCAATACTGCTGATATGTATAATTGTATTGCTACATGTGTGCCACAAAATATTGCTTACTAAATTTCAGCTTCATAAACTGTTAACTTGTGGCTAAAATATGAACTAAGGATGAACTTGTAGGCGTGTCCATTTGCTGAAATTTACCATCCCATGTTCGTGTAAACTGCATGTAGCGTTTCATGCCTAGGTGAGTCGGTTAAGTCTTGTTGAGCCCTCGTGCTCACGGTTGCTGCTGTAAGTGTTTTTCAGGTGATGACTCCCCATGGACTCGGGTTACGAGTCCACCGGCGAGGGCTACCCTCCGTCGGGGACCACGGTGTCACACCCGATTTCTCTGAAGTACAGCCGAGTGAATATCACATGTATAACAGGATCAGTATCTCATACATGTGATGACAAATAGTGAAGCATCATTTATTACATGCCAAGTATTCGAATATAAATAAGTCTTACATAGCATACGTCTCGATCGACGATAATATGTTCATAACATGTAAATAAAGCAGCAGCGAAATATAAATCTTGTGGGCTCCGCCACAGGCGTTGCCCGGGGGACTCCGTGAACCTAGAAACCTTCTTCGGGTCCAAAGTCTTGGTCATTGAACACCACATCATCCCCTTGACCTGAGCAGCAATTTAAACCAACAGAAAAGCAAGTTTGAGTACCGTTGGTACTCAGCAAGTGTGGGAAAGTTATGTCATGCATGGCTAGAGGAAGGAGAGGTTGAACTCATGGTTTAAGCACTAAGCAATTAATACCTATCACCTTAGCTTATTAAGCACCTACATTACTATATAGGTGAAATGGTCCCATTCTCCCAACCCATCATCAATATCAAGTAACCATAATCTCATCTCAAATGTTAAGCTTCCGGCTTAACATCCTCAACATCCCAATTCATCATCCTCTAATCATGAATAAGTCCAAGCCGCTCTTGACCGTGAGCACGGCTATCATGATAGTTTTGACTCTGCAGAGTTTGCACCACTGTACCGACATGTAGTGATTTCATCCCCCGTTGTCGGGTGGACTAAAAGAACCTCCATTATGCCAGTGGCTGCGAACCACGTTCACACTTCCCAGGTGTGTAGCCAGGAGATCACTACGAGGCCTTTACAAAGGGATTCCCGACGAGCGTGGGCCCACTGAGGTTTCACCCCTAACAGCATACAAGAGGCTCCAACCCTGCTGCAGTGGCCCCCTCTTGAGCCTTGCGGTTCATATGGTAGTCCAGCTGACACCTATTCCCCGCACCATCCAAACACCCATACTACGCCGGAGATACACCTAATTAATTGGCCAAGCTGCCCCATCTCAGCATGTGGATGGCATGGTATAGCCAGGATACATGCTCCATGAACCGGTCCTTAGGATCTAGGCAAGCACTAAACACAAACCCGAGTCTCGTGCACCCAGCACCAACCAAATCATCCAACTTGCCTCGATCCGTACCTCTACATAACTCATAATATCTCATTCAGGAGTAAGGTAAGTAAGTTGATGATCTCATATCCCAATTGTCCCATTCTAAGCATGGCTAAGCATAAGCATATAAGTAAATGACATAACAAAATAAATCCCAACCCAGGCTACAAGGAAATAAGATAATGAAAATCTAGGGAAACTTCCTAGCTTGGGTATCATGTTCCATATTGACAAGGCAATTTACTTCTAGCTGCACATCCTAGTATAGGATCAAAGTGGTCAAGGACACTTGCCTTCTTCCTGCTGCTCTGGGAATGGAAAGTCTTGGTCTTGAAAGGTGAGAACCTGCTCTGGGGCTGGTTCTACTCATGCCAATACACATAGCAAAAGAAAACAACAATCCATAAGCCATAGTCCACACTTTCACTCATGCAAACCACACATACATACATATGAAAGTCATTCACATTTCCAAGTGTTGTGGTTACCCTAGATGTGTTGATTTTAGGCCCACATACACTTTTAAACATTTATATATTATTACTAACTTTTGTATTCAGATTTCCATTTGTATACTATATATGAATTTCCAATTTGAACAAATTCTCTATATTTAATTAATACACTTTTTAGCCACAAGTTTGTATGAAAGATAATTTCCTACTTCAAATAGGTTTTCAGATCTTCTACAAAATCCTAAACTGAAGTTTTTGGATTTGGAGACCTCATTTATCATTTTCTAATTATGCATACCTATTTTCCTATATTTTCAGATTTATTTTCTATGCCTAAAAGTGAATTTTAATATTAAAATAGTAAGACATATCATCTAAACAGAATAGGTTCTGATCTAAAATGTTTAATAAAATATTTTTGAACTTCGTCTTTGATGTGAACCAATTTAAATTTATTTTACCAGTTTTCATAATTATTTCCTAGCTTAAAATTGTGTTTCTAGAAATAATAAAAATGAGCAACACTTAGGCAGATCTCATTTCAGCCTAAAATCAATTTTTAACTCATTCTAAAGGTTTTCCAAGTGCTAGGAGAGTTTAAATTTGTATTTGCACATGTGCTTGCATCACCATATAAATTTAAATCCTAATCACGTGTTCAAATTTCTGAATTTAATATCCTATAGGGTCTGAATTGCAAACCCACCCTATTGCAGGGTCTAATTTGCTATTTCCTAAATTTTCAGGGGCCTAATTACACAAAACAGAGAGGTTTTCCTAATTTTTATTAAGTCCAGGGGCTAAAACTGACTTTAAATGAATTTACATGAATTTCTGAAGGTCCTGGGGCTAGATCAGAAGTTTCCGGGGCTAGCTCGTGTTTTCCGAGATCCCCAGGGGGTAGCGCGTAAGATTCCCGGCATTTATAATGCGGGACCGACGTGGACCGTCCGATTTAAAACAGGCGGCTGAGATTATAACACGAAGCGGTACGGGTTAGATCTAATAGGAACCGCACGATTTAAAATGGACAGGCCTCAGGGGGCCACGTCGCCCTGGCCGTGTGCGGGCGGCGCTGCCCGGCGGCGCGCGGCGGCGGGAGGCGGCGATCTCACCGGAGAACTTCGGGTTTTTGTCTATACTTCCTAAAACTTGGATTTCTTGGCATAGAACGGAAGAGGGGAGGTTGGGGATCTCACCTCGGGGTTTTTCTTGAGCTCGGAGGCCCTGGAACGCGGTCGGCGACGAGGTCCGAGGTGAAAACACGGCGGTGCTCGCCGGAGCTGTGTCTAGAGCGCAAAACACCGGGTTTCCTTCACCTGCAAGACTCCCCGGCGGTGGTGGAACATGATCAGCACGTTAGATCAGGAAATCCGAGCGAGGATCGAAGGAAAACGACGGTAGAAGCTTCGGTTCTCACCGGAGGGAAAAAGGGCCGATCGGGGAGGAAAAGGGGCGATTGTCAGCGTTTAAATGGGCGAGGGAGGGCGGCGGAGGGTTGGTTTGGATATGCAGTAGCGCCCTGCCGAAGATCGGGCGTGGAAACCGGTTGGAGCAGCCGCGATCGGCGCGGGAAGATCGGGTTAGTTGGGCCCCGCGGGGGAGGGGGGGGGGAAGAAGATGACAAGCGGGCCCCGCGCGTCAGAGAGAGGGAGAGAGGGAGGGGGGCGCGCGCGGGTTTTGTGCCGGCTGGGTGGGTTTCGGCCCACTGGCCGGTTTTTTTCTTTTTCTTTTTTCCTTTTCCTTTTTCTGTTTTGATTCAAATTTAAATTCCAGTTTGAATTTGAATTGCTACACCACATGCAATACGTCAAAATTTTTTTAAATTCCCCTGTTTAGCAGGTTTTGGGGTGTTACACACGGCTGAGTGGGAGCCGTACACGCCGCGTTGAGCTGAGGAGTGCAGCTAGTGTGGGTTGCCCTAGGGCGGGGCAACCGACTTTTGCTAGGTAGATGGGCGTGAGTTGTATAAACTTAACTTCTGCTGTTGTAATAAAAACACTAGTTTGTAACTGAAGTCTTGTACTACTTTGTACATTTCAGTTGGTTTTCTATGTAATACAGTATCGTTCTTATGATGTGTTATGTCGGGTGTCGCATCGAGCGGCACCACCCTCTGTGATTCTGGATGAGCGGATTCCGGTCCGCCTCATATAGAATCCAGCAAGACCCAAAAAACTTCGCATCTATGTGATAGTCTTAAGGGGTAGACCATCCTTGTATAGCTTCAACCTTAGATAGATCAACTTCAATTCTGTGTGGAGTCACAACATAGCAAAGAAAATAAACTCGATCCGTGTAGAATGTGAACTTTTCAAGGTTACCAAATAAACATGCCTCACGTAGAGATAAAAAAATAGCATGTTCATCCATAGAATTGTTGAAAATCAATATATCATCAAAGTATACTACCACAAATTTCCCAATGAAAGCACGCAAAACCTGATTCATTAGTCTCATGAAAGTACTAGGTGTATTAGTTAACCTAAAAGGTATAACTAACAACTCATATAGTATCATAGTTTTAAAAGCAGTTTCCATTTGTACAGGTCCCAAAAATATGAATGCAATAAACAAAATTTGAATGCCATTTGGTTTCAAGTTTGTGAAAATTGGGACTTGCTAAAACTTTTTCACATGTGATGATGCACACAAGAGCTCTCTCTACAAAAGCTCAAATGTTTATTTGCATGCTTGGAACCAAGGTGGATTTTAAAAACACAGATGTGAAGTAATCATGTGCAAGAGAAAGTTTCAAATCAGATTTTGAACTTAATTTGTTCAACTCAAATTTCAAATGAGGATAACACCATAAAAATGCAAACTGTGGTGTTACAAATCCCATTTGCAGCAACCAAACTAAAAAACAGATTTCATATTTGAAATTAGTGGGGATGCAAAGTTTCATGAATTTTGGATAAGTCTTGCTATTCATTCTACAAAAGGGCTTTAAATTGCATAGGAATTCAAATTCAAATTTGAATTTGAATGAAACTTGCTCAATTATCCAAATGCATTCCAGATTCAAACTCCATACATTTCAATTGATCACCTGCCAAGAATTTAGATCTTTTGGGGAGGATAAGGGGGTGAAATGGAGTGGGGCTCATTTGTCATTCTAACAATTTGCCTTACACACGAAGTCTTGCTCTCTGTTTTTCCACCAAGGCAGACCGAAGCTTCCCGGACGACACCGAGACACGCTGCGGACACCTCCTCGCCATTTTCCCTTGCGCTGGCGACCTGCTCGGCATCTCATCAAGTCTCAGTGTGTTCCATTTGCCCACAACACCGAAGCACAGTGCTCTGTTTCCCTTTCTCGCGCACGAACTGAACACACCGCCATCGCCACTCCTCGGCCGATCGGGAGCCGGCTGTGCTCACATGAACAGCGCCCAGTGAAGAGAAAAACAGCACCAGGGATCCTTCCACGACCTCCTCGGACCACAACCGACCGGTGCTCAGCCTCCCTCACTCGAGAGTGCAGTTTTCACGCGGCGGCCGAAAACAACCGAGGAAAGGTGCTTACCTGGACAGCCCTACTGGGAGCTTCTCACACCCGAGCAAGAGCATCCTTGGGAGCGCTAGGACCTTGTGCTGCTCGCCTCCAAAGCTTAGCTCGAGCCATTGATCGTCGCCGGCGGATTTCTTGATTTTCTTCCAGCCGGTGTAAACCGACCTTCAGGTAACGAAATCTGAAATTCCCGCTCGATCTTCGTTTATGGTTCTGCGAATTTCGCACACATGTTCTAGAATAGCCAACGATCTTCCACGCATGAATACACAGCCTAAGATGAGGAATAGAGCCACCAATTTGAGTTTTTCCGATGGTGAACCGTCAATACCGTCTAGGGCGCACAGTGAGATCACCTTTAGAGCCTCTCCCGAGCTATCAGGAATTTAGACCGATCTTCTACATGTCGCACCGGTGATCTAGGGCTTGGAAACCGAAGGTTTGAGGGGTTAGGCCATCGGGTCGACGCTGCCGGAGTGAAACCGAGCCGCTGCGCCATCGTGGGCTAGGTTGGAGGCCTCGCCGGCTCGGTGAAACTTCACCAAAGTGTTCAGCGTGTCGATTTAGGCCCTGGCATCGAGCAGGACCGCAGGAGATGGCCAGGAGAGGGAGTTCCGGTGAGCTTCGGCGTGGGCGCGCGCGGGAGCCAGAGGTAGACGAAGGAGAACCTGGTCCCACGCGTCAGCCACTCGGTTAAACTGAGTTGGATTATCTGCAGCATCGGATCAACGTCTAACAACGGCAAAAGACTCAGTAACCTCGTGTGGCTTTGTCTGAGGAGGCGCCACATAGCCAGACCCCACTGTTACACTTTTAAAATTTTCCAGGATTAATTTGAATTGCAGATTTTGTGCAAACTTTAGAAGAGCATATATTTTTCTATGAAACTCCAAATTCGGTCATTCAAATTAGGTTAGGTTCATATTGAAAAACTCTATAAAAATGTACAACCAATTTGTACAAACGTCAATAATAAATTCTGGAAAATTCTGTAAAATTTTCTGTGAAAGAATTTTAGAGGGGGTTTGGTTCATCCAAAAATCTCCAAATTCTGCCAGAATATGCCTTAGGATATTATTGAGCTTCTGTAAAATTTTCAGCTCATTTAGAGTTGATTTGATTAGGAGAATTCAGAATACAAACTGCTGAATTCAAATATATACAGAAACTTTTCAGAAAAAGTCCCAAATTTGTAAAATCATTTATAGGCAACCCTTAGCTCCAAAACTCCTAGGAAAATTCATTCATACTATATGAACTATATTTGAAATTTTGGTTCACTTGGTTTTGCCTGAACATGTAAGTTACTTAAGAAATAATTCATTTTTGCCTAAATTTTTAGGGAATTGTTCTGAATAAACTACTCAGTGAAAAGTGCTAATTTTCGGTCCAGAAGCCTTTCTTGTGACAAGGAACTCACATTAAAATTTTCAGCTAAAGTTGATCTCTGGATCGGTACTTTTCAATACACTTTGCCTAGGTGAAAATAACACAATTAGAAAGAACACTTAGCACTTGATCCCAATGACTGAACCCAACTCCACCCACTAGCACCAGTTCCATTTCAAATTCTTAAACAAAGTTCCAGTTTTTAAATTGTCAGTAGACTTCCATAGCAAAAGCTTTACAATTAAATACATGTGCATCTCATATCGTATAGTCATCGATGTGAAAGATTGTGAAGCAAAAGGGAGTGGATCAAGGAGCAAGGAGAGCAAGTGATCGACTAGAGTAACTGAATTATATATTCTTAGTCACCTGCAAAACAGGCAAGCCCCGGTTTGCATTCAAGCAATTTTTATAAAGTCTTTCATGTCTAGAGATGATAGCTATGATGTGATATTGTGCATTAGGTCTAGATGTTTGAAAACCAATTGCATAACAAGAGTCAACCCAAGAGAGAATGGGTAGATTAGTTCCTCGTCGAGTGGAATTAGGCTACGTTAAATGCTACTTTGGAAGGACCGGTAGAAGTCGAGCAGTTGGAATCTACTCGTGAGTTTAGGGCTTGTTTTCACCGGAACGGGTTATGAATAGAGCCATTGAGGAAAATTCACAAGTGAGAAATTAAGATCGGGCAGGGAGATAGAGATGCAACAGGCTGAGGACCGTGGGTGCATAGCCCTGGCCTGTGTCAGTTAAGGCCCCTCCGTACTTGGCCCTAGTGGACAAGTTTGAGTTGTGTACCAGGCGCATACTGGTTATATGGGACCCAGGAAACCGATGTACCTCGTGAGATCCATATTGGAACTTTTCCGATCGGCATAGGCTTTCGGCGTCAGTATAGCAGGAGGTAACTCTCTCAAGAACATATCACTGCGGGTATGTACCTTGAGGGAGCATGCTATTCTGACCGAAGGGACCGCATCTGGTGTGAATGAACTTGGGAAAGGTAGTTGCGTATGACATCGGTCGAGTTCGCTGCCGGCAACTCGGAGATGGGTGTACGTGTCGTGTAGTCCGGGTGTGTCCTGGTTCGAATCACCGTCGCTCGTGGTTATATGAGCATACATGGACATTGAGTCTTGACATAGTAAGAACTGAAGTGAGTTACTTTGAATTGATAAGGCTTGTGATCTGAATTATATTGAAATCATGTTTGAATTAGAGATAGTGCCAATTAAGTTTATTTCACCTTGTGCAAGAAGCATCGTAACCAAGCGTTTCTTGTTTGATTGTGGCGTTGCGATGCTGCTCTGATCAAGGTCTTTAAAATGAGGCTATAAATCTAAAAGTTAAGGATCAACTGTAGGCGAGTCATTTATGCAAATTCAGCTACAATGTTTCAATCCGTCGTGCATGTAGAGTTTCCTGTTTAGAGGAGACAGATCAGTCTTGCTGAGCCTATGTGCTCACGTTTGCTATAAGAGTGGTTTTGCAGGTTAACATCGATGCTTATGAAGAGGGTGTCCGGTGAGACTCGGAGACTTCTGAGTCATTTAACACATGGAGAACCCGGCCGCTGCCGTATGTCTTCGTGTTGCTAGCGAGAAGAGTCCGCGGGCTGGATGTCTTCTCAAGTGCTTAGTAGTTATTAAACATGAGATGAATATAGTCTTCTGCTGTAGTTTTTTTGATGTAAATTATTTACAAAGAATACTTGTAAGCTTCCGCATTTGATTTATGTGATACGGCTTCCTTATGTGTGTGCTGTTGGGTGCCGCATCGCACGGCACCACCCAATGCGATTTCCGGGCGAGTGGTGCGACCCCGTGATCGGGTTGGGTCCTCACAGCATGGTATCAGATCCGCATTGGGAATAGCACACGGAATAAGGATTGTATTACGACAAAAAACTTAGGATACGGTGAGAAAACGGTACTAGGCCCACATAAGGACTACTATATTAGCCTAATATGAAGGTGGCAACCTAACTTATATGTTTATGTCGGAAAATCATGCACCTCGGGACTTTCCATGTCTTGGAGGGTGCATGTATGCGCTGTCCACCAGTGCGCACAAGTTGAAGGGTGGAGCCCTACGGGTGGCAGGTAACCCGGCCAGCTCATATATTCTCTACGACTCTTCATGTCGTTTGGAGTATGTGAGCAACACCAGTCCCCGGCATGCTGCAGGCAAATAGGTGGAGACCCTGTCACATGGTTGGTAACGTGAACACGTAGCTCAAGACGTGTTTGACTTGAGAACACCCGTGCGAGTGACGACGGACGGGTGTATGAAACTGTTATGGAGCCGGGTTCGGTGTGCAGCCGAACCTGATGATTGTGTGTGACTTATGCAGGTACTAACCATGAAATTGTAGTACGAGTAGCACACATTTGCGAGTGACCGTCTTAGAGCCACCTACGAATACCGATCTGCCGGTATAATCCGGTTAGGTTTTCTTTTGGTGAGGCTACGTAGTACCGACATGTGACTCTTACGGTGCATCGACACCGCACTAAACTTAATAACCTCTTCCCTATGAAGAAATGACTCATACACTAACTTTCAACTAAAAATGGAAGTTTGAAACAAATATTAGTACTGAACTCTTATTTTGAGCTAAGATTCAAATGAGAGAATGACTAGGTTTCAAAAGTTTCAAAAACAGAGTGCTCTGTTCTGGCAGAAAATTTTGCTGGTTTTTGACCGAGCATAACTCTGAGTAGCTTTACCCAATGGAGGTGTATGATACAGTTCTGGAAATATTTTTAAGTGATCTACAACTTCTCTGTATTCCTCGAGAGCAAAAATCACACGCCAAATTGGTGGAAAGTCCAGTTGAAGGCAAACTGTCCAGAACCAGGACGGAAGCAAAACCTCTCTGGACATTTCTGTATTTCAGCCATAACTCTCTGTAGAATCCTTAAGGGTTATATTATACACTGTTGGAAAGGTTATGAAATATGCAACAGTGTTGTAGTTCAAAGTTTGTACAGATTCCTGCTGGAATTTCAAATACAACTGTGATAAAAATAGCCACATTAAAAGGAGATGCTGGCAAATTTTATCCAGAAATTTTGTCAACTTCGGATGATTATTACTTTTGATCCAGAAATGATATGAAGGCATATAAATGCTCGCTGGAAATATTTGAAGTTAACTTTAACTTTGGTATTCAACTTGAGTTATGAAAATGCTGTTAACTGGATCAAAATCTGGATTTAGTGCATAAAGGTCTGTTCTGTACAGAAAAGAGGACTGTTTATGCCTACTTTAAGGATTTATGTGAACATGACTTTCGTTACTGCTTTCATAAAGTTTTAACATATCCATGTTTTCATTAGCCTCACATACTGCTGAGTTCATGTTTGACTCATCTTGAAATGTAATTTGCAGTATGGTTCGTACGCATTCTTCAAGTAAGGTCAGGAGTTCTCGCCGAGGCGGTTATGAGTCTATTCCACAGTCCGAACCACCATCCAAGGGATGGATGGATCTTATGACTCGGGTTGTCGAGTCTAACCAAGAGAACACCAGGCTACTCCAAGAAGCAACTCAAGAGAACACACGATTACTCCAAGCCTTGGTACAATAAGGCATACTCCAAAACATGCAAAAAGTCATTCCACCTCGGAACGCTTATTTGGATTTCTTGGCGACTCAACCGCCAATCTTTACAGAAGCTACCGAACCTGTGGAAGCATATCAGTGGCTTCATGTCATGGAGTCCAAATTTGGAGTATTCAAGAGTGATGAATTTCAGAAGACATTGTTTTCCGCTCAACAACTTCATGGAGCCACCGGAAATTGGTGAGTTGAACATCTTGCCACCATTTCGGAAGGCCATCAAGTGACATGGAAGGAATTTTGTGGAGCTTTTCGTGCTCGTCACATACCGATAGGTATTATCAAGACAAAGCGGGAGGAATTTTTGAAATTGAAACAAGGGGACATGAGTGTCCTTGAATGTGTACAAAGGTTTAACCATTTGGCTCAATACGCTCCCAAATATGTGGCGATAGAAAAGGCACAGTGTGACTACTTCTTCAATGGCCTGAGTGCCATATTACAGGAGAAATTGGCCATGCTCAATAAAGGCAATTACACCGACATGGTCAATGTGGCTCTCATACAAGAAAAGCCGACACTCGAGTGGCAAGCGGAGAAGAGGAAAATGAGTGATATCGTGCAGGCCAGCACAAGTTATGTGCCCTAAAAATACCGTTTGGTGTACCGAACGCCATCCGGTGAAATATGGTGGCCACCTGTACGATCAACTCCTCAGAGGTTGATTGCTGCTCAAGTACCACAACTTGCACCACCTCCACAGCAGCAGCATCAGACGGTGGTATGTGCTCCATTGCTGCAGCCATATGTACCTAGTTTCCAACCACAAGTCAGCGAAGAACCGGAGAGACATCCGTGTTTCACTTGTGGTCGTATGGGCCATTATGCTAGGCATTGTCCAGAGGAAAATCAAGGTTGCGGGTCATCATATTTGAAATATCCAGACACGTACCTAAGTCTACAGAATAGAGGGCAGACAAGGGGCAGCATTCACTACACAGTGATTGATGATGTTCCGGAAGGAGAAGCTGCGTTAGCATGGGTGTTTTCTCTAAATCAGCTACCGGTATTAATTATCTTTGATTCCGGTGCCACACATAACTTCATTAGCCAATCTTTTTTGGCTCAACATCAGCTCGAAACCATTTTTACAAAGAGCCATGTCAGGACCCACCTTTCTCGGGGCCCACTTGTGCATTCCGTACCAATCCCTGGATCAGTTGTTGGTACGCACAATAGAATAGATCGAACACCATACATTAATTCAGTCTCAATATGACCTTTACGGTCTTACAAACATGTCTTAAGTTACAAATCAAGGGCCTCGCAGGGCCTCAAAAGAACAGAAAACAATCGAAGAGCAGAGGATTAAGTGGCTCCCATTCCCCTCAGGATGCCTTGGGCGCAGGACTAAACCTACTCGTCATTGTATTGCGCTTCATCCTCTTCTTCCCTTTCCTCTTCTGCTTCTGAAGGTCCTGAAGGAAGCAAGGGTGAGTACGGAAGGTACTCAGAAAGCCCTAACACTACTCAAGGGGATGTGTTTCATGCAAGGGAGTTGTCGCAGGGTAGGGCCATACGGCTTAGGGTTGCCGAAAAGCATTCATGCAGGGTCTTCTTGAAAGAAGGTTTTTGCAAAGCAAAAGAGGTAACTGTATCCTGATTTTAGTTGGTGGGACATGGGGGAGTTTGAACTCCATCCCGCCAGTTCCCTAAGTTTTAATTGAATGTTCAAGCCCACGACTTTACTAGTTCACGGCACACAATCGTAATTTTCAAAACACGGCAAACACTACAACCCATCACATCAAGGAATCACGCTAAGGCTGATCAAGAAGAGCTCGGGACATAGTGTGCCAAGACCATGACAACGGTTATCCGGATTTTAAACTCTGCAGAGGTTGTAACTTTACCCACAGATCAAGCACTCCTAGCAAGGGAGTAGCCCCACAATCACACCTCGGACTCACCCAGGGGCTACTTGGGCAATTACTCTCCCAGCCGGACCACGGGTAATGACTCCCCCATGTCTTCTCCTGGTCCCCCGTGCCCTACTGGCCGGCAGATGGCTCATGTGGTAGTCACCAAGAAGGTAGAGGGAGTCCTGCCCATACAGGTTCTGTGGTTGCACGAAATCACTATGATGAGGTCATATGAACCGGTCCTTAGGTTGGTGAGGCGACTCCATCAATGTCCATGATAGGTGGACTATAGCGAAGCACACACTACTCATTCACCATAACCTGCCTCAACCACGCCTTTTCCCCCACTTCACCCTACATACGTTGTATAACACAAATTCCTACCCCACTTCCTAACTCACGCCACCAAGACACCTTTCAACACTTTTCCTAAATCTAATGATTGATTGTAGTGAGTCGAGATGCAAACATCACGTGGGTTCCTAAGCATTCTACTTTCAAGGAATCACACGCGTCGTCAAATTATAGTGTGATGACGGGGCCTTAGGGCATCAAGGAAGTAAGTTGACAAGGTCAAGGAGGGGTTCATGGCACTTCACATGTCAAGCACGTGACTAATCAACCACTAGTCAAGTGGGTCTTAGCTACTACAACGTTTGAAAATAATCACGGGAAAACATGCATATTAAAAACAGGCTATCAGGTCAATTTTGCAAAATCATAGGAGCAATCATGATCAAGGAGGTTAGATCTTGCCTTCAAAAGCTTCTAGGAATTCCTCGTAATCCATGTTGTCGAATTCCTCGTCAGCTTCCTCGTTTGCTATAGTACGTAAATTGTTCGAATTAGCATCGAACCCAAAAGATTCCAAGAACTTGGGTAACATCACAGTAATGTGGTTGTAGGGGTTTTAAGGGGTTTCCTAACGACAAACATGTTTTACTTAGGCTTTTGGAGGGGGGTAGTGTCTTTGGCCGGAGGGCCTCAACCTATCTACGTTTGCCGTTCACTTAATTAGTTGGGTTAGCGCAATTACTGACAGTTAACTATGCTCTAACATAATTTTTAGCCTTTGTCCGCATGATACTATCCTCTAGTGACTAATTCCTATTTTAGGGATTTTTTTGGAATTTTCTGCACCCAAAAATGCCTTTTTCAAGTTTCTGTGTACACTTAGCAGGTACGTCTAGCGTTTTTCTAGCGTACAGTGGTAGACAGGCGGGCCCAAACTCCTTAGGCCACTATTCTGTGGACCTAGAACCGGTCCACGGCCGCTGGGTCTCTGGTCCACATGGACCGAGCCCACAGAGGTTGTGGCGGGCACGTGGTTGGGCTGGTGCCCACGTGGCGCCGAGTCGGCGGCCACGTCGATGCCCTGCCTGCGTGGCCTGCCACCTGGCCGCCACACAAGTGGGGATGGCTAGGGCAGTCGCCTGCGTGGGGGAGGCGGCCGGTGGCTCACTGGAGCCGCGTTTATCTCCCAAAATGACCTAACGGACTTCATGCCGGTGTGATACACGTCATAAGGAATCTAATAGAGATGTGCTTTGGTCGAGGGGGATGCCAGAGCGGTGGCTAGAGCTCGCCGGAGATGGCGAGGACGGTGGTGTGTCGTGGAACTACCGCTACGCTTGTTTCCCCCCGGTTTTGGGTGCCATTCTATGATTGCTTGGTCGTGAGGAAGTTACTACGAGGCTCGGCTGGTCCGGTGCGGCCCTCATGGCGTTCGGCGGCGTGCCGAGGCGGCTATGGGCGGCGGTTGTCCGGTGCGGGCCTTCTTCAAGGCTCTAGCGCAAGTCCTAGGGGGCGAGCTGTCCAATGAACCTCCAGGGATGCCATGGGAGGAAGGAGGAAAGGGGAATGGGGCCTACAGGCGGCGAATTCGGGAGGTCGGCCGAAGTTGGAGAAGAACGGGGAAACTCCAAATTGCTAGCTAGATGTCACACCCGGTTTTTCCGAAGAACAACCGAGTGAATATCACATGTATGCCAGGATCATTTTCTCATACATGTGATGACAAATAGTGAAGCATCATTTATTACAAGCCAGGTGTCGAATATAAATAAGTCTTACATAGCAAATATCTCGATGGACAATAATAAGTTCATCACAAGTAAATAAACTAGCAGCGGAATAATTATTCTTGTGGACTCCATCACAGGCGTTGCCCGGGGGACTCCATGAACCTAGAAACCTTCTTCAGGTCCAAAGTCTTGATCATTATACACCACCTCATTATCTTGACCTGAGCAGCAATATAAACCAACAAATATGCAAGGTTGAGTACCGATGGTACTCAGCAAGTGTGGGAAAATTACGTCATGCATGGCTAGAACAAGGGGACGTTGAACCCATGGTTAAAGCACTATGCAATTAATACCTATCACCTTAGCTTATTAAGCACCTACATTACTACACAGGTGAAATGGTCCCAATCTCCCATCCCATCATCATAATCAAATAACCATAACATCATTTCCAATGTTAAGCTCCCCGCTTAACATCCTCAACTTCCAAAGCCATCATCCTCTAATCATGAATAAGTCCAAGCCGCTCTTAACCGGGAGCACGGCTGTCATGACAGTTTTGACTCTGCAGAGTATGCACCACTGTACCCACATGTAGTGATTTCATCCCCCGTTGCCGGGTGGACTAAAAGAACCTCCATTATGCCAGTGGCTACGAACCACATTCACACTTCCCAGGTGTGTAGCCAGGAGATCACTACGAAGCCTTTACAAAGGGATTCCCGACGAGCGTGGGCCCACTGAGGTTTCACCCCTAACAGCATACAAGAGGCTCCAACCACGCTGCAGTGGCCCCCTCTTGAGCCTTGCGGTTTATAAGGTAGTCCAGCTGACACCAACTCCCCGCACCATCCAACACACCCATACTACGCCGGGGACACTTGCCTCCTTCCTGCTGCTCTTGGAATGGGTAGTCCTGGTCTTGGAAAGGAAGAACTTGCTCTAGAGCAGGTTCTACTCATACCATCACACATAGAAAAAGAAAACAACAAGTCATAAGACATAGTTCACACTTCCACTTCATACAGACCACACATTCACATTTATGAAAGCCATTCACAATTCTATGTGTTGTGGTTACTCTATGTGTGTTGATTTTTGGCTTACTTGCACTTTTAAACATGTGTATATGATTTCTACTTTTGTATTTGCATTTATATTTGCATACTATATATGAGTTTCCAATTTAAATAAATTCCTTACATTCAATTACTACACCCTTTTAGTTACCAAGTATGCATGAAAGGTATTTTCCTACTCCATATATGTCTTCAGACCTTCTACCGACCCTAAACTGAATTCTTCATTTATCATTTTCTAATTATTTATACCTAGCTTGCTATATTTTCAAATTTATTTCCTATGCCTAAATGTGTACTTTATTATGAAAATAGTAAGACACCTCATCTAAACAGAATAGGTTTTGGGTCTAAAATATTAAATAATATATTTTTGAACTTCTCTGATGTGAACTATTTTACATTTAGTTTACTAATTTTCAGAATTATTCTCTACTTAAAAATGTGTCCCTATTACTAATAAATGTGAATAATCAATTAAACAGATTCATTTCAGCCAAAAATCTATTTTTATCTCACTTCAAGGTTTTCCAAGTACTAGGAAAGTTTTTAATTTGAATTGACAATATGTTTGTCCCATCTTTTAAATTTTAAATACTAACCACATATTCAATTTCCTAAATTTAATATCAAATAGGTTAAAAAGGTAAACTCACCCAACTACAAGGTCTATAATATTATTTTAAGAATTTTTAGGGGTCTAGCTACACATAACAGAGGGGTTTTTCCTAATTTTTATTAAGTCCAGGGATCAAAACTGATTTTTAAATGAATTTACATGATTTTCTGAAGTTCCAGGGGCTAGATCAGAAGTTTCCGGGGCTAGCTCTTATTTTCCGAGAACCCCAGGGGGTAGCGCGCAAGAATCCTGGCCTTTATAACGCGGGGCTGATGTGGACCATCCGATTTAAAACAGACGGCTGATATTATAACGTCGAACCGATACGCTGGCATTTAAATTCTACCGTGCGATTTAAAATAGACGGCGCACAATCGGCCACGTCGCTCTGATCGAGCGCGGGCGGCGCAGCCCGGAGGCGCACGGCGGCGGGAGGCGGCGATCTCGCCGGAGAGTTTCGGATCTTCGTCAATTCTTCCTAAAACTATGATTTTATGGCATAGATCGGTGGAGGGGAGGTCGGGGATCTCACCTCGGGGGTTTTCTTGAGCTCGGAGGTCCTGAAAAGCGATCGGCGACGAGGTCCGAGGTGAATTCACGGCGAGGCTCGTCGGTGCTGTGTTTGAACCGCAAACCACCGAGTTTTCTGCACCTGCGCGGTTCCCCGGAGTCGGTGGATCAAGAGCAGCGAGTTAGATCAGAATTCCCGATCGTAGATTGAGCAGAATTCGCCGGAGAAACTCGGGTTCTCACCGGAAGAAAAATCGGCGAATCGTGGGGAAAACGGGACGATGCTGGGGTTTTTATAGACGGGGGAGGGCGGCGTTTGGTTGTGATCGAGTTTGCGTCGTCCACGAACGAAATTCGGCTGGGATACGCGAGGATCCGGGGCGGTTTCGATTCGGGGTGAGAAGAGTCCGGCTGAGCGCGGGCGCGAGCGCTAGGAGGAAGAAGGGTTGGTGGGCCCCACGTGTCAGTGGGAAAGAGGGGGGGCGCGCGGCTGCGGGCTGGCGCGGGAACAAATGGGCCGGCTGGTGGGTTTCGGCCCACTGGCCGGGGGGGTTATTTTTTTCCTTTTCTTTTTCGTTTTCATTTCTGTTTTGAGTTTAATTTGAATTCCAGTTTGAATTTGAATTTTTGCAACACATGCAATAGGTCCAAAAATTTTTAAATTCCCCTCTTAACAGGATTTTGGGGTGTTACACTAGAACCGTCCGCTCTGCGCTCAAATGGTTCTGTGGAGGCTCGAGGTGGGTGGTGCGCACCTTTGGACCCGGCGAGGGGTCGCTTTTATAGCCGTCCGAGGCGGTGGCGGGGCGCTGGAGATATTTCTTGCGGGCCATCAATGGGGTCACCGAGTTTCCGTGGTATGGGGCTCGACTGATGGAGAGGGTGCCAGGGATTGGAGGACCTTGAGTGGTGCGTCAATCACCGGGATTTCCGGGTTTCCGTCTCGGTTTTGGCGGCGGGCGTGAGGGGGAAGAAGCACTGTGATTGGCCAATTTTCGGGCCGCGCCGAGGGGAGGGGCGGCGGGCTGGCTTGCGGGCTGCGCGAGGGGGGGAAGAAGGAGGCGGGCCGAGCTGCTAGGGAGGTGGGCTGCGCCCGTGGAGAATGGCCCATCTCCCATTTTTTTTCTCTTTCTTGATGTTTTGGCTTCCAAATTTTGAATTTGAATCAAATTTTCATCTATTGAATTTTGTGTCTGTTACAAGCCAATACCTTATATCTTCGCCCAGGGGCAGCATTACAACAAGCGATGTTGTCTCCCGAGCTCCTCTTTGTTTGGGAGGTAGAATATACCCCACAACCCTCATTATTCTTGGGGGTCTGAAGATTGACATCATTTTGGGGATTCCATGGTTGAGTTACCACAATGCGGTTCTCAACATCAATTCCCGAACCCTTGAGCTCAACTCCCCACAGCACGGTCTTCATACATTATTTCTGGGTGCCAGTCAGCAATAGATTGCAATATTGAACCACTCGGAAACTGTGAAGATAGAGGATATTCAGGTAGTACGTGAATATCCGGATGTGTTTGCTGATAAATTACCGGGCATGCCACCCGAAAACGGAGCGTCGAGTTCAAGATTGAACTTGTGCTAGGAACAACACCGATTTCACGAAGGCCGTACAAAATGGCACCCAATGAATTGGCAGAGTTGAAGATACAACTGAATGACCTTATGAGCAAGGGTTTCATACGACCGAATTTGTCACCTTGGGATTGTTCAGCATTGTTTGTCAAGAAGAAGGACGAAACACTACGGATTTGTGTCGATTATCATCCTCTTAACGTTGTTACCATCAAGAACAAGTATCCACTACCTCGCATTGATATGCTCTTCGATCAATTAGTGGGTGCTAAAGTATTCTCGAAGATGGATCTTCGGTTCGGATGTCACGGCGAGGCTCGTCGGTGCTGTGTTTCAACCGCAAACCACCGAGTTTTCTGCACCTGCGCGGTTCCCCGGAGGCGGTGGATCAAGACCAGCAACTTAGATCAGAATTCCCGATCGTAGATCGAGCAGAATTCGCCGGAGAAGCTCAAGTTCTCACCAGAAGAAAAATCGGCGAATCGTGGGGAAAAACGGGACGATGCCGGGGTTTTTATAGACGGGGGAGGGCGGCGTTCGGTTGTGATCGAGTTTGCGTCGTCCACGAACGAAATTCGGCTGGGATACGCGAGGATCCGGGGCGGTTTCAATTCGGGGTGAGAAGAGTCCGCCTGAGTGCGGGCGCGAGCGCGAGGAGGAAGAAGGGTTGGCGGGCCCCGCGTGTCAGTGGGAAAGAGGGGGGCGCGCGGCTGCGGGCTGGCGCGGGAACAAATGGGCCGGCTGGTGGGTTTCGGCCCACTGGCCGGGGGGTTTATTTTTTTCCTTTTCTTTTTCTTTTTCATTTCTGTTTTGAGTTTAATTTGAATTCCAGTTTGAATTTGAATTTTTGCAACACATGCAATACGTCCAAAAATTTTTAAATTCCCCTCTTAACAGAATTTTGGGGTGTTACAGCTCTACCCCCCTTAAAAGAAATC
Source organism: Neostapfia colusana (assembly GCA_030760725.1). NCBI lineage: Eukaryota > Viridiplantae > Streptophyta > Magnoliopsida > Poales > Poaceae > Neostapfia > Neostapfia colusana. The sequence continues at coordinate 32,492,172 of JASWHV010000005.1, read as the reverse complement.
TCGTCCTCGAGATTGGTGGTTCTAAGAAAACAATTCCGGAAATTGTGCCGTAAGCTCATCTTCTCGCTCCCAGGTGGCTTCCTCTTCTGAGTATGCTTCCACTGCACCTTGCACATCCAGATTCTTTTATTTCTTGTGAGGCGTTCCATTGTCTCCAAAATCTTGAATGGTTGCTCGGCATAAGACAAATCCTCAGCTACGTCAACCTCATTCATGGGTAACACCTCTTCAGGCGTTCTTAGACATTTCTTGAGATGTGACACATGGAATACATCGTGCACATCCGATAGGCGAGCCGGTAATTCTAGTTGATATGCCACTTCGCCTTTCCTCTCCAGAACTTGAAAGGGTCCGATGTATCGAGGTGACAACTTCCCTTTCACCTTGAACCGACGAAGTCCTCAGATAGGGGACACCTTGAGATAGACATAGTCTCCCACGTTGAAAACGAGCTCTCTCCTCCATACATCGACATAGCTCTTTTGTCGTGTCTGTGCTATCCTCAAGTTATTGCGAATTCCCTCACTTTCGCCTCGGCTTCTTGTAGTACTTCGGGACCAAACACTTTACTTTCCCCCGTTTGGTTCCAAAACATGGGAGTTCGGCACTTCCTCCCATACAAAGCTTCGAACGGTGACATCTTCATACTAGACTGATAGCTGTTGTTATAGGAGAATTCCGCATACGGTAAGTTCTTGTCCCAACTCCGATTGTTTTTGAGTGCACACACCCTCAGCATATCCTCAAGAATCTGATTGGTTCTTTCCGTCTGCCCATCAGTTTGGGGATGATAGGCAGAACTAAAGTTCAGATGGGTTTCCATGGTTTCGTGTAACTTCTGCCAGAATCTTGAGGTGAACTGTGTCCCTCGATCCGACACTATCTTCTTGGGCACTCCATGGTATCACACGATCCTTGACATGTACAACTCTGCCAATTTGGATCCGCTGTAGCTTTCTTTCACGGGGATGAAATGAGCTACCTTGGTTAGCCTGTCGACGATGACCCATATCGAATCATATCCTGATTGGGTCCTAGGCAATCCCACTATGAAATCCATGTCGATTTCTTCCCATTTTCATTCAGGCACTTTGAGTGGTTGCAATAATCCCGCGGGTCGTTGATGTTCCGCTTTCACCAACTGACATGTGTCACATAGGGCAACATGTTCCGTGACATCTCGCTTCATGCCATACCACCAATACCTGCTCTTGAGGTCCTGGTACATTTTCGTACTCCCAGGATGAATGGAATAGTCAGAATGTGAGCCTCCTTCAAAATCAATTCACGGATCTTTTTACTTCTGGCACACATATTCTTTTCCCGTGCCACACCGTTCCTTGTTCATCCTCTCTGAAACTAGGGGCTTTATTTTCCTTGATGAGTTGCCTGATTTCTTGTATCTTCTCGTCATCGTTTTGACCCTCTCGTATTTCTTGCTCTAGTGTGGAGTCCACTTCCATGGCGATGGCTTCACCACTATTCACAAGACATAGATTGAGCCTTATAACCTCTTCCTTCAATTCTGTAGGCATGTCCTTCAAGCTCAACTTATTGACATGCACTTTCCGACTTAAAGCATCTGCCACGACGTTTGCTTTCCCAGGATGATAGTTGATGCCCACATCAAAGTCATTGGTTAGCTCTAACCATCTCCTTTGTCTGAGGTTGTGATCTGGCTGTGTGAAAATGTACTTTAAACTCTTATGATCCGTATATATCTCTGTCCTCTTCCCCATCAAGTAGTGCCGCCAAATTTTTAACGCGTGTACCACTGCGGCTAGTTCTAGGTCATGTGTAGGATAGTTCTTCTCGTGCTTCCTGAGCTGCCGGGATGCATAAGCCACGACATGCCCTTCTTGCATGAGAACACATCCCAACCTGTTTCCAGAGGCATCGCAGTACACCGTAAAGTTCTTCTGCATATCTGGCATAACTAGCACTGGGGCTGTTGTCAATCTTTTATTTAACTCGTGAAAACTCGCCTCGCACTGCGGCGTCCATGTGAATGTGATTCCCTTCTCCAACAGTTTGGTGAGAGGTCTCGAGATTTTAGAGAATCCCTCAATAAACCGTCGATAGTATCCTGCCAATCCCAAGAAGCTTCGAACGTCCCCGACATTTTCAGGGGTCTTCCACTTCTGTATATCCTCGATTTTGGCGGGATCCACCGAGATTCCTCCCTCCGAGATGATATATCCTAAGAAGGGAACTCTCTTCAGCCAAAACTCACACTTGCTCAACTTGGCATATAGTTGGTGTTCTCTCAGCTTCTGCAACACCAACCTTAGATGTTTCTCATGTTCCTCTTCATCTTTGGAGAAAACGAGAATATCATCTATGAAAACCACCACAAATTTGTCCAGATATTCCATGAATACCTTGCTCATGAGATACATGAAGTATGCCGGGGCATTAGTTAGCCCAAAAGGCATGACGGTGTATTCATACAGTCCGTACCAAGATACGAAAGCTGTCTTGGGAATATCAGTTTGCCTTATCTTAAGTTGGTGGTATCCCGACCTGAGATCAATTTTCGAGAACACACAAGCTCCCCTCAACTGATCAAACAAGTCTTCAATGCAGGGTAATGGGTACTTATTCTTGATGGTCACTTCATTCAAGGCACGGTTGTCTACGCACAACCTTTGGGTTCCGTCCTTCTTGGGCACAAATATGACTGGGGCTCCCCAAGGTGAGGAACTAGGACGAATATACCCCTTCTCCGTCAATTCTCTCAAATGATCCTTGAGTTCTCCCAGCTGTTTGGAGTCCATCTGATAAGGTCTCTTGTATATCGGGGCTGTTCCAGGCACTAGCTCAATTGCGAATTCCACTTCCGATCAGGAGGCGTACCTGGCAACTCCTCCGGAAAAACATCGGGATATTCCCTGATGGTCCTGATCTCCTCCACTTTCACCTCAACTTGATTTAATTTAATGTCCCTCCTAGGCTCTTGTATTGTTATAAACTTTACTCTTGTGCCACTTGGGTGAGTTAGTTCCACCGTTCTGGTCAAACAATGGATGATTCCTTTATGTTTGGTCAACCAATCCATACCCAAGATAATATCTATCCCTTGTGAATCTATCACTATGAGGTCAGCAGTAAATACTACCCCATTAATGTCTAGGTTCACTTTGGGACACACTTGTCTTGTCCTTATTTCTCCACCTGGAGAGTTTACTGCTAGCATATGGTTCATTTGTGTTGTTGCTAGGTCATGCTTCTTTACAAACCCTTGGGCAATGAACAGTGGGTAGCACCAGAATCAAACAACAGGGTTGCAATGTGTAAATTGGCAGGAAACTTACCAACTACCACGTTAGGTGCCTCTTGCGCTTCCTCCATGGTGACGTGGTTCACCCGTCCTCTCATTACATTCTGCTGTTGTGGCTGCGTGGGCTTCTTCTTTGGGCACTTATGGGCGTAGTGCCCACTTCACCACAGTTGAAACATTGCACCCCAACCTTAGGTGCCTGGCCTTTGTTTTCTTGGGGTTGGTTTGGTGGTCCTTGTACGGCTGGTCGAGGTTGATATGTAGGGCGAGGCTGCTGTACGAACTGACGTTGTGGCTGTATTGGTGCTGTCGGAGGCCTGTAGTTCGGGTTGTACCCTCTTGGTGCTGAGTAGGGTACCGCAGCACGGTTCGTCTGCCCTGCAGGTTTCTGCATCAGACGTGGGCGGGTGTTGCTCCCTGAGGCTTGGTGGGACCACCCGGCCTTCCTCTTGTTCTCATTTTCCAAGGACTTCAGCTTCCTTTCTACCACAAATGCTCTGTCCACCATCTTTTGGAAGCTTTCATACTCGTTGGAGGACATTGCACACTGCATTTCTGCGGTAAGTCCTTCCACGAAACAGTCCTGTTTCTGCCCATCAGTCTCTATATTCCGTGGAGCATAATGGGAGAGTTGAGTAAATTTAGTGAGGTACTCCCTCACAGTCATGTTACCTTGCTGCAACCCCAAGAACTCCTTCCTCTTGTTTTTGAGTTCACCCCTTGGTATGTAATGGTTGCGGAAGCTACGCTTGAACTCTTCCCAAGTGATGTTCTCAGGGTCATGATGGGCGGCCACATAGGCGGTCCACCAATCAGCAGCAGGTCCATGCAATTGATGAGAGGCAAACAGCACCCTCTCATACCCTTGGCACTGTATGATTCTCATTTTGCTTTCAATGGTCTTTAGCCAATCATCTGCCTCCAGAGGTTCAGCAGCACTTGCAAACTTTGGAGGTTGAGTTCCTAGAAACTCACTCAACCTTGGTTGGCGTGGTGCAGCTTGTGGAGGTGGAACTTGATGCAAGTTGGCCACCACTTGAGTCAGGTTCTAGATGAGCTGATTTTGATTCTCAAGCATTTGGTGGATGGGATCAACTCTCTCACGGCGTCCACTCCTGTCTTGGCTCCTAGAAAGATGAGGGTTGCAGGCCTCATCATTGTTGTTGGCGGGGTTGGCAGCACGACCTTTTCCTCTTCCGGCCATCTAGCATGATCAACCAAATGTTAATTTAAAGTATTACGTATTATCTCACTACTTTCACTTGTTTGTACTTTCAAGTGTTGAAGCTTTGTTATACTTTTCTGAGGGTTCATATCTCACACAAAAATAAGTGCACTATTATTTCATGTGGGTTCACACACCAAAGCAAAACGATCTGAAGACGAGGCTGTGGACAATCGCTCATGGCTTCCACAACTCACGTCACACACCAAGCATTAACACACCATTAACTAACGTAACAACTCAACTATTCGACATCTTGCCAACTAAGGGAAAAACTCTACACTACTCGTATCACTGAGCTGACTCCTCGGGATCTTCCTCATTATTGCGGCTGCCTTCTGACTCCGCTTTGGGTGGGGAGGCTGCTGGTGGAGAAGTGCGACGACGCCTGATCGCCCGGCGATCTGGGGAGTCAGGAGTCCATGTATCATTCACGGTGACACACAGTTCATTCCCATCTCCTCTTTCTCTCGCCGTCAAGCAAGCTCGCAGCAACGCCTCCGTTTCCTTCAGGGTGTCCCGAACATCCTGAAGCTCTTGCTGGCACTCCTGCAGTCGAGTGCTGAGCATAGCAGCATCCTCCAAGCAAAGTCCATGTGGTCATGGGAAGTTCCTTGCTGCACTGGCGGGTACTTATACTCCGTTGTACCACTCTCGCGCTGGAGGACATACATGTACTCAGTCCTGTCCAGGTGTCGACGATAGATGTGACTCTGGCAGGTGATGGCCTCCCAGGTGACATCCTTCTCCGCATCGACCTGTGTCGCTCGACAAGCTGGAGAGCGGTGGATCTTAAGCAGCTGATTTTCATGGATAATCCTCATCTCTGAACTCCATTCTTCCCGCTTTTCCCGGATGGTCCTGGTGGAGCTATAGTGTATGATTAGCTTGCCCATATTGCCGGCGGCTTGGAGCATACGTCAAAGATGGCGCAACAAGCCTCCTACTGCCAGTCCGCAGGAAAGGTACGTCACCGGACGGCTCTCCTCCCTTTGGGCAAGGGCAACTACGGGAACTCTCCCTCCTGTGGGCTTGGAGCATACGTCGAAGACGGCGCAACAAGCCTCCTACTGCCAGTCCGTAGGAAAGGTACGTCACCGGACGGCTCTCCTCCCTTTGGGCAAGGGCAACTACAGGAACTCTCCCTCCTGTGGACTTGCGAGCGGTGCGAATCATGCGAACCATCTAAAGCATTTAAACTTAGGTTAGATAAACTTTTAAACAAAAATCCTATTTTGAATGAAAGTTGGGGTAAGATGAAGAAAGTGACTCCATTAAATAACACTTTTCAACACACACCTTGTAAAATAGTTTTTAAGAAAATAGGGCCCTTAAATACGTCCATTTCTACCTAGGTCCACGTTCCTATGGGCAACCTTGGCTCTGATACCACTTCTGTCACACCCGGTTTTTCCGAAGAACAACCGAGTGAATATCACATGTATGCCAGGATCATTTTCTCATACATGTGATGACAAATAGTGAAGCATCATTTATTACAAGCCAGGTGTCGAATATAAATAAGTCTTACATAGCAAATATCTCGATGGACAATAATAAGTTCAACACAAGTAAATAAACTAGCAGCGGAATAATTATTCTTTTGGGCTCCGTCACAGGCGTTGCCCGGGGGACTCCATGAACCTAGAAACCTTCTTCAGGTCCAAATTCTTGATCATTATACACCACCTCATTATCTTGACCTGAGCAGCAATATAAACCAACAAATATGCAAGGTTGAGTACCGATGGTACTCAGCAAGTGTGGGAAAATTATGTCATGCATGGCTAGAACAAGGGGAAGTTGAACCCATGGTTAAAGAACTATGCAATTAATACCTATCACCTTAGCTTATTAAGTACCTACATTACTACACAGGTGAAATGGTCTCAATCTCCCATCCCATCATCATAATCAAATAACCATAACATCATTTCCAATGTTAAGCTCCCCGCTTAACATCCTCAACTTCCAAAGCCATCATCCTCTAATCATGAATAAGTCCAAGCCGCTCTTGACCGTGAGCACGGCTGTCATGATAGTTTTGACACTGCAGAGTTTGCACCACTGTACCCACATGTAGTGATTTCATCCCCCGTTGCCGGGTGGACTAAAAGAACCTCCATTATGCCAGTGGCTACGAACCACATTCACACTTCCCAGGTGTGTAGCCAGGAGATCACTACGAAGCCTTTACAAAGGGATTCCCGACGAGCGTGGGCCCACTGAGGTTTCACCCCTAACAGCATACAAGAGGCTCCAACCACGCTGCAGTGGCCCCCTCTTGAGCCTTGCGGTTTATAAGGTAGTCCAGCTGACACCCACTCCCCGCACCATCCAACACACCCATACTACGCCGGGGATACACCTAATTAATTGGCCAAGCTGCCCCATCTCAGCATGTGGTTGGCACGGTAAAGCCAGGTTACATGCTCCATGAACCGGTCCTTAGGATCCAGGCAAGTACTAAATGCAAACCCGAGTCTCGTGCACCCAGCACCAACCAAATCATCCAACTTGCCTTGATCCCTACCTCTACATAACTCATAACATCTCATTCAAGAGTATGGTAAAATAAACTGATGATCTCATATCCTAAATATCCCATTCTAAGCATGGCTAAGCATAAGCATGTAAATAAATGACATAATAAAATAAATCCCAACCCAAGCTACAAGGAAACAAGATAATGCAATTCTAGGGAAACTTCCTAGCATGGGTTTCATATTTCAATTGACAATGCAAATGATTCTATCTACACATCCTAGCATAGGATCAAAGTGGTCAAGGACACTTGCCTCCTTCCTGCTGCTCTTGGAATGGGTAGTCCTGGTCTTGGAAAGGAAGAATTTGCAATGGAGCAGGTTCTACTCATACCATCACACATAGCAAAAGAAAACAACAAGTCATAAGACATAGTTCACACTTCCACTTCATACAGACCACACATTCACATTTATGAAAGCCATTCACAATTCTATGTGTTGTGGTTACTCTATGTGTGTTGATTTTTGGCTTACTTGCACTTTTAAACATGTGTATATGATTTCTACTTTTGTATTCACATTTATGTTTGCATACTATATATGAGTTTCCAATTTAAATAAATTCCTTACATTCAATTACTACACCCTTTTAGTTACAAAGTATGCATGAAAGGTATTTTCCTACTCCATATATGTCTTCAGACCTTCTACCAACCCTAAACTGAATTCTTCATTTATCATTTTCTAATTATTTATACCTAGCTTGCTATATTTTCAAATTTATTTCCTATGCCTAAATGTGTACTTTATTATGAAAATAGTAAGACACCTCATCTAAACAGAATAGGTTTTGGGTCTAAAATATTAAATAATATATTTTTGAACTTCTCCTCTGATGTGAACTATTTTACATTTAGTTTACTAATTTTCAGAATTATTCTCTACTTAAAAATGTGTCCATATTACTAATAAATGTGAATAATCAATTAAACAGAATCATTTCACCCAAAAATCTATTTTTATCTCACTTCAAGGTTTTCCAAGTACTAGGAAAGTTTTTAATTTGAATTGACAATATGTTTGTCCCATCTTTTAAATTTTAAATACTAACCACATATTCAATTTCCTAAATTTAATATCAAATAGGGTTAAAAAGGTAAACTCACCCCACTACAAGGTCTATAATATTATTTTAAGAATTTACAGGGGTCTAGCTACACATAACAGCGGGGTTTTTCCTAATTTCTATTAATTCCAGGGGTCAAAACTGATTTTTAAATGAATTTACATGATTTTCTGAAGTTCCAGGGGCTAGATCAGAAGTTTTCGGGGCTAGCTCTTATTTTCCGAGAACCCTAGGGGGTAGCGCGCAAGAATCCTGGCCTTTATAACGCGGGGCTGACGTGGACCGTCCGATTTAAAACAGACGGCTGAGATTATAACGTCGAACCGGTACGCTGGGATTTAAATTCTACCGTGCGATTTAAAATAGACGGCGCATAATCGGCCATGTCGCTCTGATCGAGCGCGGGCGGCGCTGCCCGGCGGCGCACGGCCGCGGGAGGCGGCGATCTCGCCCGAGAGTTTCGGATCTTCGTCAATTCTTCCTAAAACTGTGATTTTATGGCATAGATCGGTGGAGGGGAGGTCGGGGATCTCACCTCGGGGGTTTTCTTGAGCTCGGAGGTCCTGAAAAGCGATCGGCGACGAGGTCCGAGGTGAATTCACGGCGAGGCTCGTCGGTGCTGTGTTTGAACCGCAAACCACCGAGTTTTCTGCACCTGCGCGGTTCCCCGGAGGTGGTGGATCAAGACCAGCGAGTTAGATCAGAATTCCCGATCGTAGATCGAGCAGAATTCGCCGGAGAAACTCGGGTTCTCACCGGAAGAAAAATCGGCGAGTCGTGGGGCAAAACGGGACGATGCCAGGGTTTTTATAGACGGGGGAGGGCGGCGTTCGGTTGTGATCGAGTTTGCGTCGTCCACGAATGAAATTCGGCTGGGATACGCGAGGATCCGGGGCGGTTTCGATTCGGGATGAGAAGAGTCCGGCCGAGCGCGGGCGCGAGCGCGAGGAGGAAGAAGGGTTGGCGGGCCCCGCGTGTCAGTGGGAAAGAGGGGGGGGGCGCGCGGCTGCGGGCTGGCGCGGGAACTAATGGGCCGGCTGGTGGGTTTCGTCCCACTGGCCGGGGGGTTTATTTTTTTCCTTTTCTTTTTCTTTTTCATTTCTGTTTTGAGTTTAATTTGAATTCCAGTTTGAATTTGAATTTTTGCAACACATGCAATACGTCCAAAATTTTTTAAATTCCCCTCTTAACAGGATTTTGGGGTGTTACACTAGAACCGTCCGCTCTGCGCTCAAATGGTTCCGTGGAGGCTCGAGGTGGGTGGTGCGCACCTCTGGACCCGGCGAGGGGTCGCTTTTATAGCCGTCCGAGGCGGTGGCGGGGCGCTGGAGATATTTCTTGCGGGCCATCAATGGGGTCACCGAGTTTCCGTGGTATGGGGCTCGACTGATGGAGAGGGTGCCAGGGATTGGAGGACCTTGGGCGGTGCGTCAATCACCGGGATTTCCAGGTTTCCGGCTCGGTTTTGGCGGCGGGCGTGAGGGGGAAGAAGCACTGTGATTGGCCAATTTTTGGGCCGCGCCGAGGGGAGGGGCGGCGGGCTGGCTTGCGGGCTGCGCGAGGGGGAGAAGAAGGAGGCGGGCTGAGCTGCTAGGGAGGTGGGCTGTGCCCTTGGAAAATGGCCCATCTCCCATTTTTTTCTCTTTCTTGATGTTTTGGCTTCCAAATTTTGAATTCGAATCAAATTTTCATCTATTGAATTTTGTGTCTGTTACAAGCCAATACCTCATATCTTCGCCCAGGGGCAGCATTTCAACAAGCGATGTTGTCTCCCGAGCTCGTCCTTGTTTGGGAGGTAGAATATACCCCACAACCCTCATTATTCTTGGGGGTCTGAAGATTGACATCATTTTGGGGTTCCTTGGTTGAGTTACCACAATGCGGTTCTCAACATCAATTCCCGAACCCTTGAGCTCAACTCCCCACAGCACGGTCTTCATACATTATTTCTGGGTGCCAGTCAGCAATAGATTGCAACATTGAACCACTCGGAAACTGTGAAGATAGAGGACATTCAGGTGGTACGTGAATATCCGGATGCGTTTGCTGATGATTTACCGGGCATGCCACCCGAACGGAACGTCGAGTTCAAGATTGAACTTGCGCCAGGAACAACACCGATTTCACGAAGGCCGTACAAAATGGCACCCAATGAATTGGCAGTGTTGAAGATACAACTGAATGACCTTATGAGCAAGGGTTTCATACGACCGAATTTGTCACCTTGGGATTGTTCAGCATTGTTTGTCAAGAAGGACGAAACACTACGGATTTGTGTCGATTATCATCCTCTTAACGTCGTTACCATCAAGAACAAGTATCCACTACCTCGCATTGATATGCTCTTCGATCAATTAGTGGGTGCTAAAGTATTCTCGAAGATGGATCTTTGGTTCGGATATCATCAGATTAAAATCCGGGCAGAAGATATTCCGAAGACGGCATTCTCGATGAGATACAGTTTATACGAATATCTCGTCAGGTCTTTTGGGTTGACCAACGCTTCGGCTCACTTTATGTACCTGATGAATTCAGTGTTCATGCCGGAGTTGGATAAATTCATCATTGTATTTATCGAAGACATCTTGGTGTACTCCAAGTCAGAGGAAGAACATGTTGAGCATCTGCATATTGTGCTGGAAAGATTGCGAGATCACAAGCTCTATGCAAAATTCAGCAAGTGTGAATTCTGGATTAATCAAGTACCTTTTCTCGGACACATTATTTCAGCGGAGGGCATTGCTGTAGATCCGAGTAAGATTTTCCAAGTGCAGAAATGGGAGTCACCAAAGTCTGTACAGGAAATCTGAAGCTTCCTCGGTTTAGCAGGTTATTACCGGAGGTTCATCCTGAGCTTCTCAAAAATTGCTAAACTGATGACGGGATTGTTAAAGAAGAGTACCAAGTTTGTTTGGGGTGCTGTGTGTGAACAATCTTTCAAGACTTTAGTGAAGCATCTCACAACAGCACCAGTTCTTGCTCAGCCGGATATGACAAAGCCATTCGATGTGTTTTGCGATGCATCTGGCATCGGTCTTGGCTGCGTGCTGATGCAAGAGGGACGAGTGGTCGCTTATGTATCTCGTAAACTCTGAAACCACGAACAACATTACCCAACTCATGATCTTGAGTTAGCTGTCGTGGTCCTTGCTTTGAAGATGTGGAGGCGTTACTTGCTCAGAAATCTTGTACACCTCTACACCGACCACAAGAGCTTGAAATACATCTTCACTCAGAAAAAATTGAACTTGAGGCAACAAAGATGGCTAGAGCTCATTAAAGATTATGAACTTGAGATCCATTATCATCCTTGAAAGGCGAATGTGGTCGCTGATGTGCTCACTCGTAAGGCGCATGTCCACCACTTGACAATTGCTGAGATGGATGATGAACCAAGTCTCCATGTCATCCTGTATGGAACACTCTATAATCTTGCTCTCATTCCCACCATCCGAGAGAAGATCATTGAGGCTCAAAAAAAAGACAAGGGTATGTCTCACATACGGCGGAGAATAGATAACAGAGAAATGAAGTTTTTCTGGAAAGATGAAAATGTACGTTATGGTTTAACGACCGGATAGTAATACCCCGGGATATGGGACTACGGAGGAAAATTTTGGATGAAGCTCATTTGTCAAAATTTTCCATTCATCCGGGCAGCAATAAAATGTACCAAAATCTACGGAAGCAGTTTTGGTGGACACGTATGAAGCGAGAGATAGCAAAGTATGTCTCAGAATGTGATACGTGTCGAAGAGTAAAGGCTGACCGTATGAGGAAGTCGGGCTTGTTGAAACCATTACAAATACCGGCATGGAAGTGGGAATACTTGAGTATGGACTTCATCATCGGGTTGCTGATGACCTCCCACCAACATGATTCGATTTGGGTAATCGTTGACTAGTTAACTAAATCAGCACCTTTCATCCCTGTGCATACAGGGTACAATGCGAAGAAGTATGCGGAGTTGTACATAACACGAATCTTGTGCTTGCATGGAGTTCCCCGTACCATTGTATCCGACAGAGGATCACTGTTTGTAGCCCATTTTTGGGAACAACTAAACACCTCATTGGGAACTAGATTAATTCGAAGCTCCGCATATAACCCTCAAACAGATGGTCAAACTGAGAGGGTGAATCAAATACTTGAAGATATGTTGAGAGCTTGTGCCATCCACCATGATAAGAACTGGGATGATCACTTACCGTTGGTGGAATTCTTGTACAATAACGGTTATCAGACGAGCATCAAAATGGCACCATATGAAGCTCTCTGTGGCCGGAAGTGTCGTACACCATTGAATTTGTGCGAGTCCTGTGAACGAGTAATGTTCGGGGTTGATCTTGTCAATGGAGCCGAAGAGAGAGTTCGGATAATACAAGAGAACCTCAAAGCTGCCCAATCTCATCAGAAAAGCTATGCGGATCAGAGGCGTCGACCGCTGCATTTCGACGTCGGAGAGCACGTGTATCTTCATGTGTCTCCGATGAAAGGAATTCATCAGTTTGGTATCAAGGGGAAACATGCCCCGCTTTATCGATCCGTTCGCCATCACGGAGAAGTGCGGAACCGTAGCCTACCGGCTGGAATTACCCGCAAACCTTGCTGGTATTCATGACATATCCCACGTGTCCCAGCTGCGGAAGTGTCTCAAGTTTACCACTACTGTTGTAAGTGCATCTAGGTATCCCCGTGGGTTTTAGATGATTAATGACGACAAATTAAGAGACTAATGAGCTGAGATGATCATAAGCACATGACATTTCCAAGGCGGACACCTAAACTCTCAAAAAGGAAAAAGATGAAGAACGGTGTCGAAGACTCGAAGAGTAGAAATCAAGGTTTCACTTGAGTCTTTAGTAGGCTAGCCGTGTAAAAGTGAGAGTGTGTCAAGTGCATTGAGATCATAGAAGAGAGCTCAAAGCATTAGAAGTGTCAAATCCTTAGTGGAGAGTGGTAGAGAGGTAAAGTTAGGCAGGCCAGACTTGTCCGGCCAAAGGGCGGACTAGTCCGTAAGCCCCACGGCTTAGTCCGTTTTGGGGCGGACTAAGAGTTCCTGACTGAGTTCGGACTTGTCCGTTTTGGGACGGATTAGTCCGTTTCTCTGTTGAGTTTTGGGACTAAGTCCTGGTGGAACGGACTTGTCCACCTCAGTGGCCGGACTAGTCCGGTCTAGCCAGACTAGTCCGTTTTCACCCGGACAAAGAGTCCCTGTGTGAGTTCGGGCTAGTCTGTTCTGAGGCAGACTAGTCCGCATGGTTTTGAGATGAGAGCTCCCATGGTGTAACACCCCAAAATCCTGTTAAGAGGGGAATTTAAAATTTTTTGGACGTATTGCATGGGCTGCAGAAATTCAAATTTAGTTGGAATTCAAATTCAAACCAGAAAAGAAATGGAAAAAGGAAAAGAAAAACAGAAAAAAACCGGCCAGTGGGCCGAAACCCACCAGCCGGCCCACCCCACCCCGCGCCAGCCCGCAGCCGCGCGCCCCGTTCCCTTTCTCGCTGACATGTGGGGCCCGCCATCCTTCTTCCTCCTCGCGCCCGCGCTCGGCCGGCCGGGACTCTTCTCTCCTCCGAATCAAAACCGCCCCGGATACTCGCGTATCCCAGCCAAATTTCGGTTCTGGACGACGCAAACTCGATCACAACCGAACGCCGCCCTTCCCCGGCTATATAAACATCGGCATCTTCCCGATTTTCACCCACGATCAGCCGTTTTTCCTTCCGGTGAGAACCCGAGTTCTCCGGCCAATTTCGCTTGATCTTCGCTCAGGATTTCTGATCTAACGCGCTGATCTTGATCCACTGCCTCCGGGGAATCACGCTGGTGCAGAAAACTCGGTGGTTTCCGCTTCAAACACAGCGCCGACGAGCCTCGCCGGGAATTCACCTCGGACCTCGTCGCCGATCGCTTTCCAGGACCTCCGAGCTCAAGAAAACCCCCGAGGTGAGATCCCTGACCTCCCCTCCACCGATCTAAGCTATGAAGTCCCAGTTTTAGGAAGAATTGACGAAGATCCGAAGCTCTCCGGCGAGATCGCCGCCGCGCGCCGCCGGGCAGCGCCGCCCACGCTCGATCAGAGCGACGTGGCCGCTTGCGCGCCGTCGATTTTAAATCGCACGGTAGAATTTAAATCCCCGCGTACAGGCTCGGCCTTATAATCTCAGCCGTCTGTTTTAAATCGGATGGTCCAAGTCAGCCCCGCATTATAAAGGCTGGTATTCTTACGCGCTACCCCCTGGGGTTCTCGGAAAATACGAGCTAGCCCCGGAAACTTCTGATCTAGCCCCTGGAACTTCAGAAATTCATGTAAATTCAATTAAAAATCAGTTTTAGCCCCCTGGACTAAATAAAAATTAGCAATAACCCTCTGTTATGTGTAGTTAGACCCCTGGAAATTTATAAAATAATATAACAGACCCTTTGATGGGGTAAGTTTGCCTTTTTAATCTTATATAATATTAAATTTAGGAATTTGACTCTGTAATTAAGATTTAAATTTAAAAAGGGTGAGGCACACACATTGTAAATTCAAGCTTAAACTCTACTAACAACTGGGAAGCTTTAGAATGAACTAAAAATAAATTTTAGGCTGAAATGAAATCTGTTTGGGTGTGTTCATGTTTATTAGATATAGAAACACATTTTTAGGCTAGGAAATAATTCTGAAAATTGGTAAAATAAATGTAAAATAGTTCACATCAAAGGAGAAGTTCAAAAATATATTATTTAATATTTTAGGTCAGAACCTATTCTGTTTAGATGATGTGTCTTATTATTTTTATAATAAAGTTCACAACTAGGTATAGAAAGTAAATCTTAAAATATAGGAAAATAGGTATACATAACTAGAAAATGATAAATGAAATCTCCAAAATCCAAAGATTTCAGTTTAGGATTTGGTAGAAGGTCTGAAAACACATTTAGAGTAGGAAAATACCTTCCATGCATACTTGGTAGCTAAAATGTGTATCAATTGAATATAAGGAATTTATTTACATTGGAAATTCATATATAGTATGCAAACATAAATATGAATACAAAAGTAGAAATCATATGCACATGTTTAAAAGTGCATGTAAGCCCAAAATCAACACACATAGAGTAACCACAACACATAGAAATGTGAATGGTTTTCATAAATGTGAATGTGTGGTTTGTATGAAGTGGAAGTGTGAACTATGTCTTATGGATTGTTGTTTTCTTTGCTATGTGTGATGGTATGAATAGAACCTGCTCCAGAGCAAGTTTTTCCCTTCCAAGAACAAGACTTTCCATTCCCAGAGCAGCAGGAAGAAGGCAAGTGTCCTTGACCACTTTGATCCTATGCTAGGATATGTAGATAGAATTATTTGCATTGTCAATTGAAGTATGAAACCCATGCTAGGAAGTTTCCCTAGAATTGCATTATCTTGTTTCCTTGTAGCCTGAGATTGGGATTTATTTTATCATATCATATATTTACATGCTTATGCTTAGCCATGCTTAGAATGGGATAATTGGGATATGAGATCATCAGTTTATTTACCATACTCTTAAATGAGATGTTATGAGTTATGTAGAGGTAGGGATCAAGGCAAGTTGAATGATTTGGTTGGTGCTGGGTGCACGAGGCTCGGGTTTGTGTTTAGTACTTGCCTGGATCCTAAGGACCGGTTCATGGAGCATGTAACCTGACTTTACCGTGCCAACCACATGCTGAGATGGGGCAGCTTGGCCAATTAATTAGGTGTATCCCCTGCGTAGTATGGGTATGTTGGATGGTGCGGGGAATAGGTGTCAGCTGGACTACCATATGAACCGCAAGGCTCAAGAGGGGGCCACTGCAGCGGGGTTGGAGCCTCTTGTATGCTGTTAGGGGTGAAACCTCAGTGGGCCCACGCTCGTCGGGAATCCCTTTGTAAAGGCTTCGTAGTGATCTTCTGGCTACACACCTGGGAAGTGTGAATGTGGTTCGTAGCCACTGGCATAATGGAGGTTCTTTTAGTCCACCCGGCAACGGGGGATGAAATCACTACATGTGGGTACAGTGGTACAAACTCTGCAGAGTCAAAACTGTCATGATAGCCGTGCTCACGGTCAAGAGCGGCTTGGACTTATTCATGATTAGAGGATGATGGCTTTGGAAGTTGTGGATGTTAAGCGGGGAGCTTAACATTGGAAATGATGTTATGGTTATTTGATTATGATGATGGGATGGGAGATTGGGACCATTTCACCTGTGTAGAAATGTAGGTGCTTAATAAGCTAAGGTGGTAGGCAATAATTGCGTAGTGCTTTAACCGTGAGTTCAACCTCTTCTTGTTCTAGCCATGCACGACATAACTTTCCCACACTTGCTGAGTACCATCGGTACTCAACCTTGCATATTTGTTGGTTTATATTGCTGCTCAGGTCAAGATAATGAAGTGGTGTTTAATGATCAAGACTTTGGATCCGAAGGAGGTTTCTAGGTTCATGGAGTCCCCCGGGCAACGCCTGTGATGGAGCCCACGATAATAATTATTCCGCTGCTATTTTATGAACTTTTTATTGTCCATCAAGACATATGCTATGTAAGACTTATTTATATTCGACACCTGGCTTGTAATAAATGATGCTTCACTATTTGTCATCACATGTATGAGAAATGATCCTCGCATACTGTAACACCCCAAAATCATGTCAAGAGGGGAATTTAAAATTTTTTGGACGTGTCGCATGTGTTGCAAAAATTCAAATTCAAACTGGAATTCAAATTAAACTCAAAACAGAAATGAAAAATAAAAAGAAAAAGAAAAAACAATCCTTCCCGGCCAGTGGGCCGAAACCCACCAGCCGGCCCACCCAACCCCTGCGCCAGCCCGCGCTCCCTCTCGCAGACAGGCGGGACCCACCTGTCATCCCTAACCCCGCTCGTCTGAACCCGGGACTGTTTCCCCGCGCGCGCGATCGCAACCGACCGAAAAATCGCGCGTTCCCAGCCCACTCCCGGTCCCAGAAGACTCCAACTCGATCTAAACCACCCCGCCGCCCTCCCCCGTCTATAAAAACCCCGGCATAGTCCCGTTTTTCCCCACGATCCGCCGTTTTTCTCTCCGGTGAGAACCCGAGCTTCTCCGACGAATTCTGCTCGATCTACGCTCGGGAATTCTGATCTAACTCGCTGGTCTTGATCCACCGCCTCCGGGGAACCTCGCAGGTGCAGAAAACTCGGTGGTTTGCGGTTCAAACACAGTGCCGACAAGCCTCGCCGTGAATTCACCTCGGACCTCGTCGCCGACCACTTTCCAGGACCTCCGAGCTCAAGAAAACCCCCGAGGTGAGATCCCCGACCTTCCCTCCACCGATCTATGCCATAAAATCATAATTTTAGGGAGAATTGACGAAGATCCGAAACTCTCCGGCAAGATCACCGCCTCCCGCCGCCGTGCGCCGCCGGGCAGCGCCGCCCGCGCTCGATCAGAGCGACGTGGCCGCTTGTGCGCCGTCTATTTTAAATCGCACCGTAGAATTTAAATCCCCGCGTACCGGTTCGACGTTATAATCTCAGCCGTCTGTTTTAAATCGGATGGTCCACGTCAGCCCCCCGTTATAAAGGCTGGGATTCTTACGTGCTACCCCCGGGGTTCTCGGAAAATAAGAGCTAGCCCCGGAAACTTCTGATCTAGCCCTTGGAACTTCAGAAATTCATATAAATTCAATTAAAAATCAGTTTTAGCCCCTGGACTTAATAAAAATTAGCAAAATCCCTCTGTTATGTGTAGTTAGAACCCTGGAAATTCCTAAAATAATATAATAGACTCTGTAGTGGGGTGAGTTTACCTTTTTAACCCTATGTGATATTAAATTTAGGAATTTGAATATGTGTTAGTATTTAAAATTTAGAAGATGGGACAAACACATTGCAAATTCAAATTAAAAACTTTCCTAGTACTTGGTAAACTTTGGAGTGAGATAAAAATAGATTGTTGGCTGAAATGAATCTGTTTAATTGATTATTCACATTTATTAGTAATAGGGACACATTTTTAAGTATAGAATAATTCTGAAAATTAGTAAAATAAATGTAAAATAGTTCACATCAGAAGAGAAGTTCAAAAATATATTATTTAATATTTTAGACCCAAAACCTATTCTGTTTAGATGAGGTGTCTTACTATTTTCATAATAAAGTGCACATTTAGGCATAGGAAATAAATCTGAAAATATAGCAAACTAGGTATAAATAACTAGAAAATGATAAATGAACTTTCCAAAATCCAAAGAATTCAGTTTAGGGTTGGTAGAAGGTTTGAAGACACATATGAAGTAGGAAAATACCTTTAATGCATACTTGGTAGCTAAAATGTATATCAATTAAATATAAGGGATTTATTTAAATTAGAAATTCATATATAGTATGCCAACATGAATATGAATACAAAAGTAGAAATCATATACACATGTTTAAAAGTGCATGTAAGCCAAAAATCAACACACATAGAGTAACCACAACACATAGAATTGTGAATGGCTTTCATAAATGTGAATGTGTGGTTTGTATGAAGTGGAAGTGTGAACTATGTCTTATGACTTGTTGTTTTCTTTTGCTATGTGTGATGGTATGAGTAGAACCTGCTCCAGAGCAAGTTTTTCCTTTTCAAGATCAGGACTACCCATTCAAAGAGCAGCAGGAAGGAGGCAAGTGTCCTTGACCACTTTGTTCCTATACTAGGGTGTGTAGATAGAATTTTATTTGCATTGTCAATTGAAATATGAAACCCATGCTAGGAAGTTTCCCTAGAATTGCATTACCTTGTTTTCCTTGTAGCTTGGGTTGGGATTTGTTTCATTATGTCATTCATATTACTTGTGCTTAGCCATGCTTAGAATGGGATATTTGGGATATGAGATCATCAGTTTATTTTACCATACTCTTGAATGAGATATTGTGAGTTATGTAGAGGTAGGGATCAAGGCAAGTTGGATGATTTGGTTGGTGCTGGGTGCACGAGACTCGGGTTTGTGTTTAGTACTTGCCTAGATCCTAAGGACCGGTTCATGGAGCATGTAACCTGGCTTTACCGTGCCAACCACATGCTGAGATGGGGCAGCTTGGCCAATTAATTAGGTGTATCCCCGGCGTAGTATGGGTGTGTTGGATGGTGCGGGGAATAGGTGTCAGCTGGACTACCTTATAAACCGCAAGGCTCAAGAGGGGGCCACTGCAGCGCGGTTGGAGCCTCTTGTATGCTGTTAGGGGTGAAACCTCAGAGGGCCCACGCTCGTCGGGAATCCCTTTGTAAAGGCTTCGCAGTGATCTCCTGGCTACACACCTGGGAAGTGTGAATGTGGTTTGTAGCCACTGGCATAATGGAGGTTCTTTTAGTCCCCCCGACAACGGGGGATGAAATCACTACATGTGGGTACAGTGGTACAAACTCTGCAGAGTCAAAACTGTCATGACAGCCGTGCTCACGGTCAAGAGCGGCTTGGACTTATTCATGATTAGAATATGATGACCTTGGAGGTTGTGAATGTTAAGCGGGGAGCTTAACATTGGAAATGATGTTATGGTTATTTGATTATGATGATGGGATGGGAGATTGGGATCATTTCACCTGTGTAGTAATGTAGGTGCTCAATAAGCTAAGGTGGTAGGCAATAATTGCGTAGTGCTTCAACCATGAGTTCAACCTCTCCTTGTTCTAGCCATTCATGACATAACTTTCCCACACTTGCTGAGTACCATCGGTACTCAACCTTGCATATTTGTTGGTTTATATTGCTGCTCAGGTCAAGATAATGAAGTGGTGTTTAATGATCAAGACTTTAGACCCGAAGAAAGTTTCTAGGTTCATGGAGTCCCCCGGGCAACGCCTGTAACGGAGCCCACAAGAATAATATTCGGCTGCTATTTTATTTACTTGTTATGAACTTATTATCGTCCATCGAGACATATGCTATGTAAGACTTATTTATATTCGACACCTAGCTTGTAATAAAT
The DNA here is from genome assembly GCA_030760725.1 of Neostapfia colusana. Classification (NCBI taxonomy): domain Eukaryota; kingdom Viridiplantae; phylum Streptophyta; class Magnoliopsida; order Poales; family Poaceae; genus Neostapfia; species Neostapfia colusana. Next base: position 32,472,081 of record JASWHV010000005.1, on the reverse strand, counting down.
GATGCTTCACTATTTGTCATCACATGTATGAGAAAATGATCCTGGCATACATGTGATATTCACTCGGTTGTTCTTCGGAGAAATCGGGTGTGACAGAAGTGGCAGCAGAGCCAAGGTTGCCCGTAGGAACGTGGACCTAGGTAGAAATGGACGTATTTAAGGGCCCTATTTTCTTAAAAATTATTTTTCAAGGTGTGTGTTGAAAAGTGTTATTTAATGGAGTCACTTTCTTCATCTTGCCCCAACTTTCATTCAAAATACGATTTTTGTTTAAAAGTTTATCTAACCTGAGTTTAAATGCTTTTTGTTTTAGATGGTTCGCATGATTCGCACCGCTCGCAAGTCCACAGGAGGGAGAGTTCCCGTAGTTGCCCTTGCCCAAAGAGAGGAGAGCCGTCCGGTGACGTACCATTCCTATGGATTGGCAGTAGGAGGCTTGTTGCGCCGGCTTCGACGTATGCTCCAAGCCGCCGGCAATACGGGCAAGCTAATCATACACTATAGCTCCACCAGGACCATCCGGGAGAAGCGGGAAGAATGGAGTTCAGAGATGAGGATTATCCATGAAAATCAGCTGCTTAAGATCCACCGCTCTCCAGCTTGTCGAGCGACACAGGTCGATGCGGAGAAGGATGTCACCTGGGAGGCCATCACCTGCCAGAGTCACATCTATCGTCGCCACCTGGACAGGACTGAATACATGTATGTCCTCCAGCGTGAGAGTGGTACCACGGAGTACAAGTACCCACCAGTGCAGCAAGGGACTTCCCATGAGCACATGGACTTGTGCTTGGAGGATGCTGCTATGCTCAGCACTCGACTGCAGGAGTGTCAGCAAGAGCTTCAGGATGTTCGGGACACCCTGAAGGAAATGGAGGCATTGCTGCGAGCCTGCTTGAGGGCGAGAGAAAGAGGAGATGGGAATGAACTGTGTGTCACCGTGAATGATACATGGACTCCTGACTCCCCAGATCACCGGGCGATCAGGCGTCGTCGCACTTCTCCACCAGCAGCTTCCCCACCCAAAGCAGAGTCAGAAGGCAGCCGCAATGATGAGGAAGACCCCGAGGAGCCAGCTCAGTGAATACGAGTAGTGGAGAGTCCTTCCCTTAGTTTAGCAGGATGTCGAGTAGTCGAGTCGTTATCTTAGTTAATGGTGTGTGTGACGTGAGTTGTGGAAGCCATGAGCAATTGTCCACAGACTCATCTTCAGATTGTTTTGCTTTGGTGTGTGAACCCACATGAAATAATATTGCATTTATTTTTTGTGAGATATGAACCCTCAGAAAAGTATAACAAAGCCTCAACACTTCAAAGTACAAACAAGTGAAAGTAGTAAGATGATACGTAATGCTTTAAATTAACATTGGTTGATCATGCCAGATGGCCGGAAGAGGAAAGGGCCGTGCTGCCAACCCCGCCAACAACAACGATGAGGCCTGCAACCCTCATCTTTCTGGAGGCCAAGACAGGGGTGGATGCCGTGAAGGAGTGGATCCCCTCCACCAAATGCTTGAGAATCAAAATCAGCTCATCCAGAACTTGACTCAAGTGGTGGCCAACTTGCATCAAGTCCTACCTCCACAAGCTGTACCACGCCAACCAAGGTTGAGTGAGTTTCTAGGAACTCAACCTCCAAAGTTTGCAAGTGATGCTGAACCTCTGGAGGCAGACGATTGGCTAAAGACCATTGAGAGCAAGATGAGGATCATACAGTGCCAAGGGTATGAGAGGGTGCTATTTGCCTCTCATCAATTGCATGGACCTGCTGCTGATTGGTGGACCGCCTACGTGGCCGCCCATCATGACCCTGAGAACATCACTTTGGAAGAGTTCAAGCGTAGCTTCCGCAACCATTACGTACCAAGGGGTGAACTCAAAAACAAGAGGAAAGATTCTTGGGACTGCAGCAAGGTAACATGACTGTGAGGGAATACCTCACTAAATTTACCCAACTCTCCCGTTATGCCCCACGGGACATAGAGACTGATGAGCAGAAACAAGATTGTTTCGTGGAAGGACTTACAGCAGAAATGCAGTGTGCAATGTCCTCAAATGAGTATGAAAGCTTCCAAAAGATGGTGGACAGAGCGTTTGTGGTAGAAAGGAAGCTGAAGGCCTTGGAAAATGAGAATAAGAGGAAGGCCGGGTGGTCACATCAAGCCTCAGGGAGCAACACCCGACCACGTCTGATGCAGCAACCCGCAGGGCAGACGAACCGTGCTGCGGTACCCTACTCAGCACCAAGAGGGTACAACCCGAACTACAGGCCTCCGGCAGCACCAGCACAGCCACAACATCAGTTCGTACAGCAGCCTCGCCCTACATATCAACCTCGACCAGCAGTGCAAGGACCCCAAAATCAACCCCAAGACAACAAAGGCCAGGCACCTAAGGTTGGGGTGCAATGTTTCAACTGTGGTTTTGTGGGGCACTACGCCCATAAGTGTACAAAGAAGAAGCCCGCGCAGCCACAACAGCAGAATGTAATGAGAGGACGGGTGAACCACGTCACCATGTAGGAAGCGCAAGAGGCACCTGACGTGGTAGTTGGTAAGTTTCCTGCCAATTTACACATTGCAACCCTGTTGTTTGATTCTGGTGCTACCCACTCGTTCATTGCCCAAGGTTTTGTTAAGAAGCATGATCTAGCAACAACATAAATGAACCATATGCTAGCAGTAAACTCTCCAGGTGGAGAAATAAGGACAAGACAAGTGTGTCCCAAGGTGAACTTAGACATTAATGGGGTAGTATTTACTGCTAACCTCATAGTGATAGATTCACAAGGGATAGATATTATCTTGGGTATGGATTGGTTGACCAAACATAAAGGAATCATCCATTGTTCGACCAGAACGGTGGAACTAACTCACCCTAGTGGCACAAGAGTAAAGTTTATAACAATACAAGAGCCTAGGAGGGACATTAAATTAAATCAAGTTGAGGTGAAAGTGGACGAGATCAGGACCATCAGGGAATATCCAGATGTTTTTCCGGAGGAGTTGCCAGGTATGCCTCCCGATCGTGAAGTGGAATTCACAATTGAGCTAGTGCCCGGAACCGCCCCGATATACAAGAGACCTTATCGGATGGACTCCAAGCAGCTGGGAGAACTCAAGGATCATTTGAGAGAATTGACGGAGAAGGGGTATATTCGTCCTAGTTCCTCACCTTGGGGAGCTCCGGTCATATTTGTGCCCAAAAAGGACGGAACCCAAAGGTTATGCATGGACTACCGTGCCTTGAATGAGGTGACCATCAAGAACAAGTACCCATTACCCCGCATTGAAGTCTTGTTTGATCAGTAGAGGGGAGCTTGTGTGTTCTCGAAAATTGATCTCAGGTCGGGATACCACCAACTCAAGATAAGGCAATCTGATATCCCCAAGACAGCTTTCGTATCTCGGTACGGACTGTATGAATACACTGTCATGCCTTTCGGGCTAACTAATGCCCCGGCATACTTCATGTATCTCATGAATAAGGTATTCATGGAATATCTGCACAAATTTGTGGTGGTTTTCATAGATGACATTCTCGTCTTCTCCAAAAATGAAGAAGAACATGAGAAACATCTAAGGTTGGTGTTGCAGAGGCTGAGAGAACACCAACTATATGCCAAGTTGAGCAAGTGTGAGTTTTGGCTGAAGAGAGTTCCCTTCTTAGGACATATAATCTCGGAGGGAGGAATCTCCGTGGATCCCGCCAAAATCGAGGATATACAGAAGTGGAGGACCCCTGAAAATGTCGGGGAAGTTCGAAGCTTCTTGGGATTGGCTGGATACTATCAACGGTTTATTGAGGGATTCTCTAAGATCTCGAGACCCCTTACCAAACTGTTGGAGAAGGGAATCACATTCACATGGACGCCACAGTGTGAGATGATTTTTCAGGAGTTGAAGGAGAGATTGACAACAGTCCCTGTGCTAGTTATGCCAGATATGCAGAAGAACTTTACGGTGTACTGCGATGCCTCTGGAAACGGGTTGGGATGTGTTCTCATGCAAGAAGGGCATGTCGTGGCTTATGCATCCCGACAACTCCGGAAGCACGAGAAAAACTATCCTACACATGACCTAGAACTAGCTGCAGCGGTACACGCGTTGAAAATTTGGCGGCACTATTTGATGGGGAAGAGGACAGAGATATATACGGATCATAAGAGTTTGAAGTACATTTTCACACAGCCAGATCTCAACCTCAGACAAATGAGATGGTTAGAGCTAATCAACGACTTTGATGTGGGCATCAACTATCATCCTGGGAAAGCAAACGTCGTGGTCGATGCTTTAAGTCAGAAAGTGCAGGTCAATAAGTTGAGCTTGAAGGACATGCCTGCAGAATTGAAGGACGAGATTATAAGGCTCAATCTATGCCTTGTGAATAGTGGTGAAGCCATCGCCATGGAAGTGGACTCCACACTAGAGAAAGACATACGCGATGGTCAAAAGAACGACGAGAAGATACAAGAAATAAGGCAACTCATCAAGGAAAATAAAGCTCCTGGTTTCAGAGAGGATGAACAAGGTACGGTGTGGCACGGGAAAAGAATTTGCGTGCCTGAAGTAAAAAAGATTCGTGAATTGATTTTGAAGGAGGCTCACGATTCCAACTATTCCATCCATCCTAGGAGTACGAAGATGTACCAGGACCTCAAGAGCAGGTATTGGTGGTATGGCATGAAGCGAGATGTCGCGGAACATGTTGCCCTATGTGACACATGCCAGTTGGTGAAAGCAGAACATCAACGACCCGCAGGATTATTGCAACCACTCAAAGTGCCTGAATGGAAATGGAAGAAATCGGTATGGATTTCATAGTCGGATTGCCTAGGACCCAATCAGGATATGATTCAATATGGGTCATCATCGACAGGCTAACCAAGGTAGCTCATTTCATCCCCGTGAAAGAAAGCTACAGCGGATCCAAATTGGCAGAATTGTACATGTCAAGGATCGTGTGTTACCATGGAGTGCCAAAGAAGAAAGTGTCGGATCGAGGGACACAGTTCACCTCAAGGTTCTGGCAGAAGTTGCATGAAACCATGGGAACCCATCTGAACTTTAGTTCTGCCTATCATCCCCAAACTGATGGGCAGACGAAAAGAACCAATCAGATTCTTGAGGATATGCTGAGGGCATGTGCACTCAAAAACAATCGGAGTTGGGACAAGAACTTATCGTATGCAGAATTCTCCTATAACAACAGCTATCAGGCTAGTATGAAGATGTCACCGTTTGAAGCTTTGTACGGGAGGAAGTGCAGAACTCCCCTATTTTGGAACCAAACAGGGGAAAGTAAAGTGTTTGGTACCGAAGTACTACAAGAAGCCGAGGCGAAGGTGAGGGAAATTCGCAACAACTTGAGGATAGCACAGACACACCAAAAGAGCTATGCCGATGTACGAAGAAGAGAGCTCGTTTTCAACGTGGGAGACTATGTCTATCTCAAGGTGTCCCCTATCCGAGCACTTCGTCGGTTCAAGGTGAAAGGGAAGTTGTGACCTCGATACATCGGACCCTTTCAAGTTCTGGAGAGGAAAGGCGAAGTGGCGTATCAACTAGAATTACCGGCTCGCCTATCGGATGTGCACGATGTATTCCATGTGTCACAACTCAAGAAATGCCTGAGGACGCCTGAAGAGGTGTTACCCATGAATGAAGTGGACGTAGCTGAGGATTTGTCTTATGCCGATGTAACACCCCAAATTTTGATTCAAAACCCTAAACCATGTTCAGAGGGGAATTTAAAAATTTTTGGACGTGTTGCATGTTTTGCAAAAATTTAAATTCAAACTGGAATTCAAATTAGACTCAAAACAGAAAAGAAATGGAAAAAGAAAAAGAGAAAACGGGAAAAAACCGGCCAGTGGGCCGAAACCCGCCAGCCGGCCCAATTTCCCCCGCGCCAGCCCGCAGCCGCGCGCCCGCGCTATCCCTCACAGACAGGTGGGACCCACCTGTCATCCCCAACCCCGCGACCCCGGACTCTCCCGCGCGCGCGATCTTAACCGATTGGAAACCGCGTCCCTCAGCCCGAATTCCGGTCCCAGAAGAATCAAACTCGATCACAACTGACCCACCGCCCTTCCCCGGCTATAAAAACCCCAGCCCCGATCGGTTTTTCCCACGCGATCGCCGATTTTTACTCCGGTGAGCACCGAGACTTCGCCGGTGAATTCTGCCCGATCTAAGCTCGGAAACTCTGATCTAACTCGCTGGTCTTGATCCACCGCCTCCGGGGAGCTTTGCAGGTGCAGAAAACTCGGAGACTTACGGTGTAAACACAGCGCCGACGAGCTTCGCCGTGGTTTTGCCTCGGACCTCGCCGCCGATCACTTTCCAGGACCCCCGAGCTCAAGAAAACCCCCGAGGTGAGATCCCTGACCTCCCCTCTACCGATCTATGCCATAAGATCACAGTTCTAGGCAGAATTCTCAAGGATCCGAAACTTTCCGGCGAGATCGCCGCTTCCCGCCGCCGTGCGCCGCCGGCAGCGCCGCCCGCGCTCGATCAGAGCGACGTGGCCGCTTGTGCGCCGTTTATTTTAAATCGCACGGTAGACTTTAAAACCCCGCGTACCGGTTCGATGTTATAATCTCAGCCGTCGGTTTAAAATCGGACGGTCCACGTCAGCCCCGCGTTATAAAGACTGGAATTCTTACGTGTACCCCCTGGGGTTCTAGGGAAATAAGAGCTAGCCCCGGAAACTTCTGATCTAGCCCCTGGAACTCCAGAAAATCATGTAAATTCATTTAAAAATCAGTTTTAGCCCCTGGACTTAATAAAAATTAGGAAAAACACCTCTGATAAGTGTAGCTAGACCCCTGGAAATTATGAAAATAATATTATAGACCCTGTAATGGGGTGAGTTCATTATTTTAGCCCTGTTTAGTATTTAATTTAGAAAATTGAATATGTAACTAGTGTTTAAAAATTAAAAAGTGGGACAAACATAATTGTCAAAATTAATTAAAAACTTTCTCAGTACTTAGAAAACTTTGGAGTTAGATAAAAATATATTTTTGGGCTGAAATGAATCTGTTTCATTTATTATTCACATTTATTAGTATAGGGACACATTTTTAAGTAAAGAATAGTTATAGAAAAATAGGGAAAATAATTACGAAATAGTTTACATCAGAGGCCAAGGTCAAAATATGTTATTAAATTATTTAGGACCAGAACCTATACTGTTTAGATGATGTGTATTACTAATTTCATAATAAAATACACAATTATGCATAGGAATATAAATCTGAAAATATAGCAACTAGTAAATGATAAATGGAGTTTTTAAAATCCAAAGAGTTCAGTTTAGGGTTGGTAGAAATTATGAAGGCACATATGGGGAAGAAAAATACTTTTCATACACACTTGGTAGTAAAAAGGTATAGTAGTTGAATATAAGAAATTTATTGGAAACCCATATAAATAGTATGTAAGTATATATGTGGACACAAAAGTAGGAATCATATACACCTGGTTAAAAGTGCATGCAAGCCACAACTCAACACACATAAAGTAACCACAACACATATAATGGTAAAGAACTTTTATAAATGTGAATGTGTGGTTTGTATGAAGTAGAAGTGTGAACTATGTCTTATGATTGTTGTTTTTCTTTTGCTATGTGTGATGGTATGAAGTAGAACCTGTTCAAGAGCAAGTTATCCCTTTCCAAGATCAGGACTACCCATTTCAAGAGCAGCAAGAAGGAGGCAAGTGTCCTTGACCACTTTGATCCTATGCTAGGATGTGTAGATAGAATTATTTGCATTGTCAAATGAAATATGAAACCCATGCTAGGAAGTTTCCCTAGAATTGCATTACCTTGTTTCCTTGTAGCTTGGGTTGGGATTTATTTTGACATGTCATTTATTTACATGCATATGCTTAGCCATGCTTAGAATGAGATATTTGGGATATGAAATCATCAGTTTATTATACCATACTCTTGAATGAGCTATTGAGAGTTATGTAGAGGTAGGGATCAAGGCAAGTTGGATGTTTTGGTTGTGTGCTGGGTGCACGAGACTTGGGTTTGGGTTTAGTACTTGCCTGGATCCTAAGGACCGGTTCATGGAGCATGTAACCCGGCTTTACAGTGCCAACCACATGCTGAGATGGGGCAGCTTGGCCAATTAATTAGGTGTATCCCCGGCGTAGTATGGGTGTGTTGGATGGTGCGGGGAATAGGTGTCAGCTGGACTACCATATGAACCGCAAGGCTCAAGAGGGGGCCACTGCAGCGGGGTTGGAGCCTCTTGTATGCTGTTAGGGGTGAAACCTCAGTGGGCCCACGCTCATCGGGAATCCCTTTGTAAAGGCTTCGTAGTGATCTCCTGGCTGCACACCTGGGAAGTGTGAATGTGGATCGTAGCCACTGGCATAATGGAGGTTCTTTTAGTCCATCCGGCAACGGGGGATGAAATCACTACATGTGGGTACAGTGGTACAAACTCTGCAGAGTCAAAACTGTCTTGACAGCCGTGCTCACGGTCAAGAGCGGCCTGGACTTATTCATGATTAGAGGATTGATGGTTTTGGAAGTTAAGCAGGGAGCTTAACATTGGAAATGATGATTATGGTTATTGGATTATGATGATGGGATGGGAGATTGGGACCATTTCACCTGTGTAGTAATGTAGGTGCTTAATAAGCTAAGGTGATAGGTATTAATTGTGTAGTGCTTTAACCATGAGTTCAACCTCTCCTTGTTCTAGCCATGCATGATAAAATTTTCCCACACTTGCTGAGTACCATCGGTACTCAACCTTGCATATTTGTTGGTTTATATTGCTGCTCAGGTCAAGATAATGAGGTGGTGTATAATGACCAAGATTTTGGACCCGAGGAAGGTTTTTAGGTTCATGAAGACCCCCGGGCAACGCCTGTGATGGAGCCCTAAAGAATAATATTCCGCTGCTAGTTTATTTACTTGTGATGAACTTATTATTGTCCATCGAGACATTTACTATGTAAGACTTACTTATATTCGACACCTGGCTTGTAATAAATGATGCTTCACTATTTGTCATCACATGTATGAGAAAATGATCCTGGCATACATGTGATATTCACTTGGTTGTTCTTCGGAAAAACCGGGTGTGACAGAGATGGTATCAGAGCCAAGGTTGCCCGTAGTAACGTGGACCTAGGTAGAAATGGACTTATTCAAGGGCCCTATTTTCTTAAAAAAAAAACTATTTTCCAAGGTGTGGGTTGAAAAGTGTTATTTAAAGAGTTATTTTCTTCATCTTACCCCAACTTTCATTCAAAATAGGATTTTTGTTTGAGAATTTATCTAACCTAATTTTAAATTCTTTTGTTTTAGATGGTTCGCATGATTCGCACCGCTCGTAAGTCCACATGAGGGAGAGTTCCCGTAGTTGCCCTGGCCGAAAGAGAGGAAAGCCGTCCAGTGACGTACCTTTCCTACGGATTGGCAGTAGGAGGCTTATTGCGCCGTCTTCGGCGTATGCTCGAAGCCGCCGGCAATACGGGCAAGCTCATCATCCACTATAACTCCACCAGGACCATCCGTGAGAAGAGGGAAGAATGGAGTTCGGAGATGAGGATTATACACGAGAATCAGCTGCTTAAGATTCACCACTCTCCAGCTTGTCGAGCAACACAAGTTGACACGGAGAATGATGTCACCTGGGAGGCCATCACCTGCCAGAGTCACATCTATCGTCGCCACTTGGACAAAACTGAGTACATGTATGTCCTCCAACGTGAGAGTGGTACCACGGAGTACAAGTACCCACCAGTGCAGCAAGGGACTTCCCATGAGCACATGGACTTGTGCTTGGAGGAGGCTGCTATGCTCAGCACTCGACTGCAGGAGTGTCAACAAGAGCTTCAGGATGTCCGAGACACCCTGAAGGAAACGGAGGCGTTGCTGCGAGCTTGCTTAAAGGCGAGAGAACAAGGAGATGGGAATGAACTGTGTGTCACCGTGAATGATACATGGACTCCTGACTCCCCGGATCGCCGAGCGATCAGGCGTCGTCGCACTTCTCCACCAGCAGCCTCCCCACCCAAAGCAGAGTCAGAAGGTAGCCGAAATGAGGAGGAAGATCCCGAGGAGCCAGCTCAAGAGAACGAGTAGTGTAGAGTCTTTCCCTTAGCTAGCAAGAGGTCGAGTAGTCGAGTCGTTACGTAGTTAATGGTGTGATAATGCTTGGTGTGTGACGTGAGTTGTGGAAGCCATGAGCAATTGTCCACAACCTCGTCTTCGAATTGTTTTGCTTTGGTGTGTAAACCCACAGGAAATAATAGTGTATTTATTTGGTGTGAGATATAAACCCTCGTAAAATTTTAACAAAGCCTCAACACTTCAAAGTACCAACAAATGAAAGTAGTAAGACGATACTAAATGGGATTAAATTAACATTTGTTGATTCTGCCAGATGGCCGGAAGAGGAAAAGGACGTGCTGCCAACCCCGCCAACAACAATGATGAGGCATGCAACCCTCATCTTTCTGGAGGCCAGGACCGGGGTGGTCGCCGTGAAGAAGTTGATCCTCTCCACCAAATGTTGGAGAATCAAAATCAGCTCATCCAGAACTTGACTCAAGTGGTGGCCAACTTGCATCAAGTTCCACCTACACAAGCTGCACCACGCCAACCAAGGTTGAGTGAGTTTCTAGGAACTCAACCTCCAAAGTTTGCAAGTGCTGCTGAACCTCTGGAGGCAGATGATTGGCTGAAGACCATTGAAAGTAAGATGAGGATTATACAATGCCAAGGGTATGAGAGGGTGCTGTTTGCCTCTCATCAATTGCATGAACCTGCTGCTGATTGGTGGACCGCCTACGTGGCCGCCCATCATGACCCTGAGAACATCACTTGGGAAGAGTTCAAGCGTAGCTTCCGCAACCATTACATCCCAAGAGGTGAACTTAAAAACAAGAGGAAGGAGTTTTTGGGACTGCAGCAGGGAAACATGACGGTGAGGGAATACCTCACTAAATTTACTCAACTATCCCGTTATGCCCCACGGGACATAGAGACTGATGAGCAGAAACAAGATTGTTTCGTGGAAGGGCTTACCGCAGAAATGCAGTGTGCAATGTCCTCAAATGAGTATGAAAGTTTTCAAAAGATGGTGGACAGAGCATTTGTGGTGGAAAGGAAGCTAAAGGCCCTGGAAAATGAGAATAAAAGGAAGGTTGGGTGGTCACATCAAGCCTCAGGGAGCAACACCCGCCCATGTTTGATGCAGCAACCTACGGGGCAGACGAGCCGTGCTGCGGTACCCTATTCAGCACCGAGAGGGTACAACCCAAATTTCAGGCCTCCTGCAGCACCAGCACAGCCGCAACGTCAGTTTGTGCAGCAGCCTCGCCCCGCATATCCACCTCGACCAGCAGTGCAAGGACCCCCAAACCAACCCCAAGACAACAAGGGCCAAGCATCTAAGATTGGGGTGCAATGTTTCAGCTGTGGTGAAGTGGGGCACTACGCCCATAAGTGCCCAAAGAAGAAGCCTGCGCAGCCACAACAGCAGAATGTAATGAGAGGACGGGTGAACCATGTCACTATGGAGGAAGCACAAGAGGCACCCGACGTGGTAGTTGGTAAGTTTCCTGCCAATTTACACCTTGCAACTCTGCTGTTTGATTCTGGTGCTACCCACTCGTTCATTGCTCAAGGGTTTGTTAAGAAGCATGACCTAGCAACCACACAAATGAACCATATGCTAGCCGTAAACTCTCCAGGTGGAGAAATAAGGACAAGACAAGTGTGTCCCAAAGTGAACCTAGACATTAATGGGGTAGTATTTACGGCTAACCTCATAGTGATAGATTCACAAGGGATAGATATTATTTTGGGTATGGATTGGTTGACCAAACATAAAGGAATCATCCATTGTTCGACCAGAACGGTGGAACTAACTCACCCTAGTGGCACCAGAGTAAAGTTCATAACAATACACGAGCCTAGGAGGGTATCAAATTAAATCAAGTGGAGGTGAAAGTTGAAGAAATCAGAACTATCAGAGAATATCCAAATGTTTTTCCGGAGGAGTTGCCAGGTATGCCTCCCGACCGTGACGTGGAATTCGCAATTGAGCTAGTACCGGGAACAGCCCCGATATACAAGAGACCTTATCGAATGGACTCCAAGCAGCTACAAGAGCTCAAGTATCATTTGAGAGAATTGACGGAGAAGGGGTATATTCACCCTAGTTCCTCACCATGGGGAGCTCCGGTGATATTTGTGCCTAAGAAAGATGGACCCCAAAGGTTATGCGTGGATTACCGTGCCTTGAATGAGGTAACCATCAAGAACAAGTACCCATTACCCCGCATTGAAGACTTGTTTGATCAGTTGAGGGGAGCTTGTGTGTTCTCGAAAATTGATCTCAGGTCGGGATACCACCAACTCAAGATAAGGCAATCTGATATTCCCAAGACAGCTTTCGTATCTCGGTACGGACTGTATGAATACACTGTCATGCCTTTCGGGCTAACCAATGCCCCGGCATATTTCATGTACCTCATGAACAAGGTATTCATGGAATATCTGGACAAATTTGTGGTGGTTTTCATAGATGATATTCTCGTCTTCTCCAAAGATGAAGAAGAACATGAGAAACATCTAAGGTTGGTGTTACAGAGGCTAAGAGAACACCGACTATATGCCAAGTTGAGCATGTGTGAGTTTTGGCTGAAAAGAGTTCCCTTTTTAGGACATATCATCTCGGAGGGAGGAATCTCCGTAGATCCCGCCAAAATCGAAGATATCCAGAAGTGGAAAACCCCTGAAAATGTCGGGGAAGTTCGAAGCTTTTTGGGATTGGCTGGATACTATCGACGGTTTATTGAGGGATTCTCCAAGATCTCGAGACCTCTCACCAAACTGTTGGAAAAGGGAATCACATTCACCTGGACGCCACAGTGCGATACGAGCTTTCAGGAGCTAAAGAAGAGATTGACAACAGCCCCAGTGTTGGTTATGCCAGATATGCAGAAGAATTTCACAGTGTACTGCGATGCCTCTGGAAATGGGTTAGGATGTGTTCTCATGCAAGAAGGACATGTCGTGGCATATGCATCCCGGCAGCTTCGGAAGCACGAGAAGAACTATCCTACACATGACCTAGAACTAGCTGCAGTGGTACACGCGTTGAAAATTTGGCGGCACTATTTGATGGGGAAGAGGACAGAGATATATACGGATCATAAGAGTTTGAAGTACATATTCACACAGCCAGATCTCAACCTCAGACAAAGGAGATGGCTAGAGCTAATCAATGACTTTGATGTGGGCATCAACTATCATCCCGGGAAAGCAAACGTCGTGGCCGATGCTTTGAGTCGGAAAGTGCAGGTCAATAAGTTGAGTTTGAAGGACATGCCTGCAGAATTGAAGGACGAGGTTATAAGGCTCAATCTATGTCTAATAAATAGTGGTGAAGCCATCGCCATGGAAGTGGACTCCACACTCGAGCAAGACATACGCGAGGGCCAAAAGAATGATGCGAAGATACAAGAGATCAGACAACTCATCAAGGAAAATAAAGCTCCTGGTTTTAGAGAGGATGAACAGGGAACGGTGTGGCACGGGAAAAGGATCTGTGTGCCAGAAGTAAAGGAGATCCGTGAATTAATTTTGAAGGAGGCTCACGATTCCGACTATTCCATTCATCCTGGGAGTACGAAGATGTACCAGGACCTCAAGAGCAGGTATTGGTGGTATGGCATGAAGCGAGATGTCGCGGAACATGTTGCCCTATGTGACACATGTCAGTTGGTGAAAGCAGAACATCAACGACCCGCGGGATTGTTGCAACCACTCAAAGTGCCTGAATGGAAGTGGGAAGAAATCAGCATGGATTTTGTCGTGGGATTGCCTAGGACCCAATCCGGGTATGATTCAATATGGGTCATTATTGATAGGCTAACCAAGGTAGCTCATTTCATCCCTGTGAAAGAAAGCTACAGCGGATCCAAATTGGCAGAATTGTACATGTCAAGGATTGTGTGTTACCATGGAGTGCCAAAGAAGATAGTGTTGGACCGAGGGAAACAGTTCACCTCGAGGTTTTGGCAGAAGTTGCATGAAACCATGGGAACCCATCTGAACTTCAGCTCTGCCTATCATCCCCAAACTGACGGGCAGACGGAGAGAACCAATCAGATCCTTGAAGATATGTTAAGGGCATGTGCACTCAAAAACAATAGAAGTTGGGACAAGAACTTACCGTATGCGGAGTTTTCCTATAACAACAGCTATCAAGCTAGTATGAAGATGTCACCGTTTGAAGCTTTGTATGGAAGGAAGTGCAGAACTCCCCTATTTTGGAACCAAACAGGGGAAAGTAAAGTGTTTGGTCCAGAAGTGCTACAAGAAGCCGAGGTGAAGGTGAGGGAGATTGGCAACAACTTGAGGATAGCACAGACACGCCAGAAGAGCTATGCCGATGTACGAAGAAGAGAGCTCGTTTTCAACGTGGGAGACTATGTTTATCTCAAGGTGTCCCCTATCAGAGGACTTCGTCGGTTCAAGGTGAAAGGGAAGTTGTCACCTCGATACATCGGACCCTTTCAAGTTTTGGAAAGGAAAGGCGAAGTGGCGTACCAACTAGAGTTACCGGTTCATCTATCGGACGTGCACGATGTATTCCATGTGTCACAACTCAAGAAATGTCTGAGGACGCCTGAAGAGGTGTTACCCATGAATGAAGTGGATGTAGCTGAGGATTTGTCTTATGCCGAGCAACCATACAATATTTTGGAGACGATGGAACGCCTCACCAGAAACAAGAGAATCCGGATGTGCAAGGTGCAGTGGAAGCATCACTCAGAAGAGGAAGCCACCTGGGAACGGGAAGATGAGCTCAAGGCACAATTTCCGGAATTGTTTTTTTAGAAACACCAATCTCGAGGACGAGATTTCTTTTAAGGGGGGTAGAGCTGTAACACCCCAAATTTTGATTCAAAACCCTAAACCATGTTCAGAGGGGAATTTAAAAATTTTTGGACGTGTTGCATGTTTTGCAAAAATTCAAATTCAAACTGGAATTCAAATTAGACTCAAAACAGAAAAGAAATGGAAAAAGAAAAAGAGAAAACGGGAAAAAAACGGCCAGTGGGCCGAAACCCGCCAGCCGGCCCAATTCCCCCGCGCCAGCCCGCAGCCGCGCGCCCGCGCTATCCCTCACAGACAGGTGGGACCCACCTGTCATCCCCAACCCCGCGACCCCGGACTCTCCCGCGCGCGCGCGATCTTAACCGATTGGAAACCGCGTCCCTCAGCCCGAATTCCGGTCCCAGAAGAATCAAACTCGATCACAACTGACCCACCGCCCTTCCCCGGCTATAAAAACCCCAGCCCCGATCGGTTTTTCCCACGCGATCGCCGATTTTTACTCCGGTGAGCACCGAGACTTCGCCGGTGAATTCTGGCCGATCTAAGCTCGGAAACTCTGATCTAACTCGCTGGTCTTGATCCACCGCCTCCGGGAAGCTTTGCAGGTGCAGAAAACTCGGAGACTTACGGTGTAAACACAGCGCCGACGAGCTTCGCCGTGGTTTTGCCTCGGACCTCGCCGCCGATCACTTTCCAGGACCCCCGAGCTCAAGAAAACCCCCGAGGTGAGATCCCTGACCTCCCCTCTACCGATCTATGCCATAAGATCACAGTTCTAGGCAGAATTCTTGAGGATCCGAAACTTTCCGGCGAGATCGCCGCTTCCCGCCGCCGTGCGCCGCCGGCAGCGCCGCCCGCGCTCGATCAGAGCGACGTGGCCGCTTGTGCGCCGTTTATTTTAAATCGCACGGTAGACTTTAAAACCCCGCGTACCGGTTCGATGTTATAATCTCAGCCGTCGGTTTAAAATCGGACGGTCCACGTCAGCCCCGCGTTATAAAGACTGGAATCTTACGTGCTACCTCCTGGGGTTCTGGGGAAATAAGAGCTAGCCCCGGAAACTTCTGATCTAGCCCCTGGAACTCCAGAAAATCATGTAAATTCATTTAAAAATCAGTTTTAGCCCCTGGACTTAATAAAAATTAGGAAAAACACCTCTGATAAGTGTAGCTAGACCCCTGGAAATTATGAAAATAATATTATAGACCCCGTAATGGGGTGAGTTCATTATTTTAGCCCTGTTTAGTATTTAATTTAGAAAATTGAATATGTAACTAGTGTTTAAAAATTAAAAAGTGGGACAAACATAATTGTCAAAATTAATTAAAAACTTTCTCAGTACTTAGAAAACTTTGGAGTGAGATAAAAATATATTTTTGGGCTGAAATGAATCTGTTTCATTTATTATTCACATTTATTAGTATAGGGACACATTTTTAAGTAAAGAATAGTTATAGAAAAATAGGGAAAATAATTATGAAATAGTTTACATCAGAGGCCAAGGTCAAAATATGTTATTAAATTATTTAGGACCAGAACCTATACTGTTTAGATGATGTGTATTACTAATTTCATAATAAAATACACAATTATGCATAGGAATATAACTCTGAAAATATAGCAACTAGTAAATGATAAATGGAGTTTTTAAAGTCTAAAGAGTTCAGTTTAGGGTTGGTAGAAATTATGAAGGCACATATGGGGAAGAAAAATACTTTTCATACACACTTGGTAGTAAAAAGGTATAGTAGTTGAATATAAGAAATTTATTGGAAACCCATATAAATAGTATGTAAGTATATATGTGGACACAAAAGTAGGAATCATATACACCTGGTTAAAAGTGCATGCAAGCCATAACTCAACACACATAAAGTAACCACAACACATATAATGGTAAAGAACTTTTATAAATGTGAATGTGTGGTTTGTATGAAGTAGAAGTGTGAACTATGTCTTATGGTTGTTGTTTTTCTTTTGCTATGTGTGATGGTATGAAGTAGAACCTGTTCAAGAGCAAGTTATCCCTTTCCAAGATCAGGACTACCCATTTCAAGAGCAGCAAGAAGGAGGCAAGTGTCCTTGACCACTTTGATCCTATGCTAGGATGTGTAGATAGAATTATTTGCATTGTCAAATGAAATATGAAACCCATGCTAGGAAGTTTCCCTAGAATTGCATTACCTTGTTTCCTTGTAGCTTGGGTTGGTATTTATTTTGACATGTCATTTATTTACATGCATATGCTTAGCCATGCTTAGAATGGGATATTTGGGATATGAAATCATCAGTTTATTATACCATACTCTTGAATGAGCTATTGAGAGTTATGTAGAGGTAGGGATCAAGGCAAGTTGGATGTTTTGGTTGTGTGCTGGGTGCACGAGACTTGGGTTTGGGTTTAGTACTTGCCTGGATCCTAAGGACCGGTTCATGGAGCATGTAACCCGGCTTTACAGTGCCAACCACATGCTGAGATGGGGCAGCTTGGCCAATCAATTAGGTGTATCCCCGGCGTAGTATGGGTGTGTTGGATGGTGCGGGGAATAGGTGTCAGCTGGACTACCATATGAACCGCAAGGCTCAAGAGGGGGCCACTGCAGCGGGGTTGGAGCCTCTTGTATGCTGTTAGGGGTGAAACCTCAGTGGGCCCACGCTCGTCGGGAATCCCTTTGTAAAGGCTTCGTAGTGATCTCCTGGCTGCACACCTGGGAAGTGTGAATGTGGATCGTAGCCACTGGCATAATGGAGGTTCTTTTAGTCCACTCGGCAACGGGGGATGAAATCACTACATGTGGGTACAGTGGTACAAACTCTGCAGAGTCAAAACTGTCTTGACAGCCGTGCTCACGGTCAAGAGCGGCCTGGACTTATTCATGATTAGAGGATTGATGGTTTTGGAAGTTAAGCAGGGAGCTTAACATTGGAAATGATGATTATGGTTATTGGATTATGATGATGGGATGGGAGATTGGGACCATTTCACCTGTGTAGTAATGTAGGTGCTTAATAAGCTAAGGTGATAGGTATTAATTGCGTAGTGCTTTAACCATGAGTTCAACCTCTCCTTGTTCTAGCCATGCATGATAAAATTTTCCCACACTTGCTGAGTACCATCGGTACTCAACCTTGCATATTTGTTGGTTTATATTGCTGCTCAGGTCAAGATAATGAGGTGGTGTATAATGACCAAGATTTTGGACCCGAGGAAGGTTTTTAGGTTCATGAAGACCCCCGGGCAACGCCTGTGATGGAGCCCTAAAGAATAATATTCCGCTGCTAGTTTATTTACTTGTGATGAACTTATTATTGTCCATCGAGACATTTACTATGTAAGACTTACTTATATTCGACACCTGGCTTGTAATAAATGATGCTTCACTATTTGTCATCACATGTATGAGAAAATGATCCTGGCATACATGTGATATTCACTTGGTTGTTCTTCGGAAAAACCGGGTGTGACAGCCGAGCAACCATCCAAGATTTTGGAGACAATGGAACACCTCACAAGAAATAACAGAATCCGGATGTGCAAGGTGCAGTGGAAGCATCACTCGGAAGAGGAGGCCACATGGGAGCGAGAAGACGAACTTAAGGCACAGTTTCCGGAATTGTTTTCTTAGAACCACCAATCTCGAGGACGAGATTTCTATTAAGGGGGGTAGAGCTGTAACACCCCAAAATCCTGTTAAGAGGGGAATTTAAAATTTTTTGGACGTATTGCATGGGCTGCAGAAATTCAAATTTAGTTGGAATTCAAATTCAAATCAGAAAAGAAATGGAAAAAGGAAAAGAAAAACAGAAAAAAACCAGCCAGTGGGCCGAAACCCATCAGCCGGCCCACCCCACCCCACGCCAGCCCGCAGCCGCGCGCCCCGTTCCCTTTCTCGCTGACGTGTGGGGCCCCCATCCTTCTTCCTCCTCGCGCTCGGCCGGCCGGGACTCTTCTCTCCTCCGAATCAAAACCGCCCCGGATACTCGCATATCCCAGCCAAATTTCGGTTCTGGACGACGCAAACTCGATCACAACCGAACGCCGCCCTTCCCCGGCTATATAAACATCGGCATCTTCCCGATTTTCACCCACGATCAGCCGTTTTTCCTTCCGGTGAGAACCCAAGTTTCTCCAGCCAATTTCGCTCGATCTTCGCTCGGGATTTCTGATCTAACGCGCTGATCTTGATCCACCGCCTCCGGGGAATCACGCAGGTGCAGAAAACTCGGTGGTTTGCGCTTCAAACATAGCGCCGACGAGCCTCGCTGTGAATTCACCTCAGACCTCGTCGCGGACCGCTTTCCAGGACCTCCGAGCTCAAGAAAACCCCCGAGGTGAGATCCCCGACCTCCCCTCCATCGATCTAAGCTATGAAATCCCAGTTTTAGGAAGAATTGACGAAGATCCGAAGCTCTCCAGCGAGATCGCCGCCTTCCGCCGCCGCGCGCCGCCGGGCAGCGCCGCCCGCGCTCGATCAGAGCGACGTGGCCGCTAGCGCGCCGTCTATTTTAAATCGCACGGTAGAATTTAAATCCCCGCGTACCGGTTCGGCGTTATAATCTCAGCTGTCTGTTTTAAATCGGACGGTCCAAGTCAGCCCCGCATTATAAAGGCCGGTATTCTTACGCGCTACCCACTGGGGTTCTCGGAAAATACGAGCTAGCCCCGGAAACTTCTGATCTAGCCCCTGGAACTTCAGAAATTCATGTAAATTCAATTAAAAATCATTAGCCCCCTGGACTAAATAAAAATTAGCAATAACCCTCTGTTATGTGTAGTTAGACCCCTGGAAATTTATAAAATAATATAATAGACCCTTTGATGGGGTAAGTTTGCCTTTTAATCTAATATAATATTAAATTTAGGAATTTGACTCTGTAATTAAGATTTAAATTTAAAAAGGGTGAGGCACACACATTGTAAATTCAATCTTAAACTCTACTAACAATTGGGAAGCTTTAGAATGAGCTAAAAATAAATTTTAGGCTGAAATGAAATCTGTTTGGGTGTGTTCATGTTTATTAGATATAGAAACACATTTTTAGGCTAGGAAATAATTCTGAAAATTGCTAAAATAAATGTAAAATAGTTCACATCAGAGGAGAAGTTCAAAATATATTATTTAATATTTTAGGTCAGAACCTATTCTGTTTAGATGATGTGTCTTATTATTTTCATAATAAAGTTCACAACTAGGTATAGAAAGTAAATCTTAAAATATAGGAAAATAGGTATACATAACTAGAAAATGATAAATGAAATCTCCAAAATCCAAAGATTTCAGTTTAGGATTTGGTAGAAGGTCTGAAAACACATTTAGAGTAGGAAAATACCTTCCATGCATACTTGGTAGCTAAAATGTGTATCAATTGAATATAAGGAATTTATTTACATTGGAAATTCATATATAGTATGCAAACATAAATATGAATACAAAAGTAGAAATCATATGCACATGTTTAAAAGTGCATGTAAGCCCAAAATCAACACACATAGAGTAACCAAAACACATAGAAATGTGAATGGTTTTCATAAATGTGAATGTGTGGTTTGTATGAAGTGGAAGTGTGAACTATGTCTTATGGATTGTTGTTTTCTTTGCTATGTGTGATGGTATGAGTAGAACCTGCTCCAGAGCAAGTTTTTCCCTTCCAAGAACAAGACTTTCCATTCCCAGAGCAGCAGGAAGAAGGCAAGTGTCCTTGACAACTTTGATCCTATGCTAGGATATGTAGATAGAATTATTTGCATTGTCAATTGAAATATGAAACCCATGCTAGGAAGTTTCCCTAGAATTGCATTATCTTGTTTCCTTGTAGCCTGGGATTGGGATTTATTTTATCATATCATATATTTACATGCTTATGCTTAGCCATGCTTAGAATGGGATAATTGGGATATGAGATCATCAGTTTATTTACCATACTCTTGAATGAGATGTTATGAGTTATGTAGAGGTAGGGATCAAGGCAAGTTGAATGATTTAGTTGGTGCTGGATGCACGAGGCTCGGGTTTGTGTTTAGTACTTGACTGGATCCTAAGGACCGGTTCATGGAGCATGTAACCTGGCTTTACCGTGCCAACCACATGCTGAGATGGGGCAGCTTGGCCAATTAATTAGATGTATCCCCGGCGTAGTATGGGTGTGTTGGATGGTGCGGGGAATAGGTGTCAGCTGGACTACCATATGAACCGCAAGGCTCAAGAGGGGGCCAATGCAGCGGGGTTGGAGCCTCTTGTATGCTGTTAGGGGTGAAACCTAAGTGGGCCCATGCTCGTCGGGAATCCCTTTGTAAAGGCTTCGTAGTGATCTTCTGGCTACACACCTGGGAAGTGTGAATGTGGTTCGTAGCCACTGGCATAATGGAGGTACAGTGGGTACAGTGGTACAAACTCTACAGAGTCAAAACTGTCATGACAGCTGTGCTCACGGTCAAGAGCGGCTTGGACTTATTCATGATTAGAGGATGATGGATTTGGAAGTTGTGGATGTTAAGCGGGGAGCTTAACATTGGAAATGATGTTATGGTTATTTGATTATGATGATGGGATGGGAGATTGGGACCATTTCACCTGTGTAGAAATGTAGGTGCTTAATAAGCTAAGGTGGTAGGCAATAATTGCGTAGTGCTTTAAGCATGAGTTCAACCTCTTCTTGTTCTAGCCATGCATGACATAACTTTCCCACACTTGCTGAGTACCATCAGTACTCAACCTTGCATATTTGTTGGTTTATATTGCTGCTCAGGTCAAGATAATGAAGTGGTGTTTAATGATCAAGACTTTGGATCCGAAGGAGGTTTCTAGGTTCATGGAGTCCCCCGGGCAACGCCTGTGACGGAGCCCACGAGAATAATTATTCCGCTGCTATTTTATGAACTTTTTATTGTCCATCAAGACATATGCTATGTAAGACTTATTTATATTCGACACCTGGCTTGTAATAAATGATGCTTCACTATTTGTCATCACATGTATGAGAAAATGATCCTGGCATACATGTGATATTCACTTGGTTGTTCTTCGGAAAAACCGGGTGTGACACACGGCTAAGTCTTGGTGGACCGGACTTGTTGAAATTGCCTAGAGGGGGGTGAATAGGCTAAAATACCTGAAATTACTTAATTAAACGAGATTAGAACTCAGAAGCCAGACTAGTCTGGCTCAGGGGCGGACTAGCCTGATCAACCCGCTGGAAAGGCCTAAAAGGCCGTACTAGTTTACCTTGGAGGCGGACTAGTCTAGTCAAACTGCCGGAAAGATCTAAAACTTGATTTTTAAGGGTTTTTTCTCCAAATTTTAGTTTAACAAAATGTGGATGAGACAACTAGCACTTCTATACAACAAGTGTGACAGAATATTAAAATGAATTGCAAGAGTGTGACGATGTATAGCGAAATAATCAAAACAAATCCTAAGCAATCTTGATCTTCAAAGAAATATACATGCAATAGAGACACTGAGGATTTTTTCCCGAGGTTTGATTCCACTCAGGAATCGACGTCCTCATTGAGGAGTCCATAAAAGACTGGGTCTAACAACCCTTTCCTCACCAAGTCACCACTAAGGCCAACCCGGTTCTTCACTATCTCAAGGGTGAACTTACAAAGTTTTGGGGCTGTTCACAATCCAAGGCTCCCACTTGATCACTTCCACAAACTTCCCAGGTCTCACAAGCCACAGATCACACCAAGTGCAAGAGATCACTCCAAGAGCCTAAACGTGAAGTTCTTCCTTCTCCTCTTCTCACACACCCAAATTCACTTAAGAATTGGCTCTAGAGGTTGAGTAGGCAAGAGAGAAGGATTAGGGGGCCTCTTGGATCGTTGTGGCGGCACTAGGGTTCCAGGTTTGTTTAAATGACGCCGGGGCATCTCCTTCTATAGAAGTCCCGAAGCCAGCCGTTGCCACCTACCGAAAGTCCGGACTAGTCCGCCTCACACTGGACTAGTCCGATCTCACACAGGAACTATTTGTCCGGGTGAGAACGGACAAGTCTGGAGGACCCGGACTAGTCCGGCCACTAAGGCGGATAAGTCCGGTCCACCAAGACTTAGCCGTGGGAGCTCTCATCTCACACCCATACGGACTAGTCCGCTTTATAACGGACTAGCCCGAACTCACACAGGAACTCTTAGTCCGTGTGAAAATGGACAAGTCTGGCTAGCCCGGACTAGTCCGGCCACTCAGGCGGATAAGTCCAGTCTACCAGGACTTAGCCCTAGAAACACTCTCACCTAGAGAGAAACGGACTAGTCCGTCCAAAACGGACAGGTCCGATCTCAGTCAAGAACTCTTAGTCCGCCCTAAAACGGACTAAGCCGTAGGACTTCCGGACTAGTCCGACCTCTTCCCCCGGACAAGTCCGGCCTGCCCAACTTTACCTCTCTACCTATCTCCACTAAGGATTTGACACTTCTAACGCTTTGAGCTCTCTTCTATGATCTCAATGCACTTGACACACACACTCTTTCTTTTACACGGCTAGCCTACTAAGGACTCAAGTGAAACCCTAATTTCTACTCTTTGAGTCTTCGACGCTGTTCTTCATCTTTTTCCTTATTTTGAGAGTTTAGGTGCCCGCCTTGGAAATGTCCTGTGCTTATGATCATCTCAGCTCATTAGTCTCTTAATTTGTCATTATTAATCATCCAAAACCCACGGGGATACCTAGATGCACTTACAACAGTAGTGGTAAACTTGAGACACTTCTGCAGCTGGGACACGTGTCCCGCAGGACCGGACCTCATCCCTTCCACAGGGGTGAGCTCCGGTGGCGACACGTGTCCCACGGGGCCAGACCTCATCCCTTCCACAGGGGTGAGCTCCGGTGGCGACACGTGTCTCGCAGGGCCGCACTAGTCCGGGTTCGGTGTCCGGACAAGTCCGTTTGACGGACCAGAGCCGTACTTCTCTGGGGCCGGACTTGTTCGGCCTCATAGGCGGACTAGTTCGGCTACAAGCTAAAATTCATATAATTTGAGTTTTAGTTCAAGATTATGATCCTTTTGGACAAGTTTCTACAAATATCTTTGGCAAACATGGTCAGTAAGCATACATCAAACAAACAGTGACCATATTTGACAAAGGGTCCTTTTAAACATAGTTTACATAGAGTAAGAGAAATTAGGGTAGTATGTTGAAAACATGCAGTTTTTGAAATTTATAAACAAGCAACAACCAGATGTGCACACTTCAAGCAACATTTCGAGAATCTAGGATATTCAGTTCACTCCTCAGGTCACAAAAGTGTTTCTCATCAAGGGGTTTTGTGAAGATGTCCGCCAATTGCTTTTCACTCCTAACATGATAGATAATGATATCTCCCTTGATAGAGTGAACTCCCAAGAAATGGTGACGGATATCAATATGTTTGGTTCTAGAATGCTCCACGGGATTTTGAGCAATCTTGATGGCACTGTCATTGTCACATAGGAATGGAATATGGCTCAAAGTGTAACCATAGTCCCTAAGAGTTTGTCGCATCCATAGGAGTTGTGCACAACAACTTCTGGCTGTGACGTACTCCGCTTCGGCTGTGGATAGGGCAATGGAGTTTTGTTTCTTTGAAGACCACGAAACCAAGGACCTACCAAGAAATTGATAAGTCCCTGATGTGCTCTTCCTATCCACCTTACAACCGGCATAATCGGCATCGGAGTATCCAATGAGATTGAACTTAGATCCCTTGGGATACCAAAGTCCTAGGTTAGGAGTGTAAACCAAATATCTAAGAATTCGCTTAACGGCCGTCAAGTGGCACTCCTTAGGAGCTGCTTGGAACCGTGGACACATACACACACTAAGCATTATGTCAGGCCTAGATGCACAAAGGTAAAGTAAAGAGCCTATCATGGAACGAAATACCTTTTGGTCCACACTTGGACCATCGTCATTAAGGTCAAGATGTTCGTTTATTCCCATGGGAGTCTTGATGGGTTTGGCTTTGTCCATGTCGAACCTCTTAAGTATGTCTTGAGTATACTTGGTTTAACTTATGAATGTTCCTTCCTTGAGTGGTTTGACTTGGAATCCTAGGAAGAACTTCAATTTCCCCATCATTGACATCTCGAACCTTACAGTCGTTATCTTTGAAAACTCATCAAAAAAAAGATTTGTTAGTAGAACCAAATATAATGTCATCGACATATATTTGGCACACAAATAAATCATCGTTAAAATTCTTAGTGAAGAGTGTATAGTCTGCTTTTCCTATCCTAGAACCACTTTTAATAAGAAAATCTATAAGACACTCATACCAAGCTCTGGGAGCTTGTTTGAGGCCACAGAGGGCTTTCCGAAGTTTAAAGACATGGTTAGGATACTTATCTTCCTCAAATCCGGGTGGTTGCTCCACGTAAACTTCCTCCTTGATTGGACCATTGAGGAAAGCGCTTTTCACATCCATTTGGTATAGCCTGAAATCATGGTGAGTTGCAAAAGCAAGCAAGATACGAAGTGATTCAAGCCTAGCTACGGGAGCAAAAGTGTCATCATAATCCAGACCTTCTACTTGTGCATATCCCTTTGTAACAATTCTTACCTTGTTTCTTGTTACAACCCCATACTCGTCTTGCTTGTTGCGGAATACCCACTTGGTTCCCACAACATTTGTGTTGGGTCGCTTTACAAGTTCCCACACTTGATTTCTTTCAAAATTATTGAATTCCTCTTTCATGGCCACCACCCAATCTGGATCTTGTAGTGCTTCTTCTACCTTGCAGGGCTCCAAAGAGGAACCAAAAGAGTAATGTTTACAAAAATTAGCCATTCGAGAGCGAGTGGTCACCCCTTTGGAGATATCTCCTAGTATGTTGTCGATGGGATGATCCTGTTGAACACTTTGGTGCACTCTTGTATGAGGTGGTTGAACTTCTTGATCTTCATCTTCATTGTCACTCTTTTCTTCATCTCCTCCTTGATCCAATCCTCTATCTTGACATTGATCGTTTTGATCTTGTTGAGGTTGGCCTTGCTCATCTTGAGCTTGATAATGGGAGGGAGACATATTTTTGTTTTTTGGATGATCATTTGAGTCTTGAGGAAAAATTTCTCCAAGTGCAATCCTTTTAAGTGCTTCTTGTGGAGCCTCTTCTTTATCTAGCACACTTTGATCAACTTGCTCCACTTGGGAGCCATTAGTCTCATCAAACACTACGTCTCTCGCTATTTCCACAATTCCGGAAGTTTGGTTGAAAACACGATAGGTGTAGGTGTTTGAGTCATTACCAAGCAAGAAACCTTCATCGGACTTTGAAGCAAACTTCGAAGTCCTAGGCTTCCTGTTGAGAATATAACACTTGCTCCCAAAGACCCGAAAATATGAGATGTTTGGTTTGTTACTGGTTAGAAGTTTGTAAGACGTCTTCTTCAAAAGTCGATGAAGATACAACCGGTTTATGGCATGGCAAGCGGTGCTAACCGCTTCCGCCCAAAACTGGTCCGACGTCTTGTACTCATCAAGCATGGTTCTTGCCATTTCAATGAGAGTTCTATTCTTCCTCTCAGCAACCCGATTTTGTTGAGGGGAGTAAGGGGCTGAAAACTCATGCTTGATGCCTTCTTCATCCAAGTACTCTTCCACTTGAGTGTTCTTAATCTCGGTACCGTTATCGCTCCTTATGTTCTTAATTCTTAAGGAGAACTCGTTTTGAGCTCTTCTCAAGAATTTATTGAGCACACCTTGAGTTTCTCCTTTGTCATGCAAAAAGAACAACTGAGTGAAACGAGAATAATCATCTACAACAACAAGACCATATTTGTTACCGCCGATGCTTATGTAGGCGATTGGGCTGAAAAGATCCATGTGAAGTAGCTCCAAGGGTCTTGTGGTCGTCATGACATTTTTGGATGGATGTTGATCTCCAACTTGCTTTCCGGCTTGACAAGCAATACATGGTCTGTTCTTATCAAAAACAACATTTTTCAAGCCTCGAATGTGTTCTCCCTTGAGAAGTTTTTGCAAGTTCCTCATCCCAACATGGGCTAGCCTTCTATGCCAAAGCCATCCCATGTTAGTCTTTGCCATTAAGCACGTGTCAAGTTGAGCTTTATCCGTGGTAAAATCCACAAGGTAAAGCTTTCCCTTGAGCACGCCCTTAAAGGCGATTGAGTCATTGCTTCTTCTCAAGGAAGCCACACCCTCGTTAGTGAAAATACAATTATGACCTTTATCACATAGTTGGGATATGGATAGAAGGTTATAATCAAGAGAGTCAACATGCAAAACATTTGGGAGAGTATGATGGGGAGAGATAGCAATTTTACCGGTGCCAAGAGTTTTCCCTTGGCTATTGTCCACAAAATATATTCCTGCACTTGGATCTTCGTTTTCCTCATATTCAACAAACATCCTTCTCTCTCCGGTCATATGGTTTGTGCATCCACTGTCAAGCACCCATTTTGATCCATCGGAGGAGTATGCCTACAAAATAGAGTTGTGCCTTACCTTTTGGTACCCAAGCGGGGTTGGGTCCTTTCATGTTAGTCAAGAGGCACTTGGGCACCAACACAAAAGGTTTTGGACTCTTGTAGAGTGGCCCAACATACCTAGCATAGATCTTTCCCAATTTGTTTCTCAATAAAACATATGAGGCATCAAAATCATGAAACAAGGATGAGGTTTATTTTTAGGCATGTTAGATGAGTTTGCAATGTTCTTTACATTTTCTTTGTTGGATGAACCTTCCTTGACAAAAACAATCAAGTCTTTTCTCTTCTTGGGAGTTTTATCATGTTGCCTCCACTCCCGATAATAGCCAAGACCATCTTTGACATGTGGAGGTCTTACATTGGTATATGCACTTAGTGCATATACCACTTTTTCCTTGTCAAAGATACCACCTTTCGGTGACTGCTTGTTTTGTGCCAACTTAAGTTCATCTTTGAGTTTTAGGATTAAGTTTGAGCACTTGCAAGTTTGAGTTTCTTCAGAAGATTTCATTGAGGAGGGTGGAATCATAAAGGAAAAAGGTGCATTGATCTTGAGAGACTCAACTTGTGTTTCAAGGATCTTGTTGACTTTTGTCAAGTTAACAATTTCATCCTTGAGCACAATAGTTGTGTCCTCAAGATTTGAGCAAGTTTCCTTGCTCAAAGCGAGTTCACGCTCAAGTGCCTTGCTTCTTTCCCTTTCAACCTCAAGGAGCTCTTCAAGCTCATGACATCTCTCCTTTTCAAGAATGAGTATGTCTTCTTGACGGTTGATGAGTTCATCCTTCTCAAAGATTTCTTCCGACAACAATCTCATCTTTTTCAAGGTGCTCCTACTTAGATCCTTAAGCATGGATTCATTTTCACTACTACTATCAAAGCTATCAAGTGAAGAGGTAGAGGAGGATGGTTTAGATTTAACCTTTCTTCTTCCCTCCTTAGCCATGAGACATGTAGACTTGAAGTCTTCAATTTTTGAGAAGAGCTTGCTCCTTCCAATGGCAAGTGTTGCCACTTTCTCTTCATCCTCGGAGGATGAGTCTTCTTTTGAGTCCCATTCCTTCCCAAGGTGAGCATGTCCTGATGGCTTCTTCTTCTTGAAGAATTTCTTCTCTTTAGACTTGCCATCTTTCTTCTTCTTACTCTCTTCATATGGACAATCCACAATGAAGTATCCATATTCACCACAGTTGTAGCATGCTCTTTTCGTCTTGGGCTTGGACCTTTCCTTGTTCTTGTTCTCATAATGGTTACTCCCCTTCCTTCATCTCATCATCCTCTTGAATTTGTTGATGAAGAGCGCCTCTTCTTCATCGGTGTCGAGACCTTCGTCATCACTTGCTTCAATGTCTTGTGATGAGGATATTGCTTTGAAAGCAACATCTTTCTTATTTGAGGAGGCGAGCCTTTGGAGGTCGCTATAGAACATGGCTTACTTCTCCATCATCTCGTTGTTGATGATTCTTCCAAGCACATCCTCCGGGGTCATTTGATCATATCCCGGGCTCTCACGGATCAAGGCGCAAAGAGCAATGTTTCGAGGCATGAATGTCCGAAGCATCCTCTTCACCACCTCATGATCCGTCCACCGGGTGCATCCATAAGATCGGATCTTGTTGACGAGGATCTTGAGATGGTTGTACATGTCTTGAGGGGATTCACCATCCATGATGGTGAACCTCCCAAGCTCTCCTTCCATCATCTCGATCTTGGCTTCCCTAATGACTCGTTTTCCTTCATGCGCTGTCTTGAGTGTGTCCCATATGTCTTTGGACACCTCCAATCCATCGACTCGGTTGAACTCTTCTCGAGTCAAGGATGAGGTGATGACCCCAACTGCTTCAGCATTGCGAAGTAGAATGGCTTGCTCCGGGGTAACGTCTTCTTCATTCCTTGGAAGATGGACACCTGTTAAGAAAATTTGCCACAAGCTAGGGTTTAAGGATCTTAGATTCATCTCCATATTATGCTTCCACATTGAGTAACCATTTCCATCGAATTGAGTTGGTTTGCCAAGAGGAATAGATAAGTAATGATTGTTAGAAGTTAATCGTTCATAGTTGAAAGGATATTGGGAGTAGTCCAGTTGACCACTCCTTTCTTGATCCTTCGACTTCATCTTCTTTTTACTTGAGTGACCTAGCTTCTCGCAAAGTCGTGCCTTGAGCTGGCGAGCTTCTTCGTCGTCACTTGAGTGGTCTTTCAGCACATCAGCATCCTTTTTCTTGTCATATGTGTTTTCGCCTTGCGACGTCAGCGGAATCTCGTATCCCTCAGCTCTGGCCATCTTCTCTCCGAGTGGTTAGACTCTTGATGGAGAGACCTGCTCTGATACCAATTGAAATTGCCTAGAGGGGGGTGAATAGTCTAAAATACCTGAAATGACTTAATTAAACAAGATTAGACAACAAGGGACGGACTAGTCTAGCTTAGGACCGGACTAGTCCGGTCAGCTTGTTGAAAAGCCTAAAAGGGGCCAGACTAGTCTGGCTCAGGGGCGGACTAGTCTGGTCAAACTATTGGAAAGACCTAAAACTTGATTTTTATGGGTTTTCTTTCAGATTTTAGTTTAACTAAGTGTGGATAAACCAACTAGCAATCCTATATGACAAGTGTGATAGAGTATTGAAATAGATTGCAAGATTTTAATGATGTATACTCTAATAGCGAAATAATCAAAGTAAACCCTAAGCAATCTTGACATTCAAAGAAATGTAAATGCAAGAGAGACGCCAAGAAATTTTTTCCCGAGGTTTGATTCCACTCAAGAATCTACGTCTCCGTTGAGGAGTCCACAAAGGACCGGGTTTAACAACCCTTTCCTTACCAAGTCGCCACTAAGGCCAACCCGGTTCTTCACTATCTCAGGGGTGAACTTACAAAGTTTTGGGGCTGCTCACAATCCGAGGCTCCCACTTGATCACTTCCACAAACTTCATAGATCTCACAAGCCACAGATCACACAAAGTGCACGAGATCACTCCAAGAGCCTAAACGCGAAGTTCTTCCTTCTCCTCTTCTCACACGCCCAAATTGACTCAAGATTTGGTTCAAGAGGGAGATTTCCTTCTCCTCTTCTTGGAGAGGATCTAGGAAGGCTGTGGTGACGCTAGGGTTCCAGAGTGTTTTAAATGAAGTCGGGGCATCTCCTTTTATAGAGGTCCCGAAGCCAACCGTTGCCACCTACCAAAAGTCCGGACTAGTCCGCCTTACAACGGACTAGTCTTATCTCACACAGGAACTCTTTGTCTTGGTGAGAACGGACAAGTCTGGAGGACCCGGACGAGTCCGACCACTCAGGTGGACAAGTGTAAGTGCATCTAGGCATCCCCGTGGGTTTTGGATGATTGATGACGACAAATTAAGAGACTAATGAGCTGAGATGATCATAAGCACAGGACATTTCCAAGGCGGGCACCTAAACTCTCAATAAAAGGAAAAAGATGAAGATTGGCGTCGAACACTCGAAGAGTAGAAATTATGGTTTCACTTGAGTCTTTAGTAGGCTAGCCGTGTAAAAGAAAGAGTGTGTGTCAAGTGCATTGAGATCATAGAAGAGAGCTCAAAGCGTTAGAGGTGTCAAATCCTTAGTGGAGAGAGGTAGAGAGGTAAAGTTGGGCTGGCCAGACTTGTTCGGGGGAAGAGGCCAGACTAGTCTGGAAGTACTACGGCTTAGTCCGTTTTAGGGCGGACTAAGAGTTCCTGACTGAGATTGGACCTATCCGTTTTGGACGGACTAGTCCGTTTCTATCTAGGTGAGAGTTTTTCTAGGCTAAGTCCTGGTAGACCGGACTTATCCGCCTGAGTGGCCGGACTAGTCCGGGCTAGCCAGACTTGTCCATTTTCACACGGACTAAGAGTTCCTGTGTGAGTTCGGGCTAGTCCGTTCTAAGGCGGACTAGTCCGTATGGATGTGAGATGAGAGCTCCCACGGCTAAGTCTTGGTGGACCGGACTTATCTGCCTTAGTGGTCGGACTAGTCCGGGTCCTCCACACTTGTCCGTTCTCACCCGGACAAATAGTTCCTGTGTGAGATCGGACTAGTCCGGTGTGAGGCGGACTAGTCTGGACTTTCGGTAGGTGGCAACGGCTGGCTTCGGGACTTCTATAAAAGGATATGCCCTGACATCATTTAAACAAACCTAGAACCCTAGCGCCGCCACAGCGATCCAAGAACCCCCATAATCCTTCTCTCTTGCCTACTCACCCTCTAGAGCCAATTCTTAAGTGAATTTGGGTGTGTGAGAAGAGGAGAAGGAAGAACTTTGCGTTAGGCTCTTGGAGTGATCTCGTGCACTTGGTGTGATCTGTGGCTTGTGGGATCTGTGAAGTTTGTGGAAGTGATCAAGTGGGAGCTTTGGATTATGAGCAGCCCCAAAACTTTATAAGTTCACCCTTGAGGTGAAGAACCGGGTTGGCCTTAGTGGCGACTTGGTGAGGAAAGGGTTGTTAGACCCGGTGCGGACTCCTCAACAGGGATGTAGATTCCTGAGTGGAATCGAATCTCGGGAAAAAATCCTCAGTGTCTCTCTTGCATGTACATTTCCTTGAAGATCAAGATTGCTTAGGGTTTGTTTTAATTATTTCACTATACATCGTCACACTCTTGCAATTCATTTTAATATTCTGTCACACTTGTCGTATAGAAGTGCTAGTTGTCTCATCCACACTTGTTAAACTAAAATTTGGAGAAAAACCCTTAAAAATCAAGTTTTAGATCTTTCCGGCAGTTTGACCAGACTAGTCCGCCTCCAAGGAAGACTAGTACGACATTTTAGGCCTTTCCAGCAAGTTGATCGGACTAGTCCGCCCCTGAGCAGACTAGTCCGACTCCTGAGTTCTAAGCTCGTTTAATTAAGTCATTTCAGGTATTTTAGCCTATTCACCCCCTCTAGGAAATTTCAATTGGTATCAGAACAGATCTCTCCATCAAGAGTCTAACCACTCGGAGAGAAGATGGCCAGTGTGGAGGAATACGAGATTCCGTCGACATCACAAGGTGACAACACATATGACAAGAAAAAGGACACGGATGTGCTGCAAGACCACTCGAGTGACGATGAAGAAGTTCGCCATCTCAAGGAACGAGTTCGCGAGAAGCTAGGTCACTCAAGTAAAGGACCGGGTTTAACAACCCTCTTGAACCAAATCTTGAGTCAATTTGGGCGTGTGAGAAGAGGAGAAGGAAGAACTTCGCGTTTAGGCTCTTGGAGTGATCTCGTGCACTTTGTGTGATCTGTGGCTTGTGAGATCTATGAAGTTTGTGGAAGTGATCAAGTGGGAGCCTCGGATTGTGAGCAGCCCCAAAACTTTGTAAGTTCACCCCTGAGATAGTGAAGAACCGGGTTGGCCTTAGTGGCGACTTGGTAAGGAAAGGGTTGTTAAACCCGGTCCTTTGTGGACTCCTCAACGGAGACGTAGATTCTTGAGTGGAATCAAACCTCGGGAAAAAATTTCTTGGCGTCTCTCTTGCATTTACATTTCTTTGAATGTCAAGATTGCTTAGGGTTTACTTTGATTATTTCGCTATTAGAGTATACATCATTAAAATCTTGCAATCTATTTCAATACTCTATCACACTTGTCATATAGGATTGCTAGTTGGTTTATCCACACTTAGTTAAACTAAAATCTGAAAGAAAACCCATAAAAATCAAGTTTTAGGTCTTTCCAATAGTTTGACCAGACTAGTCCGCCCCTGAGCCAGACTAGTCTGGCCCCTTTTAGGCTTTTCAACAAGCTGACCGGACTAGTCCGGTCCTAAGCTAGACTAGTCCGTCCCTTGTTGTCTAATCTTGTTTAATTAAGTCATTTCAGGTATTTTAGACTATTCACCCCCCTCTAGGCAATTTCAATTGGTATCAGAGCAGGTCTCTCCATCAAGAGTCTAACCACTCGGAGAGAAGATGGCCAGAGCTGAGGGATACGAGATTCCGCTGACGTCGCAAGGCGAAAACACATATGACAAGAAAAAGGATGCTGATGTGCTGAAAGACCACTCAAGTGACGACGAAGAAGCTCGCCAGCTCAAGGCACGACTTTGCGAGAAGCTAGGTCACTCAAGTAAAAAGAAGATGAAGTCGAAGGATCAAGAAAGGAGTGGTCAACTGGACTACTCCCAATATCCTTTCAACTATGAACGATTAACTTCTAACAATCATTACTTATCTATTCCTCTTGGCAAACCAACTCAATTCGATGGAAATGGTTACTCAATGTGGAAGCATAATATGGAGATGAATCTAAGATCCTTAAACCCTAGCTTGTGGCAAATTTTCTTAACAGGTGTCCATCTTCCAAGGAATGAAGAAGACGTTACCCCGGAGCAAGCCATTCTACTTCGCAATGCTGAAGCAGTTGGGGTCATCACCTCATCCTTGACTCGAGAAGAGTTCAACCGAGTCGATGGATTGGAGGTGTCCAAAGACATATGGGACACATTCAAGACGGCGCATGAAGGCAACTGAGTCATTAGAGAGGCCAAGATTGAGATGATGGAAGGAGAGCTTGGGAGGTTCACCATCATGGATGGTGAGTCCCCTCAATACATGTACAACCGTCTCAAGGTCCTCGTCAACAAGATCCGATCTTATGGATGCACCCGTTGGACGGATCATGAGGTGGTGAAGAGGATGCTTCGGGCATTCATCGAAACATTCCTCTTTGCTCTTTGATCCGTGAGAGCCCTGGATATGCTCAAATGACCCCAAAGGAAGTGCTTGGAAGAATCATCAACAACGAGATGATGGAGAAGGAAGCCATGTTCTACAACGACCTCCAAAGACTCGCCTCACAAGACTTCAAAGCAAGTGATGATGAGGGTCTCCACACCGATGAAGAAGAGGCGCTCTTTATCAACAAATTCAAGAGGATGATGAGAAGAAGGAAGGGGAGCAACCATTATGAGAACAAGAACAAGGAAAGGTCCAAGCCCAAGACAAAAAGAGCATGCCACAACTGTGGTGAATATGGACACTTCATTGTGGATTGTCCATATGAAGAGAGTAAGAAGAAGAGGGATGGCAAGTCCCAAGAGAAGAAATTCTTCAAGAAGAAGAAGCCATCAGGACATGCTCACCTTGGGAAGGAATGGGAATCAAATGAAGACTCATCCTCCGAGGATGAAGAGAAAGTGGCAACACTTGCCATTGGAAGGAGCAAGCTCTTCCCAAACCTTGAAGACTTCAAGTCTACATGTCTCATGGATAAGGAGGGAAGGAGAAAGGTTAAATCTAAACCATCCTCCTCTACCTTTTCACTTGATAGCTTTGATAGTAGTAGTGAAAATGAATCCATGCTTAAGGATCTAAGTAGGAGCACCTTGAAAAAGATGAGATTGTTGTCGAAGAAATCTTTGAGAAGGATGAACTCATCAACCGTCAAGAAGACATACTCATTCTTGAAAAGGAGAGATGTCATGAGCTTGAAGAGCTCCTTGAGGTTGAAAGGGAAAGAAGCAAGGCACTTGAGCGTGAACTCGCTTTGAGCAAGGAAACTTGCTCAAATCCTGAGGACACAACTATTGTGCTCAAGGATGAAATTGTTAACTTGACAAAAGTCAACAAGATCCTTGAAACGCAAGTTGAGTCTCTCAAGATCAATGCACCTTCTTCCTCTATGATTCCACCCTCCTTAAAGAAATCTTCCGAAGCAACTCAAACTTGCAAGTGCTCAAACTTAATCCTAAAACTCAAAGATGAACTCAAGTTGGCACAAAACAAGCAATCACCGAAAGGTAGGATCTTTGACAAGGAAAATTTGGCATATGCACGAAGTGCATATACCAATGTAAGACCTCCACATGTCAAAGATGGTCTTGGTTATTCTCAGGAGTGGAAGCAACATGCTAAAACTCCCAAGAAAGGGAAAGACTTGATTGTATTTGTCAAGGAGGGTTCATTCAACAAAGAAAATGTAAAAAACATTGCAAACTCATCTAACATGCCTAAAAATTAACCTCATCCTTTGTTCCATGACTTTGATGCTTCATATGTTTTATTGAGAAACAAATTTGGAAAGATCTATGCTAGGTATGTTGGGCCACTCCGCAAGAGTCCAAAACCTTGTGTGTGGGTGCCCAAGTGCCTCTTGACTAACATGAAAGGACCCAACTGCGTTTGGGTACCAAAAGGTAAGGCATAACTCTATTTTGTAGGCTTACTCCTTCGGTGGATCAAAATGGGTACTCGACAGTGGATGCACAAACCATATGACTGGAGAGAGAAGGATGTTTGTGGAATATGTGGAAAACGAAGATCCAAGTGAAGGAATATACTTTGGGGACAATAGCTAAGGGAAAATCCTTGGCACTGGTAAAATTGCTATCTCTCCTCATCATACTCTTTCAAATGTTTTGCATGTTGATTCCCTTGATTATAACCTTCTATCCATATCCCAACTATGTGATAAAGGTTATAATTGTATTTTCACTAACGAGGGTGTGACTATCTTGAGAAGAAGCAATGACTCAATCTCCTTTAGGGGCTTGCTCAAGGGAAAGCTTTATCTTATGGATTTCACCACGAACAAAGCTCAACTTGACATGTGCTTAATGGCGAAGACCAACATGGGATGTCTTTGGCATAGATGGCTAGCCCATGTTGGAATGAGGAACTTGCAAAAACTTATCAAGGGAGAACACATTCGAGGCTTGAAAAATGTTGTTTTTGATAAGGACAGGCCATGTAGTGCTTGTCAAGCCGGAAAGCAAGTTGGAGTTCAACATCCATCCAAAACTGTCATGACGACTATAAGACCTTTGGAGCTACTTCACATGGACCTCTTCGGTCCAATCGCCTACATAAGCATCGGCGGTAACAAATATGGTCTTGTTGTTGTAGATGATTATTCTCGTTTCACTTGGGTGTTCTTTTTGCATCACAAAGGCGAAACTCAAAGTGTGCTCAAGAAATTCTTGGGAAGAGCTCAAAAAGAGTTCTCCTTAAGAATGAAGAACATAAGGAGCGATAACTGCACTGAGTTCAAGAACACTCAAGTGGAAGAATACTTGGATGAAGAAGGCATCAAGCATGAGTTTTCAGCCCCCTACTCCCCTCAAGAAAACGGGGTGGCTGAAAGGAAGAATAGAATTCTTATTGAGATGGCAAGAACCATGCTTGATGAGTACAAGACGTCGGACCGGTTTTGGGCGGAAGCGGTTAACACCGCTTGCCATGCCATAAACCGGTTGTATCTTTATCGACTTTTGAAGAAGACGTCTTACGAACTTCTAACCGGTAAAACCAAACATCTCTTATTTTCGTGTCTTTGGGAGCAAGTGTTATATTCTAAACAAGAAGCCTAGGACTTCAAAATTTGCTTCAAAGTCCGATGAAGGTTTCTTGCTTGGTTATGACTCAAACACCTACGCCTATCGTGTCTTCAACAAATCCTCCGGAATTGTTGAAATAGCGAGAGACGTAGTGTTTGATGAGACTAATGGCTCACAAGTGGAGCAAGTTGATCAAAGTGTGCTAGATAGAGAAGAGGCTCCACAAGAAGCACTTAAAAGGATGGCACATGGAGACATTTTTCCTCAAGAACATTCTCAAGACTCAAATGATCACCCAACAAACGAAGATATGTCTCCCTCTCATGATCAAGCTCAAGATGAGCAAGGCCAACCTCAAAAAGATCAAAACGATCAAATTCAAGAAGGAGGATTGGATCAAGGGGGAGACGAATAAAAGAGCGACAATGAAGATGAAGATCAAAGAGTTCAACCACCTCATCCAAAAGTGCACCAAAGTGTTCAACGGGATCATCCCGTCGACAACATACTAGGAGATATCTCCAAAGGGGTGACCACTCGCTCTCGAATGGCTAACTTTTGTAAACATTACTCTTTTGTTTCCTCCTTGGAGCCCCGCAAGGTGGAAGAAGCACTACAAGATCCGGATTGGGTGGTGGCCATGCAAGAGGAACTCAATAATTTTGAAAGAAATCAAGTGTGGGAACTTGTGAAGCGACCCAACGCAAATGTTGTGGGAACCAAGTAAGTATTCCACAACAAGCAAGACGAGTATAGGGTTGTAACAAGAAACAAAGCAAGACTTGTTGCAAAGGGCTATGCGCAAGAAGGTTTGGATTATGATGAAACTTTTGCTCCCGTAGCTAGGCTTGAATCAATTCGTATTTTGCTTGCTTTTGCTACTCACCATGATTTCAAGCTATAACAAATGGATGTGAAAAGCGCTTTCCTCAACGGTCTGATCAAGGAGGAAGTGTACATGAAGCAACCACCCAGATTTGAGGACCATAAGTATCCTAACCATGTCTTTAAACTTCGGAAAGCCCTCTATGGCCTCAAACAAGCTCCTAGAGCTGGGTATGAGTGTCTTAGAGACTTTCTTTTTAAAAATGGTTTTAGGATAGGAAAGGCCGACTATACACTCTTCACTAAGCATTTTAATGATGATCTTCTTGTGCCAAATATATATCGATGAGATTATATTTGGTTCTACTAACAAAGCTTTTTGTGATGAGTTTTCAAAGATAATGACCAAAAGTTTCGAGATGTCAATGATGGAGGAATTGATGTTCTTCCTTGGATTTCAAGTCAGACAACTCAAGGAAGGAACATTCATAAGTCAAACCAAGTATACTCAAGACATACTCAAGCGGTTCGACATGGACAAAGCCAAACGCATCAACACTCGCATGGGAACCAACGGACATCTTGACCTTAATGAAGATGGTCCAAGTGTGGACCAAAAGGTATTTCGTTCCATGATAGGTTCTTTGCTTTACCTTTGTGGATCTAGGCCCGACATAATGCTTAGTGTATGTATGTGTGCACGGTTCCAAGATGCTCCTAAGGAGTTTCACTTGATGGCCGTTAAGCGGATTCTTAGATATTTGGTTCACACTCCTAACCTAGTACTTTGGTATCCCAAAGGATCCAAGTTCAATCTCATTGGATACTCCGATGCCGATTATGTCGGTTGTAAGGTAGATAGGAAGAGCACGTCAGGGACTTGCCAATTCCTTGGTAGGTCCTTGGTCTCGTGGTCTTCAAAGAAACAAAACTCCATTGCCTTATCCACAGCCGAAGCGGAGTACGTCGCAGCCGGGAGTTGTTGTGCACAACTCCTATGAATGCGAAAAACTCTTAGGGTATATGGTTACACCTTGGGCCATATTCCACTCCTATGTGACAATAAGAGTGACATCAAGATTGCTCACAATTCCGTGGAGCATTCAAGAACCAAACACATTGATATCCGTCACCATTTCCTGCGAGATCACTCTATCAAGGGGATATCGTTATCTCTCATATTAGGAGTGAGAAGCAATTGGCGGACATCTTCACAAAACCCCTTGATGAGAAACGCTTTTGTGACCTAAGGAGTGAACTGAATATCCTAGATTCTCGAAACGTAGCTTGAAGTGTGCACATCTGTTTGTTGCTTGTTTATAAACTTCAAAAATCCTTATGTTTTCAACATACTACCCTAATTTCCTTTACTCCATAAAAACTATGTTCAAAAGGATTCCTTGTCAAATATGGTCATTGTTTTGTTTGATGTATGCTTACTGACCATGTTTGCCAAAGATATTTGCAAAACTTATCCAAAAAGGATCATATTCTTGAGCTAAAATTCAAGTTATATGAATTTCAGCATACAAACGGACATCTTCACCAGACCCCTCTCTCACCTTTCATACTCTCACTTTCAACCCTCTCATGCCGAAAACGCCCCCAATTGGCGATTTTCTCTTTTCTCCACCAAAAATCTCGTAAAATCAACGGAATGGAGCCCTAAGGAGTGCGGAAATCCTTCCCCATGCTTCGTTTCTCAAGATTCGACTTCAATTTCATCACATTTGAAGTTTTGAAGAGGTATTATTGACCTAACCGAAAATCCTTTCTTTTCTTCATTCTTAGGTCTTTTGCTAGAAACATCTTCACAAATGTTGTTCCTAGTGTCAATGCGATCATAGCCTAAGAGTATTGCAACTTAATTTGAAGTTTTTGCAAAAAATTGTTAGGGTTAGGGTTCTTCCTGTATAACCGGGACTAGTCCGGGTTCGGGCGGACAAGTTCGTTCTCGGTCGGACTAGTCCGGCCCTTTAACGGACAAGTTCGGTTTACACGGTACAAACTCCAACTTTAGCCATTTTTAGTGAATTCTTTCACAATATTCCACTTCCTTGACCTCTTATCTCTTATTTCTCAGGCAATATGTTGGACTCCAAACAAAGCTCTCCTCTTCCAAGTCCCACGACCGAGGAGGCTCGACAAGCCCTTCATCGGCGCATTGCCAAAGAGAGGGCGGCAAAGGAGGCCCAAGCGGCTGAAGAAGTCGTTCGTCGAGAGGCAAGAACAAAGAACAAACATGATCTCGACGAGGAGACACAAATTACCCAAGCCGTAGAAGAATCCTTGAAGGATCAACGGAGAAAGAAAAGGGCCGAACGTGAATACCAAAGCTCCCAAGCTGCTAGTGCCTCAGAGGCCAAGAGGAAGAGGCTGGTCACTTTGGGAGATAAAGAGCGGGAAAAGGAGAAGGAGAAGGAATCCGAGGGTAGGGTTCCTCGTGATCCGAAGAAGGGCAAGGCTCCACTTCCTGAGGAGCCCAAGAATAAAAAGGCAACTGCAAAAGCACCGACAAACAAGGCAGGAGGGATAGTAATTAGGGAGAAAGGGCAACCGAAGCCCATCGGCCCTTTGAAGATGGCTGCCCCTGCTAGAGATCCAAACCGTCAGCCCAACAATACGGTATTTGTATTCAAAGGAAATGGGGCGGAGAAGGCGAGAAGGCTGAGGATGGACAACATATATGACTATGAGAAGCACACAGCCGACCCTAGGTTTTGGTGTGACTTCCATTGCGATTACTACCGCTTGGTGTACCTAGAGATGAAGACCCCAGTTGCCTAGGCTCAATGGGTAGATTGGGATTATATGGCCAAAAAGAAGCACAAAGCCTTTGATGCCGTGATTGAAGCTGCAGAACACCATGGAATCAAGAAAATCATGGGCTTCAAGTATGACTGGAACATTGAGGTGATCATACAGTTTTACACCACTGTGTACTTCTCCACCTACGGTGACCGGAAAATCACCTGGATGACTCATGGAGAGCAGTACTCAGTCACCTATGAGTGGTTTGCCCAGATACATGGTCTTGAGGAGCACTTAGACCATGAGATTATTATTTCCAACCTCAATGCAGTGGACAGGGATCAACTTGACTATATGTATCCTAGTCATGTTCCCTATGAGGCCGGGCTTACTAGGAACATCAAGCCATTCTATAGCATCCTCAACCGGATTTTGAGGAGAACTATAGCCCCTAAGGATGGAGATGTAGCGGTGATTCAAGGAATCTTAAGGCATTTCCTCCTCTTGATAGACGGTGAAGAGAAATTTAACCTTGTTGAGCATATCTATGATGACATCTTCAACATCTCTCACACTCCCAACCGCTCATGTGGATATGCACCGTACATCATATGCCTAATTGAGAAGGTGTTGGGGATTGTCTTTGTCAAGAATGTCACTCATCGACCTCTCCGTCCTCAGCTACCCCCCATTGTGCCTGAACCCTCAAGAAGGAAAAATGCTCAACCTCCTTCCTGCTCAGTGGCCCCTTCTAGCTCAACGGCTCCCCCATCTTCTCCTCCTCCGCAGTTCATGAGCGGATTCTTCAAGTGCTTCAACGCACTTTTTGCCTCTTGTCGGCATGTGTAGGTCCGGACTCGACGCATGGAGAGGCATCAGGAGAAGTATCTCAAGGTTGTATGTGACAAGCTTGAGGTACCCATGTCTCCTCCCGAAGAGAGTGATGGGGAGCTCACTCCATATCCAGAGTTCACCGCTGATGAGTTCGCCTAGTTCAGGGAAGATGGAAGCTCCTCCAAGGCCGTGCCTCCATCCACCACCGCCGACGACGAGGAAGAGTATACGGAGGCTACGGAGAGTGATGAAAACAGCGATGAAGAAGAATACGAAGAAGATGACGAGTAGACTTAGGCGTATCCTCTTCCCTCTTCTCCTTTTTGGTGCCTTGATGCCAAAGGGGGAGAGATGGGAAAAGGA
This sequence comes from Neostapfia colusana, assembly GCA_030760725.1. NCBI lineage: Eukaryota > Viridiplantae > Streptophyta > Magnoliopsida > Poales > Poaceae > Neostapfia > Neostapfia colusana. The sequence goes on along the minus strand of JASWHV010000005.1, from coordinate 32,430,717 downwards.
TGTCTTTTTTTTCATCTTCTAGTCTTGTAATAGATCTTTTGTACATCTTTGTTTTGGAATTGACTATCTTGTAATAGATCCTTGGACATGGTCATCTATGTTTTATGCATGACTATCTTTTGTGTAACACTACGTGTTGGATTTTATGGCTGTTTTATGCTTATTGTCTTATCACATTTTTTAGCACAACACGTAGGCACGCCACCATAACACGTGAATGTATGCCAACTCCCCTCTTTTGCTCTTGCGTACATTCAGGGGGAGTTTTGCATACATACACTTGTTATGAAAATCAAATTTTTACCTCTTATGTTGAAACTTAATGTGTTGTCATCAATCACCAAAAAGGGGGAGATTGTAAGTGCATCTAGGTATCCCCGTGGGTTTTGGATGATTGATGACGACAAATTAAGAGACTAATGAGCTGAGATGATCATAAGCACAGGACATTTCCAAGGCTGACACCAAACTCTCAAAAAGGAAAAAGATGAGAACGGCGTCGAAGACTCGAAGAGTAGAAATTAAGGTTTCACTTCAGTCTTTAGTAGGCTAGCCGTGTAAAAGTGAGAGTGTGTGTGTCAAGTGCATTGAGATCATAGAAGAGAGCTCAAAGCATTAGAAGTGTCAAATCCTTAGTGGAGAGTGGTAGAGAGGTAAAGTTGGGCATGCCGGACTTGTCCGAGCCAGAGGCCGAACTAGTCCGGAAGCCCCACGGCTTAGTCCGTTTTGGGGTGGACTAAGAGTTCCTGACTGAGTTCGGACTTATCCATTTTGGGACGGATTAATCGTTTCTCTGTTGAAAAGAGTGTTTTGGGACAGTCCTGGTAGAATGGACTTGTCGGCCTCAGTGGCCGGACTAGTCAGGTCTAGCTAGACTAGTCCGTTTTCACCCGGACAAAGAGTCGCTGTGTGATTTTGGGCTAGTTCATTCTGAGGCGGACTAGTACGCATGGTTGTGAGATGAGAGCTCCTACGGCTAAGTCTTGGTGGACCGGACTTGTCCACCTGAGTGGTGGGACTAGTCTGGGTCCTCTAGACTTGTCCGTTCTCACCCGGACAAAGAGTTCCTGTGTGAGATCGGACTAGTCCGTTGTAAGGCGGACTAGTCCGGACTTTTGGTAGGTGGCAACGGTTGGCTTCGGGACCTCTATAAAAGGAGATGCCATGACTTCATTTACAACACTCTGGAACCCTAGCGCCGTCACAGCCTTCCTAGAGCCTCTCCAAGCCTTCTCCATTGCCTACTCACCCACTTGAATCAAATCTTGAGTAAATTTGGGTGTGTGAGAAGAGGAGAATGAAGAACTTCGTGTTTAGGATCTTGGAGTGATCTCGTGCACTTTGTGTGATCTGTGGCTTGTGAGATCTGTGAAGTTTGTGGAAGTGATCAAGTGGGAGCCTCGGATTGTGAGCAGCCCCAAAACTTTGTAAGTTCACCCCTGAGATAGTGAAGAACCGGGTTGGCCTTAGTGGCGACTTGGTGAGGAAATGGTTGTTAGACCCGGTCCTTTTTGGACTCCTCAACAGGGACGTAGATTCCTGAGTGGAATCGATCCTCGGGAAAAAATTTCTTGGCGTCTCTCTTGCATTTACATTTCTCTGAACGTCAAGATTGCTTAGGGTTTACTTTGATTATTTCGCTATTAGAGTATACATCATTACAATCTTGCAATCTATTTCAATACTCTATCACACTTGTCGTATAGGATTGCTAGTTGGTTTATCCACACTTAGTTAATCTAAAATCTGAGAAAACACATAAAAATCAAGTTTTAGGTCTTTCCAATAGTTTGACCAGACTAGTCCGCCCCTGAGCCAGACTAGTCCGGCCCCTTTTAGGCTTTCAACAAGCTGACCGGACTAGTCCGCTCCTGAGCCAGACTAGTCCAGCCCTTGTGGTCTAATCTTGTTTAATTAAGTCATTTCAGGTATTTTATCCTATTCACCCCCTCTAGGCAATTTCAACTGTTCGCACCGAAGACATCGACGAGTTGAAACCGGTTCTCACATCGAGCAACTGGTGCAGATTATCGATGAAAAGACCCGGATCACTCGGAATCGGACGTTGAAATTTTACGAAGTCCTGTGGAGTAATCATACTGTGCAAGAAGCGACGTGGGAAAGCGAAGATTACATCCACAAGAATTATCCGAAACTTTTGTCATAGAATTTGTAAATTATCCTCCCGTCTCATTCTTCTTTCGTAATCTCGGGACGAGATTCTTTAAAGGGGGAGGAATGTAAAGGTCCCAAAAATATGAATGCAATAAATAAAGTTTGAATGTCATTTGGTTTCAAGTTTGTGAAAATTGGGACTTGCTAAAACTTTTTCACATGTGATGATGCACATGAGAGCACTCTCTACACAAGCTCAAATATTTATTTCCATGCTTGGAACCAAGGTGGATTTAAAACCACAGATGTGAAGTTATCATGTGCAAGAGAAAGTTTCAAATCAGATTTTGAACTTAATTTGTTCAACTCAAATTTCAAATGAGGATAACACCATAAAAATGCAAACTGTGGTGTTACAAATCCCATTTGCAGCAACCAAACTAAAAATCAGATTTCCTATTTGAATTCCTAGGGTCCAAATTAGTGGGGATGCAAATTTTCATGAATTTTGGAGATGTTTTGCTATTCATTTTACAAAAGGGCTTTAAATTGCATAGGAATTCAAATTCAAATTTGAATTTGGATGAAACTTGCTCAATTATCCAAATGCATTACAGATTCAAACTTCACACATTTGAATTGATCACCTGCCAAGAATTTAGATCTTTTGCGGAGGATAAGGGGGTGAAATGGAGTGGGGCCCATTTGTCATTGGAACAATTTGCATTACACTCGAAGTCTTGCTCTCTGTTTTTCCACTGAGGCAGACCGAAGCTTCCCGGACGACACCGAGACACGCCGAGGACACCTCCTCACCGTTTTCAATCGTGCTGGCGACCTACTCGGTACCTCATCAAGTCTCAGGGTGTTCCATTTTCCCACAACACCGAAGCACAGTGCTCTGCTTCCCTCTCTCGCACACGAACTGAACACACCGCCATCACCACTCCTAGGTCGATCGGGAGCCGGCTGTGCTCATACGAACAGCGCCCGGTGAAGAGCAAAACTGCACCAGGGATCCTTCCACGACCTCCTAGGACCACAACCGACCGGTGCTCGGCCTCCCTCACTCGAGAGCGCAGTTTTCACGCAGCGGCCAAAAACAACCAAGCAAAGGTGCTCACGTGGACAGCCCTACTGGGAGCTTCTCACGCCCGAGAAAGAGCATCCTTGGGAGCGCTAGGACCCCGTGCTGCTCAGCTCCAAAGCTTAGCTCGAGCCATTGATCGTCGCCGGCAGATTTCTCGATTTTCTTCCGGCCGGTGTAAACCGACCTTCAAGTAAGGAAATCTGAAATTCCCGCTTGATCTTCGTTTATGGTTCTGCAAATTTTGCACACATGTTCTAGAATAGCCAACGATCGTCCACGCATGAAAACACAGCCTAAGATGAGGTGTAAAGCCATCAATTATGGTTTTTCCGACGGTGAACCATCAGTACCATCTCCGGCGCACGGTGAGATCACCTTTAGAGACTCTCCCGAGCTATGGGGCATTTAGATCGAGCTTCTACATGTCGCACCGGTGCTCTAGGGCTTGGAAACCGAAGGTTCGAGGGGTTAGTCCATTGGGTCGACGCTGCCGGAGTGAAACCGAGCCGCTGCGCCGTTGCGGGCTAGGTTGGAGTCCTCGCGGCTCGGGGAAACTTCACCAAAGTGTTCAGCGTGTCGGTTTAGGCCCTGGCGACAAGCAGGAGCACGGGAGATGGTCGGAAGAGGGAGATCCAGTGAACTCCGGTGAGCTTCGGCGCGGGCGCGCGTGGGAGCCGGAGGTAGACGAAGGAGAACCCGGTCCCACGTGTCAGCCCCTCGGTTGAACTGAGTTGGATTCTATGCGGTGCAGGATCAACATGTGAGGAGGCGCCACGTAGCCGGACCCCGCTGTCAAACTTTTAAAACTTTCCTGGATTAATTTGAATTGCAGATTTTGTGCAAATTTTAGAAGGGCATATCTTTTGCTAGGAAACTCCAAATTTGGTGATTCAAATTTGTTTAGGTTCAGATTTAAAACCACTATCCAAATGTACAACCCAATTTGTATAAAAGTCAATAATAAATTCTGGAAAATCCTTTTAATTTTTTCTGTGAAAGAAATTTAGAGGGAGTTTGGTTCATCCAAAAATCCCCAAATTTTGCCAGAATATGCCTTCGGATATTATTGAGCTCCTGTAAACTTTTCAGCTCATTTAGAGTTGATTTGATTAGGATAATTGAGAAAACAAACTGCTGAATTCTAATGTATACAGAAACTTTTTCAGAAAAAGTCCCGAATTTGTAAAATCATTTCTGGGCAACCCTTAGCTTCAAAAATCCTAGGAAATTTCAGTACACTTTTCTTAGGTGAAAATAACCCAATTAGAAAGAACACTTAACACTTGATACCAATGACTGAACCCAACTCCACCCACTAGCACCAGTTCCATTTCAAATTCTGAAACAAAGTTCCTGGTTTTAAATTGTCAGTAGACTTCGATAGCAAAAGCTTTACAATTAAATACATGTGCTCCCAGATCGTATAGTCATCAAAGTGAAATATTGTGAAGCAAAAGGGAGTGGATCAAGGAGCAAGGAGAGCAAGTGATCAAGCCTCAAGTGATCGACTACACTAACTGAATTATATATTCTTAGTCACCTGCAAAACAGGCAAGCCCCGGTTTGCATTCAAGCAATTCTTATAAAGTCCTTCATTTCTAGAGATCATAGCTATGATGTGATATTGTGCATTAGCTCTAGATGTTTGAAAACCAATTGCAAACCGAGAGTTAACCAAAGAGGGAATGGGTAGATTAGTTCCTCATCGAGTGAAATTAGGCTACGCTAAATGTTAATTTGGAAGGACTGGTAGAAGTCGAGTAGTTGGAATCTACTCGTGAGTTTAGGGCTTGGTTTCACTGGAACGGGTTATGAATAGAGCCATTGAAGAAAATTCACAAGTGAGAAATTGAGACCGGGCAGGGAGATAGAGATGCAGCAGGCTGAGGACCGTGCATGCATAGCCCTAGCCTGTGTCGGTTAAGGCCCGTCCGTACTTGGCCCTTCTGGACAAGCTCCAGTTGTGTATCGGGCGCATACTGGCTATATGGGACCCAGAAAACCGATGTACCTCGTGAGATCGATATTGGAACTTCTCCAATCGGTTTAGGCTTTCGGCGTCAGTACAATAGAAGGTAACTCGCTCAAGAACATATCACTGCGGGTATGTACCTTCAGGGAGCTTGCTGTTTGGGTCGTTGGGACCACGTACGGGTGTGGATGAACTTGGGAAAGGTGGCTGCGTATGACATCGGTCGAGTTTGCTGCTGGCAACTCGGAGATGGGTGTACGTGTCGTGCAGTCTGGGTGTGTCCTGGTTCAAACACTGTTGCTCGTGGTTATATGAGCATATTTGGACACTGAGTCTTGACGTAGTAAGAACTTAAGTGAATTACTTTGAATTGATAAGGCTTGTGATCTCAATTGTATTGAAATCATGTTTGAATTAGAGATAGTGCCAATTAAGTTTATTTCACCTTGTGCAAGAGGCATCATAACCAAGCGTTTCTTGTTTGATTGTGGCGTTGCGATGCTGCTTGGCTCAAGGTCTTTAATATGAGTCTATAAATATGAAAGTTAAGGATCAACTGTAGGCGAGTCCTTTATGCAAATTCAGCTACCATGTTTCAATCCGTTGTGCATGTATAGTCTCCTGTTTAGAGAAGACGGATCAGTCTTGCTGAGCCTATGTGCTCACGCTTGCTATATGAGTGGTTTTGCAGGTTAACATCGATGCTTATGAAGAAGGTGTCCGGTGAGACTCGGAGACTTCCTAATCTTTTAACACATGGAGAACCCGTCCGCTGCCGTAGGCCTTCGTGTTGCTAGTGAGAAGAGTCCACGGGCTGGACGTCTTCTCGATGTCTTAGTAGTTATTAAATGTGAGATGAATATAGTCTTCGGCTGTTGTTTATTTTATATAAATTATTTACAAAGAATACTTGTAAGCTTCCGCATTTGATTTATGTGATACGGCTTTCTTATGTGTGTGCTGTTGGGTGCCGCATCGCATGGCACCACCCAATGCGATTCCTGGGCGAGTGGCGCGACACCGTGATCGGGTCGGGCCCTTACACCATTCAAGTAATCTTTTGAAAACACAACAACACTACTAAATTCATCAAGCACATAGTCTATCCATGAAAGAGGATAACACTCAAATGGTAATATTATTAATAGCTCTACAGTTAACACACATGCGCCTTGTTCCATCTTTCTTAGACAGTAAAATAATCAGAACAGCACAAAGACTAAGAGACTCATATATATAATCTGATGGTGAATCTTTTTTTTCCTCTGCGTTGGTCCTGTATGGCGCACGGTTAGTGATGAAGCACCGGAAATAAGGTTTATTTGGTGCCTAATACCTCAAAGCGCTGACAACCCCAGTAGTATTTCACTTGCAAAGACACCAGAATACTGCTGCAAAATGTTAGACACAATACGAGGTATAAAATGTTGAATATTGTGAAAAGAATTCAAAGCATCCTTACATACCAATCATAGGACACAGAATTGGAAGCGATGAATTCATTAATATCAGAAATTGTTAGCTAGCAGACAATTACCTTCAAAGTTATCTCATTTTTCTTATCAAGAACTTGCTTCCAATGTTTCTTTTCATGGTTTACACATACACACACAAACACACACACACACACACACATTCCTTTTTTCCAAGTTGAAAGGCACAAACATAAAGGATGAATTTATTTAATCTAAGTTGAAAATTATTTCTAATAGGAAATAATTAAGGAAGTAAATAGAGTAAATAGAGAAGAAAAGAATAGAGGAAGAAGAAAAAAATAAATATCGGCCACAACCCACTCCTTCCTTTTCCCCTTTTTCCCGCAGGTTCGACTCCAGTTTCCACCCTTTCTTTCCCCTACGGCCTAGCCGACCTCCTCTTTCTTCCTTTCTCCTTCATGGCCCCTCCGCCGGCCTGCCCTTTCTTTTCCTCCGAACCGACTCAGTCGACTCAACCCCGACCCAGAACCCGAGCCGCCTCCAAAACCCTAATCACCCATTGACTTCGTTTCCGCCGCCCCAACCGACTCAAAATCTCCCTCAACGTGGGCGCATGGGACTCCGTAGTTTGCGCCCCTTATAAAGGGTGTTGCCCTCTTCTGTTTTCCCCGCACCATGAGCCACGCCGCCTCGTCTTGTTCCCTAGCACTGCCACCAGAACCTGCATCGCCGCCTCAAGTCCCCGTCACCACCGACCAACGTGTGAGTTAGTTCCCCGTCTCCTCCTCTCCCTTTTTCGTTAATCCATGACGAAAATTGCATCCTAGGTAATAAAAAGGCCAAACTCTGGTGAGCTCGGCCATGGCGCCGCCACACCCGTGCTCACCAGCACCGCCCGCACCCGTCGGGTCGATTTCTAGCGTCGAATGATCGATCTACAGCCTAGATAAGGAACTCCGAAGGGATATGGCCCTTCGTCCACAGTGGATCATGGAACAGCCCTCAACCCAAGCCCCACCATTCCATAGACCCGACTCACGGATTTTGCATAGAAAAATAAATCTAGAAATTAGAAGAAAAGTCGAATTTGTAGAATAGCTCCTCTATTCATGAAAGATAACATATTTTACTAGATATTTTTATAGATCAGCCCCTAGGTTATAAAATAAGTATGAATTAATCTTTAGCTTATAAAATAAGTATGAATTAATTTCATTTTATAGCCCTCTGATATTCTATAAATTATTTTCTAGTCCTTTATTTTTACCCTTTAGCCCAGATATTTCATAGAAATTATAAAATAGCCTTTGATCTTTAGTAATCTTTCATTTCAGCCCCTGAAGAAATACTAATTTTATTTTGTAACCTGGATTCAGTCCGTAATAATTTCTTTTAGACCAGAACAAATAGAATAAATGCCCAATTAGCATATTAAATAGTAATTTTGTTCCAAAAAAATCATAATAAATCAATTTAAATTCTAGAACATTTGTATTAATTTTTTAGCACTAATATTCATCTAAAATATTTATTTTAAGTCCTAATTAATAGTAATAAATTCAAACTTATATAATTAATTATGAAACTTTAAAGATTAATTACTAAACGCTTAAAATTAATTGTAAACCTTACTTTATACACATTAATGCGTACAAATCATAAATTAATTCATATACTTCGCTTGTATTCATACCATATCATATTGGTATTGTTTGGAATGTATTTATTATGTATGCTTGCCTGTGTATGTGCCTGATTGCGAGTAGATGAGTACACCCAAGAGCATACGTTCGAGAACTTTCAACAACAAGACTTTGAGACGCTTGATCAACTCATACTTAGCAAGAAGATAAATTCCCTTGACCATATTGATCCTATTTTTGAGAAAATCATTTTGTTTGCAAACGCGCAGGCTCGTGTAAATTTTATGGGAAAATCAAGGTTTACTAGTATTGATTTGTTTTTCCTTGTCACCGAAAATACATGAAAAGTTAATTTGGTGATTTCTTTTTGGCTCAGCATGCTTAGTTGGGATTTATGGGAAACTAATTAACTGTCTTAAGAAACTTATAATCTCATGATAATGATAACTCCTTTTTAGCATCATGAAACATAGGTACCTAAGCAAGCAAGTTTTGTTGATTGATGTTGGATGGTATAATGGTAGGCTTGCTATAAATCTAAGGACAATTTCTATATCAACTACGCAGGAGAAATAGTGTCACAAGAAGGCCAATATGGGTAATGCTTATTTGAATAATTAGGTGTATTGTCGGTATTGTATGTACCAGATGGGGAGTAGAGAACGGAAGTCATGGAGATTATGCTGGGATATGAATAGCACAAGGGAGGGGACCATGGGTTGGATTGGTACTCAGTAGGAGTCGTCCCCCTCCGGTAAAACCTTAGTGGGTCTGTACATGCCCATAGTCTCTTTGTAGAAGTTGTTTCGTGATCTCTAGGCTACATACTAAACGTGTTATGTCTTTGGTGTAATAGAGGTTCTTTAGTCATCGATGGGTGATGAAATCACGAACTTGTGGGTGAAGTGGTTGCACTTTTTTAGTGTGTTAAACTGCCTAGACAGTCGTGCTCACGGTTACGAGCAACCCGAACCCTCACATTATTAGTTTTTAGACTTGGTATGATTTAGATGGCACTGGTCATGGAATAATGATTTGGTTATGGATGTTTATTAATTATTGATATGGTTGATTATGTATTATGATGAATTTCATACGAGTTTGATATTTATGTTGGTCGGTTATTTTATAATTGATCTCGCCCTGTAATTATAGGTTGAATTTAAAATACTATGAACTAAAACATGCTTTTGTGCAATAAAACTTATTTTGCCATTCCATATAGTTTGGCCCACATGTCGTATTTTCCCACACTTGCTGAGTACAAAATGTACTCATACTTGCTATTCCCACTCGTTATTCAACTAAACGAGAACCATGGGAGTACACTGGTGAATACTACGTGGAAAACTAGGTGTGTGTTCCCATCATCGATTGTTTGTGGAGTCGGAGTCGCATACGCCAATTATTTCCACTGCAAAATTAATAAAGTTTCATAAATTCAAATTATTGAACTATTATAATAAACATACTTTATTTAGTCATGATAAGGTTGTAATCTGGTTTGTCAGTTGTAATATAAATTTGTATGTGTGTAACTATATTCTGGGCACACATACGGTATAACTGATTTGTTTCTAAAATCGGGTGTGACATTTTAGAATCCAATTACCCATATTAAAAACTCTTCTAGGCATTTGGAGGTTATTTAGAGGTGCTACAAAAATTTGAAGAAGCATATGAACCAGTTTCATAATTTTAATAACTAAAATCAAGCAAACAAGAGTAAAATATATATATTTCAAATTGCACATGAGTAAATTCATATTTGAATTCTCCAAAATGTAGTTTATAACGACAGGAACACCTTTGTGAAATATGGCAAATTTTTGTAACCTCCAGCACCTTATTTTTGGATTTTAAATCATATGGCTAAGAGCAATTTAGAAAAAAAAATTTAAAACTCCATCGGACCCACCTGTCAGCGTCTTTTTTACCCCTCTCTCTTTTTTTCCCCTCAATGTCTGCATGGCGGCACGACTCGCTCCCTATCTCCAGTGTCAGGCTGCCTTTAAGCCGCACCAACCGGTGTCAGCTCTCCCCACTCATTGTGAATTTGGTAGAAGGGTACTATCCCCCTTGGGAGCCCGCAGGTCTTTATTTATAAACGGTGAAACACGTTTACAGAGTTTTATTTGGTTACAAGAAGTTGCACTGGTTATATCTCTTACTATACATATATGTTCAATCTATATTGGGTAATCTATCTCCTTGTATGATCTCTAGAATATCTCTTCCTAACAGACCCCCTCAATCATAACTTAATTAAGTTAAGATTGTGTTGAAATCTTTCATGAAGAGGAGAAGTCAAAGCCTTTGTGAAGCCATCAGCTACTTGATCTTTGGATGATATATGCCGAATTTGAACTTGTTTATTTGCTACTTTTTCCCTGACAAAGTGATAATCTATTTCAAGATGTTTCACTCTTCCATGAAATATTGGATTAGCTGTTAAGTATGTAGCTCCGAGATTATGACACCAAAGACAAGGAATATCACTTTCCTTGATTCCAAGTTCCTTGAGAATAAATTGCAACCAGGTTACCTCGGCTGCAGCATTTGCTAAAGCTTTATACTCAACATTCAGTAGATGACCTTGAAACAGTGGGTTGCTTCTTTGCACTCCAAGATATGACGTTTGGGCCAAAGAAGATTGCAAATCCACCTGTTGAGCAACGATCATCTAAACTTCCTGCCCAATCTGCGTCTGAAAAAGCGTTGATTCTTGTTGATACAGAACTTCTAAGTGCAAGTTCTAATTTGATTGTCTTCTGTACAAATCGAAGTATTCATTTGACTGCCTTCTAATGTTCATCAGCCGGTGCATGAAGAAATTTGGACACCTTATTTACTGCATAGGAAATATCAGGCCTGGTTATCGTTAAGTATTCCAAGGCTCCCACGACACTCCTATAATTTGTACAATCTTCAATGCTCAAAGACTTAGCATCATAGGCCGAAAGTCTTTCTGGTACTGTCAATGGTGTAGCCATTTCTTTGCACTTGTCCATATTTACACGCTTGAGAATATCATGTGCATATTTTGTTGTGACAGTACTATTCCATCTTGGATTTTCTTGACTTCAATTCACAAGAAATAATTCAGATTACCAAGATCCTTAAGAGCAAAGCTATTCTTTAATTCTTTCAACAGTTTATCAATCACATCATTAGATGAGCTTGCCACAATAATGTCATCGATATAGATCAAAATAAATATTGTTATACCTGAATTTTGATAGATGAACAAGGAATGATCTGCCTTCGATGCAACAAAACCTAGCTCTTTCAGTTTTGTGCTTTGTTTAGAGTACCACGCTCTAGGTGCTTGTTTTAATCCATATATAGCTTCGTCCAATTTGCACACATAGTGAGGGACCTTCTTGTTTTCATACCCAGGAGGTTGCTTCATATAAACTTCCTATATCTATAATGCCATGAAGAAACGCATTCTGCACATCTAGCTGTTTTAGATTCCACTCGTTTGAAACTGCGATAGATAATACTAACCGAAAAGTGGCTACTTTTACTACAGGACTAAAAGTGTCCTCGTAGTCAACCCCAAATCTTTGCTTCAATCCCTTTGCAACCAAACGTGCCTTGTATCGGTCAATTGTACCATCAGCCTTCTTTTTTATTTTGTAAACCCACTTGCAATCGAATGTTGCTTCCTTTCTTTAGTGGTACTAGATGCCAAGTTTCATTGTTTCTTAATGCACTGAACTCATCACCAATTGCTTGTTTCCACTTCTCATTGCTCAGTGCTTGTGAGGACCCGAACGGTCCCGAAAAACCAGGATCTCACTGAGGGGTGCTGCATTGTACAACACCGGGTAACAAACATAAAAGGTGATAAGCAGAAGCTATGTTTTATTACAGAAACTGTTTATGAACATAGTTACATGAAGTATCATTTATAGTCTACACTCGCGGGCATAGACTAAGCAAAAAGAGTTCACGTTCAGCTCGTGAAAGTGTCCTCACTAGCACACACACCACACTAACATGGCGGCGTGCACGGCTCCCACTCGACGGTGTTTCCCCCTTAGGGGTCCGTCTCCTCCTCGGGAGCCTCCTCCTCATAGAACCCTGCAAACGCTTCAAACACAAGCAGTGAGCACGATGGCTCAACAAGACTGACCAGTATCACCTAGACATGAAACTCTACATGCTAGGTTTGCAAAGTATACTAGGAAGGTATGTTGCAAAAGACACGCCTAATTAGTTGACTCTTACTTTCAAGTTTTAGCTTCAAGTTAGTGGGGAACCTTGTGCCAAGACACATAAGAAATCCGCAATCAAACAAGAAACACATTTCTCTTTTGTGCTTTGCTAAGGTTGAAAAGAACTTTGATTTGCTCTAAACTAAAGCATTTCATTAACAATCAACGTGAAACTTGCAAACAACAACTTTTATCATGTCAACTAGTCTGTTCTTCCTACGTCATGGTACAGTGAACAAGTGGTACTCACAGACCATGAGGGACGGCGATTATAATTGATTTACACCTGCAGGGTTACTCGAATAACCGGTCACGTACGCCCGTACTCGATGTTGCCTACAGCAACCATCACGGACGTCGTACGCAACCACCTTTCATCCGTTAGCCAAGTGTTGAAACCGGTCCTATCGTCCCGAGCATGACGTCTCTACGCGGAGCATCCTCGGTGCTCGCTAGCCTATTTACACCTCGCTGCTCTCAACTTACCCTCTGGACGACAAGCAATGCCTCAACATATTGCTACCCGAATTACATCGTTTCCCGGTTCCCATATAGCCGGTAGGTCTTCGGTACTGTTCTAGCTTGTTCAACAGGCCGGCACATGGCTCGGTCCTCAATCGACACAAGCAGAGCTATGGTACCCAGGCCCCAAAGTCCTGCTGCCCTTACTCTCCGCTCGGTCTCATTTTCTTGCCATGTGATTTGTTGTGTCTATCTCTAACCAAGTGGTGTGTCTCTAGCCTATTCTCGCGAGTAGCTCCAACTACATGACTTGTACCGAATCCTATACCATTTTAGCATTGCAGTGCCTATTCAAAGTTTAAATCGTAAGCCCAAAACCCCTGTTTCTCTTGGGTATGCAATTGGGTTTCCAATCAAGACTCTAATGCACATTTGTAGGAAATGCATAAGTAAGTGGTCAAAACATAAGACTTTATAAAAGGGTTAATGCAAACCGGAGCTTGCCTTGCTGCTGGTCGTTAACTAATTATTCTTCTGGAGTAATAAAGTCCATAACCTCCGGGTCATCTTCGATTTTAGCGACTACACGAAATGAAAATACAATGCGTGTCAAATTTGAATGCAATTGAGTTAGTTTGATAATGTACAGACTATAAGTAAAGCTAGACAGTCCTTTTTACTATGAAATTTTTACTGGAGTTTGGTGACAACCTAGACAGAGACTTGGCAAAATTTCATTTGAAGCAAAGCTAATTTGAGCCCTGCACAAATAAAGGGGTATTTGGCCATAATTAGAGCTCTTATGGTTTTCTAGGGATTTTCATGGAGCAAGCCATGACTTTTTGGAAACTATATTTTCATATGGTTTTAATGGAATTGGTTTCATCTAATTTGGAGAAATCTAGCAAAATATATGAGCTAAACAAGTTCAGGGAAATTCTGAAAAATGTTTCTGGACATTTTTCTTTTTCTCTGGACCAGTTTCCTTAATCACACCATTAGCTGGACTAAATGAGCTCTTATTGATCTGAAATTTTTATGGTGACTCAGGAATATTACAAGGAACATTCTGGCAAAATTTCAGAATTGTCCACCAAATGAATCTCCAGTTAAAATTTTCCACATTTTAAAATTTGAAGAATTTATTCTAGAGAAATAAAGGTTTTCATGGAGTGAAACATTTTTTATGGAAAGTACTCAGAGATCTAAATACAGCCAAATTTGGTTCACTCGATTAGGATACTCGTAGCAAAAGTTATGTGTGTTTGAAGTTTGGGAAAAATCTGGAAATTGGAAAATCCCGAGAAATGTTTAAATCCTGACGCTGGGCCCCCAGGCCACGTGGCGCTTCCAGAGGCGGGGACACACAGGGTTACAGTTTTAAGATGCGCAGCCACAAAACAATCCGGTGCCGCAGAAGATCCGGCCTGCCAGATACAGAGGCTGACGCGTGTGTCCGGCTAAGTCTTTGTCCACCTCGCGCTGGTTCCCACGCGTCCGCGCCCGCGCTCATCGGAGCACGCCGGACTTCGGCCTTACGGCTTTCCCCCGCGCCCAAATTCACCGCCAGGGCCTATGTACACGTGCTAAAAATGCTGAACTGGTTTCCTTGAGCTGGCAATGCCCCTAACCGAGCTCACGACATGCAGCGGCAAAAAGCCGACTTTGGCGACGTCGGCCCGATACCCTAGCCATTTAAACCTTTGGTTTCCAGACTCTAGAGCACCAGTGGGACTCGGAGATGCTCGACATGAACATCAACTAGCTCGGAAGAAGCCCTAAGGTTACTCTCACCGTGCGCCCGAGGTTGTACCGACGGTGCACCGTCGGAAAATCGTGAAATAGTGTCTCTACAGCAAATCTTAAGCTATGATTTTGCTCATGAAGGTGAGCTAATGAGTCTAGAGCAAGTGTGTGTGATCTTAGGCACTAGAAACAAGGATTGACCGAGAATTTTCCGAACTCTTACTGAGAACTCGGTTTGCACTGACCGGCAGTAAAACTAGAAATACTCCGGTGATTATCAACGGCTTGGGCTGAGATTTGGATGGAAGCAGCACAATGATCTGGTGCGTCTGTGAGTGCCTCTGCTCGGCCATGAAAATCTTTGAGTCGAGCTGTCCACAGGAGTACTGAACGGCGGCAGCTTTTGGGTCGCCGCAAAAACGTTCGGGTTTGCTCGATGAAGGCTGATTGCAGCTCGTTCTCATGGCTAGGAGATCGGAGTAGAGGCTACGGTGCCGTTTTGCAGCTCAGGGGACTTTGTTCACAAGTGGGTAACCGTCTCACAGTAGAAACCGAGGCAGCGGCGAAGTTTCGGCTGAGCTTGGTGCGAGGAAGGAAAGGAACTTCAGTGCTTCGGCTTGTGAGCAAACAGAACACGCAGCGGGGTGCTAAGGCTGTCGAGCATCTGGTCTCCAGCGCGAAGGACCGAAGCAGGAGGTGGCCGAGCGTTTGCCCTCGGTGGCGCTCGCAGCGTTGGCCCGAAGAACAGAGCAAAGACTTCGTGTGCAAGTTGCAATTGTTCCACAGACATGTGGGTCCACAACTTAAGTTTGTCCCAAAAAATTGAATTTTTCTACAGCTCTAATTATTGTTACCACACTGTCCCTTGAAATTGATCAAACCACAAATTGTCCATTTGAAGTTTGAATGATTCAAAGTGGAAAGTTGGTTTGACTAAATTTGCTTCAAATGGCAAACTGAATTTCAAATTCAGTTTGAATTTGCTGCATATAGCTCATGTCAAGATCAACTCCAAATGAAGTGAAAATTGGTATGTGAGCTCATAAAAATATGCTGAGTATGAATATGAGTCCCCCTTTTCAATTCATGGGATGAAAGTAGTTTGAATTTGAATTTAAGTTCAAACTAGCCTTTTAATGATTGTACCCAAAAGTACCTCAAAGAGGAGTGGATTTGGGTGAAATTTGGCATGAGAATTCGTAACAAAGTTTAGGAGTTAATCACATGCTCAGCCCCTATATGATGCATGTGAGAAATACCACTTTTGCATTTGTGAGTTCATCTCCTAATAAATCTATTTACGGTGGTTACTTGCTCTTCAAATGTGTTCATGTTTTTACCACAATTGAGCTGAGGTGTGTGGGTGATGAACACTTTTAGCAAGTGAAAACTTGGGCCCTTACACCCCCCCTTAAAAGAATCTCGTCCCAAGATTACAAGGTAAAAATTAGAGAGAGGATAGTGGAAAAATTACTGGATGTGCGACGTTAAAAAGTCCGGTCAGTTGGCGCGAAGAAATCCTTCGCTCTCCCATGTCGCTTCATCTGCGGAGTGATTACTCCATAAAACTTCATAGAACCACAACGTACGGTTGCGTGTGGTTCGGGCCTTCTCATCAATGATCTGAACCGGTTCCTCCCGATACGTGAGATCCGGTTTCAGTTCCTCGATATCTCCCAGCTGAACGGTGGTTGAAAACACGAGGCACTTCCTCATCTGAGAAATGTGGAAGATGTTGTGCACACCGGAGAGTGTCCCTGGTAATTCCAGCCGGTATGCAACGAATCCACATCTTTCCAGAACCTTGAATGGACCGGTCAATCAGGGTGACAACTTTCCTCTGACCCCGAAACTGTTCACGACCTTCATTGGATAAACACGTAGATACACGTGATCCCTGATTTCAAATTGTAGAGGACGCCTTCTCCGTTCTGCATATTGCTTTTGTCGGGATTGAGCAGCTTTCAAGTTCTCATGAATGAGCCGAACTTTTTCTTCCGCATTATTGTCAAGATCAATCCTGAAAGTGACCCTCTCGTCGGACTCACACCAATTCAGCGGTGTGCGGCATTTTCTCCCGTATGGTGCCTCGTAAGGCGCCATCTTGATGCTGTCCTGGTACCCATTATTGTACGAGAACTCGGCTAAAGATAGCACAAGCCCGTAACATATCCTCCAGTATTTGATTTACCCGCTCGGTTTGCCCGTCCGTCTGCGGGTGGTAGCTGAACTACGGATCAGCTTCGTACCCATAGCAGCATGTAACTGCTCCCAAAAACGAGACAAAAATAAAGTGCCCCGATCAGATATAATAGTGCGAGGTACGCCAGATAAGCACAGAATCCGTGAGATGTACAATTCAGCATACTTCTTGGCGTTGTAGTTTGTATTGACCGGGATAAAATGGGCAACCTTTGTGAACCGGTCGACGATCACCCACACTGAATCATGTTTATGAAATGTAGTAGGTAAACCGACGATGAAATCCATGCTCACATACTCCCACTTCCAGGTAGGAATGCCTAGCGGTTGTAACAATCTCGGTTTCTTCATGTGGTTAGCCTTAACCCTCGGCATGTATCACACTCGGACACATATTTAGCAATCTCTCGCTTCATCCATGTCCACCAAAATTTGCCCCTAAGTTCCTGATACATCTTGTTGCTGAAGAGGTGAATAGAAAACTTTGACAAGTGAGCCTCATCAAAGATTTTCTTCCATAACTCCGGGTTACAGGGTACGACTATCCTGTTTTGGAACAACAGGACGCCGCCTCCGTCCTTCCGGAAACACTTCAACTCCCCACTGTCTACCCGTCTCCACAAATTCTACATACACTTGTCATGTTTCTGGGCTGCCGCTATCTCTTCACGGATGGTGGGGATAAGAGCTAGGTTGTAGAGAGCTCCATGGCGAACCACATACAAAGGTGGTTCACTCTCTTCCAACAGGGTGATGGTCAGATTATGTACGTGTGACTTGCGACTCAGCGCATCTGCCACCACGTTTGCCTTGCTGGGGTGATAATGGACCTCTATTTCGTAATCCTTTATCAGCTCTAACCACCTTCGCTGCCTCATGTTCAACTCCTTATGAGTGAATATGTACTTGAGGCTTTTGTGGTCGGTATATAGATGTACGAGTTTACCGAGTAGGTAGTGCCTCCACATCTTGAGTGCGAGTACCATGGCAGCGAGTTCTAAGTCGTGAGTTGGATAATTTTGCTCATGATTCCGGAGCTGCCGTGATCCATACGCGACCACCCTTCTGTCTTGCATCAGCACACATCCAAGCCCAATACCGGATGCACTGCAGTACACATCAAACGGTTTTGTTGTGTCTGGCTGCACCAAAACCGGTGCTGATGTCAGGTGTTTCACTAAAGCCTTGAATGCTGCCTCACATGTTGGACTCCAAACATATTTGGTAGCCTTCTTCAGCCACTCAGTCATAGGCTTGGCAATCTTCGAGAAGTTCGGAATGAACTTCCGATAATATCCCGTGAGTCCGAGGAAACTCCGTACCTCGTGGACATACCTCGGGGGCTTCCAATTCCGCACTTGTGTAATCTTTCTCAGGTCTACAGCGATGCCCTGCGCTGAGATAATATGCCTGAGGAAAGGTACTTGCGATATCCAGAATTCGCACTTGCTGAATTTCGCGTATAGCTTGTGATCCCGCAGCAGTTGCAAGACTATACGCAGATGCTTCTCATGTTCTTCCTCTGACTTGGAATAAACCAGGATGTCGTCGATGAAGACACAACAAACTTGTCCAGCTCCGGCATAAATACCGAGTTCATCAAATACATGAAATTAGCTGAAGCATTGGTGAGGCCGAAGGACATGACAAGGTACTCATAAAGTTCGTACCTCATCAAGAAAGCCTTCTTCGGGATGTCCTCAGCCCGTATCTTAATCTGGTGGTACCCGGATCTTAAATCCATCTTGGAGAAGATCTTTGCTTCGACCAACTGATCAAACATGTCGATCCATGGCAATGGGTACTTATTCTTGATTGTCACGGCATTTAGTGGACGATAGTACAAACAAAGCTGCAATATTTCGTCTTTCTTCTTCACAAATAATGCCGAACAGCCCCACGGTGAGGAGCTAGGCCTAATAAACCCCTTTTCCAGCAGGTCCGTCAACTGCGTTTTCAATTCCGCCAACTCCTTTAGCGCCATGTTGTACGGCCTTCTGGATATTGGCATAGTTCCCGGTGCAAGTTTGATCTTGAACTTCACCTCCCGGTCGGGCGACATACCTGGTAAATCATCCGGGAATACGTCGGAAAACTCCCGGACTACTGGAATATCTTCCAATCTGATAGTGGTGGATTGGTATACAGCTGGAAGTTTTATTTCTGGACTGTCCAGAAATAATGAATGAGACTCGTTTATTTCTGGGTGCAAATGCACGACTTGTAGGACGGTGTCTAAGACAGCGCCGTGGCGGGTTAACCACGACATCCCTAAGATGACATCGACCTTTTGTCCCTCAAACTATGAGAGACGTAGGGTATACTCTACCTCCTAAACACAATGGTGCTTTTTGAACCATCATGCTTGCTGAAATTTTACCACCCGGTGAACAAATCAAATATGGACTCTCAGTGGGTAGTATTTGCAAACTGTGTTTGTCAATATAAGCTTAATGAAATTATGCGTGGCACCCGAATCAAATAAAACTATGGCAGGATGTTTGTGGAGCTGGAACATACCCGCAAGAATGGGTTCTCCCTCCGGCATGTCCTCTATGGCGAGTTGGTGGGTGGTGCCAGGCTTAGGGTTTGCCCGCCGCACGTTAATGGGATTCCGGCGCTGATTCCTCCCCAGAAATTGTGGTTCCACTCCGCTGCCTTGCTTCTCGGGGCAGTTATTGGCGAAGTGCCCTGGCGACTGCACTTGTAACATGTGACCGATGGCTGGCTGGTGCTTGGGGGATGAAAGCCCGGCATGCGCTGCTGAGGTGCAAACCCGCGCGGTATCGCCCGCTGCTGACGTTGTTGCTGCGGAGGTGCTGGTAATGTCGGTCGGAATGCCGGCTGTGAATACGGCCGACTGCGATACTGCATCGGTCATTGCGGTGGCTGCCAGCGTTGACCCGACAGTGAGCGATACACCATCCAATATTTTTGGAGAGGACCTCCTCCCTCACCGCTGCTCTGCGGCACGCTGCGCTTCTTCTCCGCCACAGCCAACTCCTTGCTGGAGTCCTCTTGAACAATTGCAACATCAATCATTTCATTGAGGCTGCCACGATTGCACATCGCCAACTTGTCCTTTAGGAGCGGATTCAGCCCCTGGTAGAAGTAGTCCCGCCTCTTCTTGTCGGTATCAGAATGATACGACGCATAGAGGGCGAGATTGTTGAATACACGGGTATACTCCAGTGTGTTCCTGTTTCCTTGCTGCAGGTGGAGGAATTCTTGCGTCTTCCTCTTCATAAGATCCGGCGGTATGTGATAGGCCCTGAAGGTCGTCCGGAACTCCGCCCAGGTCAGTACTCACTCAGCGGGTTGAGAGGCGCAGAAGTTCGCCCACCAAGCGCTCGCGGACCCCATAAGTTGCTGGGCCACAAACTGTGTCTTCCGCTACTCACTAACTTGGAGCATCCCAAATTTCATTTCCATCGTGTGGAGCCAGTTTGTCCGCATTGATGGGCTCATCCGCCCGCGAGAATACTGAGGGATGCATAGCGAGGAAATGCGAGTAGGAACTCTGTTGTCATTCCTCTCGGTCTTGACGCCTCTATGGTCGAGACATATTTGCTATCAGTGTTTGAGGCAACTCGGTGTGTGCTGGTGCGAGCCCGCCATGGCCGCAACTATATCTACCAACGTGACTGTCGAAGTGTGTGGTCGACACTTCCCCCAGACCTGCTCTGGGCAGCCCACGGAGGTTCTTTTTCGAAGGGGCTAGTCGCTTGCGGAGAGCTTCAGCGTTAGGGACGAGTGAGGGAGAAGCTTGACATGGAGAGTTTTACGTGGTTCAGGCCGCCGGAGCGTAAAACCCTACGTCCACGGTGAGCAGAGGTGCTCGCTGTATTGCTTGTTGCTCAGAACCGGAGTCCTGAGCTTGAGGGTGAGTGATGTCTAGGGTGCGAGTTCACAGAGTTCGAACCCTTGCTAACGTTGCCTACCCGATCCTTTTATAGTCCAAGGCTCGAGCGGCTTACAAGGGGGGGGGGGACGGGACCCGACAGGTGGTCCCGGGGAGATTGCTTGCCGACTATCATATCTGAAGTTATGTCGGTAGTTGTCTCTAGCGAAGGCTTCCGAGTCTTCGTTCTGCCGCCCTGCTCATGCCGCAAGCTAGTCATAGTGGTTGATGACGGCGGGGGCAGCAGGGGATGTCTTGTCGCTGTGTTTATTGGCTGGCAGGCTCTGACACGGCGCGCCAGTCTGCGATGTGACTGGGCGCAACGGCACCTGACAGAGGCGTGCTCTGCGTCTTCGCGTCTTGGGAAGGCGCAGTCCTTGAATACCTTGTACGGGCAAGGTATGGTGCGCCTTTACGCCTGCTGCCTACCGCGCGGGGCAGGCAGCGCCGTCCTGCTGGCCACGTGGCGGGCCCGGAGCTCTCCTCTGAGGAGAGGGAGGTCCGGACCCGCGGGACACGTGGAGCCTTCGGACCTCTCCCCGCGGAGGGGGGAGGTCCGGCTTCTGTCGGCCACGTGGCGGGCCCGGAGCTCTCCTCAGAGGAGAGGGTGGTCCGGCCCCGCGGGACACGTGGCGCCTTCGGAGCTCTCCCCGCGGAGGGGGAGGTCCGGCTGCTGCTGGCCACGTGGCGGGCCCGGAGCTCTCCTATGAGGAGAGGGAGGTCCGGCCCCGCTGGACACGTGGTGCCTTCGGAGCTCTCCCTGCGGAGAAGGGCGAGATCCTTAGGCATTTTCCCCTGTGCGAGGGGGTACCCCATATCGTGGGTACCGACAGTGACCGTTGGCGGTGGTGGTGGTTTTGGTTGCTGCTGCTGCTGTCCCGAAGAAGTCTCGGGAGGCTGTTGTGAGGCATCTCCACCTGACTAGAACTTCCAACCTCAGGGTTGGCACGAGTGCGAGTCATTCTGAAATTCAAAACAGCAACGGTCAGCACATGTCATTCTTAAAATTCCATGGAAAAAAGTAGGTATGGCAGTGACACATGAATAAAGTTGCACAACATTCATGCATATTGATAAAGCATAAACTTTATACAAGATACATTATTCTCGGACCTCCGAGAAGTCGTGCTCATGCTGTCACTACATATACACACGCTACTGTCTATATGACATGTCGCTGTTACAAAAGGTATTACACACCACCCTCGCTGCCCTACATGGCAACGGTAAACTCCCTACTTGGAGTAGAACTCGACCTCCTGCGGGTCTTCCTTCTCCGTTAGTTCTGCTGGTGGCTCAGGGTCCATGACCTCCTCTTCGTTTCATGTTCCAGTATCACTGGAATACCAAGAACCATGGGTACGGCACCTACCATCGGTAGGCCCACTACCGGAGGCACGAGGTCCTGCAAAGCATGCACCTCGTCCATAGCCTGGTTGTATTCCATCTCCCAGTTTTGCCCTTCCTCAATCGTGTCATCATGCTCTTGAGTTAGGACCTCATTTTGCTGGGTCAAAGCCTAGACTTGTTGCTGTAAAGCCGTGATTTCGACACGGCTTTTCTTTCCCGCCTTCTTCAGATGACGCAACTGATTATGCTTCTCATTCAGTCGCTTGATCGTCGGAATAAGCACATTATGGAGTAAGTTGTGGGCACTCTCGAAACGGTAACGGCGGCTGGTGCTCTCCTTGAGATCCACTGCAAGTCGAGCCGTATGGACAGCTTGGCTGTCCATCACGTTCTTCTCTGCCGTCAAATGGAGGCTGAGGTTTGCCTCCGCTGGATTGTACCTTGGGCAATTCGGGTCAGTTGCCTCAAAGTACCTCTCCCACCACACGTGGTTAGCTCGTCTCTCCATCGGAACAAGCGCATATGGAATGCCCTCCATAGCTCGTACGTGCAGTTGGAAGAAACGCGACATGGTGTCGCAAAGCTCATTTGAGCCCTGTACAAATAAAGGTGTATTTGGCAATAATTGGAGCTCTTATGGTTTTCTAGCGATTTTCATGGAGCAAGCTATGACTTTTTGGAAACTAGATTTTCAGATGGTTTTAATGGAATTGGTTTCATCTAATTTGGAGAATCCTAGCAAAAAATATGAGCTAAACAAGTTCAGCAAAGTTCTGAAAAATGTTTGTGGATATTTTTCTTTTTCTCTAGACCAGTTTACTTAATCACACCATTAGGTGGACTAAATGAGCTTGGATGGATCTGAAATTTTTATGGTGACTCAGGGATATTACAAGGAACATCCTGGCCAAATTTCAGAATTTTCGACCAAAGAAATCTCCAGTTAAAATCCTCCACATTTTAAATTTGGAGAATTAATTCTGGAGAAATAAAGGTTTTCATGGAGTGAAACTTGTTTTTCTGGAAAGTAGTCATAGAGCTGAATCCAACCAAATTTGGTTCACTCGATTTGGATACTCCTAGCAAATGTTATGTGCGTTTGAAGTTTGGGGAAAATCTGGAATTTGGAAAATTCCGAGAAATGTTCAAATCCTGACGCTGGGCGCCCAGGCCACGTGGCGCTTCCAGAGGCGAGGACACACGGGGCTATAGTTTTAAGTTGCGCAGCCACAAAACGATCAGGTACCATAGAAGATCCGGCCCGCCCTAAACAGAGGCTGACGCGTGGGTCTGGCTAGGTCTTCGTCTCCTCGCGCCAGTTCCCGCACGCCTGCGCTCGCCGGAGCACACCGAACATTGGCCTCCCGGCTTTCCCCCGCGCCCAAATTCACCACCAGAGCGTAAGTACACATGCTAAACACACTGAACTGTTTTCCTTGAGCCGGCAGTGCCCTAACCGAGCTTGCGATGTTCGGCAGCAAAAAGCTGACTTTGGCGACGTTGGCCCGATACCCTAGCCCTTCAAACCGTTGGTTTCCAGGATCTAGAGCACCAGTGGGAATTGGAGATGCTCGACATGAACATCAACTAGCTCGGAAGAAGCCCTAAGGTTACTCTCACCATGCCCCCGAGGTTGTACCGACGGTGCGCCGTCGGAAAACCGTGAAATAGTGTCTCTACAGCCAATCTTAAGCTATGATTTTGCTTGTGAAGGTGCGCTAACGAGTCTAGAGCAAGTGTGTGCAATCTTAGGCACTAGAAACAAGGATTTACCAAGAATTTGCCGAACTCTTACCGAGAACTCGGTTTGCACCGACCGGCAGTAAAACTGGAAATACTCCGGCGATGATCAACAGCTTGGGCTGAGATTTGGATGGAAGCAGCACTGGCCCGTCTGTGAGTGCCTCTGCTCGGCCATGAAAAGTATTGAGTCAAGCTGTCCACGGCAGCACCGAACGGCGGCAGCTTTCGGGTTGCCGCAAAAACGTTCGGGTTTGCTCGAGGAAGGCAGATTGCAGCTCGTTCACGTGGCTAGGAGGTCGGAGGAGAGGCTACGGTGCCATTTTGCAGCTCAGGGGACTTTGCTCACAAGTGGGTAACTGTCTCACGGTCAAAACCGAGGCAGCGGCGAAGTTTCGGCTGAGCTCGGTGCGAGGAAGGAAAGGAACTTAAGTGCTTCGGCTTGTGAGCAAACAGAACGTGATGCGGGGTGCTAAGGCTGTCGGGCAGCTGGTCTCCTGCGCAAAGGACCGAAGCAGGAGGTGGCCGAGCGTTTGCCCTCGGTGGCGCTCATAGCGTTGGCCCGAACAACAGAGGAAAGACTTCGTGTGCATGTTGCAATTGTTCCACTGACATGTGGGTCCACAACTCAAGTTTGTCCCACAAAATTGAATTTTTCTACTTCTCTAATTATTGTGACCACACTGTCCCTTGAAATTGATCAAACAACAAATTGTCCATTTGATGTTTGAATTCAAAGTGGAAAGTTGGTTTGACTAAATTTGCTTCAAATGGCAAACTGAATTTCAAATTCAGTTTTAATTTGCTACATATAGCCCATGTCAATATCAACTCCAAATGGAGTGAAAATTGGTGTGTGAGCTCATAAAAATATGCTGAGTATGAATATGAGTCCCTCTTTTGAATTCATGAGATGAAAGGAGTTTGAATTTGAATTTAAGTTTAAACTAGCCTTTTAATGATTGTACCTAAAAGTACCTCAAAGAGGTGTAGATTTGGGTTAAATTTGGCATGAGCATTCCTAACAAAGTTTAGGAGTTAATCATATGCTCATCCCCTATAAGATGTATGTGGGAAATACTTTTGCATTTGTGAGTTCATCTCCTAATAAATCTATTTACGGTGGTTACATGCTTTTCAAATGTGTTCATGTTTTTACCACAGCTGAGGTGTGTGGGTGATAAACACTTTTAGCAAGTGAAAACTCGGGCCCTTACAGTGCTTCTTGCAAACTTTGTTGCTCCCCTGTAGATGAGAAATATGAGTACCGAATAGTACCATCTGTGTATAGTTTTGGCACAAATTTACCGGACTGCAATCTGGTATGCATATGTTGTACAGGTTGGATCACAGGATCCTCATTCACAGCGAATCCATCGTCTTGGGGAGCGGCTCCAGAATCAGCTTCGACCTGGGTTTTCACCCTCCCCGCGCTCAACATTTGTCTGTCCGTTCTGGTACCTTGCCCCAAGGATTCGCCCTGGGAGCATTGTACTGGGTGCTGTCCCATGCGACCAGAATTCTGTCACGCGGGAGACCAAGCAATGTGCTGCTCGAGAGAATCTGCACCCTGCACTTCTGACACATGAATCAGCATCGGATCACGCACTGAGTTCTCATTGGTGGTAGCCTACCTCATCCGATCTTCTTGTGAATTGCTAGGTGTACTTGCAAAACTTCTGGTATTTGTCCCAAGCAAGTTTATCAGTTCATTTTCTTCACCTGTTTCCAGTATTTCAACACTTGCATGGTCAAGGTCAGTAACATCAGTCAATTTTGCATTACTTAATTTATCCCCTAAAGAACTTGAATTTTGGTACAGGTTTTGTGGTAGAAGTAGGATCTCCTTCCTAAGTCTAGCTCCTGCATTCTCGTGAAGCTTTGAGAAAGGAAACACTTGTTCATCCAAGATCACAGCTCGAGATATATATAATGTTCCTGTTTTTGGTTTGAGACATTTATATCCTTTCTGTATGGATCTATAACAAAGAAAGACACGTTGGGTTGATCGAAAGGCTAATTTTCTGGTATTGTATGGTCTTAGGTTAGGCCATCAAGCACAGCCAAAAATTTTGAGTTCAGAATAGTTGAGTTTATGACCTAGGAGGATTTGGGTTGGAGTTTGCATTTGAATGACTCGAGATGGGAGGATATTGATGAGATATACTGCAGTTAGGAAGGCTTCATCCCAGAATTTCAGGGGCATAGAGGCATTGGCTAGTAGTGCAAGTCCTATTTCCACAATGTGGCGATGTTTTCTTTCTGCTGCACCGTTTTGCTGGTGTGCATAGGGACATGATGTGTGATTCCTACTTTTTGGAAGGAGTTCAACCTCTCATATTCACCACCCCAATCTGTTTGCATGGTGAGTATTTTTTGATTGAATTGCCTTTCAACCATGTGTTTGGAAGTTGTGGAATATTTGGAAGACTTCAGATTTATTTTTGAGCAGATATATCCATGTATATTTGCTGAAGTCATTAATGAAACTAATGTAATATTCTTTTCTATTGATAGATTTAGGGGTTGGTCTCCATACATATGAATAGACAAGCTCATGAGGTTGAGAGGTTTTACTAATAGATCTATGATATGGAAGTTGATGGCTTTTTGCTCTTCGACACGAATCACACACAGCTCGGCTAGTAGAGTTTTCAAAGGAAAGATTATTGTTCTTCAAAACATGATCCACTATAACAAAAGGTGGATGTTCTAACCGACTATGCTATTGTAGGATCGAAGAGCACGTGAAAAGCTACCAGAGGGGGGTGAATGGTAGATTAAAACTTTTCGCAGCGGAAACAACAAAAACCCCTCAGCAAAAAATCAATCGGTTAAAGAAACCGTGTGTGCAAGTGTTTTCAAACGTGTTCAACCGTGACAATTCAAGTAGAGAGGTAGAGAATCAAGTCAAGGATCTAATACAACAAGAATCACTTGAAAACACGAAGTAAAACATGAGATACGATCAAAACATTAAACGAAGATCAATCTGTTCTACCCGATATAAAACAGATCTGCAATGCTGCAAAGAAACTCGTGTATCTCATAAATTACAGATCCGAAGCTCGTGAAAATTTCACAGATGATAGATAATTGAGTTGGGAATACAACTCAAAAAGAATCACGTCAATCGGATCTGTAAAACTCGAGCTATGAACGAATCACCGAAGCAACGTCGGTCTGTCCAGAAACTCAGCAAGAAAGACTTGACGAAAAACAAGTCGGACGAACAAGGCACAAAAGCTCCTCGAAACTATGAACTTTATTCAATAGAAACACAAGAGGAACAGCCCAAAGTTCTCTTCCCACGAGAGCTCTGGCCTCCCTTGCTTTTATAGCCAGCCCTCACGCTAAACAATCCAATCTAGGACTCCTACTCCTAATTGGACTCGTATCCTAACTTACCATAACTGCTCAGGACTCTCCTATTCGCAGATAGAAGCAATCGTGAGACTTCAAAACACCTTAAGAACATACTAAACATTCGTAAAACAACTCAACTTCGTGCCTAGCATGAAATCCTATCATAACCAACTCAAATCTTCCATATTTAAGCCATATCCGACTCAGACTCAGCCTGAGTACGCAATCCAGCCGGTTGGACCTTTCCGACCAATTCTTTACGTCCACTTCTCTTCATCACGCCTTGGAACAATGTTGCCACGTCCATGCACTCCTTGCACACGTGCAAACACCTTCCAACGACATACACGCAACCTTCATATGCACTGCCCTTGATCCAAACATGCTGCGCGACCTCCCGATCAACTCAACCACAGCTCCTCCCGAACTTGGTTGTTGGAACCTCATCTCCTCCCTGAGACTAGTCCAAGGATCACGTCACCAGCCATGCCTTGAACTCAAGCAACACCTGTACATGAATAAACAACCAATTCTTCCGAGCACAAGTCCTCGACTTGACTCACGTTAGTTCGAAAACCACAGCACCTTACATGAGCACGTCACATAAGCATGTTGCAAACCATATCAAATGATAACAGCCATAACCACCAAAACACACCAAAAACTTAGCAAATTAATACTAAGCAAACCTTCCCATAAAGCAAGTTTGAAACATTGCGAGTTAAAAGCAAAAACAAGACGCTGCAGTTCTACGAGTTGAACTTCACGGGAGCTCCCTAAAAACAAGCTCCGGACCTCACAGAAGCTCTCCGGACCTTGCAGGAGCTCTCCGGACCTTGCGTCGGACCTTGCCAACACTTGGCGGACCTAACAAAGAACTTGTCGGACCTTGCCACAGAAGAATGTTTTGGCAATATTCAAAACTTTGAATGTTAATGCTAACTTTTATCCTAATTGCCAATGTATTCAGCACACATAGGTCTCACAATCTCCCCCTTGATGAATGCATTGGCAACACCAATTAAAATCCGAACATTTGCTTATGAAAAGTTTTGAAAAGCTTTGAAAACTCATTTCTCCCCCTTTATTAATTTCTCTTCATTTTTTAAAATCAGAGAAGGAAGAAAGTGTATAACATATGCAAAGTGTAAAAAAATCTCTCCTTATACATATTTCTCCCCCTTTGACAATGTATTCAGCAAGGTTCAAAAGAGAAATTTTTAAATGTTATGAGCATATTATAACATATACATACAAAACAAAGATCATCCAAGTCATACTATAAGGTTACTTACACTATCACATCAATGAGATACATAAAGTAGTGTAAGCCATGCTAGAGATCAAATGTATTTTTCAGTTTAAGCAAGTCATGATCTCCCTTACTCAACTATTTCAAAACCTGAAAACATGACACTTGTTGCTGCATTTTTATTATTCATAATCATTTAAGGCACAAAGTTGATCATATGATATTTGCAAGATATTATATGCCGCATCAGCCTTATTCTAACCAACCAAGCCAAACCTATGGCATTTGACAATCAGAAGCTTAAGGACATGGTTTTAGTCATACACAATTCCTTCCAAGTTCATATCTTAGTGCAATGATAAGCAATCTCAAAAGAAGAAGTGCGATGCATGCATATTCTCTTGATCTTTTCTCAATTTTTTATTTGAAAACTCAACATGTGAGCTGATCACTTGATTAATTTTTTATGATTAAAAGCACTTGTAAGCACGCAACAAGTTCAAAACAGCAAGAAAGTTCGATCATGACCAGATTTAGTGTAAGTAATTATTCCAATTACTAGTCATGGCAAAAACTACAAAATGTATAACATGAGTAATGTAGTAAGAACTTTCAGCCTGTAAAAGGAATCACAAAGTCATATATGTATGAAATACTATGCTCATATTATTTTAGTTTCAGATTCACACATAGACTTTCAAAGTTTCAAAAACTCCCCCTCAATTTAAGCCATGAGGATGCATAACCCCTATTTCACTACGAATGAAACAAAAACGAGTGAAATCCAAAGGTTTTGTAAAAATATCAGCCAATTGTTGTTCGGTATCGACATGGTGAAGCACAATGTTTCCTTTTTCAACATTATCACGAAGAAAGTGATACCTAATGTCAATGTGCTTAGTTCTAGAGTGTTTCACGGGGTTTGTAGCAATACAAATTGCACTAGTGTTATCACAAAACAGTGGAACACTATCTAAATCAACCCCATAGTCCTTAAGTGTTTGAGCAATCCAAAGAATTTGTGAGCAAGCGCTAGCCGCAGCTACATATTCAGATTCGGCCGTGGATTGTGCAACTGAACTTTGTTTTCTAGAGGACCAAGCAACAAGTGAATTACCAAGAAAATGACAAGCACCCGAAGTACTTTTCCTATCAATCCTACAACCCCTAAAATCAGCATCCGAAAAAGCTTTCAAAGAAACGGTTTCCTATCAATCCTACAACCCCTAAAATCAGCACCTTCTTCTTCATGTTCGGACCTTTGATTAGGAGAGCTTGTTGATTGAGGAAGGTCCGAACCAGCAGTAGTGACTGTTGGTGCTGGTTGTGGTGCAAAATCAGCAGCTTGATCGTTATTTACTTCCGAGTTTTCGGGCAGCAGCACCACTTCTTCATCTTCTTCAATAAAAATACTCTCCCCCTGCGGATATGGATCCGGACCTGCAATATCGGAGCTAGTACTTGGGCTAGCTTCATCAAAAGAAACCTCGCAAGTCTCCACAATTTTGTTAGTGTCAAGTAAAAGCACACGGTAGCCTCTAGTATGAGATGGATAACCAAGAAACATGCCATCAACAGATCTAGCTTCAAATTTATCAATATTACCATGTTTCTTAACAAAGCATTTGCAACCAAAAACCCTAAAGTGTGTAACACTAGGCCTATGTCCAAACCGGAGCTCATATGGGGTTTTTCCAAGCTTAGCACGCAAGAAAACACGATTTGAGACATAACAAGCGGTTGCAATTGCATCAGCCCAAAATTTCCTAGGAGTTTGATATTCATCAAGCATAGTCCTAGCCATCTCAACTAAGGCCCTGTACTTTCTTTCTACGACACCATTTTGTTGTGGTACATAGGGTGAAGAGTATTGATGATCTATTCCATTTTCAGCACAAAAGTGATCAAAGGATTGGTTTTTAAATTCAGTTCCGTTATCACTTCTAATTGCTTTTAATGATCCTGGGTGATCAATAGATAATCTAAGAAATAAAGTTCTAAAATGACTAAAAGCTTCATTCTTAGATGCCATAAAATAAACCCAAGAATATCTGGAATAATCATCAACAATCACAAGCACATACCATTTACCTCCGAAGGATTGAACACGTGCCGGACCTACTGTGTCAAGATGTAAAAGTTGTCCCGGTTCAGCTGTCATGGTCATTGTGAGAGGAGCATGTGAACCTGCAACAAACTTAGCATGTCTACAAGAAGAGCACACAATATCATTGTC
The DNA here is from genome assembly GCA_030760725.1 of Neostapfia colusana. Lineage (NCBI taxonomy): Eukaryota > Viridiplantae > Streptophyta > Magnoliopsida > Poales > Poaceae > Neostapfia > Neostapfia colusana. The sequence goes on along the minus strand of JASWHV010000005.1, from coordinate 32,399,983 downwards.
CTTTTTAAGCTTCGGCAGCCCACGTATGCGATCGAGAGCACTAACACGAGTGAGATGATCAAAGCCTATGTGACCAAGTCTACGATGCCAAAAATATAGATCCTTTGTATCATTAGCAACTAGACACCGATGCTTAGAAGTTGACAAATCAAAATCAGCTTTAAAAACTCTTCCAAACCTAGACATGTTAAACAAAATCTCACCTTTTGAATCTACAACCTTACAGAAATTTTTAGCAAAGCTAACCTCTAGATTTTCATCTAGCAATTGTGAAACCGAAAGCAAGTTGTATTTCAAATTTTTAACAAGTGCCATATATTTCAAAGTGTAGAGATTGTTTACTCTAACCGAACCTTTAGCAATTATGGGAGTAGAAGAGATATCGGCGAAAGTAACATTTTCTACACGTGACACAAAAGAGAGAGAGGAGAACCATTCTTTGTTACCATTCATGTGGCGTGAGCAACCTGAATCCACAATCCAAATGTTCTCCTTCCTCAAACGTGAAACCTACACAGCAGCACAATACGTCGATGACTCAATACTGGGGTTAGTTAAAAGACTGTTAGGAATCCAGTACTGAGTCACACGACGTCCAGCAGGAATAACACGCGAAAGCTGAGAAGGTACAGCAGGTTTATGAGCCAAACATCGAAAATTTTTGTTCCCAACTACTGACTTAGAAGATGTGTTATATGTAGCACAAAAAACAGTAGGTCCGGGAGCAAGTTTTTGACTCATTACAGCAGGTTGCAAGCTCCGAACATTCGGTCTAGAAGATTTTGCTTGGTTGTTATGTGATCTAGCAAGTATTCTTTGTTTCTTATCGTGTTTAGCTAGTCTATAACAAAAATCCATGACATGACCATCTCTACCACAGTAGGTACAATGAAAAATAACCTTATTATCATGTCTAGATGAGCAAGCAACACGTTTATTAGAACCCGAATGGGACAGTACTCCTGCAGATTTGAAAATCACCTCTTTTTGTCTAGGAGCTGTTTGAATCAAACCGCTTCCTAATGACTTTACAACTTTAGGTGGGTGTGCCTTAGCATGAGCATGAGAATTGAAACCTAAACCAGTTTTATCATTACAAGACTTGAAAGAATTCAGCAGCAAGTTTAGGTTCTTATTTGCATTAGAAAACCGATCTAGTGTCATATGCATGTCATCAAGTTTATTGGACAGATCAAAGCAGTTTTCACATGAAGTTTTTCCTTTTAGTTTGCAATTTGAACAATATTTAACTTCATGCACACGTAAAGCATTGTTCAAAATAGAAATCTCATTCATAGCATCATTTAGTTTCTTATTCAGATCATAACATGAAGAACAATGCAAATCAATTGTAGAACAACAAGCATCTTTCAAATTTTTATCATTAAGTGCAGCAAGCTCTTTGTTCTTTTCAATTTCAAGTTCAAGTTTATCAAGTGTAGATGCGTGTGCACTTCTAAAAGAGGATAATTGTTCATAAATCAAAACACATGAGGAACAAGAATCATCACTAGGAATCAAAGTTTTTAAATGATTAATTTTAGATTCTAGTGATTCAATTTTAACAGCATTGTTCCTAAGTTTTTTATCTTTTTCTTTATTATAACAGTGGCACGAGAAATAGCATCACACATTTCTTTGCAAGTGGGACATACCTCTTCATCGTCGCTGTTGTGTTCTGCCTCCTCGGAGCTTGAACTTGACTTGCTCGCCATGCAGCACATATTTGCCATAGCTTCTTCATCTTCATCACTACCGGTGTCCACATCACTTGAGCCGAAATCTTGAAGTGCAGAGATCATACTATGCACTATGTTGCGCATTGATAAATCTTTCTTCTTCTTATTCTTTGCAAATGATTTCTTCGGCCTTGTTTGCTTTTCTTCACGTGAAGTCGGACCTGAAAGGTTAGGGCACTCCATACGAAAATGTCCTGTCTTACCACATTCAAAACGTCGTTGAGGTCCGGAGCTTCCTCTCCTTCTAGTTCTCACATTTTGCAATGCTTTTGAGAATCGAGTAGAGATGAGTGCAAGCTCCTCCTCTGGAGACTCTTCAATCTGTTCAAGGGTTAGAGAGGACAGCAAAGAGAGTGCACCACTAGATGATGATTGACTAGAACTAGACATGTCACGTTGCGAAACAAATGCAATAGACTTGTTGGGGTTTTTAAGTGAGATGATGTCAATTTCATGAGTTTTCAATTTAGAATAAAGTGCGTCTAAAGTAAGAGAACTCATGACAGTAGATTCACGAATAGATGTAACTTTCATCTCCCAAATTGACATATCTAATGCTCCTAACAATTGTCTAGCATTTTCAGCATCTGAAAAGTTAACATTGACACTACGCAAGTTGCTGAGGATTTTATTAAAGCGAGCAAAAAGGTCGTCAATTGACTCACCGGGTTGCATCTTAAAACGCATGTATTCTTTCTTGAACATATCTTGCCTTACCTCCTTGATCGTATTGGATCCTTCATGGTAGTCACAAAGAGCTTTCCAAACATCATATGCAGATTGGAGGTGTGCAACACGGTCGAAGTCGCTTTGAGTCAATCCTTGGATGATCAAGTTGCGAGCCTTGTTGTTGTTGTCAACATCTCTCATGTTCGCAGCCGTAACTTGATCGTTGGGTGGTACATCGAAGTTCCGGTAGGCCTTTTCCCATATGGCGAAGCCTTGCGCCTGTATGTAGGCCTCCATCCGCGCCTTCCAAACCTGAAAATCGATGCCATTGAACACACAAGGTTTTGCGGAGTACTTCTCCATGATAGTTAGTCAAAACACGTGCAAATCACAAAGATTAGAGCACCTTGGCTCTGATACCAATTGTAGGATCGAAGAGCACGTGAAAAGCTACCAGAGGAGGGGGTGAATGGTAGATTAAAACTTTTCGCAGCGGAAACAACAAAAACCCCTCAGCAAAAAATCAATCGGTTAAAGAAACCATGTGTGCAAGTGTTTTCAAACGTGTTCAACCGTGACAAATCAAGTAGAGAGGTAGAGAATCACGTCACGGATCTAATGCAACAAGAATCACTTGAAAACACGAAGTAAAACTTGAGATACGATCAAAACATTAAATGAAGATCAATCTGTTCTACCCGATATAAAACAGATCTGCAACGCTGCAAAGAAACTCGTGTATCTCAAAAACTACAGATCCGAAGCTCGTTAAAATTTCACATATGATAGATAATTGAGTTGGGAAGACAACCCAAAAAGAATCACGTCAATCAGATCTGTAAAACTCGAGTTATGAACGGAACACCGAAGCAACGTCGGTCTGTCCAGAAACTCGGCGAGAAAGACTTGACGAAAAACAAGTCGGACGAACAAGGCACAAAAGCTTCTCGAAACTATGAACTTTATTCAATAGAAACACAAGAGGAACAGCCCAAAGTTCTCTTCCCATGAGAGCTCTGGCCTCCCTTGCTTTTATAGCCAGCCCTCAGGCTAAACAATCCAATCTAGGACTCCTACTCCTAATTGGACTCGTATCCTAACTTACCATAACTGCTCAGGACTCTCCTATTCGCAGATAGAAGCAATCGTGAGACTTCCAAACACCTTAAGAACGTCCTAAACATTCCTAAAACAACTCAACTTCGTGCCTAGCATGAAATCCTATCATAACCAACTCAAATCTTCCATATTTGAGCTATATCCGACTCAGCCTCAGCCTGAGTACGCAATCCAGCCGGTTGGACCTTTCCGACCAATTCTTTACGTCCACTTCTCTTCATCACGCCTTGGAACAATGTTGCCACATCCATGCACTCCTTGCACGCGTGCAAACACCTTCCAATGACGTACACGCAACCTTCATATGCACTGCCCTTGATCCAAACATGCTGCGCGACCTCCCGATCAACTCAACCACAGCTCCTCCCGAATTTGGTTGTTGGAACCTCATCTCCTCCCTGAGACTAGTCCAAGGATCCCGTCACCAGCCATGTCTTGAACTCAAGCAACACCTTCACATGAATAAACAACCAATTCTTCCGAGCACAAGTCCTCGACTTGACTCACGTTAGTTCGAAAACCACAACACCTTACATGAGCACGTCACATAAGCATGTTGCAAACCATATCAAAAGATAATAGCAATAACCACCAAAACACACCAAAAACTTAGCAAATTAATACTAAGCAAACCTTCCCATAAAGCAAGTTTGAAACATTGAGAGTTAAAAGCAAAAACAAGACGCTGCAGTTCTACGAGTTGAACTTCACGGGAGCTCCCTAAAAACAAGCTCCGGACCTCACAGAAACTCTCCGGACCTTGCAGGAGCTCTCCGGACCTTGCCAACACTTGGCGGACCTAACAAAGAACTTGTCGGACCTTGCCACAGAAGAATGTTTTGGCAATATTCAAAACTTTGAATGTTAATGATAACTTTTATCCTAATTGCCAATGTATTCAGCACACATAGGTCTCACAGCTATGATTCAATGGAAGGCTTTACTGATGCTAGACCATGCTTGCTATTTATCTTGACTGTTGGTTTGATAGGATAGAGTCCTCCTTTACACTTGCCTTCAAGAATCGTGTTCCTCGTGGTTCGGTCCTTAATGAAAAAAAACCAAGGATAATATTCAAAGGACATGTTATTATCTTTTGAAAGCTTGTGAACAGAACATAGATTAATTTTGGAGGTAGAAATATGAAGGACGTTGTCAAGGTGTAATGTTCTTTTAGGGAAATAAATAGAAGTATTGCCAATATGACTAATATTCATACCTTTTCCATTTGCAACGCGAACTTGATCTTGTCCTTGATATTTCTCGGTGATTTGATCGGTTGCTCCCGTATCCGTATACCAATTTATATCAACCCCATAAGAGGGTGTGGCTGCACCTGCAAACTTCTCTTCTTTATTATAATCTTGATCAAACCGATGCCAGCAATCTATTGCTTGATGATTCGGTTTTCCACATATTTGACAAATTAACCTTTGTCCATCGTTTCCTTGATTTGATCTACCATATCCACCTCTCTGATCAGAATTTTGTTTTTGTCCCTGACCGAAGTTGTTTCTTCCACCTCTGCCATAGCCTCTTCCACGGCCACGTCCTCACATGGCTGAGTTTGTCGAGGCCGGCAAATACTGCTGTTCTCCTTCAAGCATATATGTTAGGACCCAATGGTCCCTACATTCCAGGATCTCGCTGAGGGGTGCTGCGATGGACAACACCGGATAACACACAGAAAAGGCGATAAGCGGAAGCTAAGTTTTATTACATCAACTGGTTTATAAACATAATTACAACAAAATATCGTTGTAGTCTACACTCACAGGTGTAGACTAAGAAAAAGGGCTCACGTTCAATCCGTGAACATGGTTCCACTAGCTACACACACACACCACACTAACACGGCGGCATGAACGGCTCCCACTCGACAGTGCCCTCAGGGGGACACGTCTGTTCCTCGGGAGCCTCCTCTTCCTCATAAGACCCTGCAAACGCTTCAACAACAAGCAGTGAGCACGAAGGCTCAGCAAGACTAACCCGTCTCATCTAAACATGCAACTCTACATGTTGGAATTGAAGTGTACAATAGGAAGTTCTTTTCATAGGGACTCGCCTAATTAGTTGATCATTACTTTCAAGTTTTAGCCTCAGATTAGTGGAAAACCTTGTGCAAAGCCACATAGGAAGTCTGCAATCAAACAAGAAATGCATTCCTCTTATGTGACTTGCCTAAGGTTGAAAGGAACTTTGATCTGCTCTAATCTAAAGAAATTCATTAACATTGAATGTAAAACTTTTAAATAGCAACTTTTATCAATGACATCTAGCCTGTTCTTTCTACATCACGGTACAGTGAACATGTGGTACTCACTGACCATGAGGGACGGTGATTATAATCGACTTACACCTGCAGGGTTACCCGAATAACGCGTCACGTACGCCAGTGCTCGATGTTGCCTACAGCAACCATCTAGGATGTCGTACGCAACAACCTTTCACTCGTTAGCCAAGTGTTGAACCGGTCCTAACGTCCCAAGCAGGAGGTCTCTACGCAGAGCAACCTCACTGCCCGCTAGCCGATTTACACCTCGCTGCTCTCAACTAACTCCTTTGGACGACAAGCAATGCCTCAACATATCGCTACTCAAATTAAATCGGTTTCCCGGTTCCCATATAGCCGATATGTCTTCGGTACAGTTCTAGGTTGTTCAACAGGCCTGCACACGGCTCCGTCCTCAACAGACACAAGCAGAACTATGGCACGCAGGCCCCAACGTCCTGTTGCCCTTACTCTCCGCTCGGTCACATTTTTATGCCATGTGATTCATTGTCTATCTCTCTAACTGTGTAGTGTGCCTCTAAGCCTATTCTCGTGAGTAGTTCCAACTACTCGACTTGTACTGAATCCTATACCATTTGAGCATTACATTGGCTACTCGAACTTCAAATCCTAGACTCAACCCCTGGTTATATTGGCTATGCAATTGGGTTTCAAATCAAGACTCTAATGCACATAGTATGAAATTTATAGTGTAAGTGATCAAAACATAAGACTTTATAAACTGGTTAATGCAAACCGGAGATTGCCTTGCTGCTGGTCATCGATTAAACTCTCTTCTAGAGGGATACGATCCAGTATCTATGGGTCTTCCTCGACCTTAGCGGCTACACTAATTAAAAAGAACAATGTGTGTCAATTTAAATGCACATGTGTTGAAGTGATAATGTGAATACAAGAACTCTAGCTAGACAGCCCTTTTAAGTCTTGAATTTTTACTGTGGCTTGGTGACAACCTAAACAGAAACTTGGCCAAATTTCATTTGCAACAAAGCTCATTGGATCCCTGCCCAAAAAATGTATAAAAGGCCATAATTAGAGGTTCTAAGGTTTTATAGGGACTTTCATGGGACAAGACATTACTTTTTGGAGACTATAGGTTACCATGGTTCTAATGAAATTGGTTTCCTGTAATTTGAATAATCCTAGCGAAAGTTATGAGCTAATTAAGTTCAGAGACATTCTGAAAAATGTTTCTTTAAATATTTCTTTTTCTCTGGGTCAGTTCACTTAATCACACCATTAGGGGGACTTTGTGACACCCGGTTCCGAAAATAGAACCAAGTGAATGCATATGTGCGCAGGATGTTCATCACACATACACATGTATTCCACAAACTGAATTCAGAATATAACCACGTACAAATAGTATTTAAGTACTTTATTACAATGACTCATTGTCTCACTCATAAATCTATAACTTATTCTTGCAGCGGAAGTCTCTAAACGACAGCGGAAATAACTAAACAGCAGGCTCCAACTTCAACTCCACAGGCATGTTGACGGTAGTTCGTACGCCTAGTACTCCACATGGTCCTCGAAGTACTCATCTCCTGTAGCTGATGTATTTGTGGTAATGCAAGGGTGAGTACATGTCGTACTCAGCAAGTGCGGGAAAAGTATGACATGTAGCTTACAACAAGGTATGGAGTAAAATGGCTCATTGTAGCAAGCAAATTTTATTTCAGAAACATGGTAAAAACAGCAACTAAGTCTAGATGAATTAAATCCCAATATAACCAAGTAATCAGCAACATTCTTTCATCATAATTCACCATTTATCAAGTCTCAACCAGCTGTTAATCTTTCTCAAGTTCATCTCGTGCTCATAAATATTCATATCCATCTCATATTCATATAACCAAAACCAAACTCATTGTCGTGACTCAAAACAGTCCCATAACCAATCCCAATGACCATACCATAACCATACCGAATAACCATCCCAAGTTTTCCCTCTAATCATGGAAGTTGACTAGATGCTTGTGACCGGAAGCATGGCAATCATGACAGTTTTACACTCTGCAGAGGTGGCACCACTTTACCGACAAGTTCGTGATTTCGTCACCCGTCGGGCGACTGCAGAACCTCCATTATACCAGTACACAACCGTCGGTGTATGCCAAAGAGATCACAAAATATCCTTTACAAAGGGGCTACTAGATGTATGGACTCACTGAGGTTTCACCAGCAGGCTCGAATCACCATTCTCCCACCCATGGGCCCCCTCTTGTGCCAAGCAGTTCCCAGGGCAGTCCTCCTTGACTCCCATTCCCCGTGCCATCCACGGTATATAACAAGCTAGCAACACACCTAATTCATCAGCTAAGCCGCACCCATACTTGGCCTTGTGGTGGCACTGTTTTCGTGGCATATTCTCGCATGAACCGGTCTTTAGATCTACGGCAAGTACCACCATCTCATCCAGCAACATTCACGAACCAAGCTTGCCTAGATCTCCTTGATTCCATGCCCATCACAAAGTTCTCATCATCATTATTCATATGAGTGCAGTAACTAGACATGTTTTATTTCAGCTTCCCGTATCCCGTAAGTTAAGCGAAGCAAAAAGGAAAAACAACCATACCCGACTCATCAACTTTTCCAGCGACAAGGATGGTTAACAAAACTAGTAAACTACTATAAAATGGGTGTCCCATCAAGTTGACTCAAGCATACGAGTTTTCGCAAACTAACAGTTTCAAAACATGGGATCAATATGGTCAAGGTGCACTTGCCTTGCTCCTGTGGTTCTTGTTGCTCAAGCGTCCCGAGGTCTTGGTGCTGTAGTTCCTTGTAGATGGCCTCTTGAGATTGTCCTTCTACTCACGACCATGCACATACAAAATTTACAGCAATCAATCATCATGCACAAACTTTACTCAAGATGCAATTGAGTAGATGGATGCAAATCCTATGGTGCTATTTTATTAAACCAGTTTGTATGTGTTCTTGCATGTTTTAATGGGTTTTCATGGGGTTTTATGATGGACAAGGGTGTAGGGATCAAGTGTGGATGTGGTGATGATCTTCACACAAGATCTAGATCAATTCCACCGTCAAAAATCGATCAAAACACGATCTGTCCACCCACAAAAGTTTCTGCTCGAAGGGGGCGAAGAAAACGGATGCGTAGAAACGGCGGCGACGTCGTAAGAAAACAGATGTGTAGAAACAGTGGGTCTCGATGATGGGGCTCGACGGCGGGGCTCGACGGCGGGACTCGACGATGGGGCTCGACGGCAGGGCTCGACGGCGGGACTCATCGGCGGGGTTCACCGGCGCGGCTCACCGGTGACCAAACTCTGGTGAGGGGGGGTGCCAACTCGGCGAGTTGGGGGGACAGGGGATCCAAGTCGCCGACTTGGGAGGGGGAGGGGAGGGGGGGCTGCGGCCAAAAGGGGGCTGGAGTCCTACTCCAATTGGAAATCAAATAAGAGTCCTACTCAATTTGGATCTTAACAAACTTATCCTCTTGTTGGGTGCAGCAGCATTGGGAATTTAATCCCACAAATGTGGGGAAAATTCCCCTTTTTGGGAATTGAGGAATTTAGAAATATTGGGGGAAATTTGGGAATGGATTATTTCAGCTATCTTTTTCCCATTCCTCACCATTTCTATGTCACTTGTTCCATGTCTACATTCCCCTCTCCATTTCTGTGTCCCATTCTCCATTTCTACATTCCCCTCTCCATTTCTATGCCCTATTCTCCATTTCTATACTTACCTTCTGCATTTCTATGGGCCATTCTCCATTTCTATATTCCCTTCTCCATTTCTGTGGTTTTTCCTACATATGGTTCCTTCCTCCATTTCTATGGTTCTTTCTCCATTTCTATGGTTCTTTCTCCATTTATATAGTTCTTTTTCCATTTCTACTTCTTTTATAATGCTTTTCTACATGAAAAATGTATGCAATGCATGGAAATGAATTTGAGGGTGTTACAAACCTACCCCCCTTAAACTGAATCTCGCCCTCGAGATTCGATAGAGTGGAGATAGATGAGGGAATTCTGCCTTGAGATCTTCCTCACACTCCCATGTAGTTTCGGCTTCCGTGTGATGGCTCCATTGTACCTTGCACCAACAAATCACTTTGTTCCTCGTGACCCTTCCTTCACGTCCAAAATTTTGACACGGTGTTCCGTGTAGGTCAGATCCTCTTTAAGTTTGAGTTCATCCATTGGTACTTGTTCTTCCGGTACTCTTAAGCACTTCTTGAGTTGGGATACGTGAAACACGTCGTGCACGTCGGAGAGGTGCGTTGGCAGCTCTAGTTGATAGGCTACTTCTCCTCGCTTGCCTAAAATCTTGAATGGCCCAATGTAGCAAGGTGATAACTTTCCTTTGACGTTGAACAAACGTTGGCCTCGGATAAGCGATACCTTAAGATACACGAAGTCTCCCACTTCGAAGGTCAACCTTCTTCGCCTATTGTCCGCATAACCTTTTTGTCGTGTCTGAGCAGCCTCCAAGTTTTCTCGTATCGTTTGGACTTGCTTCTCGTTGTCTTGCAGCACTTCCGGTCCAAACACTTGGCTTTCTCCGGTCTCATTCTAGAACAGTGGTGTTCTACACCGTCTACCATACAATGCTTCAAAAGGTGATATCTTCAAAAGAGGGGCTGAAAATAGAAATTGCGGTGGCTGACTTGACAAGAAAAGTGAAGCAGCAAGCAATTTTCGAAAATAGCAGTTTAGAGGGGTGTGCCTATATGTTTTAGAGTGTCCATTCTACCTAAGCTTGCGTCCTACGGTCAATGTGGCTCTGATACCAATCTGTGACACCCGATTCCGAAAACAGAACCAAGTTAATGCATATGTGTGTCCAGGATGTTCATCACACATACACATGTAATCCACAAACTGAATTCAGAATATAACCACGAATAAATAGTGTTTAAGTACTTTATTACATCGACTAATTGTCTCACTCATGATTGTCTATCTTATTTTTGCAGCGGCAGTCTCTAACCGACAGAGGAAACAACTAAACAGCAGCAGGCTCCATCTTCAACTCCACAGGCATGTTGATGGTAGTTCGCACGCCTAGTACTCCACATGGTCCTCGAAGTACTCTTCTCCTGTTGCTGATGTTTATGTTATAATGCAACGGTGAGTACATGTCGTACTCAGCAAGTACGGAAAAAGTATGACATGTAGCTTACAACAAGGTATGGAATAAAAAAGCTCATTGCAGCAAGCAAATTTTATTTCACAAACATGATAAAAACAACAACTATTTCTAAGTGATATTTATCCCAATATAACCAAGTAAAACAGAAACATTCCTCCATCATGATTCACCATTTATCAAGTCTCAACCAACCATTAATCTTTCTCAAGTTCATCTCATGCTCATAAATATTCATAACCGTCTCATATTGATATAACCAAGCAAAATTCATTTTCATGACTCAAAACAGTCCCAAGACCAACCCCAATGACCATAACATAACCATACCGAACATCCATCCCATGTTTTCCCTCTAATCATGTGAGTTGGCCAGGTGCTTGTGACCGGAAGCACATCTATCATGATAGTTTTACACTCTGCAGAGGTGGCACCACTTTACCCACAAGTTTGTGATTTCGTCACCCGTCGGCGACTGCAAAACATCTATTATACCAGTACACAACCGTTGGTGTATGGCCAAGATATAACAAAATAGCCTTTACAAAGGGGCTACTAGATGTATGGACTCACTGAGGTTTCACCGGCAGGCTTGAATCACCATTCTCCCACCCACAGGCCCCCTCTTGTGCCATGCAGTTCCCAGGGCAGTCCCTCTCGACTCTCATTCCCCGCGCCATCCACGGTCCATAACAAGCTAGCAACACACCTAATTAGTCAGCTAAGCCGCACCCATATTTGGCCTTGTGGTGGCACTGTTTTCCTGGCATGTGCTGGCATGAACCGGTCCTTAGATCTACGGCAAGTAAACCACCATCTCATTCAGCAATATCCATGAACCAAGCTTTCCTAGATCTCCCCCGATTCCATGCTCATTAACATCATCATGTTCTCATCATCACTATTCATATGAGTGCAGTAGCTAACCATGTTTTAATTCAGCTTCCCGTATTCGTAGATTAAGCGAAGCAAAAAGGAAAAACGACCATACCCGACTCATCAACTTTCCCGGTGACAAGGATGGTTAACAAAACTAGTAACTCCTATAAATGGGTGTCCCATCAATTTGACTCCAGCAATACGAGTTTTCGCAAACAAAACAGTTTCAAAACATGGGATCAATATGGTCACGGGCACTTGCCTTGCTCCGGTGGCTCTATTTGCTCAAGCGTTTCGAAGTCTTGGTGCTGTAGTTCTTCATAGATGGCTTCCTGATCTTGTCCTTCTACTCACGACCACGCACATACAAAATTTACAGCAATCAAACATCATGCAAAAACTTTACTCAAGATGCAATGGTGTAGATGAATGCAAATCCTATGGTGCTGTTTTATTAAACCAGTTTGTACGTGTTCTTGCATGTTTTAATGGGCTTTCATGGGGTTTTATGATGAACAAAGGTGTAGGGATCAAGTGTGGACGTGGGGATGATTTTGACTCAAGATCTAGATCAATTCTCGGTTCCGTAGTTTTTCCACAGAATTGAGGGCGTCACAAGAATTGATCTAGATAAAGGGCATACCCAGTGCAAAGCTCCCAGGCCCCACAACGTGTGGGAGCTTTGCACTGGGTATGCCCTTTATCTAGATCAATTCCTGTGACGCCCTGTGGAAAAACCACGGAACCGAGAATTGATGCATATGTGTGCCCAGGATGTTCATCACACATATACATATGTTCCACAAACTGAATTCAGAATATATATTACCACGAATAACAGGGTTTATTACAAAGTCTCATGGGTCTTGGACTCATGCTAGCAGTGGATCTAGCAGTGGAAGTCTTTATTCTAGCAGCGGAAGTCTTCTAACTAGTGCGGAAGCAATCTAAGTAGCATCAGCGGCTCCATCTCTTCTCCATCCCCACAGGCAAGGTTGAGGACAGATTACACGCCTAAGGCTCCACTTGGTCTTCATAGTAATCTTCTCCTGTAGCTGATGATGAAGTAATAATACAAGATTGAGTACAATGATGTACTCAGCAAGTGCGGGAAAATATGATATGTAGCTCACAACAAGGAAGGTATAAAAAGGCTCATTGCAGAAAGCAAAGTTATTTCTCAAAACCAAGATAAAACAGCGACTCAGCTTTAAGTGAAGGTAATCCAAACATGTATTTAAACATTTACATACCTCCATTATGATTCATCCGACTCATGTCTCAACCAGACATTAATGAACTTTGCTCATAAATACCATATCGTATTCACTACCATCTCATGAATACCATCTCGTATTCGCTACCATCTCACGAATACCATCTTGTATTCACTACCATTCAATTCTGTCTCATTCCGAGACCAATCTTGTTGCCACAACTCCACAGTCATGCAACCAATCTCATTACCCAGACTCAACAGTCCCAAAAATCAACCAAAACCAAACCATAACCAAAAACCATCCCAACTAATCATGTGCGTTGTCCAGGCGCTCGTGACCGTAAGCTCGGCTATCATGATAGTTTAAGACTCTGCAGAGTTTGTACCACTTTACCCACAAGTTTGTGATTTTGTCACCCGTCGGCGACTGCAGAACCTCCATTATACCAATACACAACCGTCGGTGTATGGTCAAGAGATCACAAAATAGCCTTTACAAAGGGGTTACGAGATGTATGGACTCACTACGGTTTCACCGGCAGGTTAGAACTCAAATTCTCCCACCCACGGGCCTCCTCATGTGCCATGCAGTTCCTAGGGCAATCCTCAATCGACTCCCATTCCCCTCGCCTTCCACGGTCCATAACAATCTAGCAACTTACCTTATAACTCAGCTATGCCGCGCCCATACTTGGCCTTGTGGTGGCACTGTTATCCTGGCATGTGCTCGCATGAACCGGTCCTTATATCTATGGCAAGTAACCACCATCTCATTCTACCTCATTCACAAACCCAGGCTTGCCTAGATCTCCCTCCGATTCACGTTCATTAACAACATCAGTTTCTCATAATTCTTACGAGTGCAGTTAGCTAGACACATCTATCTCGCTTCCCATAATCCCATGGACTCAGCAAAGCATAAAAGTAAAACCATACCCGACTCATTTACTTCCCTGGTGACAAGGGTGGTTTAACCAAAACTAGTAAACTCCTATGAAAGGGTTTCCCATCATGTTTGACTCAGCACGCACACCTTTTCACAAACAAAACAGTTTTCCAAAACATAGGATCAATATGGTCAAGGGGCACTTGCCTTGTTCTTGCGGTTCCGGTTGCTCTTGGATCTCAAAACCTTGTTATTGCAGCTCGTCGTAGACAGCTCCCTGAGCTTGTCCTTCTATACGCGATCACGCACATACAAGGTTCACAGCAATCAATATCATGCACAAACTCTACTTTAAGATGCAACAATGCATATGCATGTTAATCCTCTGATGCAGTTTAGTTTGTAGGTGTTCTTTCATGTTTTAATATCTTTGCATGGGGTTTTACGATGAACAGAGGTGTTCGGATCAATTGTGGACGTGGCGATGATCTTGACTCAAGATCAGATCAGACCGACCAACACGTGATCTGTCCACGAGAAAGCTTCTGTTCCAAAGGAATCGAAGAACAGATGCAAAGAAAATGCGATGATGTCGTAAGGTGGTATTGGAGACCTACCTTACATTCTTCTTGGTCTCGGGGTCCTTCTCCTAGCAAGACAGATCGTTGGCTCTCCTCCGGTGATGGCAATTGTGATCCAGGCTCGTCGGCGGTCTCTTCGGTGGTCAAACTCCGGCGAAGGGTTTACTCGGCGAGCTGGGGCTAGGGCTCTAAGTTGCCAGCTCCGGAGGTGGAAAAGAAGTATGTGGTTGCAGCCAAAGGTTTTTGGTTCTATTTATAAGAGGAAAACGGAGAGTCCTCCTCTGATCGGAATTCGAATAAGAGTCCCATTCAATCTTTTTTTTGGATCTTAACAACTTATCTTAGTTGATTTGGTGTGGTAGCAATGTGGAATTCATGTCGGTTTCCTCAGTACCGGGGATTCCCATGCGTACAGAAGCAAAAACCGCTTCAGAACTCGCTACCTCCGTGGTGGTGAGCTCCGGGAGCTCCACGTGTCCTGTGGAACCTGGCCTCCCTCTTCCGCAGATACCAGCTTCGGTTGTGCCGCGTGTCAGGCACACGAGACCTCCCTCTCCTTCAGAGGTGAGCTCGGCGTGCGCCACGTGTCCTGGCGGGCGGGACCTCCCCTCTCAACAGAGGCATGCTCTGCGTGCGCCACGTTTCTGGTGGGTCGAGACCTCCTCTATCAACAGAGGCGAGCTCCGCGAACACCACGTGTTAGTTCCGGACCTCCCCTCTCATTGGAGGTGGCTCTGGGTGTGCCATGTGTCGATTCCGGACCTCCCCTCTCTTTGGTGGTGAGCTCCGATAGTGCCATGTGTCCTAACAGCGCCGGACTTCCTTTCTTCTCGGAGGCGAGCTCCGAGGTTGACACGTGTGCATCAGCGTCGGACCTCCCGGAGATAAGCTCCGGAAGTGACACGTGTCTGATAGTGTCGGACCTCCCGGAGGTAAGCTCCGAAGGTGACACGTGTCCCATAGGACCGGACCTCTTGGAAGTGAGCCCTGAGAGCGACATGTGTCTGACGGGGCCGGACCTCTCGGGGATGAGCTCTGAGAGCGACACGTGTCCCGCGTGGATGGTCCTCTCTTTTCCGCAGCGAATAGCTCCGCAGCTGACACATGTCCTACGGGACTGGCCTCGCTTCTCCGCGGAGGCTAGCTCCGGGGGAAACACGTGTCCCACGGGGTCAGACCTCTCCCTCTTTGCGGGAATGAACCCCGAGCCTGCCACGTAGCCAGCTTAGCGGCGGACCTCTCCCCCTTTGCGGGGATGAGCTCTGAACGCACCACGTGGCCAGCGAACCGCGGGAATTGTCTTCGGCGCTCTTTGTAAACTAGAATTTGCTCTTTTTGGCTACCTTTTTTTTGATTTTTTTCTCTGTTTCAACTTGTTTTAAAATGTTTTTCTACATGAAACATGATTACATGCAGGAACTGAAAATTAGGGTGTCACAAATCTACCCCCCTTAAATTGAATCTCACCCTCAAGATTCGTTAGTAGAGAATAGATGAGGGAACTCTGTCTTGATGTCTTCTTCACGCTCCAATGTGGCTTCAGCTTCTGTGTGATGGCTCCATTGCACCTTGCACCAACGGATCACTTTGTTCCTCGTGACCCTTTCCTTTATGTACAAAATTCGGACAGGGTGCTCTGCATAGGTCAGATCCTCTTGATGTTCAAGCTCTATTGGTACTTGCTCTTCTGGCACTCTCAAGCACTTCTGGAGCTGGGATACATGAAACACGTCATGTACGTCGGAGAGGTGTGTTGGGAGCTATAGTTGATAGGCTACTTCTCCTCGCTTGTCCAAAATTTTGAAGGGTCCAATGTAGCGAGGTGCTAGCTTGCCTTTGACGTTGAAACGTCGTTGGCCACGGATAGGCGATACCTTAAGGTATACGAAGTCTCCTACTTCGAAAGTCAACTTCCTTCGCCTATTGTCCGCATAGCCTTTCTGTCGTGACTGAGAAGCCTTCAAGTTTTCCCGTATTGTTTGGACTTGCTTCTCATCCTCTTTTAGCACTTCAGTTCCAAACACTTGATTCTCTCCGGTCTCGTTCCAAAACAGCGGCGTTCTACACCGTCTCCCGTACAATGCTTCAAAAGGCGACATCTTCACGCTAGCCTGATAGCTGTTGTTATAGGAGAATTCGGCATACGACAAACTCCTATCCCAACTATGCCCATGTTTCAAGGCGCAAGCTCTCAACATGTCCTCCAAAATTTGGTTTGTCCTTTCAGTTTGTCCATCAGTCTGCAGGTGGTAGGCGGAGCTAAAATCCAATCGTGTACCCATAGCTTTCTGCAGCTTCCTCCAAAATCTAGAGGTAAACTGAGAACCCCGATATGAGACTATCCTCTTCAGGAATCCATGGTGGCACACGATTTGCTCCATGTACAGCTCGGCTAGTTGTGCAACGTTGTACACGGTCTTAACATGAAGAAAATGAGCTGTTTTCGTCAATCGGTCCACGATAACCCAGATGGAGTCGTAACCCGATCGAGTACGTGACAATCCGACGATGAAATCCATACTGATGTCTTCCCATTTCCACTCGGGTACCTTCAAGGCCTTGCAACAGTCCAGCGGGTCTTTGATGTTTGGCCTGAGCCCGTTGGCATGTGTCTCATAGGGCAACATATTCAGCTATGTCCCTCTTCATAACATCCCACCAATAACAAGTCTTCAGGTCCTTGTACATCTTGGTACTTCCGGGATGTATGGAATAAAGTGAGTCATGTGCCTCCTTTAATATCGTGTCACGGATGTGCTTCATGTTAGGCACACAAATCCTTTTCCCTAGCCAAAGCGTACCCTTCTCGTCTTTCTTGAAGTCCTTTTCTATTCCTTGTCGGATCCTTTCCTTGATCTCCTTGATCTCCTCATCCGTAGCTTGGCCATCTCTTATCTCTTTTTCCAATGAAGATTGGAGTTCCATCACATCCATCTCGTTCAAAAATCCGAGATGTAACCGTTCGAACTCCTTGCGCAGCTCGGGCAGTAGCTCCCGAACCGTGAGATGGTGACAAGCTCCCTTTCGGCTCAATGCATCAGCTACTACATTGGCCTTTCCGGGGTGATAGTTGATTCCAACATCATAATCCTTGATGAGCTCCAACCATCGATGTTGCCTCAAATTCAAATCCATTTGAGTGAATATGTACTTGAGGCTTTTATGATCCGTATAGATCATACATCGATGACCAAGGATATAATGTCTCCAAATCTTTAATGCATGCACCACGGCTGCTAGTTCCAAGTCATGCATGGGGTAATTGAGCTCGTGTTTCTTCAATTGTCGTGAGGCATAGACTACCACTTGTCCTTCTTGCATGAGCATGCATCCGAGCCCTTGTCTAGATGCGTCACAATATATGTCAAAGCTCTTGCTTACGTCCGGTAATACCAAAACCGGCGCTGTGGTTAGCCTTTTCTTGAGCTCCTCAAAGCTTTCTTGGCACGCTGGTGTCCATTGGAAGGCTTTTCCCTCTGTTATCAACTCCGTCATAGGCTTAGCTATCTTAGAGAAATCCTTGATGAACCGGCGGTAGTATCCAGCCATCCCAAGAAAACTTTGAATATCCCTCATGTTTTGCGGTTGGTTCCAATTCAGAACATCTCCCACTTTTCCGGGATCAACCAATACTCCTTCCTCGGAGATGATGTGGCCTAGGAACGATATCTCCTTTAGCCAAAATTGACATTTCTAGAACTTGGCATACAACTGATGCTCTTGCAGCTTCTGTAATATCAATCTCAAGTGTTCTTCATGTTCCTCCTCACTTTTCGAATACACCATGATGTCGTCAATGAAAACCACGACGAACTTGTCCAAGTACTCCATGAAAACTTTGTTCATGAGGTACATGAAGTATGCGGGTGCATTCGTTAACCCAAAAGACATCACGGTATATTCATACGAACCATACCGTGTTCGAAAGGAAGTCTTGGGTATATCGGAGGGCTTAATCTGCAGCTGGAAGTATCCCAACCGAAGATCAATTTTGGAGAACACCCGGGCTCCCTTTATCTGGTCGAACAGGTCCTCTATACGGGGCAGAGGATACTTATTCTTGATCGTCACCTCATTGAGAGACCTATAGTCCATGCACATCCTTTGGGTCCCATCCTTCTTTCCTACGAAGAGCACGGGGGCTCCCCATGGCGACGAGCTTGGACGTATAAAACCCTTCTCCAGCTGCTCCTAGATTTGCTTCTTCAGTTCCACTAGCTCGTTGATGGGCATCCTATATGGTCTCTTTGCTATAGGTGCGGTTCCAGGTACTAGGTCAATGGAAAACTCAATGTCCCGGTCAGGCGGCATACCGGGAAGTTCTTCCGGGAACACGTCCGAGAACTCTTGAACCACCGGAATGCTGTCCAGGGTTGCTTCTTCGATGTGGTTCAATGTTGCCTTCTCGGTTGCCGGTTGGGCTGACTCAAACTCGATACGGGTACCGTGCTCGTTGGTCAACTGCATGCTCCTTTCAGCACATTGGATTACCCCGTTGTGCTTACTTAGCCAATCCATTCCGAGTATTATGCCAAGCCCTTGGGAATCCAAGACAATGAGGTTGGCAAGGAAGTCTACCCCCCTTATTTTAAGGTTTACTTTCAGACATACCATATTAGTCCTCATCTCTCCACCGGAAGAATTAACCAACATAGTATATTTCATGTGTGATATGGGTAGATTGTACTTGGCAACATAATTGGATGATATGAAAGAATGCGATGCTCCAAAATCAAATAAGATGGTGGCTGGATTGGAGTTGGCAAGGAACATACCAATTATTGCGTCTTTAGCCTGTTGCGCTTCCTCAGCAGAGAAATGGTTCACGTTGCCGCGAGCATAGTTCTGCTGTCCACGGTTGGCTTGATTGGCTCCTCCATTTGGCCGTGGCTTCTGCTTGGGGACGTTGCTTTGCTGTTCAGGACCTCTCGGGCACTGGCTCGCAAAGTGTCCCGTATCCCTGCATGCAAAGCATGCCCTGTTGCCCACGGCAGCAGGTACGTTGGGGCGGGAGTTTTGAACAGGAGCGCCCATGTTGGGTCGGGGTGCAGGAGGCAAAGGTACATGAGGTGCTTGTGCAACGGGTCGTTGCTGTGGTGGCTGACTAGGGCGGTATGCAGGAGCGGTCGATCGATACTGCGGTGAAGCTGGGGGCATGTACCAAGGTCGTACGTTGCTCCCTTGCGGCTGGTATGGCATCTTCCTTTTCCCCTCTCGCTCGATCTCTCGGATCTTGCTTTCAACCACTATAGCCTTGTCAACCAGCTTTTGGAAGCTCGCGTAGTCATTATTGAGGAGCTGAAACTGGATCTCATTGTTCAACCCTCTCATGAACAGGTACTGCTTCTTCTGGTCTGAGTTGACATCTTTGGGGGCATTCAAGGACAGTTGCGTGAACTTGTTGAGATACTCATTCACGCTTTTCTGTCCTTGGCAGAGACCTTCGAACTCCTGTCTTTTGAGCATCATTACACCAGCAGGGATGTAATGAGAGCGGAAACTCTCCTTGAACTCAGTCCAAGTGATCGTCTCCGGGTCAACATGAGCGTTGGATAGGGCATCCTCCAGTCAGCGGCAGCTCCCATGAGTTGGTGCGACGCGAAGAGAACTTTCTCTCGGTCATTGCACTGGACGATGGCAAGCTTCTTCTCCATGGACTTCAACCAGTCGTCGGCGTCCATGGGGTCATTAGCTTGAGCAAAGGTAGGTGGTCGAGTCCTCATGAACTCTTACAGCCTGTTATGAGCCGGCGGTGGTGGCGGTGGTGCCGGAATAGGGTTGTTGTTGTTGGCCTGCAGCTGACCCAAAGTTTGGATCATGGTCTGCATAAGCTGATTCTGCATGGCCATCAACCATTCCAGGTTGTTTTCACCAGCTCTGGGGTTAACAGGAACTTCATCGTGGCCATCCTCTTGATTGCCAAGGACGTTCCTTCCTTGGCGGCCGGCGTTTCCCCTCACCATCTGTCAGAGCGAATGGAATAGAATAGAGGTTAGAAGGTTAGATAGATCCCTCCCTATCTATATGCATCAAGGTGGATCGGACTATATATATATTAGCCCACATGAGGATGTGAACAAGTGCCGAAGCATCTCACACCTCCCTACTATGTGTGGATATGGACAACGCTGAAACGTCCCACAACTCACACTAAGCACACAAGCACAAGCAATCATCACAAAGGCTCACACAACTCCTATTCAAGGCTTTTTCGATGGGAGTCCTATGTGGTTTATGGTGATATCAATCTGTGACTTCACCCTATATCAAGGTGGTTTGGGGTGATACCAATTTATGATCCGACTATGGCTTCTCCTAGACTTGCATCCTATGTCAAGGTAGTTCCAATGCCAATCTATGCATCCTAGGCTTGCATCCTATGGTCAGCGTGGCTTCTAACACCAATCTGTTACTTGGGGTGCATCCTACAGGCAAAGTGGTTCAGCTACCAATCTATGATCATTCTAGGTTTGTGACCTACAGTCAACCATGGTAGCTTGATACCAATATGTGGATTGTACCAATCTGTGACTAGGCATGACAGCTTTAATATCAATCTGTGACCTATCTAGGCTATGTTATCTATGATCAAGCCGTGGCAGGTTGATACCAATCTGTGTCTGATACCAACTTGTGACTTCTATCTAAGCATGTAACCTACCGTCAACCCGTGGCTCTGATACCAATTTATGACGCCCTCAATTTTGTGGAAAAACCACGGAACCGAGAACTGATGCATATGTGTGCCCATGATGTTCATCACACATATACATATGTTTCACAAACTGAATTCAGAATATATATTACCACGAATAACAGGGTTTATTACAAAGTCTCATGAGTCTTGGACTCATGCTAGCAGCAGAAGTCTAAATCTAGCAGCGGAAGTCTTTATTCTAGCAGCGGAAGTCTTCTAACTAGTGTGGAAGCAATCTAAGTAGCAGCAGCGGCTCCATCTCTTCTCCATCCCCACAGGCAAGGTTGAGGACAGATTACATGCCTATGGCTCCACTTGGTCTTCATAGTAATCTTCTGCTGTAGCTGATGATGAAGTAATAATGCAAGATTGAGTACAATGATGTACTCAGCAAGTGCGGGAAAATATGATATGTAGCCACAACAAGGAAGGTATAAAAGGCTCATTGCAGAAAGCAAAGTTATTTCTCAAAACCACTATAAAACAGCGACTCAGCTTTAAGTGAAGGTAATCCCAACATGTATTTAAACATTTACATACCTCCATTATGATTCATCCGTTTCCATGTCTCAACCAGACATTAATTAACCTTGCTCATGAATACCATCTCGTATTCACTACCATCTCACGAATACCATCTCGTATTCGCTACCATCTCACGAATAACATATCGTATTTACTACCATTCAATTCTATCTCATTCCGAGACCAATCTTGTTGCCACGACTCCACAGTCATGCAACCAATCTCATTACCCGGACACAACAGTCCCAAAAACCAACCAAAACCAAACCATAACAAAAAACCATCCCAACTAATCACGTGGGTTGTCCAGGCGCTCCTGACCGTAAGCTCGGCTATCATGATAGTTAAAGACTGCAGAGTTTGTACCACTTTACCACAAGTTTGTGATTTCGTCACCCGTCGGCTACTGCAGAACCTCCATTATACCAATACACAACCATCGGTGTATGGTCAAGAGATCACAAAATATCCTTTACAAAGGGGTTACTAGATGTATGGACTCACTAAGTTTTCACCGGCAGGCTAGAATCTCCAATTCTCCCACCCACAGGCCCCCTCTTGTGACATGCAGTTCCCAGGGCAGACCTCACTCGACTCCCATTCCCTGCGCCTTCCACGGTCCATAACAATCTAGCAACTTACCTAATTACTCATCCAAGCCACGCCAATACTTGGCCTTGTGGTGGCACTGTTATCCTGGCATGTGCTCGCATGAACCGGTCCTTAGATCTACGGTAAGTAACCACCATCTCATTCTACCTCATTCACAAACCCTGGCTTGCCTAGATCTCCCTCCGTTTCACATTCATTAACAACATCAGTTTCTCATCATTCTTACGAGTGCAGTTAGCTAGACACATCTATCTCGCTTCCCATAATCCCATGGACTCGGCAAAGCATAAAAGTAAAACCATACCTGACTCATTTACTTCCCTGGCGACAAGGGTGGTTTAACCAAAACTAGTAAACTCCTATGAAAGGGTTCCCATCATGTTTGACTCAGCACGCACACCTTTTCGCAAACAAAACAGTTTTCTAAAACATAGGATCAATATGGTCAAGGGGCACTTGCCTTGTTCTTGCGGTTCCGGTTGCTCTTGGATCTCGAAACCTTGTTGTTGCAGCTCGTCGTAGACAGCTCCCTGAGCTTGTCCTTCTATACGCGATCACACAGATACAAGTTTCACAGCAATCAATATCATGCACAAACTCTACTTTAATATGCACATGCATATGCATGTTAATCCTATGATGCAGTTTAGTTTGTACGTGTTCTTTCATGTTTTAATAGCTTTGCATGGGGTTTTATGATGAATAGAGGTGTTCGGGTCAATTGTGGACGTGGCGATGATCTTGACTCAAGATCAGATCAGACCAATCAACACGTAACCTGTCCACGAGAAAGCTTCTGTTGGAAAGGAACCGAAGAATAGATGCAAAGAAAGCGCGATGCTGTCGTAAGGTGGTATTGGAGGCCTACCTTACGTTCTTCTTGGTCTCGGGGTCCTTCTCCTAGCAAGACAGATCGTCGGCTCTCCTCCGGCGATGGCAATTGTGATCCAGGCACATCGGTGGTCTCTTCGGTGGTCAAACTCTGGCGAAGGGGTTTACTCGGCGAGCTGGGGCTAGGGCTCTAAGTTGTCGGCTCAGGAGGTGGAAAAGAAGTATGTGGTTGCGGCCAAAGGTTTTCGGTTCTATTTATAAGAGGAAAACGGAGAGTCCTCCTCTGATCGGAATTTGAATAAGAGTCCCATTCAAACTGTTTTTGGATCTTAACTACTTATCTTTAGTTGATTTGGTGCAGTAGCAATGTGAAATTCGCGTCGGTTTCCTATGTACCGGGGATTCCCACGCTTACAGAAGCAAAACCGCTTCAGAACTCGTTACCTCCGCGGTGATGAGCTCCGGAAGCTCCACGTGTCATGCGGAACCTGGGCTCCCTCTTCCGCAGATACCAGCTCAGGTTATTCCGCGTGTCTGGCGGACGAGACCTCCCTCTCCTTCAGAGGTGAGCTCCGTGTGCGCCACGTGTCCTGGCGGGCGGGACCTCCCCTCTCAACAGAGGCAAGCTCCGCGTGCGCCACGTGTCTGGTGGGTCGGGACCTCCTCTCTCAACAGAGGCAAGCTCTGCGAACACCACATGTCAGTTCCGGACCTCCCCTATATTCAGAGGTAGCTCCGGGTGTTCCATGTGTCAATTCCGGACCTCCTCTCTCTTCGGAGGTGAGCTCCGATAGTGCCACGTGTCCTAACAGCGCCGGACTTCCTTTCTCCTCGGAGGCGAGCTCCGAGGTTGACATGTGTCCATCAGCGTCGGACCTCACGGAGGTAAGCTCCGGAGGTGACACGTGTCTGATAGTGTCGGACCTCCCGGAGGTGAGCTCCAGAGGTGACACGTGTCCCATAGGACCAGACCTCCCGGAAGTGAGCTCCGAGAGCGACATGTGTCTGACGGGGCCGGACCTCTCGGGGATGAGCTCCAAGAGCGACATGTGTCCCGTGCGGCTGGTCCTCTCTTTTCCGCAGCGAATAGCTCCGCAGCCGACACGTGTCCTGCGGGACTGGCCTCGCTTCTCCGCGGAGGCTAGCTCTGGGGGAAACATGTGTCCCACGGGGTTGTACCTCTCCCCCTTTGCGGGAATGAGCCCCGAGCCTGCCACGTAGCCAGTTTAGCGGCGGACCTCTCCCCCTTTGCAAAGATGAGCTCTGAATGCATCACGTGGCCAGCGACCGCGGGAATTGTCTTCGGCGCTCTCTGTAAACTGGAATTTGCTCTTTTTTGCTAACTTTTTTTGATTTTTCTCTGTTTCAACTTATTTTAAAAATGTTTTTCTACATGAAACATGATTACATGCAGGAACTAAAAATGAGGGTGTCACAATTCCACCGTCAAAAACGGATCAAAACGTGATCTGTCCACACGAAAAAGTTTCTGTTCAAAGGGGGTGAAGAAAACGGATGTGTAGGAACAGTGACGACGTCGTCAGATGGGTAACAAAAACCTACCTCACTTCCCGTTGGTGGCAGGGCCTTCCTACTAGCAATGGCAGCAGCAGGGAATTTTTCTATGGAAGATTAGGGCAGGACAGATCG
The DNA here is from genome assembly GCA_030760725.1 of Neostapfia colusana. Classification (NCBI taxonomy): domain Eukaryota; kingdom Viridiplantae; phylum Streptophyta; class Magnoliopsida; order Poales; family Poaceae; genus Neostapfia; species Neostapfia colusana. The sequence continues at coordinate 32,375,153 of JASWHV010000005.1, read as the reverse complement.
TCGGCTCTTTTCCGGCGACGGCGAAGCGTGACGGGGCTAGTCGGCGGGCTCACCGGTGGGGCTCACTGGCGACTGAACTCCAGCGAGGGGGGGTCCAACTCGGCGAGTTGGGGGCTAGGGCCTCCAAGTCGCCGACTTGGGAGGAGGAGAAAAAGGAAAGGGGTTGCGGCCAAGGGGGGATTTTGGGTTCTATTTATAAGGGGGGGAGAGTCCTACTCCAATCCAAGCTCAAAAAAGAGTCCTAATTTGTTTTGGATCTTAACAAACTTATCTCTCGTGGTGCAGCAGCCCTTGGGGATTTTATCCCCAAAATGTGGGGAAAATTCCCCTTTTGGGGAATTGGGGAATTTAGAAATTTTGGGGGAGATTGTGTCGGTACCCTCGGTACAGGGTACCCCCCACACAGGAGAAAAACCGCCTAAGGACCTCGCCCCCTCCGCAGGGGTGAGCTCTGAGGGTGCCACGTGTCCAGCGGGCCAGTCCTCCCTTCTCCTCAGAGGTGAGCCCCGGGCCTACCACGTGGCCAGCAGTGCTGTACCTCACCCCGTCCTCAGGGGTGAGCTCCGAGGGCGCCACGTGTCCAGCGGTGCCGGGCCTCCTTCTCCTCAGAGGCGAGCCCTGGGCCTGCCACGTGGCCAGCAGTGCCGGACCTCACCCCGTCCGCAGGGGTGAGCTCTGAGGGCGCCACGTCTCCAGCAGTGCCGGACCTCACCCCCTCCGCAGGGGTTAGCTCCGAAGGTGCCACGTGTCCAGCAATGCCAGACCTCACCCCTCCGCAGGGGTGAGCTCCAAAGGCACCACGTGTCCAGCAGTGCCGGACCTCACCCCCTCCGCAGGGGTGAGCTCCGAAGGCACCACGTGTCCAGCAGTGCCAGACCTCACCCCCTCCGCAGGGGTGAGCTCCGAAGGCGCCACGTGTCCAGCAGTGCCGGACCTCACCCCCTCCGCAGGGGTGAGCTCCGAAGGCGCCACGTTTTCAGCGGGGCTAGGGGAAGTGTCGACAGCGCACTTCGACAAATTGGAATTGGCTCATTTCAGCTATCTTTTCCCATTCCCCACCATTTTTATGATTCTTTCTCCATTTCTATGGTTCTTTTCTCCATTTCTACTTCTTTTATAATGTTTCTCTATAAGAAAAATGTATGCAATGCATGGAATTGAATTTGAGGGTGTTACAAACCTACCCCCCTTAAACTGAATCTCGCCCTCGAGATTCGATAGAGTAGAGAATAGATGAGGGAATTCTTCCTTGAGGTCTTCCTCACACTCCCATGTAGTTTCGGCTTCCGTGTGATGGCTCCACTATACCTTGCACCAACGGATCACTTTGTTCCTCGTGACCCTTTCCTTCACGTCCAAAATTTGGACGGGGTGCTCCACATATGTCAGATCCTCTTGAAGCTCGAGCTCATCCATCGGTACTTGTTCTTCCGGTACTCTTAAGCACTTCTTGAGTTGGGATACGTGAAACACGTCGTGTACGTCGGAGAGGTGCGTTGGCAGCTCTAGTTGATAGGCTACTTCTCCTCGTTTGCCCAAGATCTTAAATGGCCCGATGTAGCGAGGTGCTAATTTGCACTTGACGTTGAACCGTCGTTGGCCTCGGATAGGTGACCCCTTAAGGTACACGAAGTCTCCTACTTTGAATGGCAATCTTCTTCGCCTATTGTGCGCATAACCTTTTTGTCGTGACTCAGCAGACTTAAAATTTTCTCGTATCGTTTGGACTAGATTTTCGGCGTCTTGCAGCACTTTGGGTCCAAACACTTAGCTCTCTCCGGTCTCGTTCCAGAAGAGCGGCGTCCTACACCGTCTACCATACAATGCTTCGAAAGGTGACATCTTCAAGCTAGCTTGATAGCTGTTGTTGTATGAGAATTCAGCACACGGCAAGCTCCTATCCCAACTGCACCCATGTTTAAGGCGCAAGCTCTCAACATGTCTTCCAAAATTTGATTTGTCCTCTCAGTTTGCCCGTCTGTTTGCTGGTGATAAGCGGAGCTGAAATTCAGCCGTGTACCCATGGCTTCATGCAGCTTCTTCCAGAACCTAGAGGTAAATTGAGAACTCCGATCTGAAACTATCCTCTTCGGAACTCCATGGTCACACACGATTTGCTCCATATACAGCTCGGCTAGTTCTGCGACGCGGTACGTGGTTCTAACAGGAAGGAAATGGGCTGTTTTCGTCAATCGGTCCATAATAACCCAAATGGAGTCGTAACCCGACCGAGTACGTGGCAATCTGACAATGAAATCCATGCTGAGGTCTTCCCACTTCCACTGGGGTACTTTCAATGGCTGCAACAGTCTAGCGGGTCTTTGATGTTCGGCCTTCACCCGTTGGCACGTGTCGCATAAGGCAACATATTCAGCTATGTCCCTTTTCATACCATCCCACCAATAGCAAGTTTTCAGGTCCTTGTACATCTTTGTACAGCCGGGATGAATGGAATAAGGTGAGTCATGTGCCTCCTTTAATACCGTGTCGCGGATGTGCTTCACGTTAGGTACACAAATCCTTTTCCCTAACCAAAGCGTGCCCTTCTCGTCTTCCTTGAAATCCTTTTCTATGCCTCGTCGGATTCTTTCCTTGATTTCCCCGTCCATTGCTTGGCCATCTCGTATCCCTTTTTCCAGCGAAGAGTTGAGTTCTATCACTTCCATCTCGTTCAAGAACCCCGAGATGTAACCATTCGAACTCCTTGCGCAGCTCGGGCGGTAGCTCCCGAACCGTGAGTTGGTGACATGCTCCCTTTCGGCTCAACACATCAGATACTACATTGGCCTTTCCGGGGTGATAATTGATTCCAACATCATAATCCTTGATGAGTTCCAACCATCGACGTTGCCTCAAATTCAGATCCGTTTGCATGAATATATACTTGAGGCTTTTGTGATCCGTATAGATCTCACATCGGTGGCCAAGGATATAATGCCTCCAAATCTTCAAGGCATGTACCATGGCTGCAAGTTCCAAGTCATGTGTGGGGTAGTTCAGCTCGTGTTTCTTTAGTTGTCTCGATGCATAGGCTACCACTTGTCCTTCTTGCATGAGCACATATCCAAGCCCTTGTCTTGATGCGTCACAATATATATCGAAACTCTTGCTCACGTCTGGCAATACCGAAACCGGCGCTGTGTTTAGTCATTTCTTGAGCTCCTCAAAGCTTTCTTGGCACACTGGTGTCCACTGAAATGCTTTTCCCTTCATTAGCAATTCATTCATAGGATTCTCTATTTTGGAGAAATCCTTGATGAACCGTCGGTAGTATCCAGCCATCCCACGGAAACTCCGAATGTCTCTCACATTCTGCGGTTTGTTCCACTTCAGAACATCTCCCACTTTTGCGGGATCAACCGATACTCCTCTCTCCGAGATGATGTGGCCTAGGAACGATATCTCCTTTAGCTAAAATTGACACTTGCTGAATTTGGCATACGATTGATGCTCTTGCAGTTTCTGCAATGTCAATCTCAAATGTTCTTCATGTTCTTCCTCGCTTTTTGAATACACCATGATATCGTTGATGAAAACCACGACGAACTTGTTCAAGTACTCCATGAAGACCTTATTCATGAGGTACATAAAGTATGTGGGTGCATTCGTTAACCCAAAAGACATAACGGTATATTCATACGAACCATACCGTGTTCGAAATGCAGTCTTGGGTATGTCGGAGGGCTTAATCTTCAGCTGGAAGTATCCCGACCGAAGATCAATATTGGAGAAAATTCGGGCACCATTTATTTGGTCGAATAGGTCCTCTATACTGGGCAGCGGGTATTTATTCTTGATCATCACCTCATTGAGAGACCTATAATTCACAAACATCCTTTGGGTCCCATCCTTCTTGTCTACGAAGAGCACGAGGGCTCCCCACGGTGACGAGCTTGGGCGTATAAAACCCTTTTCTAGCTGCTCCTTAATTTGCTTCTTGTAACACCCCAAAAATCTTGTTAAGACCCAAAATCATGTTAAGAGGGGAATTTAAAATTTTTTGGACGTGTTGCATGTTTTGCAACAATTTAAATTCAAACTGGAATTCAAATTAAACTCAAAACAGAAAAGAAATAGAAAAAGAAAAAGGAAAACAGAAAAAAACCGGCCAGTGGGCCGAAACCCACCAGCCGGCATACCCTGCCCCCGCGCCAGCCCGCAGCCGTGCGCCCGCGCTCTCTCTCTCAGACAGGTGGGACCCACCTGTCATCCCTAACCCCCGATCGTCCGAAACTCGGACTGTTCACCCGCGCGCGCGCGATCGCAACCGACCGGATTTCCGGCCGAATTCTGGTTCCGGAGGACTCCCACTCGATCTAAACAAACCCGCTGCCCTCCCCCGTCTATAAAAACCCCGGCCTTGTCCCGTTTTTCCCACGCGATCCGCCGATTTTCTCTCCGGTGAGAACCCGAGTTTCTCCGGCGAATTCTGGCCGATCTAAGCTCGGAAATTCTGATCTAACTCGCTGGACTTGATCCACCGCCTCCGGGGAACCTTGCAGGTGCAGAAAACTCGGTAATTTGCGGTTCAAACACAGCGCCGACAAGCTTCGCCGTGGTTTCACTTCGGACCTCGTCGCCGGTCGCTTTCCAGGACCTCCGAGCTCAAGAAAACCCCCGAGGTGAGATCCCCGACCTCTCCTCCACCGATCTATGCCATAAAATCACAGTTCTAGGAAGAATTCTCAAAGATCCGAAAGTCTCCGGCGAGATCGCCGCTTCCCGCCGCCGTGCGCCGCCGGGCAGCGCCGCCCGCGCTCGGTTAGAGCGACGTGGCCGCTTGTGCGCCGTCTATTTTAAATTTCACGGTAGACTTTAAATCCCCGCGTACCGGTTCGACGTTATAATCTCAGCCGTCTGTTTTAAATCGGACGGTCCACGTCAGCCCCGCGTTATAAAGACTGGAAATCTTACGTGCTACCCCCTGGGGTTCTCTGGAAATAAGAGCTAGCCCCGGAAACTTCTGATCTAGCCCCTGGAACTTCAGAAAATCATGTAAATTCATTTAAAAATCAGTTTTAGCCCTGGACTTAATAAAAATTAGGAAAAACTCCTCTGTTATGAGTAGCTAGACCCCTGAAAATTGTTAAAATAATATTATAGACCCTGTAGTGGGGTGAGTTTAACTTTTTAGCCCTGTTTGATATTTAATTTAGGAAATTGAATATGTGGCTAGTATTTAAAATTTAAAAAGTGGGACAAAACATATTGTCAAAATTAAATTAAAAACTTTCTCAGTACTTAGAAAACTTTGGAGTGAGATAAAAATATATTTTGGGCTAAAATGAATCTGTTTCATTTATTATTCACATTTATTAGTATAGGGACACATTTTTAAGTAAAGAATAGTTCTGAAAATAGTGAAAATAATTGTAAAATAGTTTACATCAGAGGAAAAGGTCAAAAATATATTAGTAAATATTTTAGATCAGAACCTATTCTGTTTAGATGATGTGTCTTGTTATTTTCATAATAAAGTTCACATTTAGGCATAGGAAATAAATCTAAAAATATAGCAACTAGAAAATGATAAATGGAGTCTCTAAAATCCAAAGAATTCAGTTTATGGTTGGTAGAAATTCTGAAGACACATATGGAGAAGGCAAATACCTTCCATGCATACTTGGTAGCAAAAAGGTGTAGTAATTGAATATAAGGAATTTATTTAAATTGGAAACTCATATACATAGTATGTAAGAATAAATGTGAATACAAAAGTAGGAATCATATACACATGATTAAAAGTGCATGCAAGCCACAAATCAACACACATAGAGTAACCACAACACATATAATTGTGAAAGACTTTCATAAATATGAATATGTGGTTTGTATGAAGTGGAAGTGTGAACTATGTCTTATGGATTGTTGTTTTTCTTTTGCTATGTGTGATGGTATGATGTAGAACCTGCTCAAGAGCAAGTTATCCCTTTCCAAGATCAGGACTACCCGTTCCAAGAGCAACAGGAAGGAGGCAAGTGTCCTTGACCACTTTGATCCTATGCTAGGATGTGTAGATAGAGTTATTTGCATTGTCAAGTTAAATATGAAACCCATGCTAGGAAGTTTCCCTAGAATTGCATCACCATGTTTCCTTGTAGCTTGGGTTGGGATTTATTTTATCATGTCATTTATTATTATGCATATGCTTAGCCATGCTTAGAATGGGATATTTGGGATATGAGATCATCAGTTTATTTTACCATACTCTTGAATGAGATATTGTGAGAGGTAGGGATCAAGGCAAGTTGGATGTTTTGGTTGTGTGCTGGGTGCACGAGACTCAGGTTTGTGTTTAGTATTTGCCTGGATCCTAAGGACCGGTTCGTGGATCATGTAACCTGGCTTTACCGTGCCAACCACATGCTGAGATGGGGCAGCTTGGTCAATTAATTAGGTGTATCCCCGGCGTAGTATGGGTGTGTTGGATGGTGCGGGGAATAGGTGTCAGCTGGACTACCATATGAACCGCAAGGCTCAAGAGGGGGCCACTGCAGCGGGGTTGGAGCCTCTTGTATGCTGTTAGGGGTGAAACCTCAGTGGGCCCACGCTCGTCGGGAATCCCTTTGTAAAGGCTTCGTAGTGATCTCCTGGCTACACACCTGGGAAGTGTGAATGTGGTTTGAGGCCACTGGCATAATGGAGGTTCTTTTAGTCCACCCGGCAACGGGGGATGAAATCACTACATGTGGGTACAGTGGTACAAACTCTGCAGAGTCAAAACTGTCATGACAGCCGTGCTCACGGTGAAGAGCGGCTTGGACTTATTCATGATTAGAGGATGATGGCTTTGGAAGTTGTGGATGTTGAGCGGGGAGCTTAACATTGGAAATGATGTTATGGTTATTTGATTATGATAATGGGATGGGAGATTGGGACCATTTCACCTATGTAGTAATGTAGGTACTTAATAAGCTAAGGTGATAGGTATTAATTGCGTAGTGCTTTAACCATGAGTTCAACCTCTCCTTGTTCTAGCCATGCATGACATAACTTTCCCACACTTGCTGAGTACCATCGGTACTCAACCTTGCATATTTGTTGGTTTATATTGCTGCTCAGGTCAAGATAATGAGGTGGTGTATAATGATCAAGACTTTGGACCCGAAGAAGGTTTCTAGGTTCATGGAGACCCCGGGCAACGCCTGTGATGGAGCCCACGAGAATAATTATTCCGCTGCTAATTTATTTACTTGTGATGAACTTATTATTGTCCATCGAGACATTTGCTATGTAAGACTTATTTATATTCGAACCTGGCTTGTAATAAATGATGCTTCACTATTTGTCATCACATGTATGAGAAAATGATCCTGGCATACATGTGATATTCACTCGGTTGTTCTTCGGAAAAACCGGGTGTGACAGAAGTGGTATCAGAGCCAAGGTTGCCCGTAGGAACGTGGACCTAGGTAGAAATTGACGTATTTAAGGGCCCTATTTTCTTAAAAACTATTTTTTTGCAAGATGTGTGTTGAAAAGTGTTATTTAATGAGTCACTTTCTTCATCTTACCCCAATTTTCATTCAAAATAGGATTTTGTTTAAAAAGTTTTATCTAACCTAAGTTTAAATGTTTTTTGTTTTTAGATGGTTCGCATGATTCGCACCGCTCGCAAGTCCACAGGAGGGAGAGTTCCCGTAGTTGCCCTTGCCGAAAGAGAGGAGAGCCGTCCGGTGACGTACCTTTCCTACGGATTGGCAGTAGGAGGCTTGTTGCGCCGTCTTCGACGTATGCTCGAAGCCGCCGGCAATACGGACAAGCTAATCATCCACTATAACTCCACCAGGACCATCCGTGAGAAGAGGGAAGAATGGAGTTCAGAGATGAGGATTATACACGAAAATCAGCTGCTTAAGATCCACCATTCTCCAGCCTGTAGAGCAACACAGGTCGATGAGGAGAAGGATGTCACCTGGGAGGCCATCACCTGCCAGAGTCACATCTATCGTCGCCACCTGGACAGGACTGAGTACATATATGTCCTCCAGCGTGAGAGTGGTACCACGGAGTACAAGTACCCGCCAGTGCAGCAAGGGACTTCCCATGAGCACATGGACTTGTGCTTGGAGGATGCTGCTATGCTCAGCACTCGACTGCAGGAGTGTCAGCCGGAGCTTCAGGATGTTCGTGACACCCTGAAGGAAACCGAGGCGTTGCTTCGAGCCTGCCGGAGGGCGAGAGAAAGAGGAGATGGGAATGAACTGTGTGTCACCGTGAATGATACATGGACTCCTGACTCCCCAGATCGTCGAGCGATCAGGCGTCGTCGCACTTCTCCACCAGCAGCCTCCCCACCCAAAGCAGAGTCAGAAGGAAGCCGAAATGATGAGGAAGATCCCGAGGAGCCAGCTCAAGAAAACGAGTAGTGTAGAGTCTTTCCCTTAGTTAGCAAGATGTCGAATAGTCGAGTCGTTACGTTAAGTTAATGGTGTGTTAATGCTTGGTGTGTGACGTGAGTTGTGGAAGCCATGAGCAATTGTCCACAGCCTCGTCTTTAGATTGTTTTGCTTTGGTGAGTGAACCCACATGAAATAATATTGCATCTATTTTTGTGTGAGAAATAAACCCTCAGAAAAGTATAACAAAGCCTCAACACTTCAAAAGTACAAACAAATGAAAGTAGTAAGATGATACTAAATGCTTTCAAATTAACACTGGTTGATTCTGCCAGATGGCCGGAAGAGGAAAAGGACGTGCTGCCAACCCCGCCAACAACAACGATGAGGCATGCAACCCTCATCTTTCTGGAGGCCAGGACCGGGGTGGTCGCCGTGAAGGAGTTGATCCCCTCCACCAAATGCTGGAGAATCAGAATCAGCTCATCCAGAACTTGACTCAAGTGGTTTGGCCAACTTGCATCAAGTTCCACCTCCACAAGCTGCACCACGCCAACCAAGGTTGAGTGAGTTTCTAGGAACTCAACCTCCGAAGTTTGCAAGTGCTGCTGAACCTCTGGAGGCAGATAATTGGCTAAAGACCATTGAAAGCAAGATGAGGATCATACAGTGCCAAGGGTATGAGAGGGTGCTGTTTGCCTCTCATCAGTTGCATGGACCTGCTGCTGATTGGTGGACCGCCTACGTGGCCGCCCATCATGACCCTGAGAACATCACTTGGGAAGAGTTCAAGCGTAGCTTCCGCAACCATTACATCCCAAGAGGTGAACTCAAAAACAAGAGGAAGGAGTTTTTGGGACTGCAGCAGGGAAACATGACGGTGAGGGAATACCTCACTAAATTTACTCAACTATCCCGTTATGCCCCACGGGACATAGAGACTGATGAGCAGAAACAAGATTGTTTCGTGGAGGGACTTACCGCAGAAATACAGTGTGCAATGTCCTCAAATGAGTATGAAAGCTTCCAAAAGATGGTGGACAGAGCGTTTGTGGTAGAAAGGAAGCTAAAGGCCTTGGAAAATGAGAACAAGAGGAAGGCCGGGTGGTCACACCAAGCCTCAGGGAGCAACACTCGCCCTCGTCTGATGCAGCAACATGCAGGGCAGACGAACCATGCTGCGGTACCCTACTCAGCACGAAGAGGGTACAACCCGAACTACAGGCCTTCCGCAGCACCAGCACAGCCACAACGTCAGTTTGTACAGCAGCCTCGCCCCGCATATCCACCTCGACCAGCAGTGCAAGGACCTCCAAACAAACCCCAAGACAATAAAGGCCAAGCACCTAAGGTTGGGGTGCAATGCTTTAGCTGTGGTGAAGTGGGGCACTACGCCCATAAGTGCCCAAAGAAGAAGCCCACGCAGCCACAACAGCAGAATGTAATGAGACGACGGGTGAACCACGTCACTATGGAGGAAGCACAAGAGGCACCCGACGTGGTAGTTGGTAAGTTTCCTGCCAATTTACACATTGCAACCCTGCTGTTTGATTCTGGTGCTACCCACTCGTTCATTGCTCAAGGGTTTGTTAAGAAGCATGACCTAGCAACCACACAAATGAACCATATGCTAGCCGTAAACTCTCCGGGTGGAGAAATAAGGACAAGACAAGTGTGTCCCAAGGTGAACCTAGACATTAATGGGGTAGTATTTACTGCTAACCTCATAGTGATAGATTCACAAGGGATAGATATTATCTTGGGTATGGATTGGTTGACAAAACATAAAGGAATCATCCATTGTTCGACCAGAACGGTAGAACTAACTCACCCTAGTGGCACAAGAGTAAATTTCATAACAATACACGAGCCTAGGAGGGACATTAAATTAAATCAAGTTGAGGTGAAAGTTGAGGAAATCAGGACCATCAGGGAATATCCAGATGTTTTTCCGGAGGAGTTGCCAGGTATGCCTCCCGATCGTGAAGTGGAATTTGCAATTGAGCTAGTGCCTGGAACAGCCCCGATATACAAGAGACCTTATCGGATGGACTCCAAGCAGCTAGAAGAACTCAAGGATCATTTGATAGAATTGACGGAGAAGGGGTATATTCGCCCTAGTTCCTCACCATGGGGAGCTCCGGTGATATTTGTGCCCAAGAAGGACGGAACCCAAAGGTTATGCGTGGATTACCGTGCCTTGAATGAGGTAACCATCAAGAACAAGTACCCATTACCCCGCATTGAAGACTTGTTTGATCAGTTGAGGGGAGCTTGTGTGTTCTCAAAAATTGATCTCAGGTCGGGATACCACCAACTCAAGATAAGGCAATCTGATATTCCCAAGACAGCTTTCGTATCTCGGTACGGACTGTATGAATACACTGTCATGCCTTTCGGGCTAACTAATGCCCCGGCATACTTCATGTATCTCATGAACAAGGTATTCATGGAATATCTGGACAAATTTGTGGTGGTTTTCATAGATGACATTCTCGTCTTCTCCAAAAATGAAGAAGAACATGAGAAACACCTAAGGTTGGTGTTGCAGAGGCTAAGAGAACACCAACTATATGCCAAGTTGAGCAAGTGTGAGTTTTGGCTGAAGAGAGTTCCCTTCTTAGGACATATAATCTCGGAGGGAGGAATCTCCGTGGATCCTGCCAAAATCGAGGATATACAGAAGTGGAAGACCCCTGAAAATGTCGGGGAAGTTCGAAGCTTCTTGGGATTGGCTGGATACTTTCGACGGTTTATTGAGAGATTCTCCAAGATCTCGAGACCCCTCACCAAACTGTTGGAGAAGGGAATCACATTCACATGGACGCCACAGTGCGAGACGAGTTTTCAGGAGCTAAAGAAAAGATTGACAACAGCCCCAGTGTTGGTTATGCCAGATATGCAGAAGAATTTCACGGTGTACTGCGATGCCTCTGGAAACGGGTTGGGATGTGTTCTCATGCAAGAAGGGCATGTCGTGGCATATGCATCCCGGCAGCTTCGGAAGCACGAGAAAAACTATCCTACACATGACCTAGAACTAGCCGCAGTGGTACACGCGTTGAAAATTTGGCGACACTATTTGATGGGGAAGAGGACGGAGATATATACGGATCATAAGAGTTTGAAGTACATTTTCACACAGCCAGATCTCTATCTCAGACAAAGGAGATGGTTAGAGCTAATTAATGACTTTGATGTGGGCATCAACTATCATCCTGGGAAAGCAAACGTCGTGGCCGATGCGTTAAGTCGGTAAGAGCAGGTCAATAAGTTGAGCTTGAAGGACATGCCTGCGGAATTGAAGGACGAGGTTATAAGGCTCAATCTATGCCTGGTAAATAGTGGTGAAGCCATCGTCATGGAAGTGGACTCCACACTAGAGCAAGATATCCGCGAGGGTCAAATGAAAGACGAGAAGATACAAGAGATCAGGAAACTCATCAAGGAAAATAAAGCTCCGGGTTTTAAAGAGGATGAACAAGGAACGGTGTGGCACGGGAAAAGAATCTGTGTGCCAGAAGTGAAGGAGATCCGTGAATTGATTTTGAAGGAGGCTCATGATTCTGACTATTCCATTCATCCTGGGAGTACAAAGATGTACCAGGACCTCAAGAGCAGGTATTGGTGGTATGGCATGAAACGAGATGTCGCGGAACATGTTGCCCTATGTGACACATGTCAGTTGGTGAAAGCAGAACATCAACGACCCGCGGGGTTATTGCAACCACTCAAAGTGCCTGAATGGAAATGGGAAGAAATCAGTATGGATTTCATAGTGGGACTGCCTAGGACCCAATCAGGATATGATTCGATATGGGTCATTGTCGACAGGCTGACCAAGGTAGCTCATTTCATCCCCGTGAAAGAAAGCTACAGCGGATCCAAATTGGCAGAATTGTACATGTCAAGGATCGTGTGTTACCATGGAGTGCCAAAGAAGATTGTGTCGGATCGAGGGACACAGTTCACCTCCAGGTTCTGGCAGAAGTTGCATGAAACCATGGGAACCCATCTGAATTTCAGCTCTGCCAATCATCCCCAAACTGACGGGCAGACGGAAAGAACCAATCAGATTCTTGAAGATTTGCTGAGAGCGTGTGCACTCAAAAACAATCGGAGTTGGGATAAGAACTTACCGTATGCGGAGTTTTCCTATAACAACAGCTATCAAGCTAGTATGAAGATGTCACCGTTTGAAGCTTTGTACGGGAGGAAGTGCAGAACTCCCCTATTTTGGAACCAAATGGGGGAAAGTAAAGTGTTTGGTCCCGAAGTACTACAAGAAGCTGAGGCGAAGGTGAGGGAAATTTGCAACAATTTGAGGATAGCACAGACATGCCAAAAGAGCTATGCCGATGTACGAAGAAGAGAGCTCGTTTTCAACGTGGGAGACTATGTCTATCTCAAGGTGTCCCCTATCCGAGTGCTTCGTCGGTTCAAGGTGAAAGGGAAGTTGTCACCTCGATACATCGGACCCTTTCAAGTTCTGGAGAGGAAAGGCGAAGTGGCGTATCAACTGGAATTGCCGGCTCGCCTATCGGATGTGCACGATGTATTCCATGTGTCACAACTCAAGAAATGGTTGAGGAAGCCTGAAGAGGTGTTACCCATGAATGAAGTGGACGTAGCTGAGGATTTGTCTTATGCCGAGCGACCATATAAGATTTTGGAGACAATGGAACCCCTCACCAGAAATAAAAGAATCTGGATGTGCAAGGTGCAGTGGAGGCATCACTCAGAAGAGGAAGCCACCTGGGAGTGGCAAGATGAGCTCAAGGCACAATTTCCGGAATTGTTTTCTTAGAACCACCAATCTCGAGGACGAGATTTCTTTTAAGGGGGGTAGAGCTGTAACACCCCAAAAATCTTGTTAAGACCCAAAATCATGTTAAGAGGGGAATTTAAAAATTTTTGGACGTGTTGCATGTTTTGCAACAATTTAAATTCAAACTGGAATTCAAATTAAACTCAAAACAGAAAAGAAATAGAAAAAGAAAAAGGAAAACAGAAAAAAACCGGCCAGTGGGCCGAAACCCACCAGCCGGCCCACCCTGCCCCCGCGCCAGCCCGCAGCCGTGCGTCCGTGCTCTCTCTCTCAGACAGGTGGGACCCACCTGTCATCCCTAACCCCCGATCGTTCGAAACTCGGACTGTTCACCCGCGCGCGCGCGATCGCAACCGACCGGATTTCCGGCCGAATTCTGGTTCCGGAGGACTCCCACTCGATCTAAACAAACCCACCGCCCTCCCACGTCTATAAAAACCCCGGCCTTGTCCCGTTTTTCCCACGCGATCCGCCGATTTTCTCTCCGGTGAGAACCCGAGTTTCTCCGGTGAATTCTGGCCGATCTAAGCTCGGAAATTCCGATCTAACTCGCTGGACTTGATCCACCGCCTCCGGGGAACCTTGCAGGTGCATAAAACTCGGTAACTTGCGGTTCAAACACAGCGCCGACGAGCTTCGCTGTGGTTTCACTTCGGACCTCGTCGCCGGTCGCTTTCCAGGACCTCCGAGCTCAAGAAAACCCCCGAGGTGAGATCCCCGACCTCTCCTCCACCGATCTATGCCATAAAATCACAGTTCTAGGAAGAATTCTCAAAGATCCGAAAGTCTCCGGCGAGATTGCCACTTCCCGCCGCCGTGCGCCGCCGGGCAGCGCCGCACGCACTCGGTTAGAGCGACGTGGCCGCTTGTGCGCCGTCTATTTTAAATCGCACGGTAGACTTTAAATCCCCGCGTACCGGTTTGACGTTATAATCTCAGCCGTCTGTTTTAAATCGGACGGTCCACGTCAGCCCCGTGTTATAAAGACTGGAAATCTTACGTGCTACCCCCTGGGGTTCTCGGGAAATAAGAGCTAGCCCCGGAAACTTCTGATCTAGCCCCTGGAACTTCAGAAAATCATGTAAATTCATTTAAAAATCAGTTTTAGCCCTGGACTTAATAAAAATTAGGAAAAACTCCTCTCTTATGAGTAGCTAGACCCCTGAAAATTGTTAAAATAATATTATAGACCCTGTAGTGGGGTGAGTTTAACTTTTTAGCCCTGTTTGATATTTAATTAAGGAAATTGAATATGTGGCTAGTATTTAAAATTTAAAAAGTGGGACAAAACATATTGTCAAAATTAAATTAAAAACTTTCTCAGTACTTAGAAAACTTTGGAGTGAGATAAAAATATATTTTGGGCTGAAATGAATCTGTTTCATTTATTATTCACATTTATTAGTATAGGGACACATTTTTAAGTAAAGATAATTGTAAAATAGTTTACATCAGAGGAAAAGGTCAAAAATATATTAGTAAATATTTTAGATCAGAACCTATTCTGTTTAGATGATGTGTCTTGTTATTTTCATAATAAAGTTCACATTTAGGCATAGGAAATAAATCTAAAAATATAGCAATTAGAAAATGATAAATGGTGTCTCTAAAATCCAAAGAATTCAGTTTATGGTTGGTAGAAATTCTGAAGACACATATGGAGAAGGCAAATACCTTCCATGCATACTTGGTAGCGAAAAGGAGTAATAATTGAATATAAGGAATTTATTTAAATTGGAAACTCATATACATAGTATGTAAGCATAAATGTGAATACAAAAGTAGGAATCATATACACATGATTAAAAGTGCATGCAAGCCACAAATCAACACACATAGAGTAACCACAACACATATAATTGTGAAAGACTTTCATAAATATGAATATGTGGTTTGTATGAAGTGGAAGTGTGAACTATGTCTTATGGATTGTTGTTTTTCTTTTGCTATGTGTGATGGTATGATGTAGAACCTGCTCAAGAGCAAGTTATCCCTTTCCAAGATCAGGACTACCCATTCCAAGAGCAGCAGGAAGGAGGCAAGTGTCCTTGACCACTTTGATCCTATGCTAGGATGTGTAGATAGAGTTATTTGCATTGTCAAGTTAAATATGAAACCCATGCTAGGAAGTTTCCCTAGAATTGCATCACCATGTTTCCTTGTAGCTTGGGATGGAATTTATTTTATCATGTCATTTATTATTATGCATATGCTTAGCCATGCTTAGAATGGGATATTTGGGATATGAGATCATCAGTTTATTTTACCATACTCTTGAATGAGATATTGTGAGAGGTAGGGATCAAGGCAAGTTGGATGTTTTGGTTGTGTGCTGGGTGCACGAGACTCGGGTTTGTGTTTAGTATTTGCCTGGATCCTAAGGACCGGTTCATGGAGCATGTAACCTGGCTTTACCGTGCCAACCACATGCTGAGATGGGGCAGCTTGGCCAATTAATTAGGTGTATCCCCGGCGTAGTATGGGTGTGTTGGATGGTGCGGGGAATAGGTGTCAGCTGGACTACCATATGAACCGCAAGGCTCAAGAGGGGGCTACTGCAGCGGGGTTGGAGCCTCTTGTATGCTGTTAGGGGTGAAACCTCAGTGGGACCACGCTCGTCGGGAATCCCTTTGTAAAGGCTTCGAAGTGATCTCCTGGCTACACACCTGGGAAGTGTGAATGTGGTTTGAGGCCACTGGCATAATGGAGGTTCTTTTAGTCCACTCGGCAACGGGGGATGAAATCACTACATGTGGGTACAGTGGTACAAACTCTGTAGAGTCAAAACTGTCATGACAGCCGTGCTCACGGTCAAGAGCGGCTTGGACTTATTCATGATTAGAGGATGATGGCTTTGGAAGTTGTTGATGTTAAGCGGGGAGCTTAACATTGGAAATGATGTTATGGTTATTTGATTATGATAATGGGATGGGAGATTGGGACCATTTCACCTATGTATTAATGTAGGTACTTAATAAGCTAAGGTGATAGGTATTAATTGCGTAGTGCTTTAACCATGAGTTCAACCTCTCCTTGTTCTAGCCATGCATGACATAACTTTCCCACACTTGCTGAGTACCATCGGTACTCAACCTTGCATATTTGTTGGTTTATATTGCTGCTCAGGTCAAGATAATGAGGTGGTGTATAATGATCAAGACTTTGGACCCGAAGAAGGTTTCTAGGTTCATGGAGACCCCGGGCAACGCCTGTGATGGAGCCCACGAGAATAATTATTCCGCTGCTAATTTATTTACTTGTGATGAACTTATTATTGTCCATCGAGACATTTGCTATGTAAGACTTATTTATATTCGAACCTGGCTTGTAATAAATGATGCTTCACTATTTGTCATCACATGTATGAGAAAATGATCCTGGCATACATGTGATATTCACTCGGTTGTTCTTCGGAAAAACCAGGTGTGACACTTCTTAAGTTCCACTAGTTCATTAGCGGGCATCCTATATGGCCTTTTCGCTATAGGTGCAGTTCCAGGTACTAAATCAATGGCAAATTCAATGTCCCGGTCGGGTGGCATACCAGGAAGTTCTTCTGGGAACACATCTGAAAATTCTTGAACCACCGGAATGCTTTCCAATGTTGCTTCTTCGACGTGGTTCAACGCTGCCTTCACGGTTGCCGGTTCGGCTGACTCGAACTCAATACGAGTACCGTGCTCATTTGTCAACTGCACGCTCCTCTCAGCACATTGAATTACTCCGTTGTGCTTGCTTAACCAATCCATTCCAAGTATTATATCAATTCCTTGGGAATCCATGACAATAAGATTGGCAAGAAAGTCTACCCCCCTTATTTTAAGGTTTACTTTCGGACATACTATATTAGTCCTCATCTCTCCACCGCGAGAATTAACCAACATAGTGTGTTTCATGTGTGATATGGGCAGATTATACTTGGCAACATACTTGGATGATATGAATGCGATGCTCCGGAATCAAATAAAATAGTGGCTGGGTTGGAGTTGGCAAAGAACATACCAATCACGACGTCCTCAGCTTGTTGCGCTTCCTCAGCGGAGACATGATTCACGTTGCCACGAGCATAGTTCTGCTGCCCATGGTTACCATTCGTAGCTCCTCCATTCGGCTGTGGGTTCTGTTTTGGTGCGTTGGTCGGCTGTCCAAAGCCTTTCTTCGGGCATTGAATTGCAAAGTGTCCCACCTCTCTGCATGAAAAGCATGCTTTGTTGCCCAAAACAGCAGGAACGTTGGGGCGAGGCTGGTTTTGAGCATAGACGCCCATGTTGGGACGGGGCGCAGGAGGCAAAGGCATACGAGGTGCTTTCATAACAGGACGTTGCTGCGGTGGTTGATTAGGGCGAGGTGGGTTTGCAGGTCGGAAAGTAGAAGCGGACAAGCCATACTGTGGTGCAGCTAGTGGAAAGAAACGGGGACATACATTGCTCCCTTGTGGCTGGTATGGCATCTTCCTCTTGCCCTCTTGCTCAATCTCACGGCTCTTGCTCTCAACCACTATAGCTTTGTCAACGAGCTTCTAGAAGTTTACATAATCATTGTTGAGCAGTTGTACTTGGATCTCATTGTTTAATCCTCTCATGAACAAGTATTGCTTCCATTGATCCGAGTTGATGTCTTCGGGAGCATACCTTGACAGCTGCGTGAACTTGTTGAGGTACTCATTCACGCTCTTCTTTCCTTGGCGGAGACCTTCGAACTCTTGCCTTTTAAGCATCATGACTCCAGCAGGGACGTAATGAGAGCGGAAACTCTCCTTAAATTCAGCCCAAGTGATTGTCTCCTGGTTGACATGAGCATTGCAGAGAGCGTCCCACCAGTCAGTGGCTGCTTCCATGAGTTGGTGCGATGCAAAGAGAACTTTCTCCTGATCATTGCACTGAACAATAGCAAGCTTCTTTTCCATGGATTTCAACCAATCATCAACCTCCATGTGGTCATTAACTTGTGCAAAAGTAGGCGGTCGAGTCCTCATGAACTCCCAATCTGTTGTGAGCCGGCGGTGGTGATGGTGGTGGCGGTGGGGGTGCAGGAACGGGGTTAAGATTGTTGTTGTTGTTGGCTTGCAGCTGTCCCAAAGTTTGTATCATAGTTTGCATGAGCTGGTTCTGCATAGCCATCAACCGTTCAAGGTTGTTTGCATGAGCCCCGGGGTTAGCATTTTCAGGAACTTCAACGTCACCATCCTCTTGTGGTTCAGGGTTGCCACGGACATTCCTCCTTTGATGGCTGGCATTTTCCCTCACAATCCGTGAGAGAGAGTTGAGTAGAATAGAAAATAGAAGTTTAGATTGATCCCCCCAACTATATGCATCAAGGTGTATGAACTAAATATCTTCCTTTATTAATTTTAGCCTATATGAGGGTGTGAACACATGCCGAAGCATCTCACATCTCTCCACTATGTGTGGATGTGGACATTCGCCGAAGTGTCCCACAACTCACACCAGCACACAAACACAACCAATCATCACAAAAGTTCAACACACCACTCCTATTCACGCTACTACGATTTAAACGTTCCTATTACAGCTTATTCAATGGGAGTCCTAAACTTAATCATGTGAACTGGTGCTATTCCCGCCGTGTGACGGGGGTGGTCCATACATGAGCGCACGCCATGGTGAGTCAGCAGTTCATGTAGAGTTAGGAGGCGCTGGTGCTCCATTCGCTCCCGCGTTGGTGCGAGTCTCTTCTTGTTTCTCCAGCAAATACAGCTTCTTGCGGAGGTAACAGATCTCTTCTTGTGCGCTTGCGTAGCGGTTTCCTAAATCCACAAGAAACCTTTGTGACTTGTCAGCAGCTTGTGGGTTGGAAAGGGCGGTTACATGGGGTCCAATGATCTCCCTTGTGCCACTCTTCCGACACGGGTGCAGCTCAAAAGTGGTACCCTCAAGCTGCTCATGGAAGGCGTAGCACAGTCCGGTGAGTGCTTCCCATGCAGCGTCATCAATAGCTTCTGCCCTTGTAGCTCTCCATGTGGGTGTGAAGTGCCGAGTGACAACCCTACCGTTATATAGGATGGTTACGTAAGCCTTCCACTCTTCATGTCCGAGAAGAGGGGCTTTCTTGAGGAGATACTCCGGGTGTAAGGTGCAGCAATCCAGAAATTCTTTGAGCTCCCTGGATGTGTGTCCTCCTTCCGTTCCATCGGACCAAAATTCTTGATCTGAATGATTGGCCCATTCATCACCTTCATTATTAGTCTCAGCAAGGGGTGGCTCCTCCTCGGGTTCATCTTCTCCCGTCATAGCTTCATGAGGCTCCACGGGGTGTAAGCCCGCGTGAAACTCCTCCTGAGGTGTGTACCAATGGCGTTCTTGTGGATCATCTTCAATGTCATCTTTGAATTGTTCCACCTCTTCCGGGTCCTCTTCCTCGTGCATATAGCTATTGACTTCATCTTCATCATGAGGTTCCGTCTTCACCTCCTCCAAATATGGTCCATCGGACACCTCAATGGGGTTAAGTGCACTCCCACGTGGTGGTGAACGAGTACTTATGCGTGTCGTGCTCCTGATCACTGGCATCTATAAATAGGACATGAGAAACTTTAGAGAAGGAAGGAAATACTTCAAAACTTCAGAAGCTATGAAGCAAGAAAGAAAAAGTGTTGTTGTCCAAAAGAAGAGAAAAGAGGGGCTGAAAATAGCACTTTGCGGTGGCTGACTTGACAAGAAAAGTGCAGCAGCAAGCAATTTTCGAAAATAGCAGTTTAGAGGGGTGTGCCTATGTGTTTTAGAGTGTCCATTCTACCTATTCTTGCGTCCTATGGTCAATGTGGCTCTGATACCAATCTGTGACACCCGGTTCCGAAAACAGAACCAAGTTAATGTATATTGTGCCCAGGATGTTCATCACACATACACATGTAATCCACAAACTGAATTCAGAATATAACCACGAATAAATAGTGTTTAAGTACTTTATTACATCGACTAATTGTCTCACTCATGATTGTCTATCTTATTCCTGCAGCGGAAGTCTGTAAACAATAGCGGAAACAACTAAACAGCAGCAGGCTCCATCTTCAACTCCACAGGCATGTTGACGGTAGTTCGCACGGCTAGTACTCCACATGGTCCTCGAAGTACTCTTCTCCTGTTTCCGATGTTTATGTGATAATGCAAGATGAGTACATGTCGTACTCAGCAAGTGCAGGAAAAGTATGACATGTAGCTTACAACTAGGTATGGAATAAAAAGGCTCATTGCAGCAAGCCAATTTTTATTTCACAAACATGATAAAAACAGCAACTATTTCTATGTGATATTTATCCCAATATAACCAAGTAAAACAGCTACATTCCTCCATCATGATTCACCATTTATCAGGTCTCAACCAACCATTAATATTTCTCAAGTTCATCTCATGCTCATCAATATTCATAACCGTCTCATATTCATATAACTAAACCAAACTCATTTTCATGACTCAAAACATTCCCAAAACCAACCCCAATGACCATACCATAACCATACCGAACATCCATCCCATGTTTTCCCTCTAATCATGTGAGTTGGCCAGGTGCTTGTGACCGGAAGCACGGCTATCATGATAGTTTTACACTCTGCAGAGGTGGCACCACTTTACCCACAAGTTTGTGATTTTGTCACCCGACGGCGACTGCAAAACCTCCATTATACCAGTACACAACCGTCTGTGTATGGCCAAGAGATCACAAAATAGCCTTTACAAAGGGGCTACTAGATGTATAGACTCACTGAGGTTTCACCGTGTGACACCCTCGCCTCGGGCGTCAGCATATGTTCATGTTCTATGAAGAGTAAACATCTTAATGAAAAATGGGAACAGAGAGAATTATCAAAAGAATAGCCAATAAAGCCCTCAGAAATCGCCGAAGGCAACTTCCGCGGATAGCGGGCCACGTGGCGTGTTCGGAGCTCATCCCTGCAAAGTGGGGAGAGGCCGTCGCCAAGCTGGCTACGTGGCAGGGGCTCGTCTCCGCAATTGGAAAGAGGTCCTACCCTGTGGGACACGTGTTGCCCACAAAACTAGCCTCTGCAGAAGAAGCAAAGGCATTTCCGCAAGACACGTTTCATCCTCAGAGCTAGTCCTCACGAAAATCAGAGGACCAGTCGCGCGGGATGCATGTCGATCTCGAAAACCATCTCCGAGAAGACCGGATCTATCGAACACGTGTCGCCACCGGAGCATCTCCGGGAGGTCCGTCGCAGCTAAACACGTGTCGACCTTGGAGCCGTCCCTGAGGAAAGAAGAGAGGGAAGACCGGCGCCAACACGTGGTGTGCGCGGAGCTCACCTCTGAAGAAGAGGGAGGTCTCGCTCGTTTGACACGCGGTACAACCGGAGCTCGTCCCTGCCGGAAAGGAGACACCAGGCCCCGGAGGACACGTGGAGCTTCCAGAGCTCATCATCGCGGAGGTAACGAGTTCTGGAGTGGTTTTTACGCGTAAAGATACCGGTACGCAACAGAAACCGATCTAAATTCCACAATGTTACTAAAGATAAGACGTTAGGATCCAACAAAGATCTGAATAAGACTCTTATTCGGGATACAATCAGATTAGGACTCTTCTCTTCCCGATTATAAATAGAACCCAAAACCTCTGGCCGAAACCACAAACTTCTCTTTCAACTCCTGAGCCGACGACTTAGAGCCCTAGCCCTAACTCGCCGAGCAAACCATCGCCGAAGCGCAACAAGGGAGATCATTGGAGAAGAACCGAGCGGTCTGAGGAGGACCTCGAAGTCAAGAAGAACGTGAGGTAGGACTTCAATACCGCCTTACGACATCATTGTGTCCATCTCTTTGCATCTGTTCTCCAATTCCTTTCAAACAGAAGCCTTCTCGTGGGCAGATCACTTGATGATCAGTTTGATCTAAAGACAAGATCATCGCCACGTCCACCTTTGATCCGAACACCTCTGTCCATGCAAGCCATGCAAGAGCACACCAATCTAATAAAAATCATAGGATAGCATGCATGTGCATCATCACATCTAGTTTAAGGTTTGAGCATGATATTGATTGCTGTGAATCTTGTATGCACATGAATCCTACATAGCAGGACAAGCTCAGGGAGCGGTCTACGACGAGCTGCAGCAACAAGGTTTTGAGAATCAAGAACCCCGGGAACCGCAAGAACAAGGCAAGTGCTCCTTGACCATATTGATCCTATGTTTTGGGTAAAACTATCTTGTTTTGCGAAAAGGTGTGCGTACTGAGTCAAACATGATGGGAAGCCCTTTTATAGGAGTTTACTAGTTTTGATTAAACCACCCTTGTCGCCTGGGAAGTTTATGAGTCGGGTATGGTTTTGCTTTATGCTTCGCTGAGTCTATGGGAGTGGGAAGTGAGATAGATCTGTCTAGCTAACTGCACTCGTATTGATAATGAGAAACTGATGTTAATAATGGATATGGATTGGAGGGAGATCTAGGCAAGACTGGGTTTGTGAATGAGGTAGCATGAGATGGTGGTTTACTTGCCGTAGATCTAAGGACCGGTTCATGCATGCACATGCCAGGATAACAGTGCCACCACAAGGCCAAGTATGGGTGCGGCTTAGCTGAGTAATTAGGTAAGTTGCTAGAGTATTATGGACTGTGGAAGGCGCAGGGAATGGGAGTCGAGTGAGGACTGCCCTGGGAACTGCATGGCACAAGAGGGGGCCTGTGGGTGGGAGAATTGGAGATTCTAGCCTGCCGGTGAAACCTTAGTGAGTCCATGCATCTAGTAACCCCTTTGTAAAGGCTATTTTGTGATCTCTTGACCATACACCGACGGTTGTGTACTGGTAAAATGGAGGTTCTACAGTCGCCGACGGGTGACGAAATCACAAACTCGTGGGTAAAGAGGTGCAAACTCTGCAGAGTCTAAAACTATCATGATAGCCGAGCTTACGGTCACAAGCGCCTGGCTAAACTACCATGATTAGTTGGGATGGTTACTGATGGTTATTGGGAAGGTTCATGGTTATGGTTATTGGTTTGGTTATGGTTTGGTTGTTGGGACTGTTGAGTCCGGGTGATAAGATGGTTGCATGACTGTTAAGTCATGGCAACGAGTTTGGCCTCGGTGTGAGATGAAGTTGTTTTGAGATGGTAGCGAATACGAGGAGGTATTCCTGAGAGGGTAGCGAATACGAGGAGGTATTCGTGAGTAAGAATGAGGTTGGTTAATGTTCGGGTGGAACATGGAAAGCGATGGAGGTATGTTGGTAATTTAATACATGTTGGGATTACATTCATCTAAAGTTAAGTTGCTGTTTTATCATGATTTTACAATCTGCTTTTCTGCAAATAAGCCTTTTATACCTACCTTGTTTATGAGCTGCATATCATGTGTTTTCCTGCACTTGCTGAGTACATCATTGTACTCAAACTTGCATTATTATTTCATCATCAACAGCAAGAGAAGGCTACTATGAAGACCAAGTGGAGCATTATGGCGTGTGATCTGTTCTCAACCTTGCCTGTGGAAGGAGTAGAGATGGAGCCACTACTGCTTAGTTTTGCTTCCGCATTAAAATAAAGACTTCCGCTGCGTAGAAATAAAGACTTCTGCTGTGAGCATGAGTCCAAGGCTCATGAGGTGTTGTAATAAACTCTGTTATTCGTGGTAATATATAATCTGAATTCAGTTTGTGGAACGTATGTGTATGTGTGATGAACATCCTGGGCACACATATGCATTAGTTCTCGGTTCCGTGGTTTTCCTACAGAATTGAGGGCATCACAGACTGGTATCAGAGCCACGGGTTGACAGTAGGTCACACGCCTAGATAGAAACCTTAGATTGATATTAGAGCCACAGGTTAACAAGCAAGTTACACCCCTAAGTAGGAGTCACAAGCATCCTAAGGTGAATAGCTTAGATTGGCCTTTAAAACCACCTTGGCATAGGAAACCATCCTTGAATAGGAGTTGTGTGAGCCCTTGCAATGATTGTGTGTGATTATGTGCTTAGTGTGAGTTGTGGGACGTCTCAAAAACGTTGTCCATATCCATACGTAAGAAGAAAGAGGTGTGAAATGCTTCGGCACTTGATCACATCCTCATAAGGGCTAATATATATAGTCCAACTCACTTTGATGCATATAGTTGAAGGGACCTACCTAACCTTCTAACCTTCTATTCTATTTCGTTCTCTCTCACAGATGGTGAGAGGAAACGCCAGCCGAAGGAACGTCCAGGAGGATGACCACGAGGAAGTTCCTGCTAACCCCGGAGCTGGTGAAAACCACCTGGAACGGCTGCTGGCTATGCAAAACCAGCTTATGCAAACCATGGTCCAAACTTTGGGTCAGTTGCAGGCCAACCAAAACCCCGTTCCGGCACCACCGCCACCACCACCGCCGGCTCATAACAGGTTGGGAGAGTTCATGAGGACTCGACCACCCACCTTTGCTCAAGCTAGTGACCCCATGGAGGCCGATGATTGGTTAAAATCCATGGAGAAAAAACTTGCCATTGTTCAGTGCAATGACCGAGAGAAGGTTCTCTTCGCGTCGCACCAACTTACGGGAGCCACTGCTGACTGGTGGGATGCCCTGAGCAACGCTCTTGCCAACCCGGAGACAATCACTTGGACTGAGTTCAAGGAAAGTTTCCGCTCTCACTACATCCCTGCTGGTGTGATGATGCTCAAAAGGCAGGAGTTCGAAGGTCTCCGCCAAGTACAGAAAAGTGTGAATGAATATCTCAACAAATTCGTACAACTGTCCCGGTATGCCCCCGAAGATGTCAACTCAAATCAGAGGAAGCAGTACCTGTTCATGAGAGGGTTGAACAATGAGATCCAGGTTCAGCTCCTCAACAATGACTACGTAAGCTTCCAGAAGCTGGTTGACAAGGCCATAGTGGTTGAAAACAAGATCCAAGAGATCGAGCGAGAGTGCAAGAGGAAGATGCCATACCAGCCCCAAGGGAGCAACGTACGACCCAGGTACATGCCCCCTACACCGCAGTATGGATCAACCACTCCTGCGTACCACCCTGGTCAGCCACCACAGCAACAATTCGTTGCACTGGCACCTCGTGTGCCCATGCCTTCTAAGCCCCGGCCTAACAATGGTGCTCCTGTTCAAAACCCCCGCCCCAACATACATGCTGCCGTAGGCAACAGGGCATGCTTTGCATGCGGGGAAGTAGGCCACTTCGCTAACCAGTGCCCGAGGAGAGGCCCTGGACAACAAGGTAACGTGCCCAAGCAGAACCAGCGACCAAACGGAGGGGACAACCAAGGGAACCGTGGACCGCAGAACTATGCTCGTGGCCACGTAAACCATGTCACTGCTGAGGAAGCACAACAGGCTTAGGACATCGCAGTTGGTATGTTCCTTGCCAACTCCAACCCAGCCACCATTTTATATGATTCCGTTGCATCGCATTCCTTCATATCATCCAAATATGTTGCCAAACATCATCTACCCGTATCCCACTTAGAATGTGCTATGTTAGTTAATTCTCCCGGAGGCGAAATGAGGACTAATATAGTATGTCCTAAAGTAAGCCTTAAAATAAGGGGGGTAGACTTCCTTGCCAATCTTATTGTCTTGGACTCCCACGGGATTGACATCATACTCGGAATGGATTGGTTAAGCAAGCACAATGGAGTAATCCAATGTGCTGAAAGGAGCGTGCAGTTGACAAACGAACACGGTATTCGTGTCGAGTTTGAGTCAGCCCAGCAAACAACCGAACGGGCAAATTTGAACCACGTCGAAGGAACAACATTGGACAGCATTCCAGTGGTTCAGGAATTTTCGGACGTGTTCCCGAAAGAGCTTCCAGGAATGCCACCTGACCGGGACATCGAGTTTGCCGTAGATTTGGTACACGGAACTGCACCTATAGCTAAGAGACCATATAGGATGCCCGTCAACGAGCTAGTTGAACTCAAGAAGCAAATTCAAGAACAGCTGGAGAAGGGTTTTATCCGTCCAAGATCGTCACCATGGGGAGCTCCGGTACTCTTCGTGGACAAGAAGGATGGAACCCAAAGAATGTGCGTGGACTACATGTCTCTCAACGAGGTGACAATCAAGAATAAATACCCTCTGCCCCGTATAGAGGACCTGCTCGATCAAATGAAAGGAGCCCGAGTATTCTCCAAGATTGATCTTCGGTCGGGATACTTCCAGCTGAAAATTAAGCCCTCCGATATACCTAAGACAGCCTTTCGGACACGGTATGGTTCATATGAATATACCGTTATGTCTTTTGGATTGACGAATGCACCCGCATACTTCATGTACCTTATGAACAAGGTTTTCATGGAGTACTTGGACAAGTTCGTTGTGGTTTTCATCGACGACATTATGGTGTATTTAAAAAGTGAGGAGGAGCATGAAGAACATCTGAGATTGACCTTGCAGAAGTTGCGTGAGCATCAGTTGTATGCCAAGCTCAACAAGTGTCAATTTTGGCTAAAGGAAATATCTTTCCTAGGCCACATTATCTCCGAAGAAGGGGTATCGGTTGATCCTGGAAAGGTGAGAGATGTTCTGAAGTGGGACCAACCGAAGAGCGTAAGGGATATTCGGAGTTTACCTGGGATGGCAGGATACTATCGGCGCTTCATTGAAGACTTTTCTAAGATAGCAAAACCTATGACGGAGTTGCTAATGAAGGGAAAAGTCTTTCAATGGACACAAGCCTGCCAAGAAAGTTTTGTGGAACTCAAGAAAAGGCTAACCACAGCACCAGTTCTGGTATTGCCAGACGTAAGCAAGAGCTTTGACATATATTGTGACGCATCCAGACAAGGGCTCGGATGTGTACTCATGCAGGAAGGACAAGTGGTAGCCTATGTGTCACACCCGGTTTTTATGAAGAACAACCAAGTGAATATCACATGTATGCCAGGATCATTTTCTCATACATGTGATGACAAATAGTGATGCATCATTTATTACAAGCCATGTGTCGAATATAAATAAGTCTTACATAGCAAATGTCTCGATGGACAATAATAAGTTCATCACAAGTAAATAAACTAGCAGCGGAATATTATTCTCGAGGGCTCCTTCACAGGCGTTGCCCAGGGGTCTCCATGAACCTAGAAACCTTCTTCGGATCCAAAGTCTTGGTCATTATACACCACCTCATTATCTTGACCTGAGCAGCAATATAAACCAACAAAATATGCAAGGTTGAGTACCGATGGTACTCAGCAAGTGTGGGAAAGTTATGTCATGCATGGCTAGAACAAGGGGAGGTTGAACTCATGGTTAAAGCACTACGCAATTAATACCTATCACCTTAGCTTATTAAGCACCTACATTACTACACAGGTGAAATGGTCCCAATCTCCCATCCCATCATCATAATCAAATAACCATAACATCATTTCCAATGTTAAGCTCCCCACTTAACATTCTCAACTTCCAAAACCATCACTCCTCTAATCATGAATAAGTCCAAGCCGCTCTTGACCGTGAGCATGGCTGTCATGACAGTTTTGACTCTGCAGAGTTTGCACCACTGTACCCACATGTAGTGATTTCATCCCCCGTTGCCGGGTGGACTAAAAGAACCTCCATTATGCCAGTGGCTACGAACCACATTCACACTTCCCAGGTGTGTAGCCAGGAGATCACTACGAAGCCTTTACAAAGGGATTCCCGACGAGCGTGGGCCCACTGAGGTTTCACCCCTAACAGCATACAAGAGGCTCCAACCCCACTGCAGTGGCCCCCTCTTGAGCCTTGCGGTTCATATGGTAGTCCAGCTGACACCTATTCCCCGCACCATCCAACACACCCATACTACGCCGGGGATACACCTAATTAATTGGCCAAGCTGCCCCATCTCAGCATGTGGTTGGCACGGTAAAGCCAGGTTACATGCTCCATGAACCGGTCCTTAGGATCCAGGCAAGTACTAAACACAAACCCGAGTCTCGTGCACCCAGCACACAACCAAAACATCCAACTTGCCTTGATCCCTACCTCTACATAACTCACAATATCTATGTGTTGTGTTTACTCTATGTGTGTTTACCTTTGGCTTACATGCACTTTTAATCATGTGTATATGATTCCTAGTTTTGTATTCACATTTATGCTTGCATACTTTATATATGAGTTTCCAATTTAAATAAATTCCTTATATTCAATTACTACACCTTTTAGCTACCAAGTATGCATGAAAGGTATTTTCCTTCTCCATATGTGTCTGCAGAATTTCTACCAACCCTAAACTGAATTCTTTGGATTTTAGAAACTCCATTTATCATTTACTAGTTGCTATATTTTCAGATTTATTTCCTATGCCTAAATGTGAACTTTATTATGAAAATAACAAGACACATCATCTAAATAGAACAAGTTCTGATCTAAAATATTTAATAACATATTTTTGACCTTTTCCTCTGATGTAAACTATTTTACATTTATTTTCCTAATTTTAAGAACTATTCTTCACTTAAAAATGTGTCCCTATAACTAATAAATGTGAATAATAAATTAAACAGATTCATTTCAGCCAAAAATCTATTTTTATCTCACTCCAAAGTTTTCTAAGTACTGGGAAAGTTTTTAATTTAAATTTAACAATATGTTTGTCCACTTTTTAAATTTTAAATACTAGCCACATATTCAATTTCCTAAATTTAATATCAAACAGGGTTAAAAAGGTAAACTCACCCCACTACAGGGTCTATAATATTATTTTAACAATTTTCAGGGGTCTAGCTACACATAACAGAGGAGTTTTTCCTAATTTTTATGAAGTCCAGGGGCTAAAACTGATTTTTAAATGAATTTACATGATATTCTGAAGTTTCAGGGGCTAGATCAGAAGTTTCCAGGGCTAGCTCTTATTTCCAGAGAACCCCAGGGGGTAGCACGTAAGAATTCCAGTCTTTATAACGCGGGGCTGACGTGGACCGTCCGATTTAAAACAGACGGCTGAGATTATAACGTCGAACCTGTACGCGGGGATTTAAACTCTACCGTGCGATTTAAAATAAACGGCGCCGGCCACGTCGCTCTGATCGAGCGCGGGCGGCGCTGCCCGGCGGCGCACGGCGGCGAGAGGCAGCGATCTCGCCGGAGAGTTTCGGATCTTCGTCAATTATTCCTAAAACTGTGATTTTATGGCATAGATCGGTGGAGGGGAGGTCGGGGATCTCACCTCAGGGGTTTTCTTGAACTCGGAGGTCCTGGAAGGCGGTCGGCGACGAGGTCCGAGGTGAATTCATGGCGAGGCTCGTCGGCGCTGTGTTTGAACCGCAAACCACCGAGTTTTCTGCACCTGCGAGGTTCCCCGGAGGTGGTGGATCAAGACCAGCAAGTTAGATCGGAATTTCCGAGCGTAGATCGGCCAGAATTCGCCGGAGGGGTTCGGGTTCTCACCGGAGTAAAAACGGTGGATCGCGTGGGAAAAACAGAACGAGGTCGGGGTTTTTATAGACGGGGGAGGGCGGCGGGTTGGTTGTGATCGAGTTTGAGTCTTCGGGGTCCGGAAATCGGCTGGGATACGCGAGATTTCCCGGTCGGTTTTGATTCGGATGAGAGAGTCCGGCCGAGCGCGGGCGCGGGCGCGAGGAGGAAGAAAGGTTGGCGGGCCCCACATGTCAGTGGGAAGAAGGGGGGGGCGCGCGCGGCTGTGGGCTGGCGCAGGATCAGTGGGCCGGCTGGTGGTTTTCGGCCCACTGGCCGGTTTTTTTCTGTTTTCCTTTTTCTTTTTCTGTTTCTTTTCTGTTTTGAGTTTAAATTGAATTCCAGTTTGAATATAAATTTTTGCAATACATGCAACACGTCCAAAAAATTTTAAATTCCCCTCTTGACAGGATTTTGGGGTGTTACAGCTCTACCCCCCTTAAAAGAAATCTCGTCCTCAAGATTGGTGGTTCTAAGAAAACAATTCCGGAAATTGTGCCTTAAGCTCATCTTCTCGCTCCCAGGTGGCTTCCTCTTCTGAGTGATGCTTCCACTGCACCTTGCACATCCGGATTCTTTTATTTCTGGTGAGGCGTTCCATTGTCTCCAAAATCTTGTATGGTTGCTCGGCATAAGACAAATCCTCAGCTACATCCACTTCATTCATGGGTAACACCTCTTCAGGCGTCCTCAGGCATTTCATGAGTTGTGACACATGGAATACATCGTGCACATCCGATAAGCGAGCCGGTAATTCTAGTTGATACGCCACTTCGCCTTTCCTCTCCAGAACTTGAAAGGGTCCGATGTATCGAGGTGACAACTTCCCTTTCACCTTGAACCGACGAAGTCCTCGGATAGGGGACACCTTGAGATAGACATAGTCTCCCATGTTGAAAACGAGCTCTCTTCTTCGTACATCGGCATAGCTCTTTTGGCGTGTCTGTGCTATTCTCAAG
Organism: Neostapfia colusana; assembly: GCA_030760725.1. Lineage (NCBI taxonomy): Eukaryota > Viridiplantae > Streptophyta > Magnoliopsida > Poales > Poaceae > Neostapfia > Neostapfia colusana. The sequence continues at coordinate 32,344,655 of JASWHV010000005.1, read as the reverse complement.
TTGTTGCGAATTTCCCTCAACTTCGCCTCGGCTTCTTGTAGTACCTCGGGACCAAACACTTTACTTTCCCCTGTTTGGTTCCCAAATAGGGGAGTTCTGCACTTCCTCCCATACAAAGCTTCGAACGGTGACATCTTCATACTAGCTTGATAGCTGTTGTTATAGGAGAATGCCGCATACGGTAAGTTCTTGTCCCAACTCCGATTGTTTTTGAGTGCACATGCCCTCAACATATCCTCAAGAATCTAATTAGTTCTTTTCGTCTGCCCATCAGTTTGCGGATGATAGGCCGAACTAAAGTTCAGATGGGTTCCCATGGTTTCATGCAACTTCTGCCAGAACCTTGAGGTGAACTGTGCCCCTCGATCCGACACTATCTTCTTTGGCACTCCATGGTAACACACGATCCTTGACATGTACAATTCCGCCAATTTGGATCCACTGTAGCTTTCCTTCACAGGGATGAAGTGAGCTACCTTGGTTAGCCTGTCGATGATGACCCATATTGAATCATATCCTGATTGGGTCCTAGGCAATCCCACTATGAAATCCATACCGATTTCTTCCCATTTCCATTCAGGCACTTTGAGTGGTTGCAATAATCCTGCGGGTCGTTGATGTTCTGCTTTCACCAACTGACATGTGTCACATAGGGCAACATGTTCCGCGACATCTCGCTTCATACCATACCACCAATACCTGCTCTTGAGGTCCTGGTACATCTTCGTACTCCCAGGATGAATGGAATAGTCGGAATCGTGAGCCTCCTTCAAAATTAATTCACAGATCTCCTTTACTTCAGGCACACAGATCCTTTTCCCGTGCCACACCGTACCTTGTTCATCCTCTCTGAAACCAGGAGCTTTATTTTCCTTGATGAGTTGCCTGATTTCTTGTATCTTCTCGTCGTTCTTTTGACCCTCGCGTATGTCTCGCTCGAGTGTGGAGTCCACTTCCATGGCGATGGCTTCACCACTATTTACCAGGCATAGATTGAGCCTTATAACCTCGTCCTTCAATTCTGCAGGCATGTCCTTCAAGCTCAACTTATTGACCTGCACTTTCCGACTTAAAGCATCGGCCACGACGTTTGCTTTCCCAGGATGATAGTTGATGCCCACATCAAAGTCATTGATTAGCTCTAACCATCTCCTTTGTCTGAGGTTGAGGTCTGGCTGTGTGAAAATGTACTTCAAACTCTTATGATCCGTATATATCTCGGTCCTTTTCCCCATCAAATAGTGCCGCTAAATTTTCAACGCGTGTACCACTGCGGCTAGTTCTAGGTCATGTGTAGGATAGTTCTTCTCATGCTTCCGGAGCTGCCGGGATGCATAAGCCACGACATGCCCTTCTTGCATGAGAACACATCCCAACCCGTTTCTAGAGGCATCACAGTACACCGTAAAGTTCTTCTGCATATCTGGCATAACGAGCACTGGGGCTGTTGTCAATCTTTCCTTTAACTCCTGAAAACTCGTCTCGCACTGCAGCGTCCATGTGAATGTGATTCCCTTCTCCAACAGTTTGGTGAGGGGTCTCAAGATTTTAGAAAATCCCTCAATAAACCGTCGATAGTATCCAGCCAATCCCAAGAAGCTTCGAACTTCCCCGACATTTTCAGGGGTCTTCCACTTCTGTATATCCTCAATTTTGGCAGGATCCACGGAGATTCCTCCCTCCGAGATTACATGTCCTAAGAAGGGAACTCTCTTCAGCCAAAACTCACACTTGCTCAACTTGGCATATAGTTGGTGTTCTCTCAGCCTTTGCAACACCAACCTTAGATGTTTCTCATGTTCTTCTTCATCTTTAGAGAAGACAAGAATGTCATCTATGAAAACCACCACAAATTTGTCCTGATATTCCATGAATACCTTGTTCATGAGATACATGAAGTACGCCGGGGCATTAGTTAGCCCGAAGGGCATGACAGTGTATTCATACAGTCCGTACCGAGATACGAAAGCTGCTTGGGAATATCAGATTGCCTTATCTTGAGTTGGTGGTATCCCGACCTGAGATCAATTTTCTAGAACACACAAGCTCCCCTCAACTGATCAAACAAGTCTTCAATGCGGGGTAATGGGTACTTGTTCTTGATGGTTACCTCATTCAAGGCACGGTAATCCACACATAACCTTTGGGTTCCGTCCTTATTGGGCACAAATATCACCGGAGCTCCCCATGGTGAGGAACTAGGACGAATATACCCCTTCTCCGTCAATTCTCTCAAATGATCCTTGAGTTCTCCCAGCTGCTTGGAGTCCATCCGATAAGGTCTCTTGTATATCGGGGCTGTTCCAGGCACTAGCTCAATTGCGAATTCCACTTCACGATCAGGAGGCATACCTGGCAACTCCTCCGGAAATACATCTGGATATTCCCTGATGGTCCTGATCTCCTCCACTTTCACCTCAACTTGATTTAATTTAATGTCCCTCCTAGGCTCGTGTATTGTTATGAACTTTACTCTTGTGCCACTAGGGTGAGTTAGTTCCACCGTTCTGGTCGAACAATGGATGATTCCTTTATGTTTGGTCAACCAATCCATACCCAAAATAATATCTATCCCTTGTGAATCTATCACTATGAGGTTAACAGTAAATACCACCCCATTAATGTCTAGGTTCACTTTGGGACACACTTGTCTTGTCCTTATTTCTCCACCTGGAGAGTTTACGGCTAGCATATGGTTCATTTGTGTTGTTGCTAGGTCATGCTTCTTAACAAACCCTTGAGCAATGAACGAGTGGGTAGCACCAGAATCAAACAGCAGGGTTGCAATGTGTAAATTGGCAGGAAACTTACCAACTACCACGTCGGGTGCCTCTTGTGCTTCCTCCATAGTGACGTGGTTCACCCGTCCTCTCATTACATTCTACTGTTGTGGCTGCGTGGGCTTCTTCTTTGGGCACTTATGGGCGTAGTGCCCCACTTCACCACAGCTGAAATATTGCACCCCAACCATAGGTGCCTGGCCTTTGTTGTCTTGGGGTTGGTTTGGAGGTCCTTGCACTGCTGGTTGAGGTGGATATGCGGGGCGAGGCTGCTGTACAAACTGACGTTGCGGCTGTGCTGGTGCTGCCGGAGGCCTGTAGTTCGGGTTGTACCCTCTTGGTGCTGAGTAGGGTACCGCAGCACGGTTCATCTGCCCTGCAGGTTGCTGCATCAGATGTGGGCGGGTGTTGCTCCCTGAGGCTTGATGTGACCACCCGGCCTTCCTCTTATTCTCATTTTCCAAGGCCTTCAGCTTCCTTTCTACCACAAACGCTCTGTCCACCATCTTTTGGAAGCTTTCATACTCATTTGAGGACATTGCACACTGCATTTCTGCGGTAAGTCCTTCCACGAAACAATCTTGTTTCTGCTCATCAGTCTCTATGTCTCGTGGGGCATAACGGGATAGTTGAGTAAATTTAGTGAGGTATTCCCTCACCATCATGTTTCCCTGCTGCAGTCCCAAGAACTCCTTCCTCTTGTTTTTGAGTTCACCTCTTGGGATGTAATGGTTGCGGAAGCTATGCTTGAACTCTTCCCAAGTGATGTTCTCAGGGTCATGATGGGCGGCCACATAGGCGGTCCACCAATCAGCAGCAGGTCCATGCAATTGATGAGAGGCAAACAGCACCCTCTCGTACCCTTGGCACTGTATGATCCTCATCTTGCTCTCAATGGTCTTAAGCCAATCATCTGCCTCCAGAGGTTCAGCAGCACTTGCAAACTTTGGAGGTTGAGTTCCTAGAAACTCACTCAACCTTGGTTGGCGTGGTGCAGCTTGTGGAGGTGGAACTTGATGCAAGTTGGCCACCACTTGAGTCAAGTTCTGGATGAGCTGATTTTGATTCTCCAACATTTGGTGGAGGTGATCAACTCCTTCACGGCGACCACCCCTGTCCTGGCCTCCAGAAAGATGAGGGTTGGAGGCCTCATCGTTGTTGTTGGCGGGGTTGGCAGCACGTCCTTTTCCTCTTCCGGCCATCTGGCATGATCAACCAATGTTAATTTAAAGCATTACGTATCATCTTACTACTTTCACTTGTTTGTACTTTGAAGTGTTGAGGCTTTGTTATACTTTTCTGAGGGTTCATATCTCACACAAAATTAATTGCAATATTATTTCATGTGGGTTCACACACCAAAGCAAAACAATCTGGAGACGAGGCTGTGGACAACTGCTCATGGCTTCCACAACTCACATCACAAACCAATCATTAACACACCATTAACTAAGATAACGACTCGACTACTCGACACCCTGCTAAACTAAGGGAAGGACTCTACACTACTCGTATTCACTGAGCTGGCTCCTCGGGGTCTTCCTCATCATTGCGGCTGCCTTCTGACTCTGCTTTGGGTGGGGAAGCTGCTGGTGGAGAAGTGCGACGACGCCTAATCGCCCGGCGATCTGGGGAGTTAGGAGTCCATGTATCATTCACGGTGACACACAGTTCATTCCCATCTCCTCTTTCTCTCGCCCTTAAGCAGGCTCGCAGCAACGCCTCCGTTTCCGTCAGGGTGTCCCGAACATCCTGAAGTTCTTGCTGACACTCCTGCAGTCGAGTGCTGAGCATAGCAGCATCCTCCAAGCACAAGTCCATGTGCTCATGGGAAGTCCCTTGCTGCACTGGCGGGTACTTATACTCCGTTGTACCACTCTCACGCTGGAGGACATACATGTACTCAGTCCTATCCAGGTGGCGACGATAGATGTGACTCTGGCAGGTGATGGCCTCCCAGGTGACATCCTTCTCCGCATCGACCTGTGTTGCTCGACAAGCTGGAGAGCGGTGGATCTTGAGCAGCTGATTTTCATGGATAATCCTCATTTCTGAACTCCATTCCTCCCGCTTCTCCCGGATGGTCCTGGTGGAGCTATAGTGTATGATTAGCTTGCCCGTATTGCCGGCGGCTTCGAGCATACGTCGAAGACGGCGCAACAAGCCTCCTACTGCCAATCCGTAGGAAAGGTACGTCACCGGACGGCTCTCCTCTCTTTCGGCAAGGGCAACTAAGGGAACTCTCCCTCCTGTGGGCTTGCGAGCGGTGCGAATCATGCGAACCATCTAAAATAAAAAGCATTTAAACTTAGGTTAGTTAAACTTTTAAAATAAAATCCTATTTTGAATGAAAGTTGGGGTAAGATGAAGAAAGTGACTCCATTAAATAACACTTTTTAACACACACCTTGTAAAATAGTTTTTAAGAAAATAGGGCCCTTAAATACGTCCATTTCTAACTAGGTCCACGTTCCTACGGGCAACCTTGGCTCTGATACCACTTCTGTCACACCCGGTTTTTCCGAAGAACAACCAAGTGAATATCACATGTATGCTAGGATCATTTTCTCATACATGTGATGACAAATAGTGATGCATCATTTATTACAAGCCAGGTGTCGAATATAAATAAGTCTTACATAGCAAATGTCTCGATGGACAATAATAAGTTCATCACAAGTAAATAAACTAGCAGCGGAATATTATTCTCGAGGGCTCCTTCACAGGCGTTGCCCGGGGGTCTCCATGAACCTAGAAACCTTCTTCGGGTCCAAAGTCTTGGTCATTATACACCACCTCATTATCTTGACCTCAGCAGCAATATAAACCAACAAAATATACAAGGTTGAGTACCGATGGTACTCAGCAAGTGTGGGAAAGTTATGTCATGCATGGCTAGAAAAAGGGGAGGTTGAACTCATGGTTAAAGCACCACGCAATTAATACCTATCACCTTATCTTATTAAGCACCTACATTACTACACAGGTGAAATGGTCCCAATCTCCCATCCCATCATCATAATCAAATAACCATAACATCATTTCCAATGTTAAGCTCCCCACTTAACATTCTCAACTTCCAAAACCATCACTCCTCTAATTATGAATAAGTCCAAGCCGCTCTTGACCGTGAGTACGGCTGTCATGACAGTTTTGACTCTGCAGAGTTTGCACCACTGTACCCACATGTAGTGATTTCATCCCCCGTTGCCGGGTGGACTAAAAGAACTTCCATTATGCCAGTGGCTACGAACCACATTCACACTTCCCAGGTGTGTAGCCAGGAGATCACTACGAAGCCTTTACAAATGGATTCCCGACGAGCGTGGACCCACTGAGGTTTCACCCCTAACAGCATACAAGAGGCTCCAACCCCGCTGCAGTGGCCCCCTCTTGAGCCTTGCGGTTTATAAGGTAGTCCAGCTGACACCTATTCCCTGCACCATCCAACACACCCATACTACGCCGGGGATACACCTAATTAATTGGCCAAGCTGCCCCATCTCAGCATGTGGTTGGCACGGTAAAGCCAGGTTACATGCTCCATGAATTGGTCCTTAGGATCCAGGCAAGTACTAAACACAAACCCGAGTCTCGTGCACCCAGCACACAACCAAAACATCCAACTTGCCTTGATCGCTACCTCTACATAACTCACAATATCTCATTCAAGAGTATGGTAAAATAAACTGATGATCTCATATCCCAAATATCCCATTCTAAGCATGGCTAAGCATATGCATAATAATAAATGACATGATAAAATAAATCCCAACCCAAGCTACAAGGAAACAAGGTAATGCAATTCTAGGGAAACATCCTAGCATGGGTTTCATATTTTCATTTGACAATGCAAATAATTCTACCTACACATCCTAGCATAGGATCAAAGTGGTCAAGGACACTTGCCTCCTTCCTGCTGCTCTTGAAATGGGTAGTCCGGATCTTGGAAAGGAATAATTTTCTCTTGAGCAGGTTCTACATCATACCATCACACATAGCAAAAGAAAAACAACAATCCATAAGACATAGTTCACACTTCCACTTCATACAAACCACACATTCACATGTAACAAAGCCATTCACAACTTCTATGTGTTGTGTTTACTCTATGTGTGTTGACCTTTGGCTTACATGCACTTTTAATCATGTGTATATGATTCCTACTTTTGTATTCACATTTATGCTTGCATACTTTATATATGAGTTTCCAATTTAAATAAATTCCTTATATTCAATTACTACACCTTTTAGCTACCAAGTATGCATGAAAGATATTTTCCTTCTCCATATGTGTCTACAGAATTTCAACCAACCCTAAACTGAATTCTTTTGATTTTAGAAACTCCATTTATCATTTACTAGTCGCTATATTTTCAGATTTATTTCCTATGCCTAAATGTGAACTTTATTATGAAAATAACAAGACACATCATCTGAACAGAAGAGGTTCTGATCTAAAATATTTAATAACATATTTTGACCTTTTCCTCTGATGTAAACTATTTTACATTTATTTTCCTAATTTTCAGAACTATTCTTCACTTAAAAATGTGTCCCTATAACTAATAAATGTGAATAATAAATTAAACAGATTCATTTCAGCCAAAAATCTATTTTTGTCTCACTCCAAAGTTTTCTAAGTACTGAGAAAGTTTTTAATTTAAATTTGACAATATGTTTGTCCCACTTTTTATATTTTAAATACTAGCCACATATTCAATTTCCTAAATTTAATATCAAACAGGGTTAAAAAGGTAAACTCACCCCACTACAGGTTCTATAATATTATTTGAACAATTTTCAGGGGTCTAGCTACACATAACAGAGGAGTTTTTCCTAATTTTGATGAAGTCCAGGGGCTAAAACTGATTTTTAAATGAATTTACATGATATTCTGAAGTTCCAGGGGCTAGATCAGAAGTTTCCGGGGCTAGCTCTTATTTCCCGAGAACCCCAGGGGGTAACGCGTAAGAATTCCAGTCTTTATAACGCGGGGCTGACGTGGACCGTCCGATTTAAAACAGACGGCTGAGATTATAACGTCGAACCGGTACGCGGGGATTTAAACTCTACCGTGCGATTTAAAATAAACGGCGCCGGCCACGTCGCTCTGATCAAGTGCGGGCGGCGCTGCCCGGCGGCGCACAGCGGCGAGAGGCGGCGATCTCGCCAGAGAGTTTCGGATCTTCGTCAATTCTTCCTAAAACTGTGATTTTATGGCATAGATCGGTGGAGGGGAGGTCGGGGATCGCACCTCAGGGGTTTTCTTGAACTCGGAGGTCCTGGAAGGCGGTCGGCGACGAGGTCCGAGGTGAATTCACGGCGAGGCTCGTCGGTGCTGTGTTTGAACCGCAAACCACCGAGTTTTCTGCACCTGCGAGGTTCCCCGGAGGCGGTGGATCAAGACCAGCAAGTTAGATCGGAATTTCCGAGCATAGATCGGCCAGAATTCGCTGGAGGGGTTCGGGTTCTCACCGGAGTAAAAACGACGGATCGCGTGGGAAAAACAGAATGAGGCCGGGGTTTTTATACACGGGGGAGGGCGGCGGGTTGGCTGTGATCGAGTTTGAGTCTTCGGGGTCCAGAAATCGGCTGGGATACGCGAGATTTCCCGGTCGGTTTTGATTCGGGTGAGAGAGTCCGGCCGAGCGCGGGCGCGGGCGCGAGGAGGAAGAAAGGTTGGCGGGCCCCGCATGTCAGTGGGAAGAAGGGGGGGGGGGGCGCGCGCGGCTGCGGGCTGGCGCAGGATCAGTGGGCCGGCTGGTGGGTTTCGGCCCACTGGCCGGTTTTTTTCTGTTTTCCTTTTTCTTTTTCTATTTCTTTTCTGTTTTGAGTTTAAATTGAATTCCAGTTTGAATTTAAATTTTTGCAATACATGCAACACGTCCAAAAATTTTTAAATCCCCCTCTTGACAGGATTTTGGGGTGTTACACTATGCCTCACGACAATTAAAGAAGCACAATCTTATTTATCCTATGCATGATTCGGAGTTAGCAGCAGTGGTGCATGCATTGAAGATTTGGAGACATTGTATCCTTGGTCATCGATGTGAGATCTATACGGATCATAAAAGCCTCAAGTACATATTTACACAAACAGACTTGAATTTGAGGCAACGTCGATGGTTAGAACTCATCAAGGATTATGATGTGGGAATCAACTACCACCCTGGGAAGGCCAATGTAGTAGCTGACGCATTGAGCAGAAAGGGAGCATGTCACCAACTCACGGTTCAGGAGCTACCACCCGAACTACGTAAGGAGTTCGAACGGTTACACCTTGGATTTTTGAACAACATGGAAATAATGGAGATCCACTCTTCATTGGAGCAAGAGATAAGAGAGGGCCAAGCAACGGACGAGGAGATCGAGGAGATCAAGGAAAGAATCCGACAAGGGATAGAGAAGGATTTCAAGGAGGATGAAAAGGGTACGCTTTGGCTAGAAAAAGGATTTGTGTGCCAAACATAAGACACCTTCGCGACATGATATTGAAGGAGGCACATGATTCACCCTATTCTATACATCCCGGAAGCACCAAAATGTACAAGGATTTGAAAACTTGCTATTGGTGGGATGGTATGAAGAGGGATATAGCCGAATACGTTGCCCTATGCGACACATGCCAACGGGTAAAGGCCGAACATCAGAAACCCGCTGGATTGTTGCAACCTTTGAAGATACCCGAATGGAAGTGGGAGGATATCAGTATGGATTTCATCGTCGGATTGCCACGTACTCAGTCGGGTTATGACTCCATCTGGGTTATCGTGGACCGATTGACGAAAACCGCCCATTTTCTTCCTGTAAAGACCAGTTACAACGTTGCACAATTGGCAGAGTTATACATGGAGCAGATCGTGTGCCGTCATGGAGTTCCGAGGAGGATAGTCTCAGATCGAGGTTCTCAGTTTACCTCAAGGTTCTGGAGGAAGCTGCAGAAAGCCATGGGTACACGACTGGATTTTAGCTCCGCCTATCACCCACAAACAGATGGACAAACCGAAAGGACGAACCAAATTTTGGAGGACATGTTGAGAGCTTGCGCCTTGAAACGTGGGCGTAGTTGGGATAGGAGTTTACCGTATGCCGAATTCTCCTATAACAACAGCTATCAAGCTAGCTTGATGTTGCCTTTCGAAGCCTTATATGGTAGACGGTGTAGAACACCACTGTTCTGGAACGAGACTGGAGAGAACCAGGTGTTTGGACCCGAAGTACTACAAGAAGCTGAAAAGCAGGTCCAAACGATACGGGAGAACTTAAAGGCTGCTCAGTCACGACAGAAAGGCTATGCGGACAATAGGCGTAGGAAGTTGACCTTTGAAGTAGGAGACTTCGTATACCTTAAGGTATCGCCTATCCAAGGCCAACGACGTTTCAACGTCAAAGGCAAGCTAGCACCTCGCTACATCGGACCATTTAAGATTTTGGACAAGCGAGGAGAAGTAGCCTATCAACTAGAGCTCCCAAACCACCTCTCCGACATACATGACGTGTTTCATGTATCCCAGCTCAAGAAGTGCTTGAGAATACCAGAGGAACAAGTGTGAATGGGAGAGCTTGAACTTCAAGAGGACCTGACTTACGTAGAACACCCTGTCCGAATCGTGCGGAGCCAGTTGTCTGCATCGAGGGGTTCATCCGCCCTTGAGAATACCGGGGGATGAGTCGCTAGAAAGTCGGAGTAGGAGCTCTGTTGACGCTCCTCACGATCATGACGTCTCTCTGGTCAAGACGTATTTGTGATGAGAGTTTGCAGCAACTCCGTGTGCTGCTGATGAGAACCTGCCATTGCCGCAACGATATCGGCCAATGTAACCGTTGGCGGTGGCGGTGGCGGTGTTTGCTGTTGCTGTTGCTGCTGTTGCTGTTGCTGTTGCTGTCCCGAGGAGTCCTCGGGAGGCTGTTGGGAGGTTTCTCCCCCTTGACTAGAACCCCCAACGTCCGGGTTGGCACGAGTACGAGTTATTCTGAAATTCAAAACAGCAGCGATCAGCACATGTCATACTTAAAACTTCCATATGAAACAGTAGGTACTTGAAGTGACGTATGAAAAATTTGCAAAACTTCCACATATATTGATAAAGCATAAACTTTATACAAGATACATTATTCTCGGGTCTCCAAGAAGTCGTGCTCATGTCGTCACTACCTATACATACGCTACTGTCTACACGACATGTCACCGATTACAAAAGTTTGGTTTACATCACCCTTGCTGCCCTACTTGGCAACAGTAACCCCCTACTCGTAGTAGAACTTGACCTCCTGTGGGTCGTCTTCCTCCGGTACCTCTGCTGGTGGCTCTGGGTTTACAACCTCCTCTCCCATCTCAGGTTCTCCCATTGCTGGAAGACCCAAGACCACAGGTACGGCACCTACCACCGGTATGCCCATCACCGAAGGTACGATGTCCTGCAACGCGTGCACCTCGTCCATGGCCTGGTTGTAGTCCTCTTCCCAGCCTTGCCCTTCCTCAATAGAGTCGTCCCGCTCTTGAGTAAGGACCTCATTCTGCTGGGTCAGAGCCTGCACCTGTTCTTGCAACGCCGCAATATCGACACGACTTTTCTTCTTCGCCTTCTTCAGACGATGCAACTGATTATGCTGTTCGTTCAGTCGCTTAATCGTTGGAAGGAGCAGATTGCGGAGTGCGCTGTGAACACTCTCGAAATGGTCTCCATTCTTGTGCTCTCCTTGAGCTTCGCAGCAAGACAATCCGTAGGAACAGCTTGGCTGTCCATCACGGCTTTTCCTGCCATCAATTGGAGACTAAGGTTTGCCTCCGCGGGACTGTACCTTGGACAACCCGGATCGGTTGCCTCCATATACCTTCCTTCCCACACGTGATTAGCCTGTCCCTCCACCGGAACGAGTGCATATGGAGTGCCCTCCATAGCTCTCACGTGTAGTTGGCAGAAACGCGACATGGTGTCGCGGGCTGCCACTTGCCACATTCCCTCCGGTTGTCTACCTCTCACCATGACAGGTAACGGCGCCCAACCGGGTGGCGTAGGTCCTGCAGGAACTTCGACAAGTATTGTCCACGTCTTGTTCCCCTCCTCGCCTTCTTCCTTGGCGAAGTACTGCGGCATCTTGCTGTACCCAAAATATTGAAGCATTTGCCTCAACGTTTCCGGATAGCCGCTGCCGTGAGAACAGTGGGACACCATCCACCCATTCTCCAACTGTCTATCTGCTTCCATCTGTAGAAACATATTTGAGAAATGTAAAATATTTATTTGAACAGTAACCTATTGAGTTATAACATAAAACATGTCATTGAACCCATAAAACTTGGAAACATAGTTCAAACTCAAAGAAATTTGACGGTTGATCTGCTGTCCAGTATGACAGCCCTGACCAGTTTCCATTTCAACCTAATTTAGACCATGCTAAAAGCAAAACAAATTCTGGAGCTCAACATCAAAGTTAAAGCTAACTTCAATATATTTCCATAAAGTATTTTCTTGGCCTAAGATCTTTCTTGGTTTAAAAGTTATGAGATGTCGAAGTTGATAGAGTTTCTGGAGAAAACTGGACAGCACCTCCCTGCTTAAGGTACTGATTTGATCCAAGAATTCCAGTTAATTCTTCTCCCAATCTGACAAAATTTCTGTTACAAAGTTGTAACCCATCTCATGAACTTTTCAGAACTACCTCATTTTATATTTTTGGATTTTTATGCAGGATGTTATGCTCAATTTACAGAGAGTTACAGAGAGTTTTTGCTCTGCCCTGTTTTCTGGACAGTTTCCACTCTACTGCATGTTTCGATTGGTTAAGGGATGAAACACCTATGGACCTCAACAGAAAAGTTATAAAGCTCTTCCAAAGCGTTCCAGAAATATATCATATGACCCCAACCTCGAAAGAACTCAATCTCTAAACTCTGATTAACTTCAGCCTTAATCCAGCTGAAAACAGGGGACTCTGTCCTTAGTATCCTATGAGTTGAAAACTTGTTAACTTTGAATATCCTGTTTAAGGAAAGGAGTTACATCAAGTTTTAGTGCTCTAGATTAAAACTTTCAAGTTTTTCAATACAGTTGCTCATTTAATAGGGTGTGACTCGATGTGTCACCAGATCATGTCGGTACTACGTCCTCACAAAGAAAAACCTATACCGGACTTAGCCGGCTTCGTTATATCAGTGGCACTAAGCGTCTCTCGCACACGGATGTTAACGTCTACCGTTTCGTGGTTAGACTACCTGCAGATAACTCACACAATCGTCAGACTCGGCTGCACACCGAGCCCGGTATCCATACAGTTCGTACACCCGGCCGTCATCACTCGCCCGGATGTTCTCAAGCCAAACACGTCTTGAGCTACGTGTTCACGTTACTGACCATGTGACGGGGTCTCCAAAATTGCACCACGCACGCCAGGGACAAACGTTGCTCGAATACCCCAAACGACATGAAGAGTCGTAGAGGATACTAAAGCGGGTCGGGTTACCTGCCACCCGTTGGGCTCCACCCTTCAGCTTGTGCGCACTTGTGGACAGCGCTTACGTGCACCCCCAAGACATAAAGCGTCCCGAGATGCACGATTTTCCGACATAAGCAAATAGGTTAGTATGCCACTTTCTATACACTAATAACATCCTTATATGGGATACTAACTCGTTACTCACTGGATTTTTGAAAAAGATTACCTTTGTAGTGCGTTAAACCTCAAGCGAGCTCTGATACCAACGCTGACACGACCCCACGGTCTTGTCGAGCCAGGATCACGCTGAGGGGTGCTGCGTTACACAGCACCGGATAACACACATCAAAGGTACAAAGCGGAAGCAAAGTTTTATTACATAAACAGGTTTATGAACATTTTTACAACAAAATATGTTCAGTCTACACTCACGGACGTAGACTACGCACCAAGTTCACGTTTGTGAGACCTATGCGTGCTGAATACATTGGCTTTGATGATAAAAGTTTTGAATACTATCAAAGCACCTTTTTAACAAGGTCCGACTATAGGTCCGAGCTCCTGCAAGGTCCGACGATAGGTCCTACTTGTTTTGGGTAGCTCCTGCAAGGTCCGACGTAAGGTCCGACTTGCTTTGTCTAGGTCTGACTTATTTTGGCCCGACTTGTTTTTACTAGCTCCAGTGCTAGGTCCGACTAGCTTTGGTAAGTTCCGTTCTAGGTCCGACTAAGCTTTAGTAAGCTCCGGCCTGGGTCCGACTAGCTTTGGTAAGCTCCGGTTCAAGGTCTGGTTAGCTTTGGTAAGGTTCGAAGCTTGATTGCAATGGTTCTGCTTTTAACTTGCAATATTTCGAACTTGCTTTACTCTTATGGAATGTTTGCTTAGTACTATTTTACTAAGTTTTTGGTGTGTTTTGGTGGTTATGACAGATATCATTTTGCTATGGTTTACAACATGCTTATGTGAGGTGCTCACGTAAGATGTTGTAGTTTCGGAACTAACAAGAGTCAAGTCGAGGACTTGTGCTCGGAAGTATTGGTTGTTTATTCATGTGCAGGTGTTGCTTGAGTTCAAGACATGGCTGGTGACGGGATCCATTGAACTAGTCTTAGGGAGAACATGAGGTTCAACAACCAAGTTCAGGAGGAATTGTGGTTGAGTTGATCGGGAGGTTGCACAGTATGTTTGAATCAAGAACAATGCATATGAAGGTATCTTGGACGTCGTTGGAAGATGTTTGCACGTGTGCAAGGAGTGCATGGACGTGGCTGCATTGTTCCAAGGCTTGATGAAGAGATGTGGACGTAAAGAATTGGTCGGAAAGGTCCAACCGACTAGGTTATGGACTCAGGCTGCGGCTGAGTCATGTTTGACTCAAATATGGAAAGTTTTGAGTTGGTTATGATAGGATTTCATGTGGGTCACGAATTTGAGTTATTTTAGAAATGTGGGATACGTTCCTAAGGTGTTTGGAAGTCTTAAGATTGCTTCTATCTGCATATAGAAGAGTCCTAAGCAGTATTGGAAAGTTACAGTTTGAATCCAAGTAGGAGTAGGAGTCCTAGTTTGAGTTGAGTTGGCCTTCAGGCTGGTTATATAAGCAAGGGAGGCCAGAGCTCGTGGTGCACGACTTTGGGGCTGTTCCTCTTGTGTTTTGATAAATAAAATTCGTATTCTGAAGGAACTTTTGTGCCTTGTTCGTCCGACTTGTTTCAGACAAGTTTTCTCGTCGAGTTTCTGTTCAGCACTACCTTGCTTCGGTGGTTTTATCATAACTCGAGTTTTACAGATCCAATTGATGTGATTATTTTTGGGTTGTCTTCACAACTTGATTATCTATCATCTGTGGAAATTTCACTGTCATTGAATTTGTGGTTTCTGATCTACACGAGTTTCTTTGCAGTATTCCAGAACTGTTTTTCTCGCGTAGGACAGATTGACCTTTGTTCGATCTTTCGATCGTAACTTGAGTTTCTCTCAACGGATTTTCATGATTCTTGTTGTGACGTCTTCGTGACTTGATTATATACAATCTATACTAGTTTTATCACAGTTGAACACGTTTAGATTAGTCGCACACATGGTCTCTTTAACAGATCGGTTTTCTGCTGAGGGGTGTTTTGTTGCTTCCGCTGAAAAGTTTTTATCTACTTTTCACCCCCTCTGGTAGCTTTACACGTGTACTTCGATACTACAATTGGTATCAGAGCCAAGTTGCTCTAATCTTTGTGATTTGCACATGTTTTGACTAATCATCATGGAGAAATACTCCGCCCAACCTTGTGTGTTCAGTGGTATTGATTTTCAGGTTTGGAAGGCACGCATGGAAGCTTTCATCCAGGCGCAAGGCTTTGCAATATGGGAAAAGGTGTACAAGCCTTACGATGTGCCTTCAAACGATAAAGTCACGGCTATAAACATGAGAGATGTCGACAACAACAACAAGGCTCGGAACTTGATCATACAAGGACTAACTCAGACCGACTTCGACCGTGTTGCACACCTCCGATCGGTGTACGATGTGTGGAGAGCACTTTATGACTACCACGAAGGATCCAACACGATCAAGGAGGTAAGACAGGATATGTTCAAGAAAGAATACATGCGCTTTGAGATGCAACCCGGTGAGTCCATTGATGACCTCTTTGCTCGCTTTAATAAAATTCTCAGCAACTTGCGTAGTGTCAATGTTATTTTTTCAGATGCTGAAAATGCTAGGCAATTACTAAGTGCATTAGACATGTCAATTTGGGAGATGAAAGTAACATCCATACATGAAACCATTGTCATGAGTACTCTTACATTAGATGTGCTTAATTCTAAGCTAAAAACTCATGAAGTTGACATTATATCACGTAAGAACCCAAATAAGACTATTGCATTTGTCTCACAACGTGATATGCCTAGCTCCGGCCAATCATCTAGCAATACACTTGCTTTGCTGTCTTCACTAACCCTGGAACAGATCGAGGAGTTTCCAGGGGAAGAGCTAGTACTTCTTTCTACTCGGTTCACAAAAGCATTGCAAAATTTGAGAACTAGAAGGAGGGGAAGCTCCGGACCTCAACGATGCTTTGAATGTGGTTAGACAGGACACTTTCGTACAGATTGCCCTAACCTTTCAGGTCCTTCTAACCATGATGAAAAGAAGAATAAAGTCAAGTCCTCTTTTGGCAACACCAACAAGAAAAAGAAGGGTTTTACAGGACGCAAACTGATAAACAGTTTCATCATCGCACATCAAGAATTTTGCCCGAGTGATGTAGACATTGGAAGTGATGAAGATGAAGATGATCTAGCAAACTTGTGCTTCATGGCGGGCAAATCAAAATCAAGTATGGAGGATGCACAACACAACAGTGACAGCGAAGAGGTATGTCCTACTTGCGAAAAAATGTGTGATGCTATTTCTCGTGCCACTATTATTGTTAAGAAAAAGGACAAAAAGCTTAGGGACAATGCTGTTAAAATTGAGTCACTACAATCTGAAATTAATCGTTTAAAATCCTTGATTCCTAGTGATGATATTTGTTCCTCATATGATTTAATATATGAAGAATTGTCCTCTCTAAGAAGTGCACACACCTCCACACTTGATAAACTTGAACTTGAAATCGAAAAGAACAAAAAGCTTGCTGCACTTAATGATAAAAACTTGAAAGATGCCTGTTGTTCTACAATTGATTTGCATTGTTCTACTTGCGATGATCTTGATAAGAAACTACAAGATGCTATGAAAGAAATTTCTATATTGAACAATGCTTTACGTTCTCATGAAGTTAAATATTGTTCCAATTGCAAATTAAAAGGAAAAACTTCATGTGAAAATTGCCTTGATCTATCAAATAAACTTGATAACATGCATAAGACATTACATCGGTTTTGTAATGGGATAAGAACCTAAACTTGCTGCTGAATTCTTCCAAGTCTTGCAATGATAAAACTGGTTTAGGTTTTGATTCACATGCTCATGCTAAGGAACATTCACCTAAAATTGTAAAATCATTTGGAAGTGGTTTTATTCAAACAGTTCCTAAACAAAAAGAAGTGGTTTTTAAATCTGCAGGAGTGTTGTCACATTCGGGTTCAAATAAGTATACTGCATACTCATCTAGACATGAACACAAAGTTAAATTTCATTGTACCTATTGTGGTAGAGATGGTCATGTCATAGATTTTTGTTATAGACTAGCTAAACAACATAAAAAGGAAAGAATGCAAGCTAGATCTTATAACTCTCATGCAAAATTTGCTGCACATACTAAACCGAATGTCAGGAACATGCAACCTTCTGTTATGAGTCAGAAATATTCAAAGTTTACCTCTGGAGCTTCAGTTTTTGCCTCTGGACCTTCTGTTTTTTTCCTCCAGAGCTACTGATTTTCGTGCTACACAAGTAACACCTCATAGGTCAGTAGTTAAGAACAAAAAACCTCAAATTTTGACTCATAAACCTGCTGTTTTATATCATCTTTCACATGTTATTCCTGCTGGACATCGTGTGACTCAGTACTGGATTTCTAAATGCCTTTTAACTAACCCCAGTATTGAGTCATCGACGTATTGTGCTTCTATGTAGGTTACACGCTTGAGGAAGGAGAACATTTGGATTGTGGATTCAGGTTGCTCACGCCACATGACCGGTAACAAAGAATGGTTCTCCTCTCTCTCTTTTGTGTCACGTGTAGAGAATGTTACTTTTGCCGATAATTCTTCAGCTCCTATAATTGCTAAGGGTTCGGTTAGAGTAAATGATCACTACACTTTGAAGGATGTGGCACTTGTCAAAAATTTGAAATACAACTTGCTTTCTGTTTCACAATTGCTAGATGAAAATCTGGAAATTATTTTCAATAAAAACTGCTGCAAAATTGTAGGTTCAAATAGTGAGCTTATTTTTAACATGTCTCGGTTTGGAAGAGTTTTTAAAGCTGATTTTAATATGCCTTCCTCTAAGCATAGATATCTAGTTGCAAATGATTCCAAAGATTTATACTTTTGGCATCGTAGACTTGGTCACGTAGGCTTTGATCATCTCACGCGTGTTAGTGCTCTGGATCGCATACGTGGGCTGCCTAAGCTTAAAGGAGACAAAGAAATTGTGTGCTCTTCTTGTAGACATGCTAAGATGGTTACAGGTTCACATGCTCCTCTCACAGTGACCATGACAACTGAACCGGGTCAACTTTTACACCTTGACACCGTAGGACCTTCACGTGTTCAATCCTTCGGAGGTTAATGGTATGTTCTTGTGATTGTTGATGACTATTCCAGATACTCTTGGGTTTACTTTATGGCATCTAAGAATGAAGCTTTTAGTCACTTTAGAACTTTATTTCTTAGATTATCAATTGATCATCCAGGATCTTTAAGAGCAATTAGAAGTGATAATGGAACCGAATTTAAAAATCAATCGTTTGGTCACTTTTGTGTTGAAAATGCAATAGATCATCAATTTTCTTCACCATATGTACCTCAACAAAATGGTGTTGTAAAGAGAAGGAACAGAACCTTACTTGAGATGGCTAGGACTATGCTTGATGAATATCAAACTCCTAGGAAATTTTGGGCTGATGCAATTGCAACCGCTTGTTATGTCTCAAATCATGTTTTCTTGCGTGCTAAGCTAGGTAAAACACCATATGAGCTCAGGTTTGGACATAGGCCTAGTGTCACACACTTTAGGGTCTTTGGTTGCAAATGCTTTGTTAAGAAACATGGTAATCTTGATAAATTTGAAGCTAGATCTGTTGATGGCATGTTTCTTGGTTATCCATCTCATACTAGAGGCTACCGTGTGATTTTACTTGATACTAATAAAATTGTGGAAACTTGTGAGGTTTCTTTTGATGAAGCTAGCTCAGGTACTAGTTCAAATATTGCAGGTCCGGATCCATATCCGCAGGGGGAGAATATTTTCGTTAAAGAAGAGGAAGAAGTGGTGCTGCTGCCCGAAAATTCAGCAGCTAATGACATTGTTCCAACTCCTGATCTTGATTCACAGCCAGCGCCGACGACCACCATTGCTGGTCCAGATCCTCCTCACGTCACAAGCTCATCTATTTGTGATGAACATGAAGAAGAAGCTTGTGAAGTGTCCACTCCCCTCCGGATTCTCAAAAGTCATCCTCCACAACAAATTATTGGAAGCTTGCATGAACGAGTTACAAGATCCAGGTTTTTCGACCCCAATTCTCATGCTCATTCTGCTTTTGTTGCTTCTTTTGAACCCAAAGATATATCACACGCACTCACTAATGAATCTTGGATTATTGCCATGCAAGAAGAGTTAGAAAATTTTGAAAGAAATAATGTTTGGAAACTTATACCTCCACCTCAAGGTCACACTTTAATTGGAACTACATGGCTGTTTAAAAATAAACAAAGTGAGGATGGGGTTGTGGTTAGGAATAAGGCTAGGTTAGTTGCTCAAGGTTTCACATAAGTTGAAGGTCTAGATTTTGATGAAACTTTTGCTCCTGTTGCTAGATTAGAAGCCATAAGAATTTTGTTAGATTTTGCTGCATCTAAAGGTTTTAAGCTATATCAAATGGATGTTAAAAGTGCTTTTCTTAATGGCTACATAGATGAGGAGGTTTATGTTAAACAACCACCTGGTTTTGAAAATCCAAATTTTCCTAATCATGTTTACAAACTATCCAAAGCCTTGTACGGTCTCAAACAAGCTCCTAGAGCATGGTATGATAGGTTAAAAACATTCTTACTTGAAAAGGGGTTTACCATGGGCAAGGTTGATAAAACTCTTTTTGTGCTTAAGCATGGCAATGACTCATTATTCGTTCAAGTGTATGTGGATGATATTATCTTTGGTTGTGCTTCTCATGATCTTGTGTCCAAGTTTTCAGCTATGATGAGTGCAGAATTTGAGATGAGTATGATGGGAGAACTCACATACTTTTTGGGGCTGCAAATCAAGCAAACCAAGGAGGGTACCTTTGTGCATCAAACAAAGTATACAAAAGATCTTCTAAGGCGCTTCAACATGGACAAAAGCAAGCCTCTTCGGACACCAATGGGAACAGCAACAACACTTGAACTTGATGAAGATTGTGATCCCATTGATAAAAAAGAATATAGAAGCATGATCGGATCACTTTTGTATCTCACGGCATCAAGACCGGACATACAATTCAGCGTATGTCTTTGTGCACGGTTTCAAGCCTCCCCACGTGCTTCACATCGTCAAGCCGTCAAAAGGATTCTCAGGTACTTACATGGAACTTAAGAATTTGGCATTTTTCTTCCTTCTTCCTCAACGGTTACTTTGAAAGCTTTTTCCGATGCTGATTTTGGGGGTTGTAAGATTGATAGGAAAAGTACTTCTGGAGCTTTCATTTTCTTGGTAATTCACTTGTTACCTGGTCCTCTAGAAAACAAAGTTCAGTTGCACAATCCACAGCCGAATCTGAATATGTAGCTGCTGCTAGTGCTTGCTCACAAATTCTTTGGATTGTTCAAACACTTAAGGACTATGGGGTTGATCTAGATAGTGTTCCACTGTTTTGTGATAACACTAGTGCCATTTGCATTGCTAAAAACCCTGTGCAACATTCGATAACTAAGCACATTGACATTAGGTATCACTTTCTCCGTGATAATGTCGAAAAAGGGAACATTGTGGTTCACCATGTAGATACCGAATAACAATTGGCTGACATTTTTACAAAACCTTTGGATTTCACTCGTTTTTGTTACATTCATAGTGAAATAGGGGTTATGCATCCTCATGGCTTAAATTGAGGGAGAAATTTGTAACTTGGGAAGTCTATGTGTGAATCTTAAATTAAAATAATATGAGCATAGTATTTCATGCATATATGACTTTGTGATTCCTTTTCCATACTGAAAGTTCATACTACATTACTCGTGTTATAATATTGTAGTTTTTACCATGTCTAGTAATTGGAATAATTACTTACACTAAATGTGGTCATGGTCGAACTTTCTTGCTGTTTTGAACTTGTTGCATGCTCACAAGAGCTTTTAATCATAAAGAATTAATCAAGTAATCAACTCACATGTTAAGTTTTTATGTTCAAATAAAAAATGAGAAATGATCAAGAGAATATGCATGCATCGCACTTCTTCTTTTGAGATGGCTTATCATTGCACTTAGATATGAACTTGAAAGGAGTTGTGTATGACTAAAACCATGTCCTTAAGCTTCTGACTGTCAAATGAAATAGGCTTGGCTTGGTTGGTTAGAATAAGGTTGATGCTGCATATAATCTCTTGAAAATATCATAAGATCAAAATTTGTGCTTTAAATGATAAATAGAATGCAGCAACAAGTGTCATGCTTTCAGGTCTTGAAATAGTTAAGTTTGTGAGATCATAACTTGCTTAAATTGAAAATTACACTTTATCTCTAGCATGGCTTACAATACTTTATGTATCTCATTGATGTGATAGTGTAAGTTACTTGATAGTATTATTTGGATGAGCTTTGTTTTATATGTATATGTTATAATGTGCTCATAACAAATTAAAAATTCTCTTTTGTACCTTGCTGAATACATTGTCAAAGGGGGAGACATTGATCATAAATTGCACACATTCACAAGTGTTTTGGCACGATTCTTCTCAGGGGGAGAATTTTTGGTATTTTTGTTTTTCTTCTCATTTTATTTCTGATTTACAAAGGGGGAGAAATTGTTTTCAAAACTTTTCATGTGAATAAGCCAATGTTCGGATTTTAAGTGGTGTTGCCAATGCATTCATCAAGGGGAGATTGTGAGACCTATGTGTGCTGAATACATTGGATTGGATGATAAAAGTTTTGAATACTACCAAAACACCTTTTTAACAAGGTCCGACTCTAGGTCCGAGCTCCTGCAAGATCAGACGATAGGTCCGACTTGTTTTGGGTAGCTCCGGCAAGGTCCGACGTAAGGTCCGACTTGCTTTGTCTAGGTCTGACTTATTTTGGCTAGGTCCGACTTGTTTTTGCTAGCTCCTGTGCTAGGACCGACTAGCTTCGGTAAGTTCCGTGCTAGGTCCGACTAAGCTTTAGTAAGCTCCGGCGTTGGGTCCAACTAGCTTTGGTAAGCTCCGGTTCAAGGTCCGGTTAGCTTTGGTAAGGTTCGGAGCTTGATTGCAATGGTTCTGCTTTTAACTTGCAATATTTCGAACTTGCTTTACTCTTATGGAAAGTTTTCTTAGTATTATTTTACTAAGTTTCTGGTGTGTTTTGGTGGTTATAGCTGATATCATTTTGCTATGGTTTAGAACATTGCTTATGTGAGGTGCTCACGTAAGATGTTGTAGTTTTGGAACTAACGAGAGTCAAGTCGAGGACTTGTGCTTGGAAGTATGTGCAGGTGTTGCTTGAGTTGAAGACATGGCTGGTGACGGGATCCATTGAACTAGTCTTAGGGAGAAGATGAGGTTCAACAACCAAGTTCGGGAGGAATTGTGGTTGAGTTGATCGGGAGGTTGCGCGGTATGTTTGAATCAAGAACAATGCATATGAAGGTATCTTGGACGTTGTTGGAAGATGTTTTCACGTGTGCATGGAGTGCATGGACGTGGCTGCATGGTTCCAAGGCGTGATGAAGAGATGTGGACGTAAAGAATTGGTCGGAAAGGTCCAACCGACTAGGTTATGGACTCAGGCTGCGGCTGGGTCGTGTTTGACTCAAATATGGAAAGTATTGAGTTGGTTGTGATAGGATTTCATGTGGGTCACGAATTTGAGTTATTTTAGAATTGTGGGATATTCCTAAGGTGTTTGGAAGTCTTAAGATTGCTTCTATCTGCATATAGAAGAGTCCTAAGCAGTATTGGAAAGTTACAGTTTGAATCCAAGTAGGAGCAGGAGTCCTAGTTTGAATTGAGTTGGCCTTCGGGCTGGTTATATAGGAAAGGGAGGCCAGAGCTCGTGGTGCACAACTTTGGGGCTGTTCCTCTTGTGTTTTGATAAATAAAATTCGTATTCTAAAGGAACTTTTGTGCCTTGTTCGTCCGACTTGTTTCAGACAAGTTTTTCTCGTCGAGTTTCTGTTCAGCACTACCTTGCTTCGGTGGTTTTATCATAACTCGAGTTTTACAGATCCAATTGATGTGGTTATTTTTGGGTTGTCTTCACAACTTGATTATCTATCATCTGTGAAATTTCACTGTCATTGAATTTGTGGTTTCTGATCTACACGAGTTTCTTTGCAGTATTCTAGAACTGTTTTTCTCGCGTAGGACAGATTGACCTTTGTTCGATCATTCGATCGTAACTTGAGTTTCTCTCAACGTTTTTTCATGATTCTTGTTGTGACGTCTTCGTGACTTGATTCTATACAATATATAATAGTTTTGTCACAGTTGAACACGTTTAGATTAGTCGCACACACAGTTTCTTTAACAGATCGGTTTTCTGCTGAGGGGTGTTTTGTTGCTTCTGCTGAAAAGTTTTTATCTACCATTCACCCCCCCTCTGGTAGCTTTACACGTGTACTTCGATACTACAGATGATAGATAATCAAGTTGTGAAGACAACCCAAAAATAACCACATCAATTGGATCTTTAAAACTCGATTTATGATAAAACCACTGAAGCAAGGTAGTGCTGAACAGAAACTCGACGAGAAAAACTTGTCTGAAACAAGTCGGACGAACAAGGCACAAAAGTTCCTTTAGAATACGAATTTTATTTATCAAAACAAAAGAGTAACAGCCCCAAAGTCGTGCACACACGAGACTTGGCCTCCCTTTCTTATATAACCAGCCCTAAGGCCAACCCAATTCAAACTAGGACTCCTACTCCTACTTGGATTCAAACTGTAACTTTCCAATACTGCGCAAGACTCTTCTACACGCATATAGAAGCAATCTTAAGACTTCCAAACACCTTAGTAACGTCCCAAAAATTCCTAAAACAACTCAAATTCGTGACCCACATGAAATTCTATCATAACCAACTCAAAACTTTCCATATTTGAGTCAAACACGACTCAGCCGCAGCCTGAGTCCATAACCTAGTCGGTTGGACCTTTCCGACAAATTCTTTACGTCAACATCTTTTCATCACGCCTTGGAACCATGCAGCCACGTCCATGCACTCCTTGCACACGTGCAAACATCTTTCAATGACGTCCAAGATACCTTCATATGCATTGTTCTTGATTCAAACATACTGCGCAACCTCCCGATCAACTCAACCACAATTCCTCCCGAACTTGGTTGTTGAACCTCATCTTCTCCCTAAGACTATTTCAATGGATCCCGTCAACAGCCATGCCTTGAACTCAAGCAACACCTGCACATGAATAAACAACCAATACTTCCGAGCACAAGTCCTCGACTTGACTCTCGTTAGTTCCGAAACTACAACATCTTACGTGAGCACCTCACATAAGCATGTTGTAAACCATAGCAAAATGATATCAGCCATAACCACCAAAACATACCAAAAGCTTAGTATAATAATACTAAGCAAACTTTCCATAAGAGTAAAGCAAGTTCAAAACATTGCAAGTTAAAAGCAGAACCATTGCAATCAAGCTCCGAACCTTACCAAAGCTAACCGGACCTTGAACCGGAGCTTACCAAAGCTAGTCGGACCCAGCTCCGGAGCTTACTAAATCTTAGTCGGACCTAGCACGGAACTTACCAAAGCTAGTCAGACCTAGCACCGGAGCTAGCAAAAACAAGTCGGACCTAGCCAAAATAAGTCAGACCTAGACAAAGCAAGTCGGACCTTACGTCGGACCTTGCCGGAGCTACCCAAAACAAGTCGGACCTATCGTCGGACCTTGCAGGAGCTCGAACCTAGAGTTGGACCTTGTTAAAAAGGTGTTTTGTTAGTATTCAAAACTTTTATTGTCAAAGCCAATGTATTCAGCACACATAGGTCTCACAATCTCCCCCTTGATGAATGCATTGGTAACACCACTTAAAATCCGAACATTGGCTTATTCACATGAAAAGTTTTGAAAACAATTTCTCCCCATTTGTAAATCAGAAATAAAATTAGAAGAAAAACAAAAATACCAAAGATTCTCCCCTTGAGAAGAATCGTGCCAAAACACTTGTGAATGTGTGCAATGTGTGATCAATTTCTCCCCCTTTGACAACGTATTCAGCAAGGTACAAAAGAGAAATTTTAATTTTTTATGAGCACATTATAACATATACATATAAAACAAAACTCATTCAAATCATACTATCAAGTAACTTACACTATCACATCAATGAGATACATAAAGTAGTGTAAGCCATGCTAGAGATCAAGTGTAATTTTCAATTTAAACAAGTCATGATCTCACAAACTTAACTATTTCAAGACCTGAAAGCATGACACTTGTTGCTGCATTCTATTTATCATTTAAAGCACAAATTTTGATCTTATGACATTTGCAAGAGATTATATGCAGGATCAGCCTTATTCTAACCAACCAAGCCAAGCCTATGTCATTTGACAGTCAGAAGCTTAAGGACATGGTTTTAGTCATACACAACTCCTTTCAAGTTCATATCTAAGTGCAATGATAAGCCATCTCAAAAGAAGAAGTGCGATGCATGCATATTCTCTTGATATTTTCTCATTTTTTATTTGAACATAAAAACTCAACATGTGAGTTGATTACTTGATTAATTCTTTATGATTAAAAGCACTTGTGAGCATGCAACAAGTTCAAAACAGCATGAAAGTTCGACCATGACCAGATTTAGTGTAAGTAATTATTCCAATTACTAGACATGGTAAAAACTACAAAATGTATAACACGAGTAATGTAGTAAGAACTTTCAGCATGAAAAAGGAATCACAAAGTCATATATGCATGAAATACTATGCTCATATTATTTTAATTTCAGATTCACACATAGACTTTCCAAGTTTCAAAATTCTCCCTCAATTTAAGTCATGAGGATGCATAACCCCTATTTCACTACGAATGTAACAAAAATGAGTGAAATCCAAAGGTTTTATAAAAATGTCAGCCAATTGTAGTTCGGTATCTACATGGTGAAGCACAATGTTCCCTTTTTCGACATTATCACGGAGAAAGTGATACCTAATGTCAATGTGCTTAGTTCTCGAATGTTGCACGGGGTTTTTAGCAATGCAAATGGCACTAGTGCTATCACAAAACAGTGGAACACTATCTAGATCAACCCCATAGTCCTTAAGTGTTAGCAATGCAAATGGCACTAGTGCTATCACAAAACAGTGGAACACTATCTAGATCAACCCCATAGTCCTTAAGTGTTTGAACAATCCAAAGAATTTGTGAGGAAGCACTAGCAGCAGCTACATATTCAGATTCGGCTGTGGATTGTGCAACTGAACTTTGTTTTCTAGAGGACCAGGCAACAAGTGAATTACCAAGAAAATGACAAGCACCAGAAGTACTTTTCCTATCAATCCTACAACCCCCAAAATCAGCACCGGAAAAAGCTTTCAAAGTAACGGTTGAGGAAGAAGGAAGAAAAATGCCAAATTTCTTGAGTTCCATGTAAGTACCTGAGAATCCTTTTGACAGCTTGATGATGTGAAGCACGTGGGGAGGCTTGAAACCGTGCACAAAGACATACGCTGAATTGTATGTCCGGTCTTGATGCCGTGAGATACAAAAGTGATCCGATCATGCTTCTATATTCTTTGTGATCAACGGGATTACAATCTTCATCAAGTTCAAGTGTTGTTGCTGTTCCCATTGGTGTCCGAAGAGGCTTGCTTTTGTCCATGTTGAAGCGCCTTAGGAGATCTTTTGTATACTTTGTTTGATGCACAAAGGTACCCTCCTTGGTTTGCTTGATTTGCAGCCCCAAAAAGTACGTGAGTTCTCCCATCATACTCATGTCAAATTCTGAACTCATCATAGCTGAAAACTTGGACACAAGATCATGAGAAGCACAACCAAAGATAATATCATCCACATACACTTGAACGAATAATGAGTCATTGCCATGCTTAAGCACAAAAAGAGTTTTATCAACCTTGCCCATGGTAAACCCCTTTTCAAGTAAGGATGTTTTTAACCTATCATACTATGCTCTAGGGGCTTGTTTGAGACCGTACAAGGCTTTGGACAGTTTGTAAACATGATTAGGAAAATTTGGATTTTCAAAACCAGGTGGTTGTTTGACATAAACCTCCTCATCTATGTAGCCATTAAGAAAAGCACTTTTAACATCTATTTGATATAGCTTAAAACCTTTAGATGCAGTAAAAGCTAACAAAATACTTATGGCTTCTAATCTAGCAACAGGAGTAAAAGTTTCATCAAAATCTAGACCTTCAACTTGTGTGAAACCTTGAGCAACCAACCTAGCCTTATTCGTAACCACAACCCCATCCTCACTTTGTTTATTTTTAAACACCCATTTAGTTCCCATTAAAGTGTGACCTTGAGGTGGAGGTACAAGTTTCCAAACATTATTTCTTTCAAAATTTTATAACTCTTCTTGCATGGAAATAATCCAAGATTCATTAGTGAGAGCGTGTGATATATCTTTGGGTTCAAAAGAAACAACAAAAGCAGAATGAGCATGAGAATTGGGGTCGAAAAACCTGGATCTTGTAACTCGTTCATGCAAGCTTCCAATAATTTGTTGTGGAGGATGACTTTTGAGAATCCGGAGGGGAGTGGACACTTCACAAGCTTCTTCTTATTCATGTTCATCACAAATAGATGAGCTTGTGACGTAAGGAGGATCTGGACCAGCAATGGTGGTCGTCGGTGCTGGCTGTGAATCAAGATCAGGAGCTGGAACAATGTCATTAGCTGCTGAATTTTTGGGCAGCAGCATCACTTCTTCCTCTCCTTCAACGAAAATACTCTCCCCCTGCAGATATGGATCCGGATCTGCAATATTTGAACTAGTACCTGGGCTAGCTTCATCAAAAGAAACCTCACGAGTCTCCACAATTTTGTTAGTATGAAGTAAAAGCACACGGTAGCCTCTTGTATGAGATGGATAACCAAGAAACATGCCATCAACAGATCTAGCTTCAAATTTATCAAGATTACCATGTTTCTTAACAAAGCATTTTCAACCAAAGACCCTAAAGTGTGTGACACTAGGCCTATGTCCAAACTTGAGCTCATATGGTGTTTTACCTAGCTTAGCACGCAAGAAAACACGGTTTGAGACATAACAAGCGGTTGCAATTGCATCAGCCCAAAATTTCCTAGGAGTTTGATATTCATCAAGCATAGTCCTAGACATCTCAACTAAGGTGCTGTTCTTTCTCTCTACAACACCGTTTTGTTGAGGTACATATGGTGAAGAAAATTGGTGATCTATTGCATTTTCAGCACAAAAGTGATCAAACGATTGATTTTTAAATTCGGTTCCATTATCACTTCTAATTGCTCTTAAAGATCCTGGGTGATCAATTGATAATCTAAGAAATAAAGTTCTAAAGTGACTAAAAGATTCATTCTTAGATGCCATAAAGTAAACCCAAGAGTATCTAGAATAGTCATCAACAATCACAAAAACATACCATTTACCTCCGAAGGATTGAACACGTGAAGGTCCTACGGTGTCAAGGTGTAAAAGTTGACCCGGTTAAGTTGTCATGGACATTGTGAGAGGAGCATGTGAACCTGCAACCATCTTAGCATGTCTACAAGAAGAGCACACAATTTCTTTGTCCCATTTAAGCTTAGGCAGCCCACGTATGCGATCAAAAGTACTAACACGAGTGAGATGATCAAAGCCTATGTGACCAAGTCTATGATGCCAAAAATATTTGGAATCATTTGCAACTAGACATCTATGCTTAGAGGAAGACATATAAAAATCAGCTTTAAAAACTCTTCCAAACCGAGACATGTTAAACATAAGCTCACTATTTGAACCTACAACTTTGCAGCAGTTTTTATTGAAAATAATTTCCAGATTTTCATCTAGCCATTGTAAAATAGAAAGCAAGTTCTATTTCAAATTTTTGACAAGTGCCACATCCTTCAAAGTGTAGTCATCACTTACTCTAACCGAACCCTTAGCAAATATAGGAGTTGAAGAATTATCGGCAAAAGTAACATTCTCTACACGTGACACAAAAGAGAGAGAGGAGAACCATTCTTTGTTACCGGTCATGTGGCGTGAGCAACCTTAATCCACATTCCAAATGTTCTCCTTCCTCAAGCGTGTAACCTACATAGAAGCACAATACGTCGATGACTCAATACTGGGGTTAGTTAAAAGGCATTTAGGAATCCAGTACTGAGTCACACGACGTCTAGCAAGAATAACATGCGAAAGCTGATATAAAACAGCAGGTTTATGAGTCAAAGTTTGAGATTTTTTGTTCTTAACTACTGACCTATGAGGTGTTACTTGTGTAGCACGAAAATCAGTAGTTCCGGAGGCAAAAACAGAAGGTCCGGAGGCAAAAACTGAAGCTCCGGAGGTAAACTTTGAATATTTCTGACTCATAACAGCAGGTTGCATGTTCCTGACATTCGGTTTAGTATGTGCAGCAAATTTTGCATGAGAGTTATAAGATCTAGCTTGCATTCTTTCCTTTTTATGTTGTTTAGCTAATATATAACAAAAATCTATGACATGACCATCTCTACCACAATAGGTACAATGAAATTTAACTTTGTGTTCATTTCTAGATGAGCATGCAGTATGCTTATTGAAACCTGAATGTGACGACACTCCTGCAGATTTAAAAACCACTTCTTTTTGTTTAGGAACTGTTTGAATCAAACCACTTCCTAATGATTTTACAATTTTAGGTGGATGTTCATTAGCATGAGCATGTGAATCAAAACCTAAACCAGTTTTATCATTGCAAGACTTGGAAGAATTCAGCAGCAAGTTTAGGTTCTTATTCCCATTACAAAACCGATCAAATGTCCTATGCTTGTTATCAAGTTTATTTGATAGTTCAAGGCAATTTTCACATGAAGTTTTTCCTTTAATTTGCAATTGGAACAATATTTAACTTCATGAGAACGTAAAGCATTGTTCAATATAGAAATTTCTTTCATAGCATCTTGTAGTTTCTTATCAAGATCTTCACGAGTAGAACAATGCAAATCAATTGTAGAACAACAAGCATCTTTCAAGTTTTATCATTAAGTGCAGCAAGCTTTTTGTTCTATTCGATTTCAAGTTCAAGTTTATCAAATGTGGAGGTGTGTGCACTTCTTAGAGAGGACAATTGTTCATATATTAAATCACATGAGGAATATGAATCATCACTAGGAATCAAGGATTTTAAACGATTAATTTCAGATTCTAGTGACTCAATTTTAACAGCATTGTCCCTAAGCTTTTTGTCCTTTTTCTTAACAATAATAGTGGCACGAGAAATAACATAACACATTTCTTCGGAAGTAGGACATACCTCTTCATTGTCACTGTTGTGTTCTGCATCCTCCATACTTAATTTTGATTTGCCCGCCATGAAGCACAAGTTTGCCAGATCATCTTCATCTTCATCACTTCCAATGTCTACATCACTCGAGCCAAGTTCTTGAAGTGCGGTGATGAAACTGTTTATCAGTTTGCGTCCTGTAAAACCCTTCTTTTTCTTGTTGGTGTTGCCAAAAGAGGACTTGACTTTGTTCTGCTTTTCATCACGGTTAGAAGGATCTGAAAGGTTAGGGCAATCTGTACGAAAGTGTCTGTCTTACCACATTCAAAGCATCGTTGAGGTCCGGAGCTTCCTCTCCTTCTAGTTCTCACATTTTGCAATGCTTTTGAGAACCTAGTAGAAAGAAGTACTAGCTCCTATTGCTGGTGTCCATGACGTTTTCCATGTTTCACAACTGCGAAAATGTCTGAAGCATACAGCTGCTGTTCCTACCGAAGACATCGGCGAGTTGCAACCGGATTTGACGTATGATGAATATCCGGTGGCAATAATTGATGAGAAAGCCTGGACCACGCGTAGCGGAATGTTGTGGTTCTACAAGGTCCTCTGGAGCAACCACACCGCCAAAGAAGCGACGTGGGAGAGCGAGGAATTCCTTCGCTCGAATTACCCGGAGTTCATGGCATCTCAACACGGGTGTGTTCCTCTTACATTGCTGTCTCTTCTTTTGAAATCTCGGGACGAGATTCTTTTAAGGGGGGAGGGATGTAAAAGCCCAAGAAAAGGGACTTACAAGAACTTTTCATCACCTCACAACACCACAGTTTTTGTTGCGAATATTTTGTGAAGAATTGTGAAGAGCAAGTAACCTCCATCAAAAGGGTGATTAGGAGGGAAAGCCCTAACATTCACAAAGTAGGATTTATACACATGAACATGAGAGGTTGAGCTCACCCCTAGAACTTTAAAAGTTTTGGGAAGGTTCAGGCCAAATTTCATGCAAATCCAACACTTTTTGAGGCACTTTTGGGGTCATTTGAAAAAGAGGCCAACTTGAATGTAAATTCAAATTGCAGCAACTTTCATCACTCAAATTCAAAAGTTAGCTTCATATCCAAACTCAGCACATTTTTCTGAGTTAGTCCACCAATTTTCATCCCCATTGGAGTTCAGCTTGTCGGGAGCTAAATTTGCAATAATTCAAAACTGAATTTGAATTTCAGTTTAAACATGAAGCAAATTTAGCCAAACAAAGTTTAAATTTGAGAACTCAAATTCAAACCAAGACTTGGGGGCTAAGTCTCTCATTCAACGGAGAGTAGCTGGGATATTTACAGGAGAATTTGGAAAAAAGGGATTAGGGGGGGGGAGAGTTTGGCCCACAGGTCAGTGGGAGGGCTGTCAACAACCGGGCAGCACTCTGTTTCTCGCTGAAGCAAGCGTTCACCGTGCGCCAGCGAGCTGATTCCCGGACGCCACCTCCCAAGCGGCCAGTCCACGGCGTGCATCGGCGAGGCGGTCGCCCAGGGATATTTCCCCCCTCCGTAACCGACTCACCCCGCTGTCTTGACCGCTCCCGAGTCCCTCGACGCAGAAACACCGCCGCACACCCAGGAACTCTCGGTTCTCCGGCGGCCGCTCGTCTCCGCAGCAAGCACGCGAGTCTGAGCTCACCCAGAGCGCCGCCGAAGCTTCCTCGACGTGATCGACACGATACCTCGGCGCCCCATCCACGGTAAACCGCCCCCGAGCTCTTTGTTTCCATTCCACACTGGGTAGAGCCGCCGCGACCAAAAACTCCTAGCCCGGCCGCTAGGGTTGAGCTCTCATCGAGTTGAGCGGGCCAGGAGGTTCGCCTTGTAGTGTACTCCCTGTCCGACAACCCCGGCTGCATGCCATGGGGTGTGCTGGCCGGAATTTCAGTTCTTGCCGAAAGCATGCGATATAGCCCAGTTCGGTTAAATCAGAAAATTTGAGATGACCAGTTGAGCAATCGTTCCCCAGCTGCGACAACAAGCTAGAAACGTCCGTGCGCAACCCTATGGTCAAGAACCACGAGAAACCAGCAAGAAACCACCGAGTTCTACGGGTTTTCCGTTCATCGCCGGGTTAGACCTAGGTCGCACGGTGAAGTCCAGTTTGCCACGACTTTGAGCAAGATCAGAAGCTGGGTCGTTGCTCCGTAGGTTGTGGCAGTGCTGTAGGAGCCAAAGGAGGGGACCGTGAGGCATGACAGCACCATACCGACGTCGCCAAACCCCTCCCGTAGACTGTCGCCGTCGCGCAACTGATTCCGGTGATCACCGGCCGTAGATAAGGGCAGCAACAGGTTCCCCGAGGAATTTCAGGCGGGGGCAGCCAATTTGGTCGAGCTCCGGTCACGGGAACAGCCTCCCGGCGAGTACTCCGGCGAGGTGGGCGGCGGGGAGCCGCGGGAACGTGAGGTTGAAGAAGCCCCGCGGGCCCCATGTGTCGTCCTCAGCTGGAAATGTCCCGGATCTGCTGTGGCAGCGAGATCCCGTGTGACTACGCGAAAAACTCTACGGACCCCCGTGCGGGATGGCTGAGGTGCTGACACGTAACCCGGGACCCCACCCGACAGTTTAAATTTTTTTTCGAATTTTCAGATTTGGTTCAAACTTCAAATGCATAGAACTTTTGCTAGGAAGCTCCAAATTCAGTGAACCAAATTTTGCTGAACTCAGAATTTTGAGTACTTTCCAGCAATACAAATTTCAGCTCATGAAGCTTAATAGTTTTCCAGAATTAAATCCCTAAAGTTCAAACTGTTGGGAATTTTATCTGGAGAATTACTTATGAAAAACTCTGAAATTTGGCTGAGAGGTTCATTGGAAAATCCTTGAGCCTCAGTAAAATTTTCAGACTCATCCAAGTTAATTAGTCCTTCTAATGGTGTGATTAAGTGAACTTCCCTGAGAAAATAGAAAAATGTACAGAAACATTTTTCAGATTTTCTCAAATCTTGTTTAGGGCATAACTTCCTCTAGGATTCTTCAAATGACATGAAACCAATTCCATTAGAACCATCTCAAATTCTAGTTTCCAGAAAGTAATGGTTGGAGCCATGAAAACCCCTGGAATTACATAGAGGCTCTAATATTGACCAAATAGGCTTTTATTTGTACAAAACTCAAATGAACTTTGTTTCAAATGAAACTTCGTCAAGACTCTGGTTAGGACCATACCAAGCCACCATAAAAATTTTAGAGCCAAAGGGGGAGGGCTAGCTAGAGTTCTAGTAAATACTTATTCAAGTTTACACGTTGCATTTAAATTGACATATAGCATATGGTTAACATGTAGTCGCTGAAGGCGAGGAGACTCCGGAAGTGCTCGGCTTCCTTCTTCCGGATGAAGACCTAACCACTGACCAGCAGCAACAAGGCAAGCCCCGGTTTGCATTATCCTTTTTATAAAGTTTTGCTTTGTTTACATATCTAGGGTGAAGTATGAATGTGCATTAGGTGTAGGATGGATGACACCCCACTTGCATAACCAGAATTTTCCTATAAGAGTGAGGGTAGTGTCTAAGACCTCGAGTAGACAGGCTCTGCTTAATGATTCATAGGACTTCGGTACAAGTCGAGTAGTTGGAATCTACTCGCGAGTTTAGGCTTGGGACACACGGGATTGGTTTGAGTGATGTGAGATCACTTTAGTAATAAAAAATGAGACTAGGCAGGGGCTAGGGCGCAGCAAGAGGAAGTCTTGTGTGCGCGGCCCTGTCCGTGTCGATTGAGGACCGATCCGTGTGAGGCCCTGCTGAACAACTATTGAACATACCGAAGGCATATCGGATATATGGGCCCCGATAAACCGATGTAACCTAAACCTCCAGGCGTCGAGGCATAACGCACCGACTTATAGGTGTAGGCTGAGGGCAGCAAGGTGGAAATCTTCTAACAGGCATAGAGAGATGCTCCATGTAGGGAACCTCCTGCTCGTTTCGGTGCGACCGGTTCAACGTTTGGGTTGTTGGGTGAAAGGTTGTCCCGTACGGCATCGAGTGATCGTGCTGTGCTGCTCCACGGGTGGGCGTACGTGACGTGCTCTTTGGGTTTCCCTGCAGGTGTATACCGAGTCGATTCGCCGTCCCTCACGGTGATGAGTACCGCTTGTTCACTGCGTCGTAACATAGATAATTTATAGAATGTTATGATTCAATTCTGCTATATGATATAATTGTATTGTTACATGTGTGCCACCAAATACTGCTTACTAAATTTCAGATTCATGAACTGTTAAATTGTGGCTAAAAGATGAACTAAGGATAAACTATAGGCGTGTCCGTTTGCTGAAATGTTACCATCCCATGTTCATTGTACCCTACATGTAGAGTTTCATGCCTAGGTGAGTCGGTTAAGTCTTGTTGAGCCATCGTGCTCACGGTTGCTGCTTAAGTGTTTTTCAGGTGAGGAGCCACCCACGGACTCAGGTTACGAGTCCACCGGCGAGGGATACCCTCCGTCGGGGACCACGGCTGAGTGGGAGCCGTACACGCCGCGCTGAGCTGAGGAGTGCAGCTAGTGTGGGTTGCCCTAGGGCTGGGCAACCGACTTTTGCTAGATAGGCGGGCGTGAGTTGTACAAAATAAAGCTTCCGTTGTGTAATGTATACCTTAGTTTGTAATTGAGCAAGTGTACTACTTTGTACCTTTCAGTTGGTTTTTTCAATGTAATACAATGTGTCCTTATGATGTGTGCTGTCAGGTGTTGCATCGTGCGGCACCACCCTCTACGATCCTGGATGAGCGGATTCCGGTCTGCTACAGCCTGGTATCAGAGCTGCTTTAGGGATAGCACATTACTTAAGGACTGTATCATGGGAAAACTTAGGGTTACGGTGAGGATCCGGTAGTTTGCCCAAGTAAGGACTATATTAGCATAGTTACTTAAAGTGGCAAGACTAACATATGTGTTATAATTCTGAATTTTAATCATGTAATGACGCACCTACGCTCTGGTAAGAATGGTAAGGAATGCCACCGAAAGCGGTTCAATTTTGGTTAGCTCCCCTGTCGAGGAATGTGGTTCAGGGTAGGTCTCACAGCTTGGTGTGAGACGTTAATATGAAACTCTTGGACTCTTCTTGTTCCTGAGTTCATATGAAACGCTGATCCCTAGAGTGCATTAGGCAAGTTAGTGGAGACCCCATTGCGTGGTCAGTAACGCGAGAGTGTGTTCGTCTGGAAATAGCCCAGGAGGACATACACAGCGCTTGCCATCGGCGTGCCCTGCAGGGCAGTAGGTAGTATCTGTTGGGTTGATAATATTCCCAACCGTGACGACCCGTTCATGATCTACTCGGGTTCCCCGTCGTGTGGTGTTGAAACGCGATCACGTACCTTGAGACGTGGCTTAACTAAAGGACGGCCGTATGACAATGATACAGGCGTTTGTATTTACTTTCAAATTTGGAGCTGCCTGAAATGAAACAACCTTTGAGTGCATCATTATTGTGTGGTCTTCTGCAGGTACTAACCACATATGTATTACGTGTAGTACACGTGTGCGAGAGACCGTTTAGTGCCCCAATTGAGACGTATATGCCGGTATAATACGGTTAGGATTTTCTTTTTGTGCGGAACGTAGTATCTATATTTCATAGGCATGTGCATGAAAGATAATGATAACAAGGAATTAAAATCACTAAGTTTCAACATTTAGGATCCGAGTTGGGTAGGAAAATGTGATAGTTGCTCAGTGTAGTTCCAAAGGATTGAAAAACAGAGTGCTCTGTTTTGGGTAGCAAGGTTGCTGAACTTTAACATAGCATAACTCACAGATTATTTAGCCGAGGGAGGTGTGGGATATAGTTCTGGAAAGGTATTTAAGCACTCCACAACTCTGTTGTAGACTTCCAGAGCTGAATCACATCTTAAGATGGCCTAAATTCCAGAGGGATGTAGACTGTCCAGAACCAGGACAGATTCAAAACACTCTTTGGACTGTTCTGTTTTTCAAGCATAACTTCCTGAAGAAAAATCTAAAATTTTCACATGACACATCTTTTGAAAGTTTAGGAAAGTTGTTGCATCTTTGTAATTCAAAGTTTCTGAAATTTCAGCACAGAACTCAGTGGAAACCAGAGTTGAAAACAGCAACTTCCAAGGGAGGTGCTGTTGAAATTCTTCCAGAAATTCTGTTGACTTTGAATTACCATAACTTTTAAACCGGAGCTGATCTGAGGGCAAATAAATACTCGTTAGAAATATTCTGAAGTTAACTTTAACTTTGGTATTCAACTTGAGTCATGAAAATGCCCAGAACCAGATCAAAATCTTGGATATGTAGAATCTGGTCATTCTGGCAGAGGAATGACAGTGAACTCATTTGAGAGATTGTTGTACCCTAGAGGGTTTAAGTACTTCCGATGGGGTGGAACATACTCATGAGTGGGTATCTTCAACTGGTGAAAGCTTGAGTATATGCTTTACTCAAGTTTCTTTTGCTAGAGACCATGTTTGTGTCGTATTGAAGATAAAAGGGTGGTATACGTGATGACCAAGCGATAGTAACGTCTCGTAGTGGCCAAACCTAGTTGTGGTGAGCTTCCAAAGAGGAGGTTCATCAAGTTGGATTTAACTAGCTTGTATTTGGTCTGGTAAAGGTGTAGCTTGTGCAAAGTTATTACATTATCCGCATATGAGATGCATCACATGTTTTAATGTCATTATGTTTTACGCCTATTTTATTGGGCTGCATGCAATATGTTGCGGGACTGAAGTTTATTGTCGTATGGTTGCAGACGGTTAGCACTCGGACCACGCATGAGATTGGTGGCTCTAGCCAGCAGGGAGGCGATGACTCCCAGCCACCTTCCTACGACAGCACCCCGCAGCAGCAACCACAACCGTCACCTCCGCTTACCCTAGCGGATGTGATAGCGGCACTGGTGGGTGGTCGTGAGGAGCAGACCGACCTGCTCCGCATGATCCTGCAGAATACGTCCCAGGCGGGGGGGGGCGTCAAGAGAGGGGGCCTCATGAGCCCCGTGATGTGACGTACTCGAATTTCATGAGTGCGCACCCTCCGGTGTTCACAGAAGCCGCAGAACCACTGGAGGCCGACAACTGGCTGAGGACAATTGAGTCCAAATTCGGGCTGCTCCAATGCACAGAGCGGTAGAAGACTCTTTTCGCGGCGCAGCAACTTCATGGTACTGCTGGTGCGTGGTGGGCGAACTATGTCGCCTCACGTCCGGCTGGCCATGCCGTGGAGTGGGAAGAGTTCCGGGAGGCGTTCCGCGCCTATCATATCCCTCCCTGGATAATGAAGAGGAAGTTCAAAGAATTCTTGGAGCTGAAGCAGGGCGGGAGGAGTGCCCATGACTACTCCCGTGCCTTCAATCATCTGGTGCAATATGCGTCGGATTACGTCTCCACCGAGGAGAAGAAGCGGGAGCATTTGTATCAGGGGTTACACCCCGAGATGAAGACACATCTCGCCCAAAGAAATCGCGGCACCTTCAACGACCTCGTCAATGCCGCGATAATGCAAGAAGATGCTCAGCGGGAGTTGGCGGCTGAGCAGCGGAAGTGCAGCACTCCACCTAGTAGTGGGGGTGGCGCTCCCCATAAGTACCGCATGGTGTATCGGACACCATCCGGACAGCAGTGGCATCCACCGGCGCGACCTCAGCAGTTCGGGGGTCATTCTTTCCAGGCACCCCCGTTCCGACCACTGATGCCACCACCGCGACCGCAACAACAGCAGCGGCAGCAGATGGCACCCCGGGCGTTCCCACCGCCACAACGCGCCCCGGGTTTCCGTCCGCCGATCAGCGGAGAACCGCCCCACTACACTTGTTTCACGTGTGGCCAGGCGGGCCATTTCGCGAAGGACTGTCCCCAGGGGCAGCAGAGCAGCGGGCAAGCCCAGTTCCAGGGCGGTGCTCGAGGCCGACCTCCAGTCAAGAAGGTTGGTCAGCGGACTGGGGGCGTTCGCAACCTCGACAATGAGGACGCCTCAGAGGCAGACAACGTGCTGGTGGGTACGTTCACTCTCAACGATCAAGCCATCATCATATTATTTGATTCTGGTGCAACCCACAACTTTATAAGTGCATCATATGTGGTTAAGCATCAACTGGAAGCCTTTCCAACCGAGTGTTCTTATATGATCTGCTCACCGGGAGGAAAGATTTCAGAAACTATGATGATTCCGAAAGCACCACTGTGCTTAGGTGGGGAAATATATCCCACCACTATGATTATCCTTGAGTAACAGAAGATTGATGCAATCTTAGGAATATCATGGCTAAGCTACCATGGCGCTGTCCTGGAAACTTTATCACGGACGGTTCACCTCAACTCCCCACTACACCGTCCGCAGTCCCTCATATTAGATAATCCAGTCCGGGATGTTTCAGAAATCCATAATACTGAAGATCTCAAATTAGAGGACATCCCCGTAGTCCGGGAATACCCCGACGTGTTTCCGGATGATCTTCCGGGCATGCCACCTGAGCGGGATGTCGAGTTCAAGATCGAGCTTGCACCCGGGACTACGCCCATATCACGGAGACCATACAAAATGGCTCTGAACGAGCTGGCTGAACTGAAAGAACAGCTCAATGATCTGTTGAGCAAAGGTTTCATTAGGCCGAGTTCCTCGCCTTGGGGATGCTCGACGCTGTTCGTAAAGAAGAAGGATGAAACCTTGAGGCTGTGTGTGGACTACAGGCCGCTCAACGCCGTCACCATCAAGAATAAGTACCCACTACCCGCATTGACATTTTGTTCGATCATCTTGTGGGGGCAAGAGTGTTCTCCATGATGGACCTTCGCTCTAGATATCATCAGATAAAGATCAGGGCGGAGGATATCCCAAAGACGGCCTTCTCGACGAGACACGGCTTATATGAATATCTCGTCATGTCTTTTGATCTCACAAATGCTCCAGCACATTTCATGTATCTCATGAACTCGTTGTTCATGCAGGAGCTGGACAAGTTCGTGGTGGTGTTCATTGATGATATCTTGGTTTACTCCAAGACAGAAGCAGAACACGCCAAACACTTGAGGATCGTTCTTCAACGATTGCGAGACAACAAGCTCTATGCCAAGTTCAGCAAATGTGAGTTTTGGATCAGCCAAGTGCCATTGTTGGGGCATATCATATCAGCGGAAGGCATTGCGGTTGACCCAAGCAAAATAGAGCAAGTGCTGAAATGGAAAGCTCCCACTTCAGTCCATGAAGTCAGAAGCTTCCTCGGCTTAGCGGGATACTATCGGAGATTCATTTTGAGTTTCTCCAAGCTTGCTAAGACGATGACGGAGTTGCTAAAAAAGGGGACAAAATATGTTTGGAACACGGCGTGTGAAGGAGCGTTCCAAGCATTGGTGAAGCATCTCAAACAGCCCAGGTCTTAGCTCAACCGGATACAACTAAGCCCTTCGACGTGTATTATGACGCGTCCGGTATTGGGATCGGCTGCGTGTTGATGCAGGAAGGACGTGTGGTCGCATATGGCTCACGCCAACTTCAGAACCATGAGCAGCACTATCCGACTCATGATCTTGAGCTTGCTGCTGTGGTGTTGGCGCTGAAAATGTGGAGGCACTATCTCCTAGGGAATTTGGTGCATCTCTACACCGACCACAAGAGCTTGAAGTACATTTTCACCCAGAAGGAGCTGACTATGAGGCAAAGGTGTCACACCCAGTTTCTCCGAAGAACGACCAAGTGAATATCACATGTATGCCAGGATCATTCTCTCATACATGTGATGACAAATAGTGAAGCATAATTTTATTACAAGCCAAGTGTTCGAATATAAATAAGTCTTACATAGCATAATGTCTCGATGGACGATAATATGTTCATAACATGTAAATAAAACAGCAGTGGAATATAAATCTTGTGGGCTCCGTCACAGGTGTTTCCCGGGGGACTCCGTGAACCTAGAATCCTTCTTCAGGT
The DNA here is from genome assembly GCA_030760725.1 of Neostapfia colusana. Lineage (NCBI taxonomy): Eukaryota > Viridiplantae > Streptophyta > Magnoliopsida > Poales > Poaceae > Neostapfia > Neostapfia colusana. The sequence goes on along the minus strand of JASWHV010000005.1, from coordinate 32,304,195 downwards.
CCGAAGTCTTGGTCATTGAACACCACGTCATCCCCTTGACCTAAGCAGCAATTTAAACCAACAGAAAAGCAAGCTTGAGTACCGTTGGTACTCAGCAAGTGTGGGAAAGTTATGTCATGCATGGCTAGAGCAAGGAGAGGTTGAACTCATGGTTAAAGCACTACGCAATTCATACCTATCACCTTAGCTTATTAAGCACCTACATTACTACACAGGTGAAATGGTCCATATCCCTCACCCATCATCAATATCAAGTAACCATAATCTCATCTCCAATGTTAAGCTTCCCGCTTAACATCCTCAACTTTCCAATTCATCATCCTCTAATCATGAATAAGTCCAAGCCGCTCTTGACCGTGAGCACGGCTGTCATGACAGTTTTGACTCTGCAGAGTTTGCACCACTGTACCCACATGTAGTGATTTCATCCCCCGTTGCCGGGTGGACTAAAAGAACCTCCATTATGCCAGTGGCCGCGAACCACGTTCACACTTCCAAGGTGTGTAGCCAGGAGATCACTACGAGGCCTTTACAAAGGGATTTCCGACGAGCGTGGACCCACTGAGGTTTCACCCCTAACAGCATACAAGAGGCTCCAACCCCGCTGCAGTGGCCCCCTCTTGAGTCTTGTGATTCATATGGTAGTCCAGCTGACACCTATTCCCCACACCATCCAAACACCCATACTACGCCTGAGATACACCTAATTAATTGGCCAAGCTGCCCCATCTCAGCATGTGGTTGGCACGGTAAAGCCAGGTTACATGCTCCATGAACCGGTCCTCAGGATCCAGGCAAGCACTAAACACAAACCCGAGTCTCGTGCACACAGCACCAACCAAATCATCCAACTTGCCTCGATCCCTACCTCTACATAATTCATAAGATCTCATTCAAGAGTAAGGTAAACAAGTTGATGATCTCATATCCCACTTATCCCATTCTAAGCATGGGTAAGCATAAGTAATATGAATGAATGACATAATAAAATAAATCCCAACCCAGGCTACAAGGAAGTAAGATAATGAAAATCTAGGGAAACTTCCTAGCTTTGGTAACATATTCCAAATTGACAATGCAATTAATTAAATTCTAACTACACATCAAAGTATAGGATCAAAGTGGTCAAGGACACTTGCCTTCTTCCTGCTGCTCTGGGAATGGAATGTCTTGATCTTGAAAGGTGACAACCTGCTCTGGGGCTGATTCTACTCATGCCAATACACACATAGCAAAAAAGGAAACAACATTCCATAAGCCATAGTCCACACTTCCACTCATGCAAACCACACATACATACATATGAAAGTCATTCACATTTTTAAGTGTTGGGGTTACCCTAGATATGTTGATTTTAGGCCTACATGCACTTTTAAACATATATATTATTTCCAACTTTAATATTCAGATTTCTAAGTGCACACTATATATGAATTTCCAATTTGAACAAATTCTCTATATTAGATAATACATTTCTTAGCCACAAAATTTGCAAGAAAGATAATTTCCTACTCCAAATAGGTTTTCAGATCTTCTACAAAATCTTAATTTGAAGTTTTTGGATTTGGAGACCTCATTTAACATTTTCTAATTATGCATGCCTATTTTCCTATATTTTCAGATTTATTTTCTATGCCTACAAGTGAACTTTAAAATCAAAATAGCAAGACATATCACCTAAACAGAATATGTTCTGATCTAAAATGTGTCAATAAAATATCTTTGGACTTCCTCTTTGATGGGGATCAAATTAAATTTATTTTACCATTTTCAGAATTATTTTCTAGCCTAAAAATAAATTTCCAGCAATAGTAAAAGTAAACAGCACTTAGTCAGATTTCATTTCAGCCTAAAATCAGTTCTCAACTCATTCTAAATGTTTTCCAAGTGCTAGGAAAATTTAAATTTGTATTTACACATGTGTTTGCATCACCCTTTGAATTTAAATTCTACTCATATGTTCAAATTTCTGAATTTAATATCCTATAGGGTCTGAAGTGCAAATCCACCCTACTGCAGGGTCTAATTTACTATTTCCTAAATTTCCAGGGGCCTAATTACACAAAACAGAGAGCTTTTTCTAATTTTTATTAAGTCCAGGGGCTAAAACTGATGTTTAAACGGGTTTGCATAAATTCCCGAGGGTCCAGGGGCTAGATCAGAAGTTTTCCGGGGCTAGATCCGTTTTCCTCAGAACCCCAGGGGGTAGCACGTAAGTTTCCTGGGGTTTAATATGCGGGGCTGATGTGGGCCGTTGGATTTAAAACGGAGGGCTGATATTAGATTGCGAAGCGGTACGGGTTAGATCTATTCGGGACCGCACGATTTAAAATGGACGGGCCTCAGGGGGCCACATCGCCCTGGCCGGAGCCAGCCCGCGCGCGCGGCGGCGCGCGGCGGTGAGGGCGGTGATCTCGCCGGCGCAGCTTCGGTTCCTTGCCGCTACACGCTAAAACTTGCGGTTTTTCACACGGATCGACTGCGGAGTGGGAGGGGAAGCTCACCTAGGGGTTTCTCGGGCTTTGAGAGGCCGGAATTTGGCTCTACGACAACGGTGGTTGGAGTTGCTCCTCGGTGCTCGTCGAAGCCGATGCTAGGGCGCAAGACTCGTCGCTTCCTTCACCTGCAGGGCTCCCCGGCAGCGGTGGAACACGGCAAGTCTGTTAGATCAGAGAAACCGGACGAGGATCGGAAGAAAATGGCCGAGGATGCCTCGGTTCTCACCGGAGAGAAAGATGGAGCGGGTAAGGGGAAACCTGTGAGTTTTCTTGCGTTTAAATGCACGAGGAGGGGCGGCGGGGGTCGGTTTAGATGTGCAGCAGCGCTTTGCCGAAGATCGGGCGTGGAAATCGGGTGAAGCAGCAGCGATCGGCGCAGGAAGATCGGGGCAGTTGGGGGCGCGAGGGGGAGGGGGGGAAGAAGATGACATGCGGGCCCCGCGCGTCAGAGAGTGAGGGAGGGGGGAACAGCCGCGGGCTGTTGGGCCGGCTGAGGCAAGTTTCGGCCCACTGGCCATTTTTCTTTTTCTTTTTCCTTTTCTTTTTTTCTGTTTTGATTCAAATTTAAATTCCAGTTTGAGTTTGAATTTTTTTCACCACATGCACTACGTCCAAAAATTTTAAATTCCCCTCTTTAACAGGTTTTGGGGTGTTACAAAAGGAGGTGGTTAGAACTAATCAAAGACTATGAGATTGAGATCCATTACCACCCCGGCAAGGCAAATGTGGTTGCCGACGCGCTGAGTCGGAAATCACATGTCCATAACCTCACCATTACACCGGTGGAGGAGGAAGAGCCGAGTTTATACTTGGTTCCTTATGGATCGCTCTACAACCTTGCCCTCATCCCTACTATTAGGGAGGACATCATTGCAGCTCAGAAGATTAATAAGGGCATGGCACATCTCCAGAGACGGATAGACAATGGGGAGATCAAATGTTTCCGGAAGGATGATGAGGGGACGCTGTGGTTCAATGACCGCATAGTCGTACCCCGGGATATGGAGCTGAGGAAAAAGATCCTTGATGAAGCTCACTTGTCTAAATACTCCATTCATCCGGGCAGCAACAAAATGTACCAAGATTTGAAAAAGAAATTTTGGTGGACACGGATGAAACGGGAAGTGGCGAAGTACGTATCCGAGTGTGATACGTGTAGACGAGTGAAAGCTGATCATATGAAGAAATCAGGGCTGCTGCAACCCCTGAAAATCCCGGAATGGAAATGGGAAGATGTGAGCATGGATTTCATTGTGGGATTACCCTTGACTTCCAACAAGCATGATTCCATTTGGGTAATCGTTGATCGGTTAACCAAGACAGCTCACTTCATCCCAGTGCATACACGTTACAATGCTGGCAAATATGCAGAGCTGTACATAGCGAATATTCTATGTTTATATGGAGTACCTAAGACCATAGTCCCAGACCGAGGTGCATTATTTGTATCTCTTTTTTGGGAGCAGTTGCACGCTGCTTTGGGTACTAAGTTGATTAGGAGCTCTGCTTATCACCCTCAGACAGATGGCCAAACAGAGAGGGTGAACCAAGTACTAGAAGACATGTTGAGAGCATGTGCCATCCACCACGGTAGGAACTGGGATGATCACATACCGTTGGCAGAATTCTCTACAATAACGGCTATCAAGCGAGTATCAAGATGGTACCCTATGAAGCTCTCTACGGTCGCAAGTGCCGCACCCCATTAAACTGGTGCGAGTCGGGTGAAAGGGTCACATTTGGGGTTGATGTGGTGAACGACACCGAAGAGCGCGTTCGGACGATTCAAGCCAACTTGAAGGCCGCTCAATCCTGGCAGAAAAGCTATGCTGATAAGTGGTGTAGACCGCTGCACTTTGACGTCGGAGAGCACGTGTATCTCCGTGTATCTCCGATGAAGGGCGTGCACCGGTTCGGCGTGAAGGGGAAACTCGCTCCCCGTTTCATTGGACCCTATGCTTCACCGAGAATTGTGGACCAGCGGCTTATAGGCTGGAGTTACCGGCATCTCTTGCTGGTGTCCATGACATTTTCCATGTTTTCCAACTGCAAAAATGTCTGAAGCATACAGCTGCTGTTCCTACCGAAGACATCGGCGAGTTGCAACCGGATTTGACGTATGATGAATATCCGGTGGCAATAATTGATGAGAAAGCCCGGACCACGCGTAGCCGAACGTCGTGGTTCTACAAGGTCCTCTGGAGCAACCACACTGCCGAAGAAGCGACGTGGGAGAGCGAGGAATTCCTTCGGTCGAATTACCTGGAGTTCATGGCATCTCAACACGGGTTAGTTCCTCTTACATCGCTGTCTCTTCTTTTGAAATTTTGGGATGAGATTCTTTTAAGGGGGAGGGATGTAAAATCCCAAGAAAAGGGACTTACTAGAACTTTTCATCACCTAACAACACCACAGTTTTTGTTGTGAATATTTTGTGAAGAATTGTGAAGAGCAAGTAACCTCCATCAAAAGGGTGATTAGGAGAGAAAGCCCAAACTTTCACAAAGTAGGATTTATACACATGAACATGAGAGGTTGAGCTCACCCCTAGAACTTGAAAAGTTTTGGGAAGGTTCAGGCCAAATTTCAGGCAAATCCAACACTTTTTGAGGCACTTTTGGGGGCATTTGAAAAAGAGGCCAATTTGAATGTAAATTCAAATTACAGCAACTTTCATCACTCAAATTCAAAAGTTAGCTTCATATGCAAACTCAGCACATTTTTCTGAGTTTGTCCACCAATTTAAATTTGTATTTGCACATGTGTTTGCATCACCCTTTGAATTTAAATTCTACTCATATGTTCAAATTTCTGAATTTAATATCCTATAGGGTCTGAAGTGCAAATCGACCCTACTGCAGGGTCTAATTTACTATTTCCTAAATTTGCAGGGGCCTAATTACACAAAACAGAGAGGTTTTCCTAAATTTTATTAAGTCCAGGGGCTAAAACTGATGTTTAAACAGGTTTGCATAAATTCTCGAGGGTCCAGGGGCTAGATCAGAAGTTTTCCGGGGCTAAATCCGTCTTCCTCAGAACCCCAGGGGGTAGCACATAAGTTTCCCGGGGTTTAATATGTAGGGCTGATGTGGGTCGTTGGATTTAAAACGCAGGGCTGAGATTAGATTGCGAAGCGGTACGGGTTAGATCTATTTGGGACCGCACGATTTAAAATGGACGGGCCTCAGGGGGCCACGTCGCCCTGGCCGGAGCCAGCCCGCGCGCGCGGCGGCGGGGGCGGTGATCTCGCCGGTGCAGCTTCGGTTCCTTGCCGCTACACGCTAAAACTTGCGATTTTTTACATGGATCGACTCCGGAGGGGTAGGGGAAGCTCACCTAGGGGTTTCTCGAGCTTGGAGAGGTCGGAATTTGTCTATGCGACGATGGTGGTTGGAGCTGCTCCTCGGTGCTCGTCGAAGCCGATGCTAGGGCGCAAGACTCATCGCTTCCTTCACCTGCAGGGCTCCCCGGCGGCGGTGGAACACGACAAGTCCGTTAGATTAGAGAAACAGGACGAGGATCAGATAAAAACGGCCGAGGATGCCTCGGTTCTCACCAGAGAGAAAGATGGAGCGGGTAAGGGGAAACCTGCGAGTTTTCTTGCGTTTAAATGCACGAGGAGGGGCGGCGGGGGTCGGTTTAGATGTGCAGCAGCGCTTTGCCGAAGATCGGGTGTGGAAATCGGGTGAAGCAGCAGCGATCGGCACGGGAAGATCGGGGCAGTTGGGGGTGCGCGGGGGAGGGGGGGAAGAAGATGACATGCGGGCCCCGCGCGTCAGAGAGAGAGGGAGGGGGGAACAGCCGCGGGCTGTTGGGCCGGCTGAGGCAGGTTTCGGCCCACTAGCCGTTTTTCTTTTTCATTTTCATTTTCTTTTTCTGTTTTGATTCAAATTTAATTTCCAGTTTGAGTTTGAATTTTTTTCACCACATGCACTACGTCCAAAAATTTTAAATTCCCCTCTTTAACAGGTTTTGGAGTGTTACAACTCTACCCTCCCTTAAAAGAAATCTCGTCCTCAAGATTGGTGACTCTAGGAAAACAAATCCGGAAACTGTGCCTTGAGCTCGTCTTCTCGCTCCCATGTGGCTTCTGCTTCCGAGTGATGCTTCCACTGCACTTTGCACATTCGGATTATTTTATTTCTTATGAGGCGTTCCATTGTCTCTAGAATCTTGACCGGTTGCTCGGCATTTGAAAGATCCTCTCGTACGTCCACCTCATTCATGGGTAACATCTGTTCGGGTGTTCTTAAACATTTCTTGAGTTGTGACACATGGAATACATCGTGCACATATGATAGGCGAGCCGGGAGTTCTAGCTGATATGCCACTTCCTTTCCTCTCTAGAATCTGGAAGGGTCCGATGTATCGAGGTGATAGTTTACCTTTCACCTTGAACCGACAAAGCCCTCGGATAGGGGACACCTTGAGATAAACATAGTCCCCTACGTTGAAAATGAGCTCTCTTCTCCGTACATCGGCATAGCTCTTTTGTCGGGTCTGGGCTATCCTCAAATTGTTGCGGATTTCCCTCACTTTCACCTCGGCTTCTTGTAGTACCTCGGGCCCAAACACTTTGCTTTCCCCAGTTTGGTTCCAAAACAATGGAGTTCTGCACTTCCTCCCATACAACGCCTCAAAGGGTGACATCTTCATACTAGCCTGATAACTGTTGTTGTAGGAGAACTCCGCATACGGTAAGTTCTTATCCCAACTCCTATTGTTCTTGAGTGCGCAAGCTCTCAGCATATCCTCAGAGATCTGATTGGTTCTTTCAGTCTGCCCGTCAGTCTGGGGGTGATAGGCAGAACTAAAATTCAGATGAGTTCCCATGGTTTCATGTAACTTCTGCCAGAACCTTGAGGTGAACTGTGTCCCTCGATCTGACACTATCTTCTTTGGCACTCCATGAAAACACACGATTCTTGACATGTACAATTCTACCAACTTTGATCCGCTGTAGCTTTCTTTCACGGGGATGAAATGAGCTACTTTAGTCAGCCTGTCGATGATGACCCATATCGAATCATATCCCGATTGGGTCCTAGGCAGTCCCACTATGAAGTCCATACCTATTTCTTCCCATTTCCATTCAGGCACTTTGAGTGGTTGCAACAGTCCCACGGGTCGTTGATGTTCTGCTTTCACCAACTGACATGTGTCACATAGGGCAACATGTTCCGCGACATCTCGCTTCATGCCATACCACCAATATCTGCTCTTGAGGTCATGATACATCTTCGTACTCCCAGGGTGAATGGAATAGTCGGAATCATGAGCCTCCTTCAAAATCAGTTCATGGATCTCCTTCACCTCAGGCACACAGATTCTTTTCCCATGCCACACCGTACCTTGTTCATCCTCTCTGAACCCAGGAGCTTTATTCTCTTTGATGAGTTCTCTGATATCTTGTATCTTCTCATCATTCTTCTGACCGTTGCGTATGTCTTGCTCCAATGTGGAGTCCACCTTCATGGCGATGGCCTCACCACTATTCACCAGGCATAAATTGAGTCTTGCAATCTCTTCCTTCAACTCCGTAGGCGTGTCATTTAAGATCAACATGTTGATGTGCACCTTCCGGCTTAAAGCATCTGCCACGACGTTCGCTTTCCCAGGATGATAGTTGATGCCCACATCAAAGTCGTTGATTAGCTCTAACCATATCCTTTGTCTGAGGTTGAGATCTGGCTGTGTGAAAATGTACTTTAAGCTCTTATGATCTGTTTATATCTCTGTCCTCTTTCCCATCAAGTAATGCCGCCAAATCTTCAATGCGTGGACCACTGCGGCCAGTTCTAGGTCATGCGTAGGATAGTTCTTCTCGTGTTTTCAGAGCTGCCGGGACGCATAGGCAACGACATGCCCCTCTTGGATGAGAACACATCCCAACCCGTGTCCAGATGCATCGCAATACACCGAAAAATTCTTCTGCATATCTGGCATAACTAGAACTGGGGCTGTTGTCAATCTTTTCTTCAGCTCTTGGAAACTCGTCTCACACTCCGGTGTCCATGTGAATGTAATTCCCTTCTCTACCAATTTGGTGAGGGGTCTCGAGATCTTGGAGAAACCCTCAATGAACCGTCGATAATACCCAGCAAATCCTAAGAAGCTTCGAATTTCCCCGACATTTTCAGGGGTCTTCCACTTCTGCACATCCTCGATCTTGGCGGGATCAACGGAGATTCCTCCCTCCGAGATTATGTGTCCTAAGAAAGGAACTCTCTTCAGCCAAAACTCACACTTGCTCAACTTGGCATATAGTTGGTGTTCTCTCAACCTTTGCAACACTAGTCTTAAATGTCCCTCATGTTCTTCTTCATCTTTGGAGAAGACGAGAATGTCATCAATGAAAACCACTACAAATTTGTCCAGATATTCCATGAACACCTTGTTCATGAGATACATGAAATACGCCGAGGCATTAGTTAGCCCGAACGGCATGACGGTGTACTCATACAGCCCGTACCGAGATACGAAAGTTGTCTTTGGAATGTCAGTTTGCCTTATCTTCAGTTGGTGATATCCCGACCTGAGATCAATTTTTGAGAATACACAAGCTCCCCTCAACTGATCAAATAAGTCCTCAATGCGGGGTAATGGGTATCTGTTCTTGATGGTTACTTCATTCAACGCACGGTAGTCTACGCATAACCTTTGGGTCCCGTCCTTCTTGGGCACAAATATCACTGGAGCTCCCCATGGTGAGGAACTAGGACGAATATACCCCTTCTCTGTCAATTCTCTTATATGTTCTTTGAGCTCTTCCAGCTGTTTGGAGTCCATCCGATAAAGCCTCTTGTATATTGGGGCTGTTCCAGGTACTAGTTCAATCACGAATTCCACTTCACGATCTGGAGGCATACCTGGCAACTCCTCCAGAAAAACGTCTGGATATTCCCTGATAATCCTTATCTCTTCCACTTCCACCTCAACTTGTTTGAGTTTAATGTCCCTCCTAGGTTCTTGCACGGCTATGAACTTCACTTTTGTGCCACTAGTGTGAGTTAGTTCCACCGTTCTTGTCGAACAATGGATGATACCTTTATGTTTGGTCAACCAATCCATACCCAAAATAATATATGTCCCTTGTGAGTCTATCACTATGAGGTTTGCAGTAAATACTACCCCATTAATGTCTAGACTCACCTTGGGACACACTTGTCTTGTTCTTATTTCTCCCCCTGGAGAGTTCACTGCTAACATATGGTTCATTTGTGTTGTTGCTAGATCATGCTTCTTAACAAACCCTTGGGCAATGAACGAGTGGGTAGCACCAGAATCGAACAATAGGGTTGCGATGTGTAAATTTGCAGGAAACTTACTAATTACCACGTCAGGTGCCTCTTGCGCTTCCTCCATGGTCACGTGGTTCACCCGTCCTCGCATCACATTCTGCTGCTGTGCCTGCATAGGCTTCTTCTTTGGGCACTTATGAGCGTAGTGCCCCACTTCACCACAATTGAAGCATTGCACCCCAACTTTAGGTGCCTGGCCTTTGTTATCTTGGGGTTTGTTCTGTGGCCCTTGTCCTGCTGGTCGAGGTTGATAAGTGGGGCGTGGTTGCTGCATAAACTGACGCTGCGGCTGTACTGGTGCTGATGGAGGCCTGAAGTTCGGGTTGTACCCTCTCGGTGTCGGGTAGGGTACCACAGCACGGCTTGTCTGCCCTGCAGGTTGCTGCATCAGACGTGGACGTGTGTTGCTGCTTGATGCTTGGTGTGACCATCCCATCTTCCTCTTGTTTTCATTCTCCAAGGCCTTCAGCTTCCCCTCCACGACAAATGCTCTGTATACCATCTTTTGGAAACTTTCATATTTGTTGGAGGACATTGCACATTGCATTTCCATGGTAAGTCATTAAACAAAACAGTCCTGTTTCTGCTCATCAGTTTCGATGTCCCGTGGTGCATAACGGGATAGTTGGGTGAACTTGGTGAGGTATTCCCTCACAGTCATGTTGCCTTGCTGCAGTCCCAAGAACTCCTTTCTCTTGTTCTTGAGTTCACCCCTTGGTATGTAGTGGTTGCGGAAACTGTGCTTGAACTCTTCCCAAGTGATGTTCTCGGGGTCGTGATGGGCTGCCACGTAAGCGGTCCACCAATCAGCAGCAGGTCCATGCAATTGGTGAGAGGGAAACAGCACCCTCTCATACCCTTGGCATTATATGATCCTCATCTTGCTCTCAATGGTCTTTAGCCAATCATCTGCCTCCAGAGGTTCAGCAGCACTTGCAAACTTTGGGGGTTGAGTTCCCAGAAACTCACTCAACCTTGGTTGACGTGGTGCAACTTGTGGGGGTGGAGCATGGTGTAAGTTGGACACCACTTGAGTTAAACTCTGGATGAGCTGATTCTGATTTTCGATCATTTGGTAGATAGGATCAGCTCCTTCATGGCGATCTCCCCTGTCTTGCCCTCCAGGAAGGTGAGGATTGGCAGCCTCATCGTTATTGTTGTTGGGGTTGGCACCACGACCTTTTCCTCTTCCAGCCATCTATCATGATCAACCAAATGTTAACTTTAATCATTACGCATTAACTTCACAAATTGCTTGTTTAAACTTAAACTTTTGAGGCCTTAATATCTAGACATTTCTGAAGATTTCACATAGATCTTTGGGCGTCATGTCTCACGCGAAAATAAATGCACTATTGATTCATAGGGGTTCACACACCAAAGCAAAGCAAACTTAAAGATGAGATTGTGGACAAGTGCCTATGGCATCCACAACTCACGTCACACACCAACACCAACAAGCAAATAGATGTATTGACTCGACTACTCGATAATCATGCGGAAATAAGGGAAATAATTCTAACAACTCGTATCACTGAGCTGGCTCGTCGGGGTCTTCCTCATCATTGCGGCTGCCCTCTGATTCTGCTTTAGGTGGGGAAGCTGCTGGTGTAGAAGGGTGGTGACGCTTGCTCGCCCGGCGGTCTAGGGAGTCAGAAGTCCACGTGTCATTCATGGTGACATACAGTTCATTCCCATCTCCTCTTTCTCTCACCCTCAAGCTGGCGCGAAGCAACGCCTCAGTCTCCTTCAGGGTGTCACGAACATCCTGAAGCTCCTGCTGGCACTCCTGCAGTCGAGTGCTAAGCATAGCTGCATCCTTCAGGCACAGGTCCATGTGCTCATGGGAAGTCCCCTGCTGCACTGGCCGGTACTTGTACTCCGCGGTGCCACTCTCACGCTGGAGGACATACATGTACTCAGTCCTGTCCAGGTGGGAACGGTTGATGTAACTCTGGCAGGTTATGGCCTCCCAGGTGACATCCTTCTCAGCATCGGCCTGAGTCGCCCGACAAGGTGGAGAGCGGTGGATCTTGAGCAGCTGGTTTTCATGGATAATCCTCATCTCTGAGCTCCATTCTTCATGCTTCTCACGGATGGTCCTGGTGGATCTGTAGTGTATGATCAGCTTGCCAACATTGCCGGCGGCGTGGAGCATACGCCGAAGATGGCGCAACAAGCCTCCTACTGCCAACCCATAGGAGTGGTACGTCACCGGGCGGTTCTCCTCCCTCAAGGCAAGGGCAGCCACAGGAACTCTCCCTCCGGTGGACTTGCGAGCGGTGCGGACCATGCAAACCATCTAAAACATAAAGCATTTAAAATCAAGTTAGATAAAAACTAAATAAAGATTGTATTTTGAATAAAGTTGGGGCAAGATGAACAAATAAAGTGACCCCATTAAATAACACTTTCAACCCACACCTTTTGTAAAATAGTTTTTAAGAAAATAGGGTCCTTAAATACGTCCATTTCTACCTAGGTCCACGTTCCTACGGGCAACCTCGGCTCTGATACCACTTCTGTCACACCCGGTTTCTCCGAAGAACGACCGAGTGAATATCACATGTATGTCAGAATCATTCTCTCATACATGTGATGACAAATAGTGAAGCATAATTTTATTACAAGCCAAGTGTTCAAATATAAATAAGTCTTACATAGCATAATGTCTCGATGGACGATAATATGTTCATAACATGTAAATAAAACAGCAGCGGAATATAAATCTTGTGGGCTCCGTCACATGTGTTGCCCTGGGGACTCCGTGAACCTACAATACTTCTTCGGGTCCGAAGTCTTGGTCATTGAACACCACGTCATCCCCTTGACCTGAGCAGCAATTTAAACCAACAGAAAAGAAAGCTTGAGTACCGTTGATACTCAGCAAGTGTGGGAAAGTTATGTCATGCATGGCTAGAGCAAGGAGAGGTTAAACTCATGGTTAAAGCACTACGCAATTAATACCTATCACCTTAGCTTATTAAGCACCTACATTACTACACAGGTGAAATGGTCCCAATCCCTCACCCATCATCAATATCAAGTAACCATAATCTCATCTCCAATGTTAAGCTTCCCGCTTAACATCCTCAACTTTCCAATTCATCATCCTCTAATCATGAATAAGTCCAAGCCGCTCTTGACCGTGAGCACAGCTGGCATGACAGTTTTGACTCTGCAGAGTTTGCACCACTGTACCCACATGTAGTGATTTCATCCCCCGTTGCCGGGTGGACTAAAAGAACCTCCATTATGCCAGTGGCCGCGAACTACGTTCACACTTCCGAGGTGTGTAGCCAGGAGATCACTAAGAGACCTTTACAAATGGATTTCCGACGAGCATGGGCCCACTAAGGTTTCACCTCCTAACAGCATACAAGAGGCTCCAACCCCGCTGCAGTGGCCTCCTCTTGAGCCTTGCGGTTCATATGGTAGTCCAGCTGACACCTATTCCCCGCACCATCCAAACACCCATACTACGCCGGAGATACACCTAATTAATTGGCAAAGCTGCCCCATCTCAGCATGTGGTTGGCACGGTAAAGCCAGGTTACATGCTCCATGAACCGGTCCTTAGGGTCCTGGCAAGCACTAAACACAAACCCGAGTCTCGTGCACACAGCACCAACCAAATCATCCAACTTGCCTCGATCCCTACCTCTACATAATTCATAAGATCTCATTCAAGAGTAAGGTAAACAAGTTGATGATCTCATATCCCACTTATCCCATTCTAAGCATGGCTAAGCATAAGTAATATGAATGAATGACATAATAAAATAAATCCCAACCCAGGCAACAAGAAGTAAGATAATGAAAATCTAGGGAAACTTCCTAGCTTGGGTACCATATTCCAAATTAACAATGCAATTAATTAAATTCTAACTACACATCCTAATATAGGATCAAAGTGGTCAAGGACACTTGCCTTCTTCCTGCTGCTCTGGGAATGGAAAGTTTTGATCTTGAAAGGTGAGAACCTGCTCTGGGGCTGATTCTACTCATGCCAATACACACATAGCAAAATAGGAAACAACATTCCATGAGGCATAGTCCACACTTCCACTCATGCAAACCACACATACATACATATGAAAGTCATTCACATTTTTCTAAGTGCACACTGTATATGAATTTCCAATTTGAACAAATTCTTTATTAGATAATACATTTCTTAGCCACAAAATTTGCATGAAAGATAATTTCCTACTCCAAATAGTTTTTCAGATCTTCTACAAAATCTTAATTTAAAGTTTTTGGATTTGGAGACCTCATTTAACATTTTCTAATTATGCATGCCTATTTTCCTATATTTTCAGATTTATTTTCTATGCCTACAAATGAACTTTAATATCAAAATAGCAAGACATATCACCTAAACAGAATATGTTCTGATCTAAAATGTGGCAATAAAATATCTTTGGACTTCCTCTTTGATGGGGATCAAATTAAATTTATTTTACCCATCTTCAGAATTATTTTCTAGCCTAAAAATGAATTTCCAGCAATAGTAAAAGTAAACAGCACTTAGTCAGATTTCATTTCAGCCTAAAATCAGTTCTCAACTCATTCTAAATGTTTTCCAAGTGCTAGGAAAGTTTAAATTTGTATTTACACATGAGTTTGCATCACCCTTTGAATTTAAATTCTACTCATATGTTCAAATTTTTGAATTTAATATCCTATAGGGTCTGAAGTGCAAATTCACCCTACTGCAGGATCTAATTTACTATTTCCTAAATTTCCAGGGGCCTAATTAAACAAAATAGAGAGGTTTTCCTAATTTTTATTAAGTCCAGGGGCTAAAACTGATGTTTAAACGGGTTTACATAAATTCCCGAGGGTCCAGGGGCTACGTCAGAAGTTTTCCGGGGCTAGATCCGTTTTCCTCAGAACCCCAGGGGGTAGCACGTAAGTTTCCTGGGGTTTAATATGCGGGGCTGATGTGGGCCATTGGATTTAAAACGGAGGGCTGAGATTAGATTGTGAAGCGGTACGTGTAAGATCTATTCCGGACCACACGATTTAAAATGGACGGGCCTCAGGGGGCCACGTCGCCCTGGCCGGAGCCAGCCCGCGCGCGCGGCCGCGGGGGCGGTGATCTCGCTGGCGCAACTTCGGTTCCTTGCCGCTACAAGCTAAAACTTGCGGTTTTTCACACGGATCGACTCCGGAGGGGTAGGGGAAGCTCACCTAGGGGTTTCTCGGGCTTGGAGTGGTCGGAATTCGGCTCTGCGATGACGGTGGTTGGAGCTGCTCCTCGGTGCTCGTCGAAGCCAATGCTAGGGCGCAAGACTCGTCGCTTCCTTCACCTGCAGGGCTCCCTAGCGGCGGTGGAACACGACAAGTCTGTTAGATCAGAGAAACCGGACGAGGATCGGAAGAAAACGGCCGAGGATGCCTCGATTCTCACCAGAGAGAAAGATGGAGCGGGTAAGGGGAAACCTTCGAGTTTTCGTGCGTTTAAATGCACGAGGAGGGGCGGCGGGGGTCGGTTTAGATGTGCAGCAGCGCTTTGCCGAAGATCGAGCCTGGAAATCGGGTGAAGCAGCAGCGATCGGCGCGGAAAGATCAGGGCAGTTGGGGGCGCGTGGGGGACGGGGGGAAGAAGATGACATGCGGGCCCCGCACGTCAGAGAGGGAGGGAGGGGGGAACAGCCGTGGGCTGTTGGGCCGGCTGAGGCAGGTTTCGGCCCACTGGCCATTTTTCTTTTTCTTTTCCTTTTCTTTTTTCTGTTTTGATTCAAATTTAAATTCCAGTTTGAGTTTGAATTTTTTCACCACATGCACTAATCCAAAAATTTTAAATTCCCCTCTTTAACAGGTTTTGGGGTGTTACAAAAGGAGGTGGTTAGAACTAATCGAAGACTATGAGATTGAGATCCATTACCACCCCAGCAAGGCAAATGTGGTTGCCGACGCGCTGAGTCGGAAATCACATGTCCATAACCTCGCCATTACACCGGTGGAGGAGGAAGAGCCGAGTTTATACTTGGTTCCTTATGGATCGCTCTACAACCTTGCCCTCATCCCTACTATTGTCACACCCGGTTTCTCCGAAGAACAACCGAGTGAATATCACATGTATGCCAGGATCATTTTCTAATACATGTGATGACAAATAGTGAAGCATCATTTATTACAAGCTAGGTGTCGAATATAGATAAGTCTTACATAGCATATGTCTCGATGGACGATAATAAGTTCATCACAAGTAAATAAACTAGCAGCGGAATATTATTCTCGTGGGCTCCGTCACAGGTGTTGCTCGGGGGACTCCATGAATCTAGAAGCCTTCTTCGGGTCCAAAGTCTTGATCATTAAACACCACATCATTCTCTTGACCTGAGCAGCAATATAAACCAACAAATATGCAAGGTTGAGTACCGATGGTACTCAGCAAGTGTGGGAAAGTTATGTCATGCATGGCTAGAACAAGGAGAGGTTGAACTCATGGTTGAAGCACTACGCAATTATTGCCTACCATCTTAGCTTATTAAGCACCAACATTACTACATAGGTGAAATGATCCCAATCTCCCATCCCATCATCATAATCAAATAACCATAACATCATTTCCAATGTTAAGCTCCCCGCTTAACATCCACAACTTCCAAAGCCATCATCCTCTAATCATGAATAAGTCCAAGCCGCTCTTGACCGTGAGCACGGCTGTCATGACAGTTTTTGACTCTGCAGAGTTTGCACCATTGTACCCACATGTAGTGATTTCATCCCCCGTTGCCGGGTGGACTAAAAGAACCTCCATTATGCCAGTGGCTACGAACCACATTCAAACCTCCCAGGTGTGTAGCCAGGAGATCACTACGAAGCCTTTACAAAGGGATTCCCGACGAGCGTGGGCCCACTAAGGTTTCACCCCTAACAGCATACAAGAGGCTCCAACCCCGCTGCAGTGGCCCCCTCTTGAGCCTTGCGGTTCATATGGTAGTCCAGCTGACACCTACTCCCCGCACCATCCAACACACCCATACTACGCCGGGGATACACCTAATTAATTGGCCAAGCTGCCCCATCTCAGCATGTGGTTGGCACGGTAAAGCCAGGTTACATGCTCCATGAACCGGTCCTTAGGATCCAGGCAAGTACTAAACACAAACCCAAGTCTCGTGCACCCAGCACCAACCAAATCATCCAACTTGTCTTGATCCCTACCTCTACATAACTCAGAATATCTCATTCAAGAGTAAGGTAAATAAATTGATGATCTCATAACCCAATTATCCCATTCTAAGCATGGCTAAGCATAAACATATAAATAAATGACATGATAAAACAGAATCCCAACCCTAGCTACAAGGAAACAAGGTTATGCAATTCTAGGGAAACTTCTTAGCATGGGTTTCATATTTCAATTGACAATGCAAATAATTCTATCTGCACATCCTAGTATAGGATCAAAGTGGTCAAGGACACTTGCCTTCTTCCGGCTGCTCTGGGAATGGAAAGTCTTGTTCTTGGAAGGGAAAAACTTGCTCTGGAGCAGGTTCTACTCATACCATCACACATAGCAAAAGAAAACAACAATCCATAAGACATAGTTCACACTTTCACTTCATACAAACCAAACATTCACACCTATGAAAGTCATTCACACTTCTATGTGTTGTGGTTACTCTATGTGTGTTGATTTTGGGCTTACATGCACTTTTAAACATGTGCATATGTTTTCTAACTTTTGTATTCAGATTTAGGTTTGCATACTATATATGAATTTCCAATTTAAATAAATTCCTTATATTCAATTGATACACATCTTAGCTACCAAGTATGCATGGAAGGTATTTTCCTACTCCAAATGGGTTTTCAGATCTTCTACCACATCCTAAACTGAAATCTTTGGATTTTGGAGATTTCATTGATCATTTTCTAGTTATGCATACCTATTTTCCTATATTTTAAGATTTACTTTCTATACCTAATTGTGAACTTTATTATGAAAATAGTAAGACACATCATCTAAACAGAATAGGTTCTGATCTAAAATAGTAAGTAATATATTTTTGAACTTCTCCTCTGATGTGAACTATTTTACATTTATTTTACCAATTTTCAGAATCATTTCCTAGCCTAAAAATGTGTTTCTATATCTAATAAACATGAACACACCCAAACAGATTTCATTTCAGCCTAAAATTTATTTTTAGCTCATTCTAAAGCTTTCCAATTGTTAGTAGAGTTTAAACTTGAATTTACTATTTGTGTGCCTCATCCTTTTGAAAATTAAATATTAATTACATAGTCAAATTCCTAAATTTAATATTATATAAGGTTAAAAAGGCAAACCTACCCCATCAAAGGGTCTATTATATTATTTTATAAATCTCTAGGGGTCTAACTACACATAACAGAGGGGTTTTCCTAATTTTTATTAAGTCCAGGGGCTAAAACTGATTTTTAATTAAATTTACATGAATTTCTGAAGTTCCAGGGGCTAGATCAGAGGTTTTCGGGGCTAGCTCGTATTTTCCGAGAACCCCAGGGGGTAGCGCGTAAGAATCCCAACCTTTATAACGAGGGGCTGACGTGGACCATACGATTTAAAACAGACGGCTGAGATTATAACGTCGATCCGGTACGCTGTGATTTAAATTCTACCATGCGATTTAAAATAGATGACACACAAGCGGCCACGTCGCTCTGATCGAGCGCGGGCGGCGCTGCCCGGCGGCGCGCGGCGGCGGGAGGCGGCGATCTCGCCGGAAATCTTCGGATCTTCATCAATTCTTCCTAAAACTAGGATTTCATGGCATAGATCGGTAGAGGGGAGGTCGGGGATCTCACCTCGGGGGTTTTTTTGAGCTCGGAGGTCCTGGAAGGCGGTCGGCGACGAGGTCCGAGGTGAATTCACGGCGATGCTCGTCGGCGCTGTGTTTGAAGCGCAAACCACCGAGTTTTCTGCACCTGCGTGATTCCCCGGAGGCGGTGGATCAAGATCAGCGCGTTAGATTAGAAATCCCGAGCGAAGATCGAGCGAAATTGGCCGGAGAAACTCGGGTTCTCACCGGAAGGAAAAACGGCTGATCGTGGGTGAAAATCGGGAAGGTGCCGGTGTTTATATAGCCGGGGGAGGGCGGCGGGTTTGTTTAGATCGAGTTTGAGTCTTCTGGGACCGGGAGTCGGGCGGCGGGACACGGAATTCCGGGTTGGTTACGATCGCGTGCGCGCGGAAGAGTCCGGGGTCGGCGCGAGCGGGAGGTCGGGATGACAGGCGGGCCCCGCATGTCAGTGAGAGGGAAGCGGGCGCGGCGCTGCGGGCTGGCGCGGGGGTGGGTGGGCCGGCAGGTGGGTTTTGTCCCACTGGCCGGGGAGGTTTGTTTTTTTCTTTTTCTTTTTCTTTTTCTTTTTCTTTTCTGTTTTGAGTTTAATTTGAATTCCAATTTGAATTTGAATTTCTGCACCACATGCAATACGTCCAAATTTTTTTAAATTCTCCTCTTAACAGGCTTTGGGGTGTTACAGCTCTACCCCCCTTAAAAGAAATCTCGTCCTCGAGATTGGTGGTTCTAAGAAAACAATTCCGGAAACTGTGCCTTAAGCTCGTCTTCTCGCTCCCATGTGGCTTCCTCTTCCGAGTGATGCTTCCACTGCACCTTGCACATCCGGATTCTTTTATTTCTTGTGAGGCGTTCCATTGTCTCCAAAATCGTAGATGGTTGCTCGGCATAAGACAGATCCTCAGCTACGTCAACCTCATTCATGGGTAACATCTCTTCAGGTGTTCTCAGACATTTCTTGAGCTGTGACACATGGAATACGTCATGCACATCCGATAGGCGAGCCGGTAATTCTAGTTGATACGCCACTTCGCCTTTTCTCTCTAGAACTTGAAAGGGTCCAATGTATCGAGGTGATAACTTCCCTTTCACCTTGAACCGACGAAGTCCTCGGATAGGGGACACCATCAGATAGACATAGTCTCCCACGTTGAAAACGAGCTCTCTTCTTCGTACATCGGCATAGCTCTTTTGTCGTGTCTGTGCTATCCTCAAGTTGTTGCGAATTTCCCTCACTTTTGCCTCGGCTTCTTGTAGTACTTCGGGTCCAAACACTTTGCTTTCCCCCGTTTGGTTCCAAAATAGTGGAGTTCTACACTTCCTCCCGTACAAAGCTTCAAACGGTGACATCTTCATACTAGCCTGATAGCTGTTATTATAGGAGAACTCCGCATACGGTAAGTTCTTATCCCAACTCCGATTGTTTTTGAGTGCACATGCTCTCAACATATCCTCAAGGATCTGATTGGTTCTTTCCGTCTGCCCGTCAGTTTGGGGATGATAGGCAGAGCTAAAATTCAGATGGGTTCCCATGGTTTCATGCAACTTCTGCCAGAACCTTGAGGTGAACTGTGTCCCTCGATCCGACACTATCTTCTTGGGCACTCCATGGTAACACACGATCCTTACATGTACAACTCCGCCAATTTGGATTCGCTGTAGCTTTCTTTCACGGGGATGAAATGAGCTACCTTGGTTAGCCTGTCGACGATGACCCATATCGAATTGTATCCTGATTGGGTCCTAGGGAATCCCACTATGAAATCCATACCGATTTCTTCCCATTTCCATTCAGGCACTTGAGTGGTTGCAATGATCTCGCGGGTCGTTGATGTGCCGCTTTCACCAAGTGACATGTGTCACATAGGGCAACATGTTCCGCGACATCTCGCTTCATGCCATACCACCAATACCTGCTCTTGAGGTCCTGGTACATCTTCGTACTCCCAGGATGAATGGAATAGTCGGAATCGTGAGCCTCCCTCAAAATCAATTCTCGGATCATCTTTACTTCTGGCACACAGATTCTTTTCCCGTGCCACACCGTTCCTTGTTCATCCTCTCTGAAACAAGGGGCTTTATTTTCCTTGATGAGTTGCCTGATTTCTTGTATCTTCTCGTCATTCTTTTGACCATCGCGTATGTCTTGCTCTAGTGTGGAGTCCACTTCCCTGGCGATGGCTTCACCACTATTCACCAGGCATAGATTGAGTCTTATAACATCGTCATTCAATTCTGCAGGCATGTCCTTCAAGCTCAACCCATTGACCTGCACTTTCCGGCTTAAAGCATCTGCCACGACGTTTGCTTTCCCAGGATGATAGTTGATGCCCACATCAAAGTCATTGATTAGCTCTAACCATATCCTTTGTCTGAGGTTGAGATCTGGCTGTGTGAAAATGTACTTTAAACTCTTATGATCCGTATATATCTCTGTCCTCTTCCCCATCAAGTAGTGCCGCCAAATTTTCAACGCGTGTACCACAGCGGCTAGTTCTAGGTCATGTGTAGGATAATTCTTCTCGTGTTTCTGGAGCTGCCGGGATGCATAAGCCACGACATGCCCTTCTTGCATGAGAACACATCCCAACCCGTTTCCAGAGGCATCGCAGTACACCGAAAAGTTCTTCTGCATATCCGACATAACTAGCACTGGGGCTGTTGTCAATCTTTTCTTTAGCTCCTGAAAACTCGTCTCGCACTGCGGCGTCCACGTGAATGTGATTCCCTTCTCCAACAGTTTGGTGAAGGGTCTCGAGATCTTGGAGAATCCCTCAATGAACCGTCGATAGTATCCAGCCAATCCCAAGAAGCTTCGAACGTCCCCGACATTCTCAGGGGTCTTCCACTTCTGTATATCCTCGATCTTGGCAGGATCTACGGAGATTCCTCCCTCCGAGATTATATGTCCTAAGAAGGGAACTCTCTTCAGCCAAAACTCACACTTGCTCAACTTGGCATATAATTGGTGTTCCCTCAGCTTCTGCAACACCAACCTTAGATGTTTCTCATGTTCCTCTTCATTTTTGGAGAAGACGAGAATGTCATCTATGAAAACCACCACAAATTTGTCCAGATATTCCATGAATACCTTGTTCATGAGATACATGAAGTATGACGGGGCATTAGTTAGCCCGAAAGGCATGACGGTGTATTCATACAGTCCGTACCGAGATACGAAAGTTGTCTTGGGAATATCAATTTGCCTTATCTTAAGTTGGTGGTATCCCGACCTGAGATCAATTTTTGAGAACACACAAGCTCCCCTCAACTGATCAAACAAGTCTTCAATGCGGGGTAATGGGTACTTGTTCTTGATGGTTACTTCATTCAAGGCACGGTAGTCTACGCATAACCTTTGGGTTCCGTCCTTCTTGGGCATAAATATCACTGGAGCTCCCCATGGTGAGGAACTAGGACGAATGTACCCCTTCTCTGTCAACTCTCTCAAATGATCCTTGAGTTCTCCCAGCTGCTTGGAGTCCATCCGATAAGGTCTCTTGTATATCGGAGCTGTTCCAGGCACTAGCTCAATCGTGAATTCCACTTCACGATCGGGAGGCATACCTGGCAACTCCTCCGGAAAAACGTCTGGGTATTCCCTGATAATCCTGATCTCCTCCACTTTCACCTCAACTTGATTTAATTTAATGTCCCTCCTAGGCTCTTGTATTGTTATGAACTTTACTCTTGTGCCACTAGGGTGAGTTAGTTCCACCGTTCTGGTTGAACAATGGATGATTCCCTTATGTTTGGTCAACCAATCCATGCCCAAAATAATATCTATCCCTTGTGAATCTATCACTATGAGGTTGGCAGTAAATACCACCCCATTAATGTCCAGATTCACCTTGGGACACACTTGTCTTGTCCTTATTTCTCCACCTGGAGAGTTTACTGCTAGCATATGGTTCATTTGTGTTGTTGCTAGATCATGCTTCTTAACAAACCCTTGAGCAATGAATGAGTGGGTAGCACCAGAATCAAACAACAGGGTTGCAATGTGTAAATTGACAGGAAACTTACCAACTACCATGCCGGGTGCCTCTTGCGCCTCCTCCATGGTGACGTGGTTCACCCGTCCTCGCATTATAATCTGCTGTTGCCGTTGCACGGGCTTCTTCTTTGGGCACTTATGGGTGTAGTGCCCCACTTCACCACAGTTAAAGCATTGCACCCCAACCTTAGGTGCCTGGCCTTTGTTGTCTTGGGGTTGGTTTGGGGGTCCTTGTACTGCTGGTCGAGGTTGGTATTTAGGGCGAGGCTGCTGTCCAAACTGACGCTGTGGCGGTGCTGGTGCTGCCGGAGGCCTGAAGTTCGGGTTGTACCCTCTCGGTGCTGAGTAGGATACCGCAGCACGGCTCGTCTGCCCTGCGGGTTGCTGCATCAGATGTGGGCAGGTGTTGCTACCGGAGGCTTGGTGTGACCACCCGGCCTTCCTCTTGTTTTCATTTTCCAAGGCCTTCAGCTTCCTTTCTACAACAAATGCTCTGTCCACCATCTTTTGGAAGCTTTCATACTCGTTGGAGGACATTGCACACTGCATTTCTGCGGTAAGTCCTTCCATGAAATAATCCTGTTTCTGCTCATCAGTCTCTATGTCCCGTGGGGTTGAGTGAATTTAGTGAGGTATTCCCTCACAGTCATGTTTCCTTGCTGCAATCCCAAGAACTCCTTCCTCTTATTTTTGAGTTCACCCCTTGGTATGTAATGGTTGCGGAAGCTACGCTTGAACTCTTCTCATGTGATGTTCTCAGGGTCATGATGGGCGGCCACGTAAGCGGTCCACCAATCAGCAGCAGGTCCATGCAATTGGTGAGAGGCAAACAGCACCCTTTCATACCCTTGGCATTGTATAATCCTAATCTTGCTCTCAATGGTCTTTAGCCAATCATCTGCCTCCAGAGGTTCAGCAGCACTTGCAAACTTTGGAGGCTGAGTCCCTAGAAACTCGCTCAACCTTGGTTGGCGTGGTGCAGCTTGTGGAGGTGGAGCTTGGTGCAAGTTGGCCACCACTTGAGTTTGGCTCTGGATGAGCTGATTCTGATTTTCAACCATTTGGTGGATGCGATCAACTCCTTCCCGGCGACCACCCCTGTCTTGTCCTCCAGAAAGAGGAGGGTTGCCGGCCTCATCGTTGTTGTTGGCGGGGTTGGCACCACGACCCTTTCCTCTTCCGGCCATCTATCATGATTAACCAGATGTTAATTTAAAGCATTACGTATTAACTTACCAGTTTTTACTTTTTTAAACTTTAAGATTTTGAGAACTTATTTCATTTATATTTTTTGAGGATTTCATGTCTTACGTGAACATAAATGCACTCTTAATTCATATGGGTTCACACACCAAAGCAAAACAATCTGAAGACGAGGTTGTGGACAAACGCCCATGGCTTCCACAACTCACGTCACACACCAAGCATTAACACACCATTAACTAAGGTAACTACTCGACTACTCGACATCCTGCTAAACTAAGAGAAGGACTCTACACTACTCGTATCACTGAGCTAGCTCCTCGGGATCTTCCTCATTATTGCGGCTGCCTTCTGACTCCGCTTTAGGTGGGGAGGCTGCTGGTGGAGAAGTGCGACGACGCCTGATCGCCCGACGATCTGGGGAGTCAGGAGTCCATGTGTCATTCGTGGTGACACACAATTCATTCTCATCTCCTCTTTCTCTCGCCCTCAAGCAGGCTCGAAGCAACGCCTCGGTTTCCTTCAGGGTGTCACGAACATCCTGAAGCTCCTGTTGACACTCCTGCAATCGAGTGCTGAGCATAGCAGCATCCTCCAAGCACAAGTCCATGTGCTCATGGGAAGTCCCCTGCTGCACTGGCGGGTACTTATACTCCGTCGTACCGCTCTCACGCTGGAGGACATACATGTACTCAGTCCTGTCCAGGTGGCGACGATGGATGTGACTCTGACAGGTGATTGCCTCCCAGGTGACATCCTTCTCCGCATCGACCTGTGTCGCTCGACAAGCTGGAGAGCGGTGGATCTTGAGCAGCTGATTTTCGTGGATAATCCTCATCTCTGAACTCCATTCTTCCCTCTACTCACGGATGGTCCTGGTGGAGCTATAGTGTATGATTAGCTTGCCCGTGTTGCCGGCGGCTTGGAGCATGCGTCGAAGACGGCGCAACAAGCCTCCTACTGCCAATCCGTAGGAGAGATACGTCACCGGACGGTTCTCCTCTCTCAGGGCAAGGGCAACTACGGGAACTCTCCCTCTGGTGGACTTGCGGTCGGTGCGGATCATGCGAACCATCTAAAACATAAAGCATTTAAAATTAAGTTAGATAAGATTTTAAACAAAAATCCTATTTCGAATAAAAGATGGGGTAAGATGAATAAAGTGGCCCATTAAATAACACTTTTCAACCCACCTTGTAAAATAGTTTTTAAGAAAATAGGGTCCTTAAATACGTCCATTTCTACCTAGGTCCATGTTCCTACAGGCAACCTTGGCTCTGATACCACTTCTGTCACACCCGATTTCTCGGAAGAACAACCGAGTGAATATCACATGTATGCCAGGATCATTTTCTCATACATGTGATGACAAATAGTGAAGCATCATTTATTACAAGCCAGGTGTCGAATATAGATACGTCTTACATAGCATATGTCTCGATGGACGATAATAAGTTCATCACAAGTAAACAAACTAGCAGCGGAATATTATTCTCGTGGGCTCCGTCACAGGTGTTGCCCGGGGGACTCCATGAACCTAGAAGACTTCTTCGGGTCCAAAGTCTTGATCATTAAACACCACATCATTGTCTTGACCTGAGCAGCAATATAAACCAACAAATATGCAAGGTTGAGTACCGATGGTACTCAGCAAGTGTGGGAAAGTTATGTCATGCATGGCTAGAACAAGGAGAGGTTGAACTCATGGTTGAAGAACTACGCAATTATTGCCTACCACCTTAGCTTATTAAGCACCTACATTACTACATAGGTGAAATGATCCCAATCTCCCATCCCATCATCATAATCAAATAACCATAACATCATTTCCAAAGTTAAGCTCCCCGCTGTAACACCCCAAAAATCTTGTTAAGACCCTAAATCATGTTAAGAGGGGAATTTAAAAATTTTTGGACGTGTTGCATGTTTTGCAAAAATTCAAATTCAAACTGGAATTCAAATTAAACTCAAATCAGAAAAGAAATAGAAAAAGAAAAAAAAAAAGAAAACAGAAAAAAACCGGCCAGTGGGCCGCAACCCACCAGCCGGCCCAACCAGAACCCGCGCCAGCCCGCAGCTGCGCGCGCCCCTTTCCTCCCACTGACAAGCGGGGCCGCCATTTCTTCGTCTACCTTGAGCCCGCGCTGGACTCTCTCACCCCGAAACCAAACCGATCCGGATTTCTGCGAATCCCAGCCGAATTTCGCTCGGGGGCGACGCGAACTCGATCTAAACCACCCTGCCGCCCTCCCCCATCTATAAAAACCCTGGCCTCGTTCTGTTTTTCCCACGCGATCTGCTGTTTTTCCTCCGGTGAGAACACGAGCCTTCTCCGGCGAATTCTGGTCGATCTACGCTCGGAAATTCCGATCTAACTCACTGGTCTTGATCCACCGCCTCCGGGGAACCTTGCAGGTGCAGAAAACTCGGTGACTTGCGGTGTAAACACAGCGCCGACGAGTCTCGCCGTGTATTCACCTCGGACCTCGTCGCCGATCACCTTCCAGGACCTCCGAGCTCAAGAAAACCCCCGAGGTGAGATCCCCGACCTCCCCTCCACCGATCTATGCCATAAGATCACAGTTCTAGGAAGAATTCTCGAAGATCCGAAAGTCTCCGGCGAGATCACCCCTTCCCGCCGCCGTGCGCCGCCGGCAGCGCCGCCCGCGCTCGATCAGAGCGACGTGGCCGCTTGTGCGCCGTTTATTTTAAATCGCACGATAGGGTTTAAGTCCCCGCGTACCGGTTCGACGTTATAAACTGAGCCGTCGGTTTAAAATCGGACGGTCCACGTCAGCCCCGCGTTATAAAGACTGGAAATCATACGTGCTACCCCCTGGGGTTCTCGGGAAATAAGAGCTAGCCCTAGAAACTTCTGATCTAGGCCCTGGAACTCTAGAAAATCATGTAAATTCATTTAAAAATCAGTTTTAGCCCCTGGACTTAATAAAAATTAGGAAAAACTCCTCTGTTATGTATAGCTAGACCCCTGAAAATTGTTAAAATAATATTATAGACCCTGTAGTGGGGTGAGTTTACCTTTTTAGCCCTGTTTAATATTTAATTTAGGAAATTGAATATGTGGCTAGTGTTTAAAATTTAAAAAGTGGGACAAACATATTGTCAAAATTAAATTAAAAACTTTCTCAGTATTTAGAAAACTTTGAAGTGGGATAAAAATATATTTTGGGCTGAATTGAATCTGTTTAATTTATTATTCACATTTAGGGACACATTTTTAAGTAAAGAATAGTTCTGGAAAATAGGGAAAATAATTGTAAAATAGTTTACATCAGAGGAAAAGGTCAAAAATATATTAGTAAATATTTTAGATCAGAACCTATTCTGTTTAGATGATGTGTCTTGTTATTTTCATAATAAAGTTCACATTTAGGCATAGGAATTAAATCTGAAAATATAGCAACTAGTAAATGATAAATGGAGTTCTAAAATCCAAAGAATTCAGTTTAGGGTTGGTAGAAATTCTGAAGACACATATGGAGAAGGAAAATACCTTTCATGCATACTTGGTAGCTAAAAGGTGTAGTAATTGAATATAAGAAATTTATTTAAATTTGAAACTCATGTATAAAGTATGCAAGCATAAATGTGAATACAAAAGAAGGAATCATATACACATGATTAAAAGTGCATGCAAGCCACAAATCAACACACATAGAGTAACCACAACACATATAATGGTGAATGACTTTCATAAATATGAATGTGTGGTTTGTATGAAGTGGAAGTGTGAACTATGTCTTATGGATTGTTGTTTTTCTTTGTGATGGTATGATGTAGAACCTGCTCAAGAGCAAGTTATTCCTTTCCAAGATCAGGACTACCGATTTCAAGAGCAGCAGGAAGGAGGCAAGTGTCCTTGAGCACTTTGATCCTATGCTAGGATGTGTAGATAGAATTATTTGCATTGTCAAATGAAATATGAAACCCATGCTAGGAAGTTTCCCTAGAATTGCATTATCTTGTGTCCTTGTAGCTTGGGTTGGGATTTATTTTATCATGTCATTTATTTACATGCTTATGCTTAGCCATGCTTAGAATGGGATATTTGGGATATGAGATCATCAGTTTATTTTACCATACTCTTGAATGAGATATTGTGAGTTATGTAGAGGTAGGGATCAAGGCAAGTTGGATGTTTTGGTTGTGTGCTGGGTGCACGAGACTCGGGTTTGTGTTTAGTACTTGCCTGGATCCTAAGGACCGGTTCATGGAGCATGTAAACTGGCTTTACAGTGCCAACCACATGCTGAGATGGGGCAGCTTGGCCAATTAATTAGGTGTATCCCCGGCGTAGTATGGGTGTGTTGGATGGTGCGGGGAGTAGGTGTCAGCTGGACTACCATATGAACCGCAAGGCTCAAGAGGGGGCCACTGCAGCGGGGTTGAAGCCTCTTGTATGCTGTTAGGGGTGAAATCTCAGTGGGCCCACGCTCATCGGGAATCCCTTTGTAAAGGCTTCGTAGTGATCTCCTGGCTACACACCTGGGAAGTGTGAATGTGGTTCGTAGCCACTGGCATAATGGAGGTTCTTTTAGTCCACCCGGCAACGGGGGATGAAATCACTACATGTGGGTACAGTGGTACAAACTCTGCAGAGTCAAAATTGTCATGACAGCCGTGCTCACGGTCAAGAGCGGCTTGGACTTATTCATGATCAGAGGAGTGATGGTTTTGGAAGTTGTGGATGTTAAGCGGGGAGCTTAACATTGGAAATGATGCTATGGTTATTGGATTATGATGATGGGATGGGAGATTGGGACCATTTCACCTATGTAGTAATGTAGGTGCTTAATAAGCTAAGGTGATAGGTATTAATTGCGTAGTGCTTTAACCATGAGTTCAACCCCTCCTTGTTCTAGCCATGCATGATATAATTTTCCCACACTTGCTGAGTACCATTGGTACTCAACCTTGCATATTTTGTTGGTTTATAATGCTGCTCAGGTCAAGATAATAAGGTGGTGTATAATGACCAAGACTTTGGACCCGAGTAAGGTTTCTAGGTTCATGGAGACCCCCGGGCAACGCCTGTGACGGAGCCCTCAAGAATAATATTCCGCTGCTAGTTTATTTACTTGTGATGAACTTATTATTGTCCATCGAGACATTTGCTATGTAAGACTTATTTATATTCGACACCTGGCTTGTAATAAATGATGCTTCACTATTTGTCATCACATGTATGAGAAAATGATCCTGGCATACATGTGATATTCACTTGGTTGTTCTTCGGAAAAACCGGGTGTGACAGAGGTGGTATCAGAGCCAAGGTTGCCCGTAGTAACGTGGACCTAGGTAGAAATGGACGTATATAAGGGCCTTATTTTTGTAAAAACTATTTTTACAAGGTGTGTGTTTAAAAGTGTTATTTAATGAGTCACTTTCTTCATCTTACCCCAATTTTCATTCAAAATAGGATTTTTGTTTAAAAGTTTATCTAACCTAGTTTAAATGCTTTTTGTTTTAGATGGTCCGCATGATTCGCACCGCTCGCAAGTCCACAGGAGGAAGAGTTCCCGTAGTTGCCCTTGCCGAAAGAGAGGAGAGCCGTCCGGTGACGTACCTTTCCTACGGATTGGCAGTAGGAGGCTTGTTGCGCCGTCTTCGGCGTATGCTCAAAGCCGCCGGCAATACGGGCAAGCTAATCATCCACTATAACTCCACCAGGACCATCCGAGAGAAGAGGGAAGAATGGAGTTCAGAAATGAGGATTATACACGAAAATCGGCTGCTTAAGATCCACCGCTCTCCAGCTTGTAGAGCAACACAGGTCGATGCGGAGAAAGATGTCACCTGGGAGGCCATCACTTGCCAGAGTCACATCTATCATCGCCACCTGGACAGGACTGAGTACATGTATGTCCTCCAGCGTGAGAGTGGTACCACGGAGTACAAGTACCCGCTGGTGCAGCAAGGGACTTCTCATTCGCACATGGACTTGTGCTTGGAGGATGCTGCTATGCTCAGCACTCGATTGCAGGAGTGTCAACAAGAGCTTCAGGATATTCGGGACACCCTGAAGGAAACCGAGGCGTTGCTTCGAGCCTGCTTGAGGGCGAGAGAAAGAGGAGATGGGAATGAACTGTGTGTCACCGTGAATGATACATGGACTCCTGGCTCCCCGGATCGCCGAGCGATCAGGCGTCGTCGCACTTCTCCACCAGCAGCCTCCCCACCCAAAGCAGAGTCAGATAGGAGCCGAAATGATGAGGAAGATCCCGAGGAGCCAGCTCAAGAAAACGAGTAGTGTAGAGACCTTCCCTTAGTTAGCAAGATGTCGAATAGTCGAGTCGTTACATTAAGTTAATGGTGTGTTAATGCTTGGTGTGTGACGAGAGTTGTGGAAGCCATGAGCAATTGTCCACAGCCTCGTCTTTAGATTGTTTTGCTTTGGTGTGTGAACCCACATGAAATAATATTGCATTTATTTTTGTGTGAGATATGAAACCTCAGAAAAGTATAACAAAGCCTCAACACTTCAAAGTACAAACAAATGAAAGTAGTAAGGTGATACTAAATGCTTTTAAATTAACATTGGTTGATCATGCCAGATGGCCGGAAGAGGAAAAGGACGTGCTGCCAACCCCGCCAACAACAACGATGAGGCATGCAACCCTCATCTTTCTGGAGGCCAGGACCGGGGTGGTTGCCGTGAAGGAGTTGATACCCTCCACCAAATGCTGGAGAATCAAAATCAGCTCATCCAGAACTTGACTCAAGTGGTGGCCAACTTGCATCAAGTTCCACCTCCACAAGCTGCACCACGCCAACCAAGGTTGAGTGAGTTTCTAGTAAATCAACCTCCAAAGTTTGCAAGTGCTGCTGAACCTCTGGAGGCAGATGATTGGCTAAAGACCATTGAAAGCAAGATGAGGATCATCCAGTGCCAAGGGTATGAGAGGGTGCTGTTTGCCTCTCATCAATTGCATGGACCTGCTGCTGATTGGTGGACCGCCTACGTGGCTGCCCATCATGACCCTGAGAACATCACTTGGGAAGAGTTCAAGCGTAGCTTCCGCAACCATTACATCCCAAGAGGGGAACTCAAAAACAAGAGGAAGGAGTTTTGGGACTGCAGCAGGGGAACATGACCGTGAGGGAATACCTCACTAAATTTACTCAACTATCCCGTTATGCCCCACGGAACATAGAGACGTATGAGCAGAAACAAGATTGTTTCGTGGAGGGACTTACCGCGGAGATGCAGTGTGCAATGTACTCAAATGAGTATGAAAGCTTCCAAAAGATGGTGGACAGAGCGTTTGTGGTGGAAAGGAAACTGAAGGCCTTGGAAAATGAGAATAAGAGGAAGGCCGGGTGGTCACATCAAGCCTCAAGGAGCAACACCCGCCCACGTCTGATGCAGCAACCTACAGGGCAGACGAACCATGCTGCGGTACCCTACTCAGCACCAAGAGGGTACAACCCGAACTACAGGCCTCCGGCAGCACCAGCACAGCCACAACATCAGTTTGTACAGCAGCCTCGCCCTGCATATCCACCTCGACCAGCAGTACAGGGACCTCCAAACCAACCCCAAGACAACAAAGGCCACGCACTTAAGGTTGGGGTGCAAAGTTTTAGCTGCGGTGAAGTGGGGCACTACGCCCATAAATGCCCAAAGAAGAAGCCCGCACAGCCACAACAGCAGAATGTGATGCGAGGACGGGTGAACCACGTCACTATGGAGGAAGCACAAGAGGCACCCGACGTGGTAGTTGGTATGTTTCCTGCCAATTTACACATTGCAACCCTGCTGTTTGATTCTGGTGCTACCCACTCGTTCATTGCTAAAGGGTTTGTTAAGAAGCATGATCTAGCAACAACACAAATGAATTATATGCTAGCAGTAAACTCTTCAGGTGGAGAAATAAGGACAAGACAAGTGTGTCCCAAGGTGAATCTAGACATTAATTGGGTAGTGTTTACTGCTAACCTCATAGTGATAGATTCCCAAGGGATCGATATTATTTTGGGCATGGATTGGTTGACCAAACATAAGGGAATCATTCATTGTTCGACCAGAACGGTGGAACTAACTCACCCTAGTGGCACAAGAGTAAAGTTCATAACAATACACGAGCCTAAGAGGGACATTAAATTAAATCAAGTTGAGGTGAAAGTTGAGGAAATCAGGACCATCAGGGAATATCCAGATATTTTTCTGGAGGAGTTGCCAGGTATGCCTCCCGATCGTGAAGTGGAATTCGCAATTTAGCTAGTACCTGGAACAGCCCCGATTTACAAAAGACCTTATCGGATGGACTCCAAGCAGCTAGAAGAACTCAAGGATCATTTGAGAGAATTGACGGAGAAGGGGTATTTTCGCCCTAGTTCCTCACCATGGGGAGCTCCGGTCATATTTGTGCCCAAGAAGGACGGAACCCAAAGGTTATGCATGGATTACCGTGCCTTGAATGAGGTAACCATCAAGAACAAGTACCCATTACCCTGCATTGAAGACTTGTTCGATCAGTTGACGGGCGCTTGTGTGTTCTCGAAAATTGATCTCAGGTCGGGATACCACCAACTCAAGATAAGGCAAACTGATATTCCCAAGACAGCTTTCGTATCTCGGTACGGACTGTATGAATAAACCGTCATGCCTTTCGGGCTAACTAATGCCTCGGCATACTTCATGTATCTCATGAACAAGGTATTCATGGAATATCTGGACAAATTTGTGGTGGTTTTCATAGATGACATTCTCGTCTTCTCTAAAGATGAAGAAGAACATGAGAAACATCTAAGGTTGGTGTTGCAGAGGCTAAGAGAACACCAACTATATGCCAAGTTGAGCAAGTGTGAGTTTTGGCTGAAGAGAGTTCCCTTCTTAGGACATATAATCTCGGAGGGAGGAATCTCCGTGGATCTTGCCAAAATCGAGGATATACAGAAGTGGAAGACCCCTGAAAATGTCGGGGAAGTTCGAAGCTTCTTGGGATTGGCTGGATACTATCGACGGTTTATTGAGGGATTCTCCAAGATCTCGAGACCTCTCACCAAACTGTTGGAGAAGGGAATCACATTCACATGAACGCCACAGTGTGAGACGAGTTTTCAGGAGCTAAAGAAAAGATTGACAACAGCCCCAGTGTTGGTTATGCCAGATATGCAGAAGAATTTCACAGTGTACTGCGATGCCTCTGGAAACAGGTTGGGATGTGTTCTCATGCAAGAAGGGCATGTCGTGGCATATGCATCCCGGCAGTTTCGGAAGCACGAGAAAAACTATCCTACACATGACTTAGAACTAGCCGCAGTGGTACACGCGTTGAAAATTTGGCGGCACTATTTGATTGGGAAGAGGACCGAGATATATACGGATCATAAGAGTTTGAAGTACATTTTCACACAGCCAGACCTCAACCTCAGACAAAGGAGATGGTTAGAGCTAATCAATGACTTTGATGTGGGCATCAACTATCATCCCAGGAAAGCAAACGTCGTGGCCGATGCTTTGAGTCGGAAAGTGCAGGTCAATAAGTTGAGCTTGAAGGACATGCCGGCAGAATTGAAGGACGAGGTTATAAGGCTCAATCTATGTCTAGTAAATAGTGGTGAAGCCATCGCCATGGAAGTGGACTCCACACTAGAGCGAGACATACGCGAGGGTCAAAAGAATGATGAGAAGATACAAGAGATCAGACAACTCATCAAGGAAAATAAAGCTCCGGGTTTTAGAGAGGATGAACAAGGAACGGTGTAGCACGGGAAAAGAATCTGTGTGCCAGAAGTAAAGGAGATCCGTGAATTGATTTTGAAGGAGGCTCATGATTCTAACTATTCCATTCATCCTGGGAGTACGAAAATGTACCAGGACCTCAAGAGCAGGTATTGGTGGTATGGCATGAAGCGAGATGTCGTGGAACATGTTGCCATATGTGACACATGTCAGTTGGTGAAAGCAGAACATCAATGACCCGCGGGATTATTGCAACCACTCAAAGTGCCTGAATGGAAATGGGAAGAAATCAGCATGGATTTCATCGTGGGATTGCCTAGGACCCAATCAGGATATGATTCGATATGGGTCATCATTGATAGGCTAACCAAGGTAGCTCACTTCATCCCCGTGAAGGAAAGCTACAGCAGATCCAAATTGGCAGAGTTGTACATGTCAAGGATCGTGTGTTACCATGGAGTGCCAAAGAAGATTGTGTCGGATCGAGGGACACAGTTCACCTCAAGGTTCTGGCAAAGTTGCACGAAACCATGGGAACCCATCTGAACTTTATTTCTGCCTATCATCCCCAAACTGATGGGCAGACGGAAAGAACCAATCAGATTCTTGAAGATATGCTGAGGGCATGTGCACTCAAAAACAATCGGAGTTGGGATAAAAACTTACCGTATGCGGAGTTTTCCTATAACAACAGCTATCAAGCTAGTATGAAGATGTCACCATTTGAAGCCTTGTACGGGAGGAAGTGCAGAACTCCCCTATTTTGGAACCAAACGGGGGAAAGTAAAGTGTTTGGTCCAGAAGTACTACAAGAAGCCGAGGCGAAGGTGAGGGAAATTCGCAACAACTTGAGGATAGCACAGACACGCCAAAAGAGCTACGCCGATGTACGAAGAAGAGAGCTCGTTTTCAACGTGGGAGACTATGTCTATCTCAAGGTGTCCCCTATCAGAGGACTTCGCCGGTTCAAGGTGAAAGGGAAGTTGTCACCTAGATACATCGGACCCTTTAAAGTTTTGGAAAGGAAAGGCGAAGTGGCGTATCAACTAGAGTTACCGGCTCATCTATCGGATGTGCACGATGTATTCCATGTGTCACAACTCAAGAAATGCCTGAGGACGCCTGAAGAGGTGTTACCCATGAATGAAGTGAACGTAGCTGAGGATTTGTCTTATGCCGAGCAACCATACAAGATTTTGGAGACAAAGGAACGCCTCACTAGAAATAAAAGAATCCGGATGTGCAAGGTGCAGCGGAAGCATCACTCAGAAGAGGAAGCCACCTGGGAGCGGGAAGATGAGCTAAAGGCACAATTTCCGGAATTGTTTTCTTAGAACCACCAATCTCGAGGACGAGATTTCTTTTAAGGGTGGTAGAGCTGTAACACCCCAAAAATCTTGTTAAGACCCTAAATCATGTTAAGAGGGGAATTTAAAAATTTTTGGACGTGTTGCATGTTTTGCAAAAATTCAAATTCAAACTGGAATTCAAATTAAACTCAAATCAGAAAAGAAATATAAAAAGAAAAAAAAAAGAAAACAGAAAAAAACCGGCCAGTGGGCCGCAACCCACCAGCCGGCCCAACCAGAACCCGCGCCAGCCCGCAGCCGCGCGCGCCCCTTTCCTCCCACTAACAAGCGGGGCCCGCCA
The DNA here is from genome assembly GCA_030760725.1 of Neostapfia colusana. Classification (NCBI taxonomy): domain Eukaryota; kingdom Viridiplantae; phylum Streptophyta; class Magnoliopsida; order Poales; family Poaceae; genus Neostapfia; species Neostapfia colusana. The sequence continues at coordinate 32,269,036 of JASWHV010000005.1, read as the reverse complement.
GTTCTTCGTCTACCTCGAGCCCGCGCCGGACTCTCTCACCCCGAATCCAAACCGATCTGGATTTCTGCGAATCCCAGCCGAATTTCGCTCGGGGGCGACGCGAACTCGATCTAAACCACCCCGCCGCCCTCCCCCGTCTATAAAAACCCTGGCCTCATTCTGTTTTTCCCACGCGATCTGCTGTTTTTCCTCCGGTGAGAACCCGAGCCTTCTCCGGCGAATTCTGGCCGATCTACGCTCGGAAATTCTGATCTAACTCGCTGGTCTTGATCCACCGCCTCCGGGGAACCTTGCAGGTGCAGAAAACTCGGTGACTTGCGGTGTAAACACAGCGCCGACGAGCCTCGCCGTGAATTCACCTCGGACCTCGTCGCCGATCACCTTCCAGGACCTCCGAGCTCAAGAAAACACCCGAGGTGAGATCCCCGACCTCCCCTCCACCGATCTGTGCCATAAGATCACAGTTCTAGGAAGAATTCTCGAAGATCCGAAAGTCTCCGGTGAGATCGCCGCTTCCCGCTGCCGTGCGCCGCCGGCAGCGCCGCGCGCGCTCGATCAGAGCGACGTGGCCGCTTTTGCGCCGTTTATTTTAAATCGCACGGTAGGGTTTAAATCCCCGCGTACCGGTTCGACGTTATAATCTCAGCCGTCGGTTTAAAATCGGACGGTCCACGTCAGCCCTGCGTTATAAAGACTGGAAATCTTACGTGCTACCCCCTGGGGTTCTCGGGAAATAAGAGCTAGCCCCAGAAACGTCTGATCTAGCCCCTGGAACTCTAGAAAATCATGTAAATTCATTTAAAAATCAGTTTTAGCCCCTGGACTTAATAAAAATTAGGAAAAACTCCTCTGTTATGTATAGCTAGACCCCTGAAAATTGTTAAAATAATATTATAGCCCCTGTAGTGGGGTGAGTTTACCTTTTTAGCCCTGTTTAATATTTAATTTAGGAAATTGAATATGTGGCTAGTGTTTAAAATTTAAAAAGTGGGACAAACATATTGTCAAAATTAAATTAAAAACTTTCTCAGTATTTAGAAAACTTTGGAGTGGGATAAAAATATATTTTGGGCTGAAATAAATCTGTTTAATTTATTATTCACATTTAGGGACACATTTTTAAGTAAAGAATAGTTCTGGAAAATAGGGAAAATAATTGTAAAATAGTTTACATCAGAGGAAAAGGTCAAAAATATATTAGTAAATATTTTAGATCAGAACCTATTCTGTTTAGATGATGTGTCTTGTTATTTTCATAATAAAGTTCACATTTAGGCATAGGAATTAAATCTGAAAATATAGCAACTAGTAAATGATAAATGGAGTTCTAAAATCCAAAGAATTCAGTTTAGGGTTGGTAGAAATTCTGAAGACACATATGGAGAAGGAAAATACCTTTCATGCATACTTGGTAGCTAAAAGGTGTAGTAATTGAATATAAGGAATTTATTTAAATTGGAAACTCATGTATAATGTATGCAAGCATAAATGTGAATACAAAAGAAGGAATCATATACACATGATTAAAAGTGCATGCAAGCCACAAATCAACACACATAGAGTAACCACAACACATATAATGGTGAATGACTTTCATAAATATGAATGTGTGGTTTGTATGAAGTGGAAGTGTGAACTATGTCTTATGGATTGTTGTTTTTCTTTGTGATGGTATGATGTAGAACCTGCTCAAGAGCAAGTTATTCCTTTCCAAGATTAGGACTACCCATTTCAAGAGCAGCAGGAAGGAGGCAAGTGTCCTTGACCACTTTGATCCTATGCTAGGATGTGTTGATAGAATTATTTGCATTGTCAAATGAAATATGAAACCCATGCTAGGAAGTTTCCCTAGAATTGCATTATCTTGTTTCCTTGTAGCTTGGGTTGGGATTTATTTTATCATGTCATTTATTTACATGCTTATGCTTAGCCATGCTTAGAATGGGATATTTGGGATATGAGATCATCAGTTTATTTTACCATACTCTTGAATGAGATATTGTGAGTTATGTAGAGGTCGGGATCAAGGCAAGTTGGATGTTTTGGTTGTGTGCTGGGTGCACGAGACTCGGGTTTGTGTTTAGTACTTGCCTGGATCCTAAGGACCGGTTCATGGAGCATGTAACCTGGCTTTACAGTGCCAACCACATGCTGAGATGGGGCAGCTTGGCCAATTAATTAGGTGTATCCCCGGCGTAGTATGGGTGTGTTGGATGGTGCGGGGAGTAGGTGTCAGCTGGACTACCATATGAACCGCAAGGCTCAAGAGGGGGCCACTGCAGCGGGGTTGGAGCCTCTTGTATGCTGTTAGGGGTGAAACCTTAGTGGGTCCAGCTCGTCAGGAATCCCTTTGTGAAGGCTTCGTAGTGATCTCCTGGCTACACACCTGGGAAGTGTGAATGTGGTTCGTAGCCACTGGCATAATGGAGGTTCTTTTAGTCCACCCGGCAATGGGGGATGAAATCACTACATGTGGGTACAGTGGTACAAACTCTGCAGAGTCAAAACTATCATTACAGCCGTGCTCACGGTCAAGAGCGGCTTGGACTTATTCATGATTAGAGGAGTGATGGTTTTGGAAGTTGTGGATGTTAAGCGGGGAGCTTAACATTGGAAATGATGTTATGGTTATTGGATTATGATGATGGGATGGGAGATTGGGACCATTTCACCTATGTAGTAATGTAGGTGCTTAATAAGCTAAGGTGATAGGTATTAATTGCGTAGTGCTTTAACCATGAGTTCAACCCCTCCTTGTTCTAGCCATGCATGATATAATTTTCCCACACTTGCTGAGTACCATTGGTACTCAACCTTGCATATTTTGTTGGTTTATATTGCTGCTCAGGTCAAGATAATGAGGTGGTGTATAATGACCAAGACTTTGGAGCCGAGGAAGGTTTCTAGGTTCATGGAGACCCCCGGGCAACGCCTGTGACGGAGCCCTCAAGAATAATATTCCGCTGCTAGTTTATTTACTTGTGATGAACTTATTATTGTCCATCGAGACATTTGCTATGTAAGACTTATTTATATTCGACACCTGGCTTGTAATAAATGATGCTTCACTATTTGTCATCACATGTATGAGAAAATGATCCTGGCATACATGTGATATTCACTTGGTTGTTCTTCGGAAAAACCGGGTGTGACACCCGCTTAACATCCACAACTTCCAAAGCGATCATCCTCTAATCATGAATAACTCCAAGCCGCTCTTGACCGTGAGCACGGCTGTCATGACAGTTTTTGACTCTGCAGAGTTTGCACCACTGTACCCACATGTAGTGATTTCATCCCCCATTGCCGGGTGGACTAAAAGAACCTCCATTATGCCAGTGGCTACGAACCACATTCACACTTCCCAGGTGTGTAGCCAGGAGATCACTACGAAGCCTTTACAAAGGGATTCCCGATGAGCGTGGGCCCACTGAGGTTTCACTCCTAACAGCATACAAGAGGCTCCAACCCCGCTGCAATGGCCCCCTCTTGAGCCTTGCGGTTCATATGGTAGTCCAGCTGACACCTACTCCCCGCACCATCCAACACACCCATACTACGCCCGGAATACACCTAATTAATTGGCCAAGCTTCCCCATCTCAGCATGTGGTTGGCACGGTAAAGCCAAGTTACATGCTCCACGAACCGGTCCTTAGGATCCAGGCAACTACTAAACACAAACCCGAGTCTCGTGCACCAAGCACCAACCAAATCATCCAACTTGCCTTGATCCCTACCTCTACATAACTCAGAATATCTCATTCAAGAAAGGTAAATAAATTGATGATCTCATAACCAGATTATCCCATTCTAAGCATGGCTAAGCATAAACATATAAATAAATGACATGATAAAACAGAATCCCAACCCAAGCTACAAGGAAACAAGGTAATGCAATTCTAGGGAAACTTCCTAGCATGGATTTCATATTTCAATTGACAATGCAAATAATTCTATCTACACATCCTAGTATAGGATCAAAGTGGTCAAGGACACTTGCCTTCTTCCTGCTGCTCTGGGAATCGAAAGTCTTGTTCTTGGAAGGGAAAAACTTGCTCTGGAGCAGGTTCTACTCATACCATCACACATAGCAAAAGAAAACAACAATCCATAAGACATAGTTCACACTTTCACTTCATACAAACCAAACATTCACACGTATGAAAGTCATTCACACTTCTATGTGTTGTGGTTACTCTATGTGTGTTGATTTTGGGCTTACATGCACTTTTAAACATGTGCATATGTTTTCTAACTTTTGTATTCAGATTTAGGTTTGCATACTATATATGAATTTCCAATTTAAATAAATTCCTTATATTCAATTAATACACATCTTAGCTACCAAGTATGCATGGAAGGTATTTTCCTACTCGAAATGGGTTTTCAGATCTTCTACCACATCCTAAACTGAAATCTTTGGATTTTGGAGATTTCATTTATCATTTTCTAGTTATGCATACCTATTTTCCTATATTTTAAGATTTACTTTCTATACCTAATTGTGAACTTTATTATGAAAATAGTAAGACACATCATCTAAACAGAATAGGTTCTGATCTAAAATAGTAAATAATATATTTTTGAACTTCTCCTCTGATGTGAACTATTTTACATTTATTTTACCAATTTTCAGAATCATTTCCTAGCCTAAAAATGTGTTTCTATATCTAATAAACATGAACACACCCAAACAGATTTCATTTCAACCTAAAATTTATTTTTAGCTCATTCTAAAGCTTTCCAATTGTTAGTAGAGTTTAAACTTGAATTTACTATGTGTGTGCCTCACCCTTTTTAAATTTAAATCTTAATTACATAGTCAAATTCCTAAATTTAATATTATATAAGGTTAAAAAGGCAAACCTACCTCATCAAAGGGTCTATTATATTATTTTATAAATCTCCAGGGGTCTAACTACACATAACAGAGGGGTTTTCTTAGTTTTTATTAAGTCCAGGGGCTAAAACTGATTTTTAATTGAATTTACATGAATTTCTGAAGTTCCAGGGGCTAGATCAGAAGTTTCCGGGGCTAGCTCCTATTTTCCGAGAACCCCAGGGGGTAGCGCGTAAGAATCCTGGCCTTTATAACGCGGGGCTGACGTGGACCGTCCGATTTAAAACAGACGGCTGAGATTATAACGTCGAACCGGTACGCGGGGATTAAAATTCTACCGTGCGATTTAAAATAGACGGCACACAAGCGGCCACGTCGCTCTGATCGAGCGCGGGCGGCGCTGCCCGGCGGCGCGTGGCGGCGGGAGGCGGCGATCTCGCCGGAAATCTTCGGATCTTCGTCAATTCTTCCTAAAACTGGGATTTCATGGCATAGATCGGTAGAGGGGAGGTCGGGGATCTCACCTTGGGGTTTTTCTTGAGCTCAGAGGTCCTGGAAGGCAGTCGGCGACAAGGTCCGAGGTGAATTCACGGCGATGCTCGTCGGCGCTGTGTTTGAAGCGCAAACCACCGAGTTTTCTGCACCTGCGTGATTCCCCGGAGGCGGTGGATCAAGATCAGCGCGTTAGATCAGAAATCCCGAGCGAAGATCGAGCGAAATTGGTCGGAGAAACTCGGGTTCTCACCAGAAGGAAAAACGGCTGATCGTGGGTGAAAATCGGGAAGACGCCGGTGTTTATATAGCCGGGGGAGGGCGGCGGGTTTGTTTAGATCGAGTTTGAGTCTTCTGGGACCGGGAGTCGGGCTGAGGGACGCGGAATTCCGGGTTGGTTACGATCGTGCGCGCGCGCGGAAGAGTCCGGGGTCAGCGCGAGCGGGAGGTCAGGGATGACAGGCGGGCCCTGCATGTCAGTGAGAGGGAAGCGGGAGCGCGGCTGTGGGCTGGCGCGGGGGTGGGTGGGCCGGCTAGTGGGTTTCGGCCCACTGACCAGGGAGGTTTGTTTTTTTCTTTTTCTTTTTCTTTTCTGTTTCGAGTTTAATTTGAATTTGAATTTCTGCACCACATGCAATACGTCCAAAAATTTTTAAATCCTCCTCTTAACAGGTTTTGGGGTGTTACAACTATTAGGGAGGACATCATTGCAGCTCAGAAGATTAATAAGGGCATGGCACATCTCTAGAGACGGATAGACAATGGGGAAATCAAATGTTTCCGGAAGGATGATGAGGGGACGCTGTGGTTCAATGACCGCATAGTCGTACCCCGGGATATGGAGCTGAGGAAAAAGATCCTTGATGAAGCTCACTTGTCTAAATACTCCATTCATCCGGACAGCAACAAAATGTACCAAGATTTGAAAAAGAAATTTTGGTGGACACGGATGAAACGAGAAGTGGTGATGTACGTATCCGAGTGTGATACGTGTAGACGAGTGAAAGCTGATCATATGAAGAAATCAGGGCTGCTGCAACCCCTGAAAATCCCGGAATGGAAATGGGAAGATGTGAGCATGGATTTCATTGTGGGATTACCCTTGACTTCCAACAAGCATGATTCCATTTGGGTAATCGTTGATCGGTTAACCAAGACGGCTCACTTCATCCCAGTGCATACACGTTACAATGCCGGCAAATATGCAGAGCTGTACATAGCGAAGATTCTATGTTTATATGGAGTACCAAAGACCATAGTCTCAGACCGAGGTGCATTATTTGTATCTCTTTTTTGGGAGCAGTTGCACGCTGCTTTGGGTACTAAGTTGATTAGGAGCTCTGCTTATCACCCTCAGACAGATGGCCAAACAGAGAGGGTGAACCAAGTACTAGAAGACATGTTGAGGGCATGTGCCATCCACCACGGTAGGAACTGGGATGATCACCTACCGTTGGCGGAATTCTCTACAATAACGGCTATCAAGCGAGTATCAAGATGGCACCCTATGAAGCTCTCTACGGTCGCATGTGCCGCACCCCATTAAACTGGTGCGAGTCCGGTGAAAGGGTCACATTTGGGGTTGATGTGGTGAACAACGCCGAAGAGCACGTTCGGACGATTCAAGCCAACTTGAAGGCCGCTCAATCCCGGCAGAAAAGCTACGCTGATAAGAGGCGTAGACCGCTGCACTTTGACGTCAGAGAGCACGTGTACCTCCGTGTATCTCCGATGAAGGTCGTGCACCGGTTTGGCGTGAAGGGGAAACTCGCTCCCCGTTTCATTGGACCCTATGCTATCACTGAGAAGTGTGGACCAGCGGCTTATAGGCTGGAGTTACCGGCATCTCTTGCTGGTGTCCATGACGTTTTCCATGTTTCACAACTGCAAAATGTCTGAAGCATACAGCTGCTGTTCCTACCGAAGACATTGGCGAGTTGCAACCGGATTTGACGTATGATGAATATCCGGTGGCAATAATTGATGAGAAAGCCCAGACCACACATGTCCAAACGTTGTGGTTCTACAAGGTCCTCTGGAGCAACCACACTGCCGAAGAAGCGACGTGGGAGAGCGAGGAATTCCTTTGCTCGAATTACCCGGAGTTCATGGCATCTCAACACCGGTGAGTTCCTCTTACATCGCTGTCTCTTCTTTTGAAATTTTGGGATGAGATTCTTTTAAGGGGGGAGGGATGTAAAATCCCAAGAAAAGGGACTTACAAGAACTTTTCATCACCTCACAACACCACAGTTTTTGTTGTGAATATTTTGTGAAGAATGGTGAAGAGCAAGTAACCTCCATCAAAAGGGTGATTAGTAGGGAAAGCCCTAACTTTCACAAAGTAGGATTTATACACATGAACATGAGAGGTTGAGCTCACCCCTAGAACTTGAAAAGTTTTGGGAAGGTTCAGGCCAAATTTCATGCAAATCCAACACTTTTTGAGGCACTTTTGGGGGCATTTGAAAAAGAGGCCAATTTGAATGTAAATTCAAATTACAGCAACTTTCATCACTCAAATTCAAAAGTTAGCTTCATATCCAAACTCAGCACATTTTTCTGAGTTAGTCCACCAATTTTCATCCCCATTGGAGTTCAGCTTGTCGGGAGCTAAATTTGCAATAATTCAAAACTGAATTTGAATTTCAGTTTAAACATGAAGCAAATTTAGCCAAACAAAGTTTCAATTTGAGAACTCAAATTCAAACCAAGACTTGGGGGCTAAGTCTCTCATTCAATGGAGAGTAGCTGGGATATTTACAGGAGAATTTAGAAAAAAGGGATTAGGGGGAGAGTTGGGCCCACAGGTCAGTGGCAGGGCTGTCAACAACCGGGCAGCACTCTGTTTCTCGCTGAAGCAAGCGCTCACCGCACGCCAGCGAGCTGATTACCGGACGCCACCTCCCGAGCGGCCAGTCCACGGCGTTGCATCGGCGAGGCGGTCGCCCAGGGATATTTCCCCCCTCCGTAACCGACTCACCCCGCTGCCTTGACCGTTCCCGAGTCCCTCGATGCAGAAACACCGCCGCACACCCAAGTACTCTCGGTTCTCCGGCGGCTGCTCGTCTCTGCAGCTAGCACGTGAGTCTGAGCTCACCCAGAGCGTCACCGATGCTTCCTCGACGTGATCGACACGATACCTCGGCGCCCCATCCACGGTAAACCGCTCCCGAGCTCTCTGTTTCCATTCCACACCGGGTAGAGGCGCTGCGACCAAAAACTCCTAGCCCGGCCGCTAGGGTTGATCCCATGTCGAGTTGAGCGGGCCAGGAGGTTCGCCTGGGAGTATACTCCCTGTCCGACAACCCCGGCCGCATGCCATGGGGTGTGCTGGCCGGAATTTCAGTTCTTGCTGAGAGCATGCGATATAGCCCGGTTCGGTTAAATCCGAAAATTCGAGATGACCAGTTGAGAAATCGTTCCCCAGCTGCGACAACAAGCTAGAAACGTCCGTGCGCAACCCTACGGTCAAGAACCACGAGAAACCAGCAAGAAACCACCGAGTTCCACGGGTTTTCCGTTCATCGCCGGGTTAGGCCTAGGTCGCATGGTGAAGTCCAGTTTTCCACGACTTTGAGCAAGATCAGAAGCTGGGTCGTTGCTCCGTAGGTTTTGGCGGTGCTGTAGGAGCCAACGGAGGGGACCATGAGGCATGACGGCACCATACCGCCGTCACCGAACCCCTCCCGTAGATTGTCGCCGTCTCGCAACTGATTCCGGTGATCACCGGCCGGAGATAAGGGCAGCAACGGGTTCCCCGAGGAATTTCAGGCGGGGGCGGCCAATTTGGTCAAGCTCTGTCATGGGAACAGCCTTCCGCCGAGTACTCCGGCGAGGTGGGCGGCGTGGAGCCGCGGGAACGCGAGGTTGAAGAAGCCCCGCGGGCCCCACGTGTCGGCCTCAGCTGAAAATGCCCCGGATCTGCTTTGGCAGCGAGATCCTGTGTGACTACGCGAAACTCTGCGGACCCCCGTGCGGGATGTCTGAGGTGCTGACACGTAATCCGGGGACCCCACCCGACAGTTTAAACTTTATTCGAATTTTCAGATTTAGTTCAAACTTCAAATGCATAGAACTTTTGCTAGTAAGCTCCAAATTCAGTGAACCAAATTTTGCTGAACTCAGAATTTTGAGTTCTTTCCAGCAATACGAATTTCATCTCATGAAGATTAATAGTTTTCCAGAATTAAATCCCTAAAGTTCAAACTGTTGGGAATTTTATCTGGAGAATTACTTTATGAAAAACTCTGAAATTTGGCTGAGGGGTTCATTGGAAAATCCTTGAGTCTCAGTAAAATTTTCAGACTCATCCAAGTTCATTTAGTCCCTCTAATGGTGTGATTAAATGAACTGCCCTGAGAAAATAGAAAAATGTAGAGAAACATTTTTCAGATTTTCTCAAATCTTGTTTAGGGCATAACTTCCTCTAGGATTCTTCAAATGACATGAAACCAATTCCATTAGAACCATCTCAAATTCTAGTTTCTAGAAAGTAATGGTTGGAGCCATGAAAACCCCTGGAATTACTTAGAAGCTCTAATATTGACCAAATAGGCTTTTATTTGTACAAAACTCAAATGAAACTTGGTCAAGACTCTGGATAGGACCATACCAAGCCACCATAAAAATTTCAGAGCCAAAGGGGGGGGGCCTAGCTAGAGTTCTAGTAATTACTTATTCATGTTTACACGTTGCATTTAAATTGACATATAGCATATGGTTAACATGTAGTCGCTGAAGGCGAGGAGACTCCGGAAGTGCTCGACTTCCTTCTTCCGGACGAAGACCTAACCACTGACCAGCAGCAACAAGGCAAGCCCCAGTTTGCATTATCCTTTTTATAAAGTTTTGCTTTGTTTACATATCGAGGGTGAAGTATGAATGTGCATTAGGTGTAGGATGGATGACACCCCACTTGCACAACCAGAATTTGCCTATAAGAGTGAGGGTAGTGTCTAAGACCTCGAGTAGACAGGCTCTGCTTAATGATTCATAGGACTTCGGTACAAGTCGAGTAGTTGGAATCTACTCGCGAGTTTAGGCTTGGGACACACGGGATTGGTTCGAGTGATGTGAGATCACTTTAGTAATGAAAAATGAGACTAGGCAGGGGCTAGGGCGCAGCAAGAGGAAGTCTTGTGTGCGCGGCCCTGTCCGTGTCGATTGTGGACCGATCCGTGTGTGGCCCTGCTGAACAAGTATTGAACGTACCGAAGGCATATCGGATATATGGGCCCCGATAAACCGATGTAACCTAAACCTCCCGGCGTCGAGGCATAATGCACCAATTTATTGGTGTAGGCTGAGGGCAGCAAGGTGGAAATTTGCTAACAGGCATAGAGAGATGCTCCGTGTAGGGAACCTCCTGCTCGTTTCTGTGCGACCGGTTCGACGTTTGGGCTATTGGGTGAAAGGTTGTCCCGTACGGCATCGAGTGAGCCTGCTGTGCAGCTCCACGGGTGGGCGTACGTGACGTGCTCTTTGGGTTTCCCTGCAGGTGTATATCGAGTCGATTCGCCGTCCCTCGCGGTGGCGAGTACCGCTTGTTCACTGCATCGTAACGTAGATAATTTATGAAATGTTATGATTTAATTCTGCTATATGATATAATTGTATTGTTACATGTTGTAAAAGCCCAAGAAAAGGGACTTGTAAAAACTTTTCTTCACCTCACAACACCACAGTTTTTATTGTGGACACCTTAGGAAATGTTGTGAAAAGCAAGTAACCTCTATCAAAGAAGTGGTTAGAGGGGAAACTTACACTTTCACAACATGGGAAAATTATACACATATGATCACACATGAGAGTGTGTTTCCAAACTGTTGCATTCAAACTCAGGATTTCAGCAGCTAAACCAAGGATCAAAGTGCATAATTGGATTCCTCAGGTCCAAATTAGTGGGGAGGCAAAGTTTCAGAAATTTTCAAAAAGATTTGCTACCCATTTTTCCAAAAAGGATCCAAATATGCCAAGAATTCAAATATACATTTGAATTTGAGGTAAATTTGCCAAACAATACCAATGTAGCTCAGTTGAAGATTTCCAACGATTGAATTCATCTTTTGTCAAGTTTTGGAGATCTTTTGAGAGGGGGTAGAGCACTGACCAGTGGGGCCCACCTGTCATTGGGTGAAATAGACTTAGCCCCCAAGTCTGCTCTCTGTTTCTCAGTCAACCGAGCGCAGCCAGCTGCCGCGCGCGCACCGCCGGCCGAACGGCCACCTCCTGGTTCCCGTCGCTCGCGCTGGCAGCCGGGGAACGGCGCGCCCTCTCCTCTACATGACCCCCTCGCCAAGCCACCGAAGACGTACGCGTGCTTCTTTGCAAAACAGCGAGCCCCCGCTCTGCTCGGTCACCGACGCCGCTCCCCCGATCCTCCCCTGCACGCCGACGTCCGCTCGGCCTTTGCCCGAGCTCCCAACGCAGAAAGAGAGCGCCGGTGTGTGCTCTAGCTAGCCATCTCACCACCCCACGGTGTTAGCACCGCACTCGACCACAAATCGACGATCGCCACTGAGAGCTCAGGCCACCGGCGGAAAGGCGCGAACTGCTCCCCGTGGACAGCACGCCACGGCCAGTTTCACCGCCGGACTTCTACACAGAAAAGGTGCACTTTAGCCTCCAGATCGTGTAGCTGCAACCCTTCTAACCATTGGTAGACGGTGCGCTGAGAATTCCTAAGGATCCCGAGAACTAGTGCAACCGGGTAAGGATCGGTCTAACCCGAAATTCGAGCTGCACCGTCCAATCCAGCTCGAGTGAGCTTACACATACCTTCCTCACTTCCTAGCGGCCCTCCTCGACCAAGAATCATGGGAAATGACCCAGAAATGGCCGGGTTTAGGTTGTTTTTCGGGCCGCCATAGAATAACAGCTCGGTTCACCGTGGAGCTCTAGGTTGCCGACCTTTTCATGGGGTTTGGCGGCCATTTCCATCACCCTCGAGCTCCCGTGGTGCTCTCCGACCCTTTGCCAATCATTTTGATGCGTTATAACGCATTCCCGACCACGCCGGAACCCTAACTGCCACTGTCACCGTCGGGAGCCCTGTTCCGGTGAGCTACGGCCGCCGGCGACGCCACCGACGAGTTCAGCGATGTGAGTTAGGGCGGGGCGGCAAGTTTGGGGCCGGGAGACGGCCGGGAGAGCAGTTCCGGCGAAGCTCGCCGGAGTGCGCCGCCGCGGGCCCCTGTTTGGCGCGAGGAAGGGGAAGACTGCCGGGTGGGACCCACCGGCAGACATTTAAACATTTTGAAATGTCCAGTTTGTAGTTCAAACTTTGGAGGACCACAACTTGGGTTAGGAGAATCCAAAAATCATGAAACAAATTTTGTTGGATTCCTCTAACAGAGTACAATCCAAATCTGAAACCCAATTTTTATAAAACCCAGTAATTAATTCTGGAAAATTCTTTAAAGCTTTTCAGCAAAAGAATTTTTGAGGGAGTTTGGTTCATCCAAAAATTCCCAAATTTTGCCAGAATGTTCTTTAGGACATTAGTAGACCCCTGTAAAAGTTTCAGACCATTTGGAGTTGATTTGGTCAGAGCAATTCAAATTGGAAGGTGCTGTGTTCATTTGAAGGCAGAAACATTTTCAGAGAATTTCCAAAACATGGAAATTCAATTCTGGGCAAACCTTGACTCCAAAAATGCTAGGAAAATTCATGCAAACTCTATGAGCTATAATAGAAATTGTAGTTCATTAAGTTGAGCATGAACAGGGGTATTACCTCAGAATTAATTCTTCCTTGCTGATTTGCCAAGAGAATTAGTCTGAGCAAACCACTCCATGAAAAGTGCTAATGTTTGGTCCAGAGAGTTTTCTTGTGACAAGGAACTCACACAAAAATTCTCAGCTCCATTGGAGCTCTAGATCACCCCTGTCCTGTTTACCCACTTAAGGGATTAAGATGGAAAAGGGGGAAAACCACTTAGCATTTAGCCATGTGATTAAGTCCAAACCAAACCACCAACACCAGTTCATATTTAAATTCTTAAACAAAGTTCCAGGTATTAGAGGCTGGTTATTAGAACTAATAGTAGAAGTCTTACTCTAAACTCACTTTTGCATATAAATTAACATGTAGTATTTCATTAACGTGTAGCCGTTGAAGAAGAGACTCCGGAAGTGCTGGACTTCCTCCTTCCGGACGAAGAACTAACTCCTGACCAGCAGCAACAAGGCAAGCCCCGGTTTGCATTAACCTTTTTATAAGTTTTCTTTTGTTTACATGAGTCGTGTGAAGTATGATTGTGCATTAGGTGTAGGATGAATGGAACCCCACTTGCATAACCAAAGGTTCCTAAAAGAGTGAGGGTAGTGTCTAAGACCTCGAGTAGACAGGCTATGCTTAATGAGTCATAGGACTTCGGTACAAGTCGAGTAGTTGGAATCTACTCGCGAGATAGGCTGGCGACACACGGGTTCGGTTGAGTGATGTGAGATCACTTAGTAATGAAAATGAGACTAGGCAGGGGCTAGGGCGCAGCAAGAGAGAGTCTTGTGTGCGCAGCCCTGCCCGTGTCGATTGAGGACCGATCCGTGTGCGGCCCTGCTGAACAAGTATTGAACGTACCGAAGGCATATCGGATATATGGGCCCCGATAAACCGATGTAGCCTAAACCTCCGGGCGTCGAGGCATAGCACACCGATTTATAGGTGTAGGTTGAGGGCAGCAAGGTGGAAATCTGCCAACGGGCATAGAGAGATGCTCCCTGTGGGGAACCTCCTGCTCGTTTCGGTGCGACCGGTTCGACGTTTGGGCTGTTGGGTGAAAGGTTGTCCCGTACGACATCGAGTGAGCGTGCTGTGCAGCTCCACGGGTGGGCGTACGTGACGTGCTCTTTGTGTTTTCCCTGCAGGTGTATATCGAGTCGATTCGCCGTCCCTCGCGGTGACGAGTGCTGCTTGTTCACTGCGTCGTAACGTAGACTAATGGATGAAATATGTTGATTCAATGATGCTGATTGATATAATTGTATTGCTACATGTGTGCCACCAAATACTGCTTACTAAATTTCAGATTTCATGAACTGTTAACTTGTTGCTAAAAGATGAACTAAGGATGAACTTGTAGGCGTGTCGTTTTGCTGAAATGTTACTATCCTATGTCCATTGTACACCTCATGTAGAGTTTCATGCTTAGGTGAGTCGGTTAAGCCTTGCTGAGCCTTCGTGCTCACGGTTGCTGCTTAAGTGTTTTTCAGGTGAGGAGCCACCCACGGACTCGGAGTACGAGTCCACCGGCGAGGGTTACCCTCCGTCGGGGACCACGGCTGAGTGGGAGCCGTACACGCCGCGCTGAGCTGAGACGTGTAGCTAGTGTGGGTTGCCCTAGGGCTGGGCAACCGACTTTTGCTAAATAGGCGGGCGTGAGTTGTATAGTGTAGTCTTCCGCTGTGTAATAGAACAATAATTGTAACTGAAGTTTGTACTTGTTTGTACAGTTTCAGCTGTTTTTCCCATGTAATATATTGTGTTCTTATGACGTGTGCTGTCGGGTGTCGCATCGCACGGCACCACCCTCTGCGATCCTGGATGAGCGGATTCCGGTCCGCCACAGCCTGGTATCAGAGCTGCAGTGGGGATAGCACAGTACTAAAGGACTGCATTATGGGAAAAACTTAGGTATACGGTGAGGATTCGGTAGTTGCCCAAGTAAGGACTATATTAGCATAGTTACTTAAAGTGGCAAAGACTAACTTATGTGTTATAATTCTGAATTTCAATTATGTAACGACGCACCTACGCTCTGGTAAGTATGGTAAGGAACGCCACCGAAAGCGGTTCAATTTCGGTTAGCTCTCCCTGACGAGGAACGTGGTTCAGGGATTGATCTCACATCCTGGTGTGAGATGTCAATATGAACCTCTTGAACTCTTCATGTTCCTGAGTTCATATGAAACGCTGATCCCTGGCGTGCATTAGGCAAGTAAGTGGAGACCCCATCGCGTGGTCAGTAACGCGAGAGTGTGTTCGTCTGGAAATAGCCCAGGAGGACATACGCAGCGCTTGCCATCGGCGTGCCCTGCAGGGCAGTAGGTGGTATCTGTTGGGTTGATAACATTCCCAACCGTGACGACCCGTTCATGACATACTCGGGTTCCCCGTCGTGTGGTGTTGAAACACGATCACGTGCCTTGAGACGTGACTTAGCTCAAGGACGGCCGTATGGAAATGATATGGGCGTTTGTATTTACTTTCAAATATGGAACTGCCTGAAATGAATAACCATTGAGTGCACCATTATTGTGTGGTCTTCTGCAGGTACTAACCACGTATGTATCCGTGTAGAGAACGTGTGCCAGAGACCGTTTAGTGCCACACTTGAGACGTATATGCCGGTATGATCCGGGTAAGATTTTCTTTTGTGAGGAACGTAGTACCGAGATATGGTAGGCATATGCATGAGAATAATGATAACAAAGAATTAAAATATATAGGTTCAACATTTAGGACCCTGGTTGGGTATAAGGATTGGGATAGTGGAGCAGTATAGCCAAAAGTATGAAAAGCAGAGTGCTCTGTTTTGGGCAGCACGTTTGCTGATCCTCAACAGGGCATAACTCACAGGTCTTTTAGCCCAGGGAGGTGTTCTATATAGTCCTTGAAAGGTATTCAAGTCGTCTACAACTTTGTTGTAGACTTCCAGAGCTGAAACTCACCTGAAGATGGCTTAAAGGCCAGAGAAATGTAAACTGTCCAGAACTAGGGCAGAATAAAACATCCTCTGAACTGATCTGTTTTTCGAATGTAACTCCCAGTAGAAAAATCTAAAATTGTCATATAATCCATCCTTAGAAAGAGTAGAAGATGTTTGACATCTTTGCAATTCAAAGTTTCTGAAGTTTCAGCACAGAATTTAGTGGAAATCAGGATTGGAAACAGCCACTTCCAAGGGAGGTGCTGTTAAAATTCTTCCAGAAATTCTGCTGACTTTGGATTAGCATAACTTTTTAACCAATGCTGATCTGGGGGCAAATGAGTACTCGTTGGAAAGATACTAAAGTTAACTTTAACTTTGGTATTCAACTTGAGTCATGAAAATGCCCATAACCGGATCAAAACTTGGAATAGGTAGAAACTGGTCATTCTGACGGAAGAATGACAGTTGAACTCATTGGAGAGGGTGTTGTACCCTAAGGGCGATAATAATGTCTCGTAGAGACCAAACCCAGTTATGGTGAGCTTCCAAAGAAGGGGTTCATCAAGTTGGATTAAACTAACTTGTGTTTGGTCTGGTAATGGTGTAGCTTGTGCAAAGTTATTACATTATCTGCTTACGAGATATTTCGCATGTTTTGTTTTCATAATGTTTTTCCGCCCAGTTCTATTGGACTGCATGCAAAATGTTGCGGG
Source organism: Neostapfia colusana (assembly GCA_030760725.1). NCBI lineage: Eukaryota > Viridiplantae > Streptophyta > Magnoliopsida > Poales > Poaceae > Neostapfia > Neostapfia colusana. The sequence goes on along the minus strand of JASWHV010000005.1, from coordinate 32,252,336 downwards.
ACTGATGGTTAATGTCGTATGGTTGCAGATGGTTCGTACTAGGACCACGCACGAGGTTGGTGGCTCTAGCCAAGGTGGAGGCGATGACTCCCAGCCACCGGCCTACGACAGCACCCCGCAGCAGCAGCCACCACCGCCGCCTCCGCTTACTCTAGCGGATGTTATAGCGGCATTGGTGGGAGGTCGTGAGGAGCATACCGACCTGCTCCGCACGATCGTGCAGAATACGTCCCAGGCGGGAGGACGTCAAGAGCGAGGGCCTCGTGAGCCCCGCGAAGTGTCGTACTCAGATTTCATGAGTACGCACCCTCCAGTGTTCACCGAAGCTGAAGAACCACTGGAGGCGGACAACTGGCTGCGGACTATCGAGTCCAAGTTCGGGCTGCTCCAGTGTACGGAGCGGCAGAAGACGCTGTTCGCAGCACAGCAGCTCCACGGTGCCGCTGGTGCGTGGTGGGCGAATTATGTCGCCTCACGTCCGGCTGGCCATGCCGTGGAATGGCAAGAGTTCCGGGAGGCGTTCCGCGCCTATCACATTCCTCCCGGAATAATGAAGAGAAAGTTCCAAGAATTTTTGGAACTGAAGCAGGGCGGGAGGAGTGCCCACGACTACTCCCGTGCCTTCAACCATCTGGCGCAGTATGCGTCAGACTACATCTCCACGGAGGAGAAGAAGAGGGAGCACTTCTATCGGGGGTTACATCCCGAAATGAAGACCCACCTCGTACAATGGAACCGCGGCACATTCAACGATCTAGTCAATGCCGCCATCATGCAAGAGGACGCTCAGCGGGAGTTATCAGCTGAGCAGAGGAAGCGTAGCGCTCCACCTAGCAGCGGTGGGAGTGGCGCTCCCCAGAAGTACCGTATGGTGTATCGGACACCATCCGGGCAGCAGTGGCAACCACCGGCGCGACCGCAACGGTTCGGGGGACGTCCCTTTCAGGCACCTCTGTTCCGTCCGCCGGTGCCACCACCAAGACAGCAGCAGCAGCAGACGGTACCCCGGGCGTTTCCACCGCCACAACGCGCCCCAGGTTTCCGCCCACCGAGTAGCGGGGGACCGCCCCGTTTCACCTGCTTCACGTGTGGCCAAGCGGGCCACTTTGCGAAGGACTGTCCCCAGGGGCAGCAGAGCAGCGGGCAAGCCCAGCTCCAGGGCGGTGCTCGAGGCCGACCTCCGGTGAAGAAGGTTGGTCAGCGGACTGGAGGCGTCCGCAACCTCGACAATGAGGACGCCCCAGAGGGAGACAACGTGTTGGCGGGTACGTTTACTCTCAACAATCAAGCCATCGTCATATTATTTGATTCTGGTGCAACCCACAGCTTTATAAGTGCATCCTATGTGGCTAAACATCAATTGCAAGTCTTCCCAACCGACTGCACTTATATGATCTGCTCACCGGGAGGGAAGATTTCAGCTAATATGATGATTCCAAAGGCACCTCTGTGCTTAGGTGGGAAACTATATCCCACCACCTTGATAATCCTTATGGGACAAAAGATTGATGCAATCTTAGGGATGTCATGGCTGCAATACCATGGCGCTGTCCTAGAGACTCGGACACGGACGGTTCACTTAAATTCTCCATTTCACCGTCCGCATTCCATGGTGTTAGACACACCAGTCCGGGAAGTTTTAGCAATTAATAATGCTGAAGTTCTCAAGTTAGAAGACATCCCCGTAGTCCGGGAGTATCCCGACGTGTTCCCGGATGATCTTCCAGGCATGCCACCTGAGCGGGATGTCGAGTTCAAGATTGAACTTGCACCCGGGACTACGCCCATATCACGGAGACCATACAAGATGGCTCCAAATGAGCTGGCGGAACTGAAAGAACAGCTCAATGATCTGTTGAGCAAGGGTTTCATTAGGCCGAGTTCCTCGCCTTGGGGATGCTCGGCGCTATTCGTGAAGAAAAAGGATGAGACCCTGAGGCTGTGTGTGGATTACCGGCCGCTCAACGCCGTCACCATCAAAAATAAGTACCCACTGCCCCGTATTGACATCTTGTTTGATCAACTGGTGGGGGCAAGTGTATTCTCAAAGATGGACCTTCGCTCTGGATATCACCAGATCAAGATCCGGGCGGAGGATATCCCGAAGACGGCGTTCTCGACGAGATACGGCTTATACGAATATCTCGTCATGTCCTTTGGTCTCACAAATGCTCCAGCCCATTTCATGTATCTCATGAACTCGGTGTTCATGCCGGAGCTGGACAAGTTCGTGGTAGTGTTCATCGACGATATCTTGGTTTACTCCAAGACAGAAGCCGAGCATGCCGAACACTTACGGATCGTTCTTCAACGATTGCGAGACCACAAGCTCTACGCCAAGTTCAGCAAATGCGAATTTTGGATCAGCCAAGTGCCATTCTTGGGACATATCATCTCAGCTGAAGGCATTGCGGTTGACCCAAGTAAAATAGAGCAAGTGTTGAAATGGAAAGCTCCCACTTCAGTTCATGAAGTCAGAAGCTTCCTCGGGTTAGCGGGATACTACCGGAGATTCATTCCAAGTTTCTCCAAGCTCGCTAAGCCGATGACAGAGTTGCTGAAAAAAGGGAAGAAATATGTTTGGAACACGGCGTGTGAAGGAGCATTCCGAACATTGGTGAAGCATCTCACAAGAGCCCCGGTCTTAGCTCAACCGGATACAACAAAGCCCTTCGACGTGTATTGTGACGCGTCCGGTATTGGGCTCGGCTGCGTGTTGATGCAGGAAGGACGTGTGGTCGCTTATGGCTCACGCCAACTTCGGAACCATGAGCAGCACTACCCGACCCACGATCTTAAACTTGCTGCCATGGTGTTGGCGCTGAAAATGTGGAGGCACTATCTCCTGGGGAACTTGGTGCATCTCTACACCGACCACAAGAGCTTGAAATACATTTTCACCCAGAAGGAGCTGAACATGAGGCAGAGGAGGTGGTTAGAACTGATCAAAGATTATGAGATTGAGATCCATTACCACCCCGGCAAGGCGAATGTGGTTGCCGACGCGCTGAGTCGGAAATCGCATGTCCATCACCTCACCATTACACCGGTGGAGGAGGAAGAGCCAAGTTTATACTTGGTTCCTTATGGATCGCTGTACAACCTTGCCCTCATCCCTACTATTAGGGAGGACATCATTGCAGCTCAGAAAACGGATAAAGGCATGGCACATCTCCGGAGACGGATAGACGATGGAGAAATTAAATGTTTCCGGAAAGATGATGAGGGGACGCTGTGGTTCAATGACCGCATAGTCGTACCCCGAGATATGGAGTTGAGGAAAAAGATCCTCGATGAAGCTCACTTGTCCAAATACTCCATTCATCCGGGCAGCAACAAAATGTACCAAGATTTGAAAAAGAAATTTTGGTGGACGCGGATGAAGTGGGAGGTAGCTAAGTACGTATCCGAGTGCGATACGTGTAGACGAGTGAAAGCTGATCATATGAAGAAATCAGGGCTACTGCAACCCCTGAAGATCCTGGCATGGAAATGGGAAGATGTGAGCATGGATTTCATTGTGGGATTACCCCTAACAGCCAACAAGCATGATTCCATATGGGTAATCGTTGATCGGTTAACCAAGACGGCTCACTTCATTCCGGTGAATACACGTTACAATGCCGGCAAATATGCGGAGCTATACATAGCGAAGATTCTATGCCTATACGGGGTACCCAAGACCAATGTCTCAGATCGAGGTGCATTATTTGTATCTCGCTTTTGGGAGCAGCTACACGCTGCATTGGGTACTAAGTTGATCAGGAGCTCCGCTTATCACCCTCAGACAGATGGCCAGACAGAAAGGGTGAATCAAGTCCTGGAAGACATGTTGAGAGCATGTGCCATCCACCACGGTAGGAATTGGGATGATCACCTACCATTGGTGGAATTCTCGTACAACAACGGTTATCAGGCGAGTATCAAGATGGCACCTTACGAAGCTCTCTACGGTCGTAAATGCCGCACCCCATTAAATTGGTGCGAGTCCGGTGAAAGGGTCACATTCGGAGTTGATGTGGTGAATGACGCCGAAGAGCGCGTTCGGACAATTCAAGCCAATTTGAAGGCCGCTCAATCCCGACAAAGGAGCTACGCTGATAAGAGGCGTAGGCCGTTGCACTTTGACGTTGGGGAACACGTGTACCTCCGCGTGTCTCCAATGAAGGGCGTGCACCGATTCGGTGTGAAGGGGAAGCTCGCTCCCCATTTCATTGGACCCTACGCTATCACCGAGAAGTGTGGACCAGCAGCGTATCGATTGGAGCTACCGGCATCTCTGGCTGGTGTCCATGATATTTTCCATGTTTCGCAACTGCGGAAATGCTTGAAGCATACAACTGCTGTTCCTACCGAAGACATCGGCGAGCTGAAGCCGGATTTAACATATGATGAATATCCGGTGGGAATTCTTGATGAGAAAGCCAAGACCACGCGTAGCAGAACGTTGTGGTTCTACAAAATACTCTGGAGTAACCACACCGCCGAGGAAGCGACGTGGGAGAGCGAGGAGTTCCTTCGCTCAAATTACCCGGAGTCCTTGGCTTCTCAACACGGGTAAGTCCCTATTACATCGCTATCTCTTCTTTTATAATCTCGGGACGAGATTCTTTTAAGGGGGGAGGGATGTAAAAGCCCAAGAAAAGGGACTTGTAAAAACTTTTCTTCACCTCACAACACCACAGTTTTTATTGTGGACACCTTAGGAAATGTTGTGAAAAGCAAGTAACCTCTATCAAAGAAGTGGTTAGAGGGGAAACTTACACTTTCACAACATGGGAAAATTATACACATATGATCACACATGAGAGTGTGTTTCCAAACTGTTGCATTCAAACTCAGGATTTCAGCAGCTAAACCAAGGATCAAAGTGCATAATTGGATTCCTCAGGTCCAAATTAGTGGGGAGGCAAAGTTTCAGAAATTTTCAAAAAGATTTGCTACCCATTTTTCCAAAAAGGATCCAAATATGCCAAGAATTCAAATATACATTTGAATTTGAGGTAAATTTGCCAAACAATACCAATGTAGCTCAGTTGAAGATTTCCAACGATTGAATTCATCTTTTGTCAAGTTTTGGAGATCTTTTGAGAGGGGGTAGAGCACTGACCAGTGGGGCCCACCTGTCATTAGGTGAAATAGACTTAGCCCCCAAGTCTGCTCTCTGTTTCTCAGTCAACCGAGCGCAGCCAGCTGCCGCGCGCGCACCGCCGGCCGAACGGCCACCTCCTGGTTCCCGTCGCTCGCGCTGGCAGCCGGGGAACGGCGCGCCCTCTCCTCTACATGACCCCCTCGCCAAGCCACCGAAGACGTACGCGTGCTTCTTTGCAAAACAGCGAGCCCCCGCTCTGCTCGGTCACCGACGCCGCTCCCCCGATCCTCCCCTGCACGCCGACGTCCGCTCGGCCTTTGCCCGAGCTCCCAACGCAGAAAGAGAGCGCCGGTGTGTGCTCTAGCTAGCCATCTCACCACCCCACGGTGTTAGCACCGCACTCGACCACAAATCGACGATCGCCACTGAGAGCTCAGGCCACCGGCGGAAAGGCGCGAACTGCTCCCCGTGGACAGCACGCCACAGCCAGTTTCACCGCCGGACTTCTACACAGAAAAGCTGCGCTTTAGCCTCCAGATCGTATAGCTGCAACCCTTCTAACCATTGGTAGACGGTGCGCTGAGAATTCCTAAGGATCCCGAGAACTAGTGCAACCGGGTAAGGATCGGTCTAACCCGAAATTCGAGCTGCACCGTCCAATCCAGCTCGAGTGAGCTTACACATACCTTCCTCACTTCCTAGCGGCCCTCCTCGACCAAGAATCATGGGAAATGACCCAGAAATGGCCGGGTTTAGGTTGTTTTTCGGGCCGCCATAGAATAACAGCTCGGTTCACCGTGGAGCTCTAGGTTGCCGACCTTTTCATGGGGTTTGGCGGCCATTTCCATCACCCTCGAGCTCCCGTGGTGCTCTCCGACCCTTTGCCAATCATTTTGATGCGTTATAACGCATTCCCGACCACGCCGGAACCCTAACCGCCACTGTCACCGTCGGGAGCCCTGTTCCGGTGAGCTACGGCCACCGGCGACGCCACCGACGAGTTCAGCGATGTGAGTTAGGGCGGGGCGGCAAGTTTGGGGCCGGGAGACGGCCGGGAGAGCAGTTCCGGCGAAGCTCGCCGGAGTGCGCCGCCGCGGGCCCCTGTTTGGCGCGAGGAAGGGGAAGACTGCCGGGTGGGACCCACCGGCAGACATTTAAACATTTTGAAATGTCCAGTTTGTAGTTCAAACTTTGGAGGACCAAACTGGGTTTAGGAGAATCCAAAAATCATGAAACAAATTTTGTTGGATTCCTCTAACAGAGTACAATCCAAATCTGAAACCCAATTTTTATAAAACCCTGTAATTAATTCTGGAAAATTCTTTAAAGCTTTTCAGCAAAAGAATTTTTGAGGGAGTTTGGTTCATCCAAAAATTCCCAAATTTTTCCAGAATGTTCTTTAGGACATTAGTAGACCCCTGTAAAAGTTTCAGACCATTTGGAGTTGATTTGGTCAGAGCAATTCAAATTGGAAGGTGCTGTGTTCATTTGAAGGCAGAAACATTTTCAGAGAATTTCCAAAACTTGGAAATTCAATTCTGGGCAAACCTTGACTTCAAAAATGCTAGGAAAATTCATGCAAACTCTATGAGCTATAATAGAAATTGTAGTTCATTAAGTTGAGCATGAACAGGGGTATTACCTCAGAATTAATTCTTCCTTGCTGATTTGCCAAGAGAATTAGTCTGAGCAAACCACTCCATGAAAAGTGCTAATGTTTGGTCCAGAGAGTTTTCTTGTGACAAGGAACTCACACAAAAATTCTCAGCTCCATTGGAGCTCTAGATCACCCCTGTCCTGTTTACCCACTTAAGGGATTAAGATGGAAAAGGGGGAAAACCACTTAGCATTTAGCCATGTGATTAAGTCCAAGCCAAACCACCAACACCAGTTCATATTTAAATTCTTAAACAAAGTTCCAGGTATTAGAGGCTGGTTATTAGAACTAATAGTAGAAGTCTTACTCTAAACTCACTTTTGCATATAAATTAACATGTAGTATTTCATTAACGTGTAGCCGTTGAAGAAGAGACTCCGGAAGTGCTGGACTTCCTCCTTCAGGACGAAGAACTAACTCCTGACCAGCAGCAACAAGGCAAGCCCCGGTTTGCATTAACCTTTTTATAAGTTTTCTTTTGTTTACATGAGTCGTGTGAAGTATGATTGTGCATTAGGTGTAGGATGAATGGAACCCCACTTGCATAACCAAAGGTTCCTAAAAGAGTGAGGGTAGTGTCTAAGACCTCGAGTAGACAGGCTATGCTTAATGAGTCATAGGACTTCGGTACAAGTCGAGTAGTTGGAATCTACTCGCGAGATAGGCTGGGGACACACGGGTTCGGTTGAGTGATGTGAGATCACTTAGTAATGAAAATGAGACTAGGCAGGGGCTAGGGCGCAGCAAGAGAGAGTCTTGTGTGCGCAGCCCTGCCCGTGTCGATTGAGGACCGATCCGTGTGCGGCCCTGCTGAACAAGTATTGAACGTACCGAAGGCATATCGGATATATGGGCCCCGATAAACCGATGTAGCCTAAACCTCCGGGCGTCGAGGCATAGCACACCGATTTATAGGTGTAGGTTGAGGGCAGCAAGGTGGAAATCTGCCAACGGGCATAGAGAGATGCTCCGTGTGGGGAACCTCCTGCTCGTTTCGGTGCGACCGGTTCGACGTTTGGGCTGTTGGGTGAAAGGTTGTCCCGTACGACATCGAGTGAGCGTGCTGTGAAGCTCCACGGGTGGGCGTACGTGACGTGCTCTTTGGGTTTTCCCTGCAGGTGTATATCGAGTCGATTCGCCATCCCTCGCGGTGACGAGTACTGCTTGTTCACTGCATCGTAACGTAGACTAATGGATGAAATATGTTGATTCAATGATGCTGATTGATATAATTGTATTGCTACATGTGTGCCACCAAATACTGCTTACTAAATTTCAGATTTCATGAACTGTTAACTTGTTGCTAAAAGATGAACTAAGGATGAACTTGTAGGCGTGTCGTTTTGCTGAAATGTTACTATCCTATGTCCATTGTACACCTCATGTAGAGTTTCATGCTTAGGTGAGTCGGTTAAGCCTTGCTGAGCCTTCGTGCTCACGGTTGCTGCTTAAGTGTTTTTCAGGTGAGGAGCCACCCACGGACTCGGAGTACGAGTCCACCGGCGAGGGTTACCCTCCGTCGGGGACCACGGCTGAGTGGGAGCCGTACACGCCGCGCTGAGCTGAGACGTGCAGCTAGTGTGGGTTGCCCTAGGGCTGGGCAACCGACTTTTGCTAAATAGGCGGGCGTGAGTTGTATAGTGTAGTCTTCCGCTGTGTAATAGAACAATAATTGTAACTGAAGTTTGTACTTGTTTGTACAGTTTCAGCTGTTTTTCCCATGTAATATATTTTGTTCTTATGACGTGTGCTGTCGGGTGTCGCATCGCGCGGCACCACCCTCTGCGATCCTGGATGAGCGGATTCCGGTCCGCCACACATGTGTGCCACAAAATACTGCTTACTAAATTTCAGATTCATGAACTGTTAAATTGTGGCTAAAAGATGAACTAAGGATAAACTATAGGCGTGTCCGTTTGCTGAAATGTTACCATCCCATGTTCATTGTACCCTACATGTAGAGTTTCATGCCTAGGTGAGTCGGTTAAGTCTTGTTGAGCCATCGTGCTCACGGTTGCTGCTTAAGTGTTTTTCAGGTGAGGAGCCACCCACGGACTCGGGTTACGAGTCCGCCAGCGAGGGATACCCTCTGTCGGGGACCACGAATGAGTGGGATCCGTACACGCCGAGCTGAGCTGAGGAGTGCAGCTAGTGTGGGTTGCCCTAGGGCTGGGCAACCGACTTTTGCTAGATAGGCGGGCGTGAGTTGTACAAAATAAAACTTCCGCTGTGTAATGTATACCTTAGTTTGTAACTGAGCAAGTGTACTACTTTGTACCTTTCAGTTGGTTTTTTCAATGCAATACAATGTGTCCTTATGATGTGTGCTGTCAGGTGTCGCATCGTGCGGCACCACCCTCTGTGATCCTGGATGAGCGGATTCCGGTCCGCTACAGGAGGGCTTAATCTTCAGCTGCAAGTATCCTGACCGAAGATCAATCTTGGAGAAAATTTGGGCACCTTTCATTTGGTCGAATAGGTCCTCTATACAGGGCAGCGGGTATTTATTCTTGATCGTCACCTCATTGAGAGACCTATAATCCACACACATCCTTTGGGTCCCATCCTTCTTGTCTACGAAGAGCATGGGGACTCCCCATGGTGACGAGCTTGGGCGTATAAAACCCTTTTCTAGCTGCTCCTGAATTTGCTTCTTGAGCTCCATTAGTTCATTAGCGGGCACCCTATACGGTCTCTTCGCTATAGGTGCAGTTCCGGGTACTAAATTAATAGCAAATTCAATGTCCCGGTCAGGTGGCATACCTGGAAGTTCTTCTGGGAACACATCTGAATATTCTTGAACCACCGGAATGCTTTCCAATATCGCTTCTTCAACGTGGTTCAGAGCTGCCTTCTCGGTTGCCATTTGGGCTGCCTCAAACTCAATACGAGTACCGTGCTCACTTGTCAACTGCACGATCCTCTCAGCACATTGAATCACTCCGTTGTGCTTTCTTAGCCAATCCATTCCATGTATTATGTCAATCCCTTAAGATTGGCGAGAAAGTCTACCCCCTTATTTTAAGGCTTACTCTCGGAATAAAATTTAGAATTGAAAGATGTGATTTCCCAACTATATGCATCAAGGTGTATGAACTAAGCAACTTTTTTTTTTAAATTTCAGCCTATATGAGGATGTGAACAAGTGCTGAAGCATCTCACATCTCTCTACTATGTGTGGATGTGGACATTCGCCGAAGCGTCCCACAACTGACACCAGCACACAAACACAAGCAATCATCACAAAAAATTCTGCACACCACTCTTATTTGACTTACTACGATCTAAGCGTTCCCATTACAGCTTTATTCAATGGAAACCTAAACTTAATCGTGAGAACCGGTGTTGTTCTCGCCATGTGACGGGGGTGGTCCATACATGGGCGCACACCATGGTGAATCGGCAGTCCATGTAGGTATAGATGACGCTGGTGCTCCATTTGCTCCCGCATTGGCACGAGTCTCCTCTTGTTTCTCCAGCAAGTATAGCTTCTTGCGGAGGTAACTGATCTCTTCTTGTGTGCTTGCGTAGCGGTTTCCTAACTCCACGAGCAACCTCTGGGACTTGTCAGCAGCTTGCGGATTGGAAAGAGCTGTTACATGGGGTCCAATGATCTCCCTTGTACCACTCTTCCGATACAGGTGAAGCTCAAAAGTTGTGTCCTCAAGCTGCTCATGGAAGGCGTAGCACAGTCTGGTGAGTGCATCCCATGCGGCATCATCAATAGCTTCTACCCTTGTAGCTCTCCATGTGGGTACAAAGTGCTGGGTGACAACCCTACCGTTACATAGGATGGTTACTTTAGCCTTCCACCCTTCATGTCCGAGACGAGGGACTTTCTTCAGGAGATACTCTAGGTATACGCTGCAGCAATCCAGAAATTCTTTGAGCTCCCCGGATATGTGTCCTCCTTCCGTTCTGTCGGACTGAAATTCTTGAACTGAATGTGTTGTCCATTCATCACCTTCATTCTCGGCCTCAGCAAGGGGTGGCTCCTCCTCGGGTTCATCTCCCCCTGTCATAGCTTCATGAGGCTCCACGGGGTGTAAGCCCGCGTGAAACTCCTCCTGAGGGGCGTACCAATGCCGTTCTTGTGGATCACCCTCCATATCGTCTTCGAATGGTTCCACCTCTTCCAGGTCCTCTTCCTCATGCATAGAGCTATTGACTTCCTCTTCATCATGAGGTTCCATCTTCACTTCCTCCCAATATGGTCCATCAGAAACCTCAATGGGGTTAAGTGCACTCCCACGTGGTGGTGGACGAGTACATATGCATGCCGTGCTCCTGATCACCGGCATCTATAAATAAGACATGAGAAACTTTAGAGAAGGAAGGAATAACTCCAAAACTTCAGAAGCTATGGAGCAAAAGTGTTGCTGTCCAAAAGAAGAGAAAAGAGGGGCTGAAAATAGCAGTTATCGGTGGCTAAATTGTCAAATAAAGTGCAGCAGCAAGCAATTTTCGAAAATAGAAGTTTAAAGGGGTGTTCCTATGTGTTTTACAGTGTCCATTCTACCTAGGCTTTTGTCCTAAGGTCAACGTGGCTCTGATATAAATCTGTGACACCCGGTTCCGAAAATAGAACCAAGTGAATGCATATGTGTGCCCAGGATGTTCATCACACATACACATGTATTCCACAAACTGAATTCAGAATATAACCATGTACAAATAGTGTTTAAGTAATTTATTACAATGATTCAATGTCTCACTCATAAATCTCTAACTTATTCTTGCAGCGGAAGTCTCTAAACGACAGCGCAAATAACTAAACAGCAGGCTCCAACTTCAACTCCACAGGCATGTTGACGGTAGTTCACACGCCTAGTACTCCACATGGTCCTCGAAGTACTCATCTCCTGTAGCTGATGTATTTGTGGTAATGCAAGGGTGAGTACATGTCGTACTCAGCAAGTGCGGGAAAAGTATGACATGTAGCTTACAACAAGGTATGGAGTAAAAAGGCTAATTGCAGCAAGCAAATTTTATTTCACAAACATGGTAAAAACAGCAACTAAGTCTAGATGAATTAAATCCCAATATAACCAAGTAATCAGCAACATTCTTTCATCATAATTCACCATTTATCAAGTCTCAACCAGCCGTTAATCTTTCTCAAGTTCATCTCATGCTCATAAATATTCATATCCATCTCATATTCATATAACCAAAACCAAACTCATTGTCATGACTCAAAACAGTCCCAAAACCAATCCCAATGACCATACCATAACCATACCGAATAACCATCCCAAGTTTTCCCTCTCATATGAGTGCAGTAGCTAGACATGTTTTATTTCATCTTCCCGTATCCAGTAAGTTAAGCGAAGCAAAAAGGAAAAACGACCATACCCGACTCATCAACTTTCCCGGCGACAAGGATGGTTAACAAAACTAGTAAACTCCTATAAAAAGAGTGTCCCATCAAGTTGACTCAAGCATACAAGTTTTCACAAACAAAACAGTTTCAAAACATGGGATCAATATGGTCAAGGGGCACTTGTCTTGCTCCCGTGGTTCTTGTTGCTCAAGCGTCTCGAGGTCTTGGTGCTGTAGTTTCTCGTAGATGGCCTCTTGAGCTTGTCCTTCTGCTCACAACCACGCACATACGAAATTTACAGCAATCAATCATCATGCAAAACTTTACTCAAGATGCAATGGAGTAGATGGATGCAAATCCTACGCTGCTGTTTTATTAAACCAGTTTGTACGTGTTATTGCATGTTTCAATGGGTTTTCATGGGGTTTTATGATAGACAAGGGTGTAGGGATCAAGCGTGGACATGGTGATGATCTTCACACAAGATCTAGATCAATTCCACCATCAAAAATTGATCAAAACACGATCTGTCCACACGCAAAAGTTTCTGCTCGAAGGTGTGAGACCTATGTGTGCTGAATACATTGGCAATTAGGATAAAAGTTAGCATTAACATTCAAAGTTTTGAATATTGCCAAAACATTCTTCTGTGGCAAGGTCCGACAAGTTCTTTGTTAGGTCCGCCAAGTGTTGGCAAGGTCCGACGCAAGGTCCGGAGAGCTCCTGCAAGGTCCGGAGAGCTGTGAGGTCCGGAGCTTGTTTTTAGGGAGCTCCCGTGAAGTTCAACTCGTAGAACTGCAGCGTCTTGTTTTTGCTTTTAACTCGCAATGTTTCAAACTTGCTTTATGGGAAGGTTTGCTTAGTATTAATTTGCTAAGTTTTTGGTGTGTTTTGGTGGTTATGGCTGTTATCATTTGATATGGTTTGCAACATGTTTATGTGACGTGCTCATGTAAGGTGTTGTGGTTTTCGAACTAACGTGAGTCAAGTCGAGGACTTGTGCTCGGAAGAATTGGTTGTTTATTCATGTGCAGGTGTTGCTTGAGTTCAAGACATGGCTGGTGATGGGATCCTTGGACTAGTCTCAGGGAGGAGATGAGGTTCCAACAACCAAGTTCGGGAGGAGCTGTGGTTGAGTTGATCGGGAGGTCGCGCAGCATGTTTGGATCAAGGGCAGTGCATATGAAGGTTGCGTGTACGTCATTGGAAGGTGTTTGCACGTGTGCAAGGAGTGCATGGACGTGGCAACATTGTTCCAAGGCGTGATGAAGAGAAGTGGACGTAAAGAATTGGTCGGAAAGGTCCAACCGGCTGGATTGCGTACTCAGGCTGAGGCTGAGTCGGATATGGCTCAAATATGGAAGATTTGAGTTGGTTATGATAGGATTTCGTGCTAGGCACGAAGTTGAGTTGTTTTAAGAATGTTTAGGACGTTCCTAAGGTGTTTGGAAGTCTCACGATTGCTTCTATCTGCGAATAGAAGAGTCCTGAGCAGTTATGGTAAGTTAGTATACGAGTCCAATTAGGAGTAGGAGTCCTAGATTGGATTGTTTAGCCTGAGGGCTGGCTATAAAAGCAAGGGAGGCCAGAGCTCTCGTGGGTAGAGAACTTTGGGCTGTTCCTCTTGTGTTTCTATTGAATAAAGTTCATAGTTTCGAGGAGTTTTTGTGCCTTGTTCGTCCGACTTGTTTTTCGTCAAGTCTTTCTCGCCGAGTTTCTGGACAGACCGATGTTGCTTTGGTGTTTCGTTCATAACTCGAGTTTTACAGATCCGATTGACGTGATTCTTTTTGGGTTGTCTTCACAACTCAATTATCTATCATCTGTGAATTTTTCACGAGCTTCGGATCTGTAGTTTTTGAGATACACGAGTTTCTTTGCAGCGTTGCAGATCTGTTTTATATCGGGTAGAACAGATTGATCTTCGTTTAATGTTTTGATCGTATCTCAAGTTTTACTTCGTGTTTTCAAGTTATTCTTGTTGCATTAGATCCGTGACTTGATTCTCTACCTCTCTACTTGATTTGTCACGGTTGAACATGTTTGAAAACACTTGCACACACGGTTTCTTTAACCGATTGATTTTTTGCTGAGGGGTTTTTGTTGTTTCCGCTGCGAAAAGTTTTAATCTACCATTCACCCCCCTCTGGTATCTTTTCACGTTCTCTTCGATCCTACAATTGGTATCAGAGCCAAGGTGCTCTAATCTTTGTGATTTGCACGTGTTTTGACTAACCATCATGGAGAAGTACTCCGCAAAACCTTGTGTGTTCAATGGCATCGATTTTCAGGTTTGGAAGGCGCAGATGGAGGCCTACATACAGGCGCAAGGCTTTGCCATATGGGAAAAGGTCTACCGTAACTTGGATGTACCACCCAATGATCAAGTTACGGCTGCGAACATGAGAGATGTTGACAACAACAACAAGGCTCGCAACTTGATCATCCAAGGATTGACTCAAAGCGACTTCGACCGTGTTGCACACCTCCGATCTGCATATGATGTTTGGAAAGCTCTTTGTGACTACCATGAAGGATCCAATACGATCAAGGAGGTAAGGCAAGATATGTTCAAGAAAGAATACATGCGTTTTGAGATGCAACCCGGTGAGTCAATTGACGACCTTTTTGCTCGCTTTAATAAAATTCTCAGCAACTTGCGTAGTGTCAATGTTAACTTTTTAGATGCTGAAAATGCTAGACAATTGTTAGGAGCATTAGATATGTCAATTTGGGAGATGAAAGTTACATCTATTCGTGAATCTACTGTCATGAGTTCTCTTACTTTAGACGTGCTTTATTCTAAATTGAAAACTCATGAAATTGACATCATCTCACGTAAAAACCCCAACAAGTCTGTTGCATTTGTTTCGCAACGTGACATGTCTAGTTCTAGTCAATCATCATCTACTGGTGTACTCTCTTTGCTGTCCTCTCTAACCCTTGAACAGATTGAAGAGTTTCCAGAGGAGGAGCTTGCACTCATCTCTACTCGGTTCTCAAAAGCATTGCAAAATGTGAGAACTAGAAGGAGAGGAAGCTCCGGACCTCAACGATGTTTTGAATGTGGTAAGACAGGACATTTTAGTACGGAGTGCCCTAACCTTTCAGGTCTGACTTCACGTGAAGAAAATCAAACAAGGCCGAAGAAATCGTTTGCAAAGAATAAGAAGAAGAAAGATTTATCAATGCGCAACATAGTGCATAGTATGATCTCTGCACTTCAAGATTTTGGCTCAAGTGATGTGGACACCGGTAGTGATGAAGATGAAGAAGCTATGGCAAATATGTGCTGCATGGCGAGCAAGTCAAGTTCAAGCTCCGAGGAGGCAGAACACAACAGCGATGATGAAGAGGTATGTCCCACTTGTGAAGAAATGTGTGATGCTATTTCTCGTGCCACTGTTATATTAAAGAAAAAGGATAAAAAATTTAGGAACAATGC
Organism: Neostapfia colusana; assembly: GCA_030760725.1. NCBI lineage: Eukaryota > Viridiplantae > Streptophyta > Magnoliopsida > Poales > Poaceae > Neostapfia > Neostapfia colusana. The sequence continues at coordinate 32,236,819 of JASWHV010000005.1, read as the reverse complement.
TGTTAAAATTGAATCACTAGAATCTGAAATTAATCATTTAAAAACTTTGATTCCTAGTGATGATTCTTGTTCCTCATGTGATTTGATTTATGAACAATTATCCTCTTTAAGAAGTGCACACGCATCTACACTTGATAGAATTGAACTTGAAATTGAAAAGAACAAAGAGCTTGCTGCACTTAATGATAAAAATTTGAAAGATGCTTGTTGTTCTTCATGTGATGATCTGAATAAGAAACTAAATGATGCTATGAATGAGATTTCTATTTTGAACAATGCTTTACGTGTGCATGAAGTTAAATATTGTTCAAATTGCAAACTAAAAGGAAAAACTTCATGTGAAAACTGCTTTGATCTGTCCAATAAACTTGATGACATGCATAGGACACTAGATCGGTTTTCTAATGCAAATAAGAACCTAAACTTGCTGCTGAATTCTTCCAAGTCTTGTAATGATAAAACTTGTTTAGGTTTTAATTCTCATGCTCATGCTAAGGCACACCCACCTAAAGTTGTAAAGTCATTAGGAAGCTGTTTGATTCAAACAGCTCCTAGACAAAAAGAGGTGATTTTCAAATCTGCAGGAGTACTGTCCCATTCGGGTTCTAATAAACGTGTTGCTTGCTCATCTAGACATGATAATAAGGTTATTTTTCATTGTACCTACTGTGGTAGAGATGGTCATGTCATGGATTTTTGTTATAGACTAGCTAAACACGATAAGAAACAAAGAATACTTGCTAGATCACATAACAACCAAGCAAAATCTGCTAGACCGTATGTTCGGAGCTTGCAACCTGCTGTAATGAGTCAAAAACTTGCTCCCGGACCTACTGTTTTTTGTGCTACATATAACACATCTTCTAAGTCAGTAGTTGGGAACAAAAATTTTCGATGTTTGGCTCATAAACCTGCTGTACCTTCTCAGCTTTCGCGTGTTATTCCTGCTGGACGTCGTGTGACTCAGTACTTGATTCCTAAAAGTCTTTTAACTAACCCCAGTATTGAGTCATCGACGTATTGTGCTGCTGTGTAGGTTTCACGTTTGAGGAAGGAGAACATTTGGATTGTGGATTCAGGTTGCTCACACCACATGACCGGTAACAAAGAATGGTTCTCCTCTCTCTCTTTTGTGTCACGTGTAGAAAATGTTACTTTCCGATAACTCTTCTACTCCCATAATTGCTAAAGGTTCGGTTAGAGTAAACAATCTCTACACTTTGAAAGATGTGGCACTTGTTAAAAATTTGAAATGCAACTTGCTTTCGGTTTCACAATTGCTAGATGAAAATCTAGAGGTTAGCTTTGCTAAAAATTGCTGCAAGGTTGTAGATTCAAAAGGTGAGCTTTTGTTTAACATGTCTAGGTTTGGAAGAGTTTTTAAAGCTGATTTTGATTTGTCAACTCCTAAGCATCGGTGTCTAGTTGCTAATGATACAAAGGATCTATATTTTTGGCATCGTAGACTTGGTCACATAGGCTTTGATCATCTCACTCGTGTTAGTGCTCTCGATCGCATACGTGGGCTGCCGAAGCTTAAAAAGGACAATGATATTGTGTGCTCTTCTTGTAGACATGCTAAGTTTGTTGCAGGTTCACATGCTCCTCTCACAATGACCATGACAGCTGAACCGGGATAACTTTTACATCTTGACACAGTAGGTCCGGCACGTGTTCAATCCTTTGGAGGTAAATGGTATGTGCTTGTGATTGTTGATGATTATTCCAGATATTCTAGGGTTTATTTTATGGCATCTAAGAATGAAGCTTTTAGTCATTTTAGAACTTTATTTCTTAGATTATCTATTGATCACCCAGGATCATTAAAAGCAATTAGAAGTGATTACGGAACTGAATTTAAAAACCAATCCTTTGATCACTTTTGTGCTGAAAATGGAATAGATCATCAATACTCTTCACCCTATGTACCACAACAAAATGGTGTCGTAGAAAGAAAGAACAGGACCTTAGTTGAGATGGCTAGGACTATGCTTGATGAATATCAAACTCCTAGGAAATTTTGGGCTGATGCAATTGCAACCGCTTGTTATGTCTCAAATCGTGTTTTCTTGCGTGCTAAGCTTGGAAAAACCCCATATGAGCTCCGGTTTGGACATAGGCCTAGTGTTACACACTTTAGGGTTTTTGGTTGCAAATGCTTTGTTAAGAAACATGGTAATCTTGATAAATTTGAAGCTAGATCTGTTGATGGCATGTTTCTTGGTTATCCATCTCATACTAGAGGCTACCGTGTGCTTTTACTTGACACTAACAAAATTGTGGAGACTTGCGAGGTTTCTTTTGATGAAGCTAGCCCAAGTACTAGCTCTGATATTGCAGGTCCGGATCCATATCCACAGGGGGAGAGTATTTTTATTGAAGAAGATGAAGAAGTGGTGCTGCTGCCTGAAAACTCGGAAGTAAATAACGATCAAGCTGCTGATTTTGCACCACAACCAGCACCAACAGTCACTACTGCTGGTTCGGACCTTCCTCAATCAACAAGCTCTCCTAATCAAAGGTCCGAACATGAAGAAGAAGGTGCTTGTGAAGTGTCTACTTCCCTCCGAGTACTCAAAAGTCATCCTCCACAACAAATCATTGGAAGCTTGCATGAACGAGTCACTCGGTCCAGGTTTTGCGATCCAAACTCTCATGCTCATTCTGCTTTTGTTGCTTCTTTTGAACCCAAGGATATATCACACGCACTCACTAATGAATCTTGGATTAATGCCATGCAAGAAAAGTTAGAAAATTTTGAAAGAAATAATGTTTGGAAACTTGTACCTCCAACTCAAGGTCACACATTAATTGGAACTAAATGGATATTTAAAAATAAGCAAAGTGAGGATGGGGTTGCGGTTAGGAATAAAGCTAGGTTGGTTGCTCAAGGTTTCACTCAAATTGAAGGTCTAGATTTTGATGAAATATTTGCTCCTGTTGCTAGATTAGAAGCTATAAGAATTTTATTAGCATTTGCTGCATCTAAAGGTTTCAAGTTATATCAAATGGATGTTAAAAGTGCTTTTCTTAATGGCTACATAGAGGAGGAGGTTTATGTTAAGCAGCCACCGGATTTTGAAAATCCAAATTTTCCTAATCATGTTTACAAACTGTCCAAAGCCTTGTACGGTCTAAAACAAGCCCCTAGAGCATGGTATGATAGGTTAAAAACATTTTTACTTGAAAAGGGGTTTACCATGGGCAAGGTTGATAAAACTCTTTTTGTACTTAAGCATGGCAATGACTCATTATTCGTTCAAGTGTATGTGGATGATATTATCTTTGGTTGTGCTTCTCATGATCTCGTGTCCAAGTTTTCAGCTATGATGAGTTCGGAATTTGAGATGAGTATGATGGGAGAACTCACATACTTTTTGGGGCTGCAAATCAAGCAAACAAAAGAAGGAACTTTTGTGCATCAAACTAAGTATACAAAGGACCTTCTTAAGCACTTCAACATGGACAAATGCAAGCCTCTTCGGACACCAATGGGAACAGCAACAACACTTGAACTTGACGAAGATGGTGACCCGGTCGATAAAAAAGAATACAGAAGTATGATTGGATCACTTTTGTATCTCACGGCGTCAAGACCGGACATACAATTCAGCGTATGTCTTTGTGCACATTTTCAAGCTTCTCTACGTGCTTCACATCGCCAAGCCATCAAAAGGATTCTCAGGTACCTGTATGGAACTCAAGAATTTGGCATTTTTCTTCCTTCTTCCTCAACCGTTTCTTTGAAAGCTTTTTCGGATGCTGATTTTGGGGGTTGTAGGATTGATAGGAAAAGTACTTCGGGTGCTTGTCATTTTCTTGGTAATTCACTTGTTGCTTGGTCCTCTAGAAAACAAAGTTCAGTTGCACAATCCACAGCTGAATCTGAATATGTAGCTGCGGCTAGCGCTTGCTCACAAATTCTTTGGATTGTTCAAACACTTAAGGACTATGGGGTTGATTCAGATAGTGTTCCACTGTTTTGTGATAACACTAGTGCAATTTGTATTGCTAAAAACCCCGTGAAACACTCTAGAACTAAGCACATTGACATTAGATATCACTTTCTTCGTGATAATGTTGAAAAAGGAAACATTGTGCTTCATCATGTCGATACCAAACAACAATTGGCTGATATTTTTACAAAACCTTTGGATTTCACTCGTTTTTGTTTCATTCGTAGTGAAATAGGGGTTATGCATCCTCATGATTGAGGGGGAGTTTTTGAAACTTTGAAAGTCTATGTGTGAATCTGAAACTAAAATAATATGAGCATAGTATTTCATACATATATGACTTTGTGATTCCTTTTACAGGCTGAAAGTTCTTACTACATTACTCATGTTATACATTTTGTAATTTTTGCCATGACTAGTAATTGGAATAATTACTTACACTAAATCTGGTCATGATCGAACTTTCTTGCTGTTTTGAACTTGTTGCGTGCTCACAAGTGCTTTTAATCATAAAAAAATTAATCAAGTGATCAGCTCACATGTTGAGTTTTCAAATAAAAAAATTGAGAAAAGATCAATAGAATATGCATGCATCGCACTTCTTCTTTTGAGATTGCTTATCATTGCACTAAGATATGAACTTGGAAGGAATTATGTATGACTAAAACCATGTCCTTAAGCTTCTGATTGTCAAATGACATAGGCTTGGCTTGGTTGGTTAGAATAAGGCTGATGCGGCATATAATCTCTTGCAAATATCATATGATCAACTTTGTGCCTTAAATGATTATGAATAATAAAAATGCAGCAACAAGTGTCATGTTTTCAGGTTTTGAAATAGTTGAGTAAGGTAATCATGACTTGCTTAAACTGAAAAATACATTTGATCTCTAGCATGGCTTACACTACTTTATGTATCTCATTGATGTGATAGTGTAAGTAACCTGATAGTATGACTTGGATGAGCTTTGTTTTGTATGTATATGTTATAATATGCTCATAACAATTAAAAATTTCTCCTTTGAACCTTGCTGAATACATTGTCAAAGGGGGAGAAATATGTATAAGGAGAGATTTTTTTACACTTTGCATATGTTATACACTTTCTTTCTTCTCTGATTTTAAAAAATGGGGAGAAATTAATAAAGGGGGAGAAATGAGTTTTCAAAGCTTTTCAAAACTTTTCATAAGCCAATGTTCGGATTTTAATTGGTGTTGCCAATGCATTCATCAAGGGGGAGATTGTGAGACCTATGTGCGCTGAATACATTGGCAATTAGGATTAAAGTTAGCATTAACATTCAAAGTTTCGAATATTGCCAAAACATTCTTCTGTGACAAGGTCCGACAAGTTCTTTGTTAGGTCCGCCAAGTGTTGGCATGGTCCGACGCAAGGTCCGGAGAGCTCCTGCAAGGTCCGGAGAGCTTCTGTGAGGTCCGGAGCTTGTTTTTAGGGAGCTCCCGTGAAGTTCAACTCGTAGAACTGCAGCGTCTTGTTTTTGCTTTTAACTCGCAATGTTTCAAACTTGCTTTATGGGAAGGTTTGCTTAGTATTAATTTGCTAAGTTTTTGGTGTGTTTTGGTGGTTATGGCTGTTATCATTTGATATGGTTTGCAACATGCTTATGTGACGTGCTCATGTAAGGTGTTGTGGTTTTCGAACTAACGTGAGTCAAGTCGAGGACTTGTGCTCGGAAGAATTGGTTGTTTATTCATGTGCAGGTGTTGCTTGAGTTCAAGACATGGCTGGTGACGGGATCCTTAGACTAGTCTCACGGAGGAGATGAGGTTCCAACAACCAAGTTCGGGAGGAGCTGTGGTTGAGTTGATCGGGAGGTCGCGCAGCATGTTTGGATCAAGGGCAGTGCATATGAAGGTTGCGTGTACGTCGTTGGAAGGTGTTTGCACGTGTGCAAGGAGTGCATGGACGTGGCAACATTGTTCCAAGGCGTTATGAAGAGAAGTGGACGTAAAGAATTGGTCGGAAAGGTCCAACCGGCTGGATTGCGTACTCAGGCTGAGGCTGAGTCGGATATGGCTCAAATATTGAAGATTTGAGTTGGTTATGATAGGATTTCGTGCTAGGCACGAAGTTGATTTGTTTTAGGAATGTTTAGGACGTTCCTTAGGTGTTTGAAAGTCTCACGATTGCTTCTATCTGCGAATAGGAGAGTCCTGAGCAGTTATGATAAGTTAGGATACGAGTCCAATTAGGAGTAGGAGTCCTAGATTGGATTGTTTAGCCTGAGGGCTGGCTATAAAAGCAATGGAGGCCGGAGCTCTCGTGGGTAGAGAAATTTGGGCTGTTATTCTTGTGTTTCTATTGAATAAAGTTCATAGTTTCGAGGAGCTTTTGTGCCTTGTTCGTCCGACTTGTTTTTCGTCAAGTCTTTCTCGCCGAGTTTCTGGACAGACCGACGTTGCTTCGGTGTTTTGTTCATAACTCGAGTTTTACAGATCCGATTGACGTGATTCTTTTTGGGTTGTATACAGAACTCAATTATCTATCATCTGTGAAATTTTCACGAGCTTCGGATCTGTAGTTTTTGAGATACACGAGTTTCTTTGCAGCATTGCAGATCTGTTTTATATCGGGTAGAACAGATTGATCTTCGTTTAATGTTTTGATCGTATCTCAAGTTTTACTTCGTGTTTTCAAGTGATTCTTGTCGCATTAGATCCGTGACTTGATTCTATACCTCTCTACTTGATTTGTCACGGTTGAACACTTCTGAAAAAACTTGCACACACGGTTTCTTTAACCGATTGATTTTTTGCTGAGGGGTTTTTGTTGTTTCCGCTGCGAAAAGTTTAATCTACCATTCACCCCCCTCTGGTAGCTTTTCACGTGCTCTTCGATCCTACAGAAGGGGGCAAAGAAAACAGATGCGTAGAAACGGCGGCGAAGTCGTAAGATGGGTAATGAAGACCTACCTCACTTCGTCCTTGTGGCAGGGCCTTTCTCCTAGCAACGGCAGCAGCGGGGAATTTTTCTATGGAAGATTAGGGCAGGACAGATCGGTGGGCTTCTTTTCCAGCATCGGCGAGGCGTTACGGGGCTCGTCGGTGGGTCTCGACGGCGGGGCTTGATGGCAGGGCTCGATGATGGGGCTCGATGGCGGGGTTCATCGGCGGGGCTCACCGGCGGGGCTCACCGGCGACCAAACTCTGGTGAGGGGGGTGCCAACTCGGCGAGTTGGGGGGACAGGGGCTCCAAGTCACCGGCTTGGGAGGGGGAGGAGAGGGAGAGGCTGCGGCCAAAGGGGGGCTGGGTTTTATTTATAAGGGGGGGAAGGGAGGAGTCCTACTCCAATTGGAACTCAAATAAGAGTCCTAATCAACTTTGGATCTTAACAAACTTATCCTCTTGTTGGGTGCGGCAGCCTTGGGGATTTAATCCCCCAAATGTGGGGAAAATTCCCCTTTTGGGAATTGGGGAATTTGGAAATTTTGGGGGAAATTTGGGGAATTTGGGAATGGCTCATTTCAGCTATATTTTTCCCATTCCTCCCCATTTTTATGTTACTTGTTCCATTTCTACATTTCCCTCTCCATTTCTATGTCCCATTCTCCATTTCTACATTCCCCTCTCCATTTCTATGCCCCATTCTCCATTTATATACTTCCCTTCTCCATTTTTATGCCCCATTCTCCATTTCTATATTCCCTTCTCCATTTCTGTGGTATTTCCTCCATTTCTATTGTTCCTTCCTTCATTTCTATGATTCTTTCTCCATTTATATAGTTCTTTTTCCATTTCTACTTCTTTTATAATGCTTTTCTACATGAAAAATATATGCAATGCATGGAAATAAATTTGAGGGTATTACAGACTTAATGAACTCCGATGGATCTGAAATTTATGAAGTGACTCAGTGATATTAAAATGAACATCCTGGCAATTTCAGAATTTTCCATAAAGTAAATATCCAGTTCAAATTCCCAACTGTTTAAATTTTGGGGAATTAATTCTGGAGAAATAAAGATTTTCAAAGGCTGAAACTTGATTTGTTGGAAAGTATTCAGAGAGCTGAATCCAAGAAAATTTGGTTCACTAAATTTGGATAATTCTAGCCAAAGTTATGGGCTTCTAAAGTTTTGGAGGGAAAACTAAAAAATTAACTCGAATTGTTTAAACATCTGAAACCCGGGGCCCACAGAATAGTATTGTCTTCAACCTCCCACCGGCGCCCAAGCGCGTGACGGACAGAGGCTGTGGTGCATGCTGTTCTCGGCCTACAACAGATGATTTTTCAAATGGATTCCTCCTACACCTTCCTCAGACCAAGGTACACAAGCCGTACAACCCCATGCACCTCGTCATCGCCGGCAACCTCATCAGCGATGGTGGCGGTGGAATTTGGTTAGGGTACGATGGTAAGAACTCATCTCGGAAGCGAACACGAGCAACTAAAGGATCGTACAGCACCGCTGTGACACGAGGAAGCTAACCCTGCCCTCCTTCTGGCCGGAGATCGCCGGGAAGATGGACTTCACCGGTGATCCAAAAGCGTTTTCACGGGCGGCGGCGAAAACACGCTGCTGAGCTCGCCGGTTGGATCATCCTTGCTAAGATTTGACCTAGGTGATCGTTAGGTGCTACTCTAGCTCTAGCTAGACCAGAAACTCTGGTGATCAAGTGATCGAGACAAATTTCTGGTTTTGGTTCTCGGGGTTCTACACGGTGGTCGACGGGAAAAGTGAAATTCCGGCTCACCGGCATTGAACTAGCTTAACCGGTTCTAGGAGTAGGCACTAGAATCAGTTGCTAACCTCTGTGAGTGGTTGTCCGAGCTTGAACGGGCGTGGTTTGGCCGGATGATACAAACTCCCGCCGTCGACTTCACTCGGGGTCGAGGAAGAAGATGGCGGTGGCACGGCTCAGAGCAAGCTGATCACGAGCTGGAACCGGTGCGAGGACGTCGAAGGGTGGTCGGTGATCTTGTTTGCGGCCTCAGCTCGGTGTGCAAGCATCTGGTTCGGCCGGTCGACGGTGAGGGAGGGAGCTCGGGTGAGTGGCAAAGTTTTGCGCGGTTTCTGTGCGAGAGGGCGTCGAAGCATAGGAGAAATGGTCTTGTGGTGCCCGGGGCTCGAAGATAAAGCCGCTGGGGACGTCGGCGGTCGGTCAGGAGCTGGAAGCAGCTGCTGGCGAGGGCTCCAGCGCCGTGGTGCTCTCGGGCACGCACGCAAGAAACCGAGCAGCACTCGGTGGAGTCGGTTTGATCCTCTGTGTGGCTGACAGTGGGCCCTAGCTCTCCAAAATTTTGTCCCAAAAATTGAATTCCTACTGCTCTAAATATTGTGACCACACTGTCCTTGGTAATTTGATCAAACTGCATTTTGGCCATTTAAATTTCAACAATTCAATGTATGAAATGGTTTGGATGAATTTGCAGCAATTGTGCACTTTGAAATTCAAATTTAGTTTGAATTTGCTACGAATAGCTCATGTCAAGATCAATCCCAAATGGGATGAAAATTGGTGGATGAGCTCATAAAAATGTGATGAGTGTGAATATGAATCCCTCTTTTGAATTAAGGTGATGAAAGTAGTTTGAATTTGAATTTAAGTTTAAAGTAGCTCCTTTAATGATTGTATCCAAAAGTACCTCAAAGAGGTTTGGATTTACATGAAATTTGGCATGAGCATTCCTAGGAAAGCTTAGGAGGTATTTGTGAGCTTAGGCTCTAAAGAGTTCATGTGGGAAATACCACTTTTGGATTTGTGAGTTCATCTTCTAATCACTCTATTGATGGTGGTTACTTGCTCTTCAAATGTGTTCATGTGATTACCACAAATGAGCTGAGGTGTATGGGGTGATGAACACTTTTAGCAAGTGAAAAACTTGAGCCCTCACATTCCTCCCCCTTAAAAGAATCTCGTCCCTTGATTATAAGGTGGAAATGAGAGAGAGGATGGTAGAAAATTACCGGATGTGCGACGTTAAGAATTTCGGATAATTAGTGCGAAGAAACTCCTCGCTTTTCCATGTCGCTTCATCCGCGGAGTGATTGCTCCATAAATCATTATAGAACGAAAATGTTTGATTGCATGTGGTTCGGGCCTTGTCATCGATGATCTGAACCAGTTCCTCCCAATACGTGAGATCCGGTCTCGTTTCCTCGATATACCATAGCTGAACGGTAGTTGAAAACTTGAGGCACTTCCTCATCTGAGAGATGTGGAAGATGTCATGCATACCGGAGAGTGTTGATGGTAATTCCAGCCGGTATGCAACGGATCCACATCTTTCCAGAATCTTGAATGGACCAATAAATCGGGGTGCCAACTTTCCTTTGACCCCGAATCTGTTTACCCCCTTCATCGGAGACACACATAGGTACACGTGATCCCCAACCTCAAATTATAGAGGGCGTCTTCTGCGGTCTGCATATTGGCTGCCCGGGAATCCAAAATCGGATTGAATCCCCTCTGTCGTTGGCTACCCGGTCTTTTTATGTCTCAAGGCCGTGCAGTTACACTGTGTCTCGGGGTCCGACATGATGAGGACATCACAACAGTGGATACTCACATTGATATACAAGGACCAATCACAAGAGGACGAGCACGGTTACTAAATCAGCTGGTGAACTCGTTCCTAACTTCCTACCCATGTGATTGTGAGAATGGTTTGCTATTGAATGATTTAATTGTTATTAGGAACCATGGACATGATCAACAAGTAAAGGGAGGAGGATTTGGGGACGTGGAGAATTATATGGGACGTCCACAAGTTGAAGGAAACAGTCACCAACTCGGACTCGAGTTCAACTCGGAGTCCAGGAGCAGTACATCTTAAAACGAATGCCTAGGATGCATACGCACTCCATTTTTGACGTTCTACATATGCATGGAAAGATGAGAAGATAAACTTTCCAATGGTTCTGGTCCCACATTAAAATTCGCTGTGAGTCGTTGGGAGTTGTCGAAACAATTTGAATTCGGAGTTCTGTCCGGTGTTGCACCACCGTATTGGGCTTTTGGGCCTTGTATCCCGTATGAGTCCATTAGGGACGCGTCTAAATGTCTTATGGTCGAACCCTAGCCTTTAAATACTGCAACCGCCGGCCATATTTGGTGGGTTTTGCTTAGATAAACAGCCGCCGTTCTACGGTTTGTGTGAAACCCCAACTTCGTGATTTTCAGATCACATCTTCTACGTTCTTGCTCGTGTTCTCGGTTGCACCTGCAGGGATTAGCCTTCTTGGCAAGGTCAAGTGTGTGCTGCATGGTTGATAATCAACGGAGCAGTGGTGTAGTGATTGCAGGAGTGTTCGAACTGATCGAGTGCCGCGGATCATCAACGTCGAGTTCTCCACCTCAATCGACCTACCTTTCGGAAGATCGGGCCTAAACCACTCATCATTTGTATCAGATTTCAGGTTGCCCGTGAGGTACTTTGATTTCCCACTAGATTAGTTTTTGTTTTTCATACGTAGAGTCCACAGAAAAAGCCACAAAAAAAACATATCGTGTTACCGATTCCTAGACTATAGTGCCTGCAAGTTTTCGTTTTTCAGTTTGCATTGTTGAATTTGCATTCGTGTGGTCGAGTCTTGTTGCTGGTTTATCTTTGTGTTTTTGGGTCGTAGTTATCATTTTTCTTCCTTGTTTTTCTTGCTGCTCACCTATTCCACAATCCCTAAACAACAAACCGAGCCACCAAGATCATCGGTTTGCCCTAGCTAGCCGCCTTGCGTGAACTCCCGCATCGCCAGCCCTAGAACAGGTGACAAACCATTGTGCCAGTCCTCCTTGATTCATCACACAACATCCCATCAGCCTTCGTTGCTAAATTCCGATTGTTTTTCACATCCTATTGCGAGATCTTTTTCAAAACCGAGTTTGAATCAACATAAAAAACAGTAACTCGGGTAGCCTACCTTAAAACGGCCATAACTTTTGCATACGAACTCGACATCGGGCGATTTTTTTTCAAATTGATCTACTCGAAATTTTGCAACCGATTCTCCATGCTTCGCCGTGTTCGGCGAAATTTGTTTGGCCAAATTCCCCTCAGAAGATAGACTATCCGGCCTCCGAAGTTTCAGCACAAATTTTAAAGAATCTTCCTGATTTTCTATAGGCCACATCTTACATCGAATTGAGCTGCAAAGTCGTGTGCTTCCTATTTTTGTGCTCTCAAGTAAACCAAAAATATCAGAAAATATTAAAAAAAGAAAAAAATAGTGAAGAGAGCACAGATATTAAAGCATTGACAGCACACACTTGAAACAGTTGGCCTATACACTTGTGCTGTACTTATTGTTTATATCTTCCTGATCTTCTATTTGCCTCTCTACCGCCTTGTGTTGTGCTAGGCCTAGAACACTTGTTAACCAGCAACAGTTCCTACATTGAATACTTATTCAACTTTGTTTTGCTGTTATCGATTTTCTTTGCTTATTAGCCACTATATTGTGCCATCCAAGCTCCACTTTTCCTCTTGAGCAGAACAGGTACCTTTGCAATCACTCCACGCTTCATTGGTTCTCACCATCCATCGTTTACCACCTGCTGTGTCGGTAAGAACACTTGTAAGAACGTGGTAAGACGCTTGAGAGAGAGAGATTGTTTCCTTCCTTCCACTTTTCACATTGCCACTATCCTTCGTAGTTGATAGGGATAATATCTTTTTGTTATCTTTTGTTTACTACTAACAATGGCAGAAGATAAAAGGGATGATGAATGTGTTCAACATGCTGAGTTGCGTGACATGATGAGGGAAATGACAGATATGTTCACCAAACCCCAAGCATCAACAGAGGCGTCATTGATGACCTTGAATCGCCAACTTGCTGATCTTGTTGTTCGGATGGATACTCTTGAGGCGCGGCTGCCTCTCGCTGAAGATCGTGAAGACAATGCTTATAATATGGAAGATCATAACAATCAACCACGACTTCCACGTTATCTACGAGGTATGGGAGGTAATAATCGTTATAACTACAATGATTGTCATAACAATTCTAATCGCCCTCTTGATGATCCTTTTGCTAAAGTCAAATTTACTATACCCTCTTTTTCTGGTGCTTATGATGCTGAGGCATATCTTGATTGGGAGATGACAGTAGAGCAGGAATTTAATGCCCACCTTGTTCCTGAACAACATAGAGTTTGTCAAGCCACTAGTGAGTTTAAGGATTTTGCTATCATATGGTGGAATGAACTTGTTAAAACTAGAACTGATCCTCCAACATGGGATAGATTAAAGGAAGCTATGCGTATTTGTTTTGTTCCTCCTTCTTTTCAGCGGGACCTTCGCAAAATTGCAGCGCTTAGACCAAGGTAACATGTCCGTAGAGGAGTATTATCAAGAGTTACAAAAGGGTATGTTGCGCTGTGGAGTAGTAGACGACATGGATGATAAAATAGCTCGTTTTTATGGGGGGTTGAGGCGTGAAATTCAGGACATTGTTGATTATAAGGAATATGATACTGTTAACAGATTATTTCATCTGGCTATGTTGGCAGAAAAAGAATTGCAGGGCGCCAACAGCAGCAGCAACAACGCATGAGGAGCACATTTACACTGCGTTCGACATCTACACCATCCAAAACAGCACCATCTTCGAGTTTTCCTACTGCCACTACACCATCCAATGGTGGCCAACGAACTTCATCTACTGCTCCATTTCCTCGCGCGCCGGAGGGCAGCAAGACGACACCATTCAAGCCTACGTCTTCCACTCCTTCCACAAGTCGAACTTCCAACATTAAGTGTCACCGCTGCCAGGGAGTTGGTCATGTGATGAAAGATTTCCCTAGCAAACGAGCATACATAGCACGAGATGATGGCGGGTATGATAGTACTTCGGATGTTGAAGATGAATATTCTGTTGCTACTAACGTTGCAGGACCAAAAGATGACCACTATAGCACAGATGAAGAGGTACTTGGTACTGCAGCAACGGAAAATTATAGAAGCATAATTGTGCAGCATGCTTTGAGCTCCAAAGTTGAGGCAGATGACAAGCTACAATGGCACAATCGTTTTCACATGTTTCTCATCGTCAAGGACTGCCGCGTGCACACTATAATTGATGGAGGCAGCTGCAACAACTTGGTGAACACGGATGTGGTCAAGAAACTTGGGTTGAGAACAAGAGCACACCCTCATCCATACCACATTCAGTGGTTCAACAACAGCGGTAAGGTTAGGGTAACACAAACAACGAGGGTACATTTTTCGATTGGTTCTTACCATGATTTTGCTGATTTCGATGTCGTACCTATGAATGCTTGTTCTCTTTTGTTGGGACGTCCTTGGGAATTTGTCGACCACACAATTCGACATTTGAGGGTGAGTGATGCCTAGGATGCGAGTTCACAGAGTTCGAACCCTTGCTAACGTTGCCTACACGAGCCCTTTATAGTCCAAGACTCGAGTGGCTTACAAGGGAGGGGTCCGGGACCCGACAGGTGGTCCCGGGGAGATTGCCTGCCGGCTATCGTATCTGCAGTTATGTCGGTAGTTGTCTCTAGCGAAGGCTTCCGAGTCTTCGTTCTGCCGCCCTGCCCATGCCGCAAGCTAGTCGTAGTTGTTGATGACGGCGGGGGCGGCAGGGGATGTCTTGTCGCTGTGTTTATTGGCTAGCAGGATCTGACATGGCACGCCAGTCTGCGATGCGACTGGGCGCAACGGCACCTGACAGAGGCGTGCTCCGCGTCTTCGCGTCTTGGGAAGGTGCGGGCCTTGAATACCTTGTACGGGCAAGTATGGTGCGTCTTTACGCCTGCTGCCTACTGCGCGGGGGCAGGCAGCGCCGTCCTGCTGGCCACGTGGCGGGCCCGGAGCTCTCCTCTAAGGAGAGGGAGGTCCGGCCCCGCGGGACACGTGGAGCCTTCGGACCTCTCCCCGCGGAGGGGGGAGGTCCGGCTTCTGTCGGCCATGTGGCGGGCCCGGAGCTCTCCTCTGAGGAGAGGGAGGTCCGGCCCCGCGGGACACGTGGCGCCTTTGAAGCTCTCCCCACGGAGGGGGGAGGTCCGGCTGCTGCCGGCCACGTGGTGGGCCCGGAGCTCTCCTCTAAGGAGAGGGAGGTCCGGCCCCACTGGACACGTGGCGCCTTCAGAGCTCTCCCTACGGAGAAGGGTGAGATCCTTAGGCATTTCCCCTGTGCGCGGGGGTACCCCATATCGTGGGTACCGACAGTGGCCCCCAGGCCCATCTCGGCGGAGATAGCGAGCCCGAGGTGGGGCCTCCGTCTCTTCTGTTCCGTGCACTTTCTCTAAGTCCCGCATTGACCGCTGCCGGAGCACGTACAGTCGCGGGATCGTGGGAGTGTGCGCCCACTTGATGGTTGCTTTTACTGCGGCGGTTCCCAAGGCTGCCACTTCTGCATGTTGCGGCGCTTTCTTCGGGAACCGCCGAAGCGCCTTGCCGGCTCGTCTTCTTGGGAGACTGACTCCTTGACCCACTACTTTAGCTGGACGGCATGGGTCCACCTGTCATCGGCGCTCAGTCTTGGAGCCGAAGTGGTTGCCCATGGGGTGTATTCAAAGAGTTTCGAGTCGCTTTGAATCGCACCCGGGAAGTTTTAAAAAGGGGATCTTACCCACATCACGGCTTCCCTTCGCACTTCCCAGCGCTTTATCTTAGATTCTTGCGCCCTTGTCTTCCCTGTCGTTGAGCTCTCCTCTGTCATGGCTTCCAACCCACCCCCAGAGAAGAAGCGCGCTCGATCTCCTCCGGTGGCGGCATCCGTGCCAAGTCGGGGAAACAGGGTGCCTGCACCTCCAGAGGCTTGCAGAGCGCTTCCACAAAGGGAGGCAGCTAAGAGCTGATGCTCCGCCCCTCCCTCAGAGGGAGGGCAAGCAGAAGGTCGACGCCTCAGTCAGCGTCGGCCACCAGGTGGGGTTTCAGGAGCCACAACGCATCATAAAGACGGTGCACAACGGTGAGGACTCCAGCTCCGGTGATGACAAGCCGGGGCAGTAGCCAACTACGGCCGCCCCGGAAAGTCCGTGGAGACTGCACTGCTGCGATATCGACCTTGGAGAAGTTCCAAGTAGTTGCAGCAGCCCAAGCACCAGCCCCGACAGTGCAGAACCGGGCCAGCTCCACCCGAGTGCACGTCTCTGTGCCTCGGCCGTACCTCCTGGGGGCCGCTCAGGGTCTATCAACCTCTTGAAGGCCTTAGCCAGAAGGGGAAAGACGCCTTGGGTCTCCCAAGAAGAGTCCGGGTCCTCCTACCCCTTGAAGGTCTTAGCCAGAAGGGGAGGGTACCCCGGGGCTCCCAGGAGAAGCCGCGCAGGACCCGCTCCAGCGTGAAGATGACAACCTCGTCGGTGAGGCCCGGCTGCAGATGACACCCCACAACGCACGGCCTCGGCTGGTGCTCTAGCACTACCGCCAAAGGACCAAGCGCGTCAGGGACCTGCAAGAAGGCGGCCTGGTGTCGCGGCACACACTTTCCCGCGAAGGACCTATAAACTCTCCCCCAGCCGGGAAGGTCCCTTCTGAGTCACGAAAGTTACCGTCCCAGGTACACATGCCTTTCAACCAAGGATGGGATCCATTCCCAAACCCTTGGCATGGAACAACACTGTAAGTCCTACCTACTGAGCGTTAGTAGAACAGGGCCATACCCTTCTATAATAAATCCCATAGAGTCTAGGAACAGCGCTCGGGGCAGCTAAGTCTCAGGGGACGGTCCAGGACTACTTCCAGCTTGGCCTGGTTCCGACCCTAAGCGCGTAGAGTCTTGCTTCCCTTCTTAATGAGGCGGGTCGTTGCCTCCATGTACAGCCTGATTTCTCCCTATGGGCATTTACTCAGAAACCTGTTCTACTTCGCTCTCTCTCTCTCTCTCATGTGCTCATTTAAATTACGTATTAGTTTTTATGACCGCACTTTCTATGTATGCTCACCGTACATTTAGCTCCGCTTTTTCTGCGCTCATCCATAGTCAGCATTTGATATCCTACCGAAGGCCGTTGCACTTGAGGCACCTGCCGATGGCTAGGGGGGCCTCTCGGGCCTCCCCCAGTCAGGTGTTGCGGTGCCAGTTGGTCACCTCTAGGAAAGGCCGGCGCCGTGCATGGGGGGTCCAGGGTGCGTATCCCGCTTAGCCGGCTCTGTACCCAAAGCGTGCGCACCCTGCCCTCAGGAGGTCCAGGGGAGTACAGCCGCTTTCCCTGGTTCCGTACCCAAAGCCTGTGCACTCTGCTTCCCCGGCGTACGGTCCGGTACTAGGGGCCGGACGATCGTACCCTGACCTTGGAGGGAGCCGGAGCCCCGGTACCTCGCGCACAGAATTTCCCAAGTCCCGTATACCGGACTAGGACCATAAGCCGAATAAGACTAAGAGAAGGGAAAGGGAGGACCCCCCGAGGAGGATCACGTTTCCTCTACCTATGTGCAGGACCTCCAGGTTATAGCTACAGGAGCTACATGAGGTGGAGGGCAAGGAGCCATTGACTACTCCAGCACCGGACCGGAAGGTCCGTGTTTCGCCCCTTCAATAGGGACGGGGCCCGAAGGCCCCACGTGTCCAGCGGGACCGGAGCTCCCGCCTCCTCAGGAGGGGCTCCGGACCCACCACGTGGCCGGCAGAAGCCGGACCTCCCCCTCTGGGGGGGGGAGCTCCGAAGGCCCCATCGTGTCCGGCGGGGCCGGAGCTCCTGTCTCCTCAGGAGGGGCTCCGGACCCGCCATGTGGCCGGCGGAAGCCGGACCTCCCCCTCCGGGGGGGGGGGGCTCCGAAGGCTCCACGTGTCCCGCGGGGCCGGACCTCCCTCTCCTTAGAGGGGGGCTCCGGGCCGGCCACGTGGCCGGCAGATCCGGACCCACCCCCCATCCTCAGGGGGTGAGCTCCGGAGACCTCCGGGGCCCTTAATACAGTAAGGACCCAGGGAAGGTGTCTGTGCAGAGCTTCGAGATTGGTGAAGGCCTCTGAGTACCTTGCGGAGATAAGGGCTCGGCCAGGCAAAACCAAGAAGAAGACAAAAGCATCACAGGCACAAATATTTAAGAGAGTCTATTTATTCATGGCTCCATGTGTTGGACTACAGACTCGATAAAAAGAAAGAAACAAGCCCTAGGGTCCCCCTGGCTCGCGCCGGAACCTGGAGGCTACAAGGGCGGCCACATCCCCGACTTCAGCCCTGGTTGTCTCCTCCCGCTCCACGGCAGGGCCCTCTCTCGCTGGCTCCAGTGAGAAAGAAGGGTCCCGGCTCTTGAAGCATGTCAACACATGCGTAGCAACCTCCAAGGCCAGGCCCCGTCCCTCTGCCTCAAGCTTGCTGGCGACCACCGAGTCCAGCCTGCTTAGCTTGGCGCCGAGTGACTCCAGTGCGGGGATCACTTCAGCCACCTTCAGCGCAGGAGCCGCCGCCTTCACCGGGCTGAAGCCAAGAGGGACCAAGGCGGACCCCTCCTGGTCGACAAAGCTTGAGACCGCACGGGCCTCGGAGGACCGCGAGGCCAAGAGCTCCTCTACCTCGCAGCGGGCTGCTCACAGGGCGTTGCGGCTTCCCTCGGAGGATTCCTTCTCCTTGGCCGCCAGGGAGCTTTCCCGAAGGTGGAGAGACTGGGCAAGCCGCTCCAGCTCTGAAGCCCGGAAGTCAACAGCCAGCTCCCGATCCAGGATCGCATGACGTTCCCGGGAGACCTGCTCCTCCCTCATGGCAAGGTCTGCCTTCCAGGCCTCTAGCTCCCTGGCCCGAGCTCGTAGGTCGTCCTCGCCTGCCGCCAGCCGCGCAGCGACCCTCTTTGCCTCGGCTGCCGTGGAGCGCTCCTGGTCCTCAACGGCGCGCTTACGGCGCTCCAACCTCTTCCGTACCTCCTCCACGGCAGAGAGGCTCTCCTCGGCCTGGGCATGCGCCTCAAGGGCCTCCCTGTGGAGCCGCCGCGTCTCATAGTCCAGACAGTCGACAGCCCGCTTCTGCCGGTTGAGGAGCGCTTCCATGATGTCAAGCGATTCTCGCCTGGAGTCGAGCTCGCCCTTGACCTTCGCGGTCCGCTCCCGCAAAAGGTTCCCCCAGATGAGGAGGCGATCCCTCTCGACTGTCTGCTCCTCCCGCTCACGACCAAGCGCGGCCAGGACCTGCCGGACGCTCGCTTGGGTGAGCACGAAGGCATCCGCCAGGGGCAGTGGGACAGCAGGGGCCGGAGCGGCACCCCCGATCTCTTCCATCACATCGTCCTCAAGAAAAGACGACGCGACGGGGGCCGGGATGAGACGCCGGCCAGGAGAAGCCGGCACAGGGACCTCGACAGTAGGACTCGCCGAAACCTCACTAACAGCTGGCCCCTCAACCGGTGGAGAGGGACGAGTGGAAGGAATTGGCGCTGGCATAGAATCGGGGCAGACCGGAACAGGAGGAACTCGCGCTGGCTTGGGGGCCGCGGCAGCTGTCTCGGTTTCCGAGCGCAACGACGCAGACTCCCCATCAGTCGGGGACGGCCGAGAAGCACGAGCACTCCAGCGGGCCCTGAACCTCGAGTTCCGAGCCGGGGTAGGACCCCCAGAACCCGCCGTCGCCACAGACGGCCGCTCCGCAGTCGCCTGGACTGACGGAGCAGGGGATGCTCCAGAAGCTCCCCTTGACGCATCAACAGGTTCCCTGAAGACTCCACTGCTTGAGGACGGAGGGCGCGACGTCCGGGTACCTTCGGCCTGTTGTCGGTTAAGAGGAGTCCCGTCGGGATGATGATCCAGAGACCTCTTGGGGTCGCCACCGGACGGAGCGCCATCTCCAGAAGCAGGAGGTGCAGGCACGCTGTTTCCCCGACTTGGCACGGATGCCGCCATCGGAGGAGATCAAGCGCGCTTCTTCTCTGGGGGCGGGTTGGAAGCCATGACAGGGGAGAGCTCGACGACAGGGAAGACAAGGGCGCAAGAATCCAAGGAAAAGCGCTGGGAAGTGCGAAGGGAAGCCGTGATGTGGTTAAGATCCCTTTTTTAAAACTTCCTGGGCGCGATTCGAAGCGACTCGAAACTCTTCGAATGCACCCCACGGGCAACCACTTCGGCTCCAAGACTGAGCGCTGATGACAGGTGGACCCAAGCCGTCCAGCTGAAGCGGTGGGTCAAGGAGTCAGTCTCCCAAGAAGACGAGCCGGCAAGGCGCTTCGGTGGTTCCCGAAGAAAGCGCCGCAACATGCAGAAGTGGCAGCCTTAGGAACCGCCGCAGTAAAAGCAACCATCAAGTGGGCGCATGCTCCCACGATCCCGCGACTGTACGTGCTCCGGCAGCGGTCAATGCGGGACTTAGAGAAAGTGCGCGGAATAGAAGAGACGGAGGTCCCACCTCGGGCTCGCTATCTCCCCCGAGATGGGCCCGGGGACCACTGTCGGTACCCACGTTATGGGGTACCCCCGCGCACAGGGGAAAATGCCTAAGGATCTCGCCAATCTCCGTAGGGAGAGCTCCGAAGGTGCCATGTGTCCAGTGGGGCCGGACCTCCCTCTCCTCAGAGGAGAGCTCCGGGCCCACCACGTGGCCGGCAGCAGCCAGACCTCCCCCCTCCGCGGGGAGAGCTCCGAAGGCGCCACGTGTCCCGCGGGGCCGGACCTCCCTCTCCTCGAAGGAGAGCTCCGAGCCCGCCACGTGGCCGACAGAAGCCGGACCTCCCCCCTCCGAGGGGAGAGGTCCGAAGGCTCCACGTGTCCCGCGGGGCTGGACCTCCCTCTCCTCAGAGGAGAGCTCCGGGCCCACCACGTAGCCAGCAGGACGGCGCTGCCTGCCCCCGCGCGGTAGATAGCAGGCGTAAAGACGCACCATACCTTGCCCGTACAAGGTATTCAAGGCCTGCACCTTCCCAAGACGCGTAGACGCGGAGCACGCCTCTGTCAGGTGCCGTTGCGCCTAGTCGCATCGCAGACTGGCGTGCCGTGTCAGATCCTGCTAGCCAATAAACACAGCGACAAGACATCCCCTGCCGCCCCCGCCGTCATCAACCACTACGACTAGCTTGCGGCATGGGCAGGGCGGCAGAACGAAGATTCGGAAGCCTTCACTAGAGACAACTACCGACATAACTGCAGATACGATAGTCGGCAGGCAATCTCCCCGGGACCACCTGTCGGGTCCTGGGCCTCTCACTTGTAAGCCACTCGAGTCTTGGACTATAAAGGGCTCGGGTAGGCAACGTTAGCAAGGGTTCGAACTCTGTGAACTCGCATCCTAGGCATCACTCACCCTCAAATGTCGAAGTGTGTGGTTGACTAATAAATATACTCTGATGCGTAAATGAAAGAAAATCACTTTGCTTCCTATGACTCCTGCTGAAATTGTACATTTTGAGAAAAGTAAAACACGTGATGATAAGGCAACAAAATCACTAGACTCTGAAAAACAGCAAGTAATTAAGTTAAAATCACCTTCGTTGCTCACAACTAAATCTGACCTTGCTGATTTATTTAATACCAAGGGGATGTATTATGCTTTAGTATGCAAAGAAGCCATGTTCTCGATTCATGAAGTGTCCATTGCGTTGCTCCCTTCTGTTGCTAACCTTTTGCAGGATTTTGCGGATATGTTTCCCCCCCGAGATACCCCCTTGACTACCACCTATGAGGGGCATTGAACATAAGATCGACTTGATTCCAGGGGCAAGTTTGCCAAATCATGCGGTGTACAGGGCGAATCCGGAAGAGACAAGAGAAATTCAGCGACAAGTTCAATATCTTTTGAACCGTGGGTATATTGGTGAAAGCCTTAGTCCTTATTTTGTTCCTGTTCTTTTGGTTCCTAAGGAAGATGGTAGTTGGCGCATGTGTGTTGATTGTAGAGCGATTAATAACATCACCATTTGATATCGTTATCCTATTCCTCGATTAGATGACATTGTTGATGAATTGAGTGGTTCTATTATTTTCACAAAAATTAACTTGCGTAGTGGTTACCTCCAAATTAGAATGGCACTAGGAGATGAATGGAAAACTGCATTTAAAACCAAGTTTGGACTTTATGAGTGGTTAGTAATGCCTTTTGGTTTAACTAATGCATCTAGCACTTTTATGCAATTAATGAACGAGGTTTTACGTGCTTTTATTGGAAAATTTGTGGTGGTTTACTTCGATGATATCCTCATTTACAGCAAGTCATATGATGAAGATCTTAATCATTTACGTGCTATTTTCAGTGTCTTGAGAGATGCACGTTTGTTTGGTAACCTTGAAAAGTGTGTCTTTTGCACCAATCGAGTTTCGTTTCTTGGATATGTCGTTTCATCGCAGGGAATTGAGATGGATGAGGCAAAAATTGTGGCTACCACTAGCTGGCCAACTCCATCGACCGTCACGCAAGTTCGTAGTTTTCTTGGTCTTGCATGTTTTTATCGACGATTTGTGCGGGATTTCAGCACCATTGCAGCACCTCTCCATGAACTGACGAAGAAGGGAGTGCAGTTTCGATGGGGCGAACAGCAGCAACAAGCTTTTGATGTTCTCAAATCAAAGCTTACACAAGCACCATTGCTACAACTTCCTGATTTTGACAAGACATTTGAGCTAGAATGTGATGCAAGAGGCATTGGTATTGGAGGTGTTCTCATACAAGGAGGTAACCCCGTTGCATTCTTTAGTGAAGAATTGCATGGTCCTTCTCTAAATTATTCTACTTATGATAAGGAATTGTATGCCTTAGTGCGAGTTCTACAAACTTGGCAACATTACCTTTGGTCTAAGGAGTTTGTCATACATTCTGATCATGAATCTTTGAAGTATCTTAAGTGCCAAAACAATCTGAATAAACGACATGCTAAATAGATTGAGTTCATAGAATCATTTCCATACATCATCAAGCATAAGAAAGGGAAGGAGAATGTTATTGCAGATGCATTATCTAGACGTTACACCATGCTGTCCCAACTTGATCATAAAATATTTGGTTTAGAAACAATAAAAGGATTATATCCTACTGAATGGAATAAATATGTACTACGGGAGGGCCTCCTCTATCGTGCTAACAAGCTATGTGTTCCTGCTAGTTCCGTTCGCCTATTACTTTTGAAGGAAGCATATGGAGGAGGTTTGATGGGATATTTTGGAGTGAAGAAAATGGAGGACGTGCTGGCCACACACTTCTTTTGGCCAAATATAAGACGTGATGTCGAGCGCTACGTGTCACGATGCACTACTTGCAATAAAGCTAAGTCTCAACTTAACCCACATGGTCTTTATATGCCTCTTCCTGTTCCTAGTTTACCTTGGCAGGATATTTCCATGGATTTTGTTTTCGGATTGCCTAGGACTAAGAGGGGGAGGGATAGTATTTTTGTGGTTGTTGATCGTTTCTCCAAAATGGCACATTTTATACCTTGTCATAAGAATGATAATGCCTCACACATTGCTGATTTGTTTATGACGGAAATTATTCGTTTACATGGTGTACCAAATACCATTGTTTCTGATCGTGATGCAAAATTTTTAAGTCATTTTGGAGAAATTTGTGGTATAAATTGGGAACCAAGCTGCTGTTTTCAACCTCATGTCACCCACAAACCGATGGACAAACTGAGGTAGTAAATCGTACTCTATCCACTATGTTGCGGGCTGTTTTAAAAACAAATTTAAAGGGTTGGGAGGATTGTTTACCACATATAGAATTTACTTACAACAGGTCATTTCACTCTATGTAACACCCCAAAATCTGCTAAAGAGGGGAATTTAAAAATTTTTGGACGTGTTGCATGTGGTGCAGAAATTCAAATTCAAAATCAAAACAGAAAAGAAAAGAAAAAGAAAAACCCCAACCGGCCAGTGGGCCGAAACCCGCCAGCCGGCTCAATCTCCCGCGCCAGCCCAAACCCGCGCCCCCCTCTCTCCCTCTCACTGACACGCGGGGCCCGCGTGTCATCTCCTTCCCCGCGCGCCCCCAACGGCCGGACTCTTCCTTCGCGCCGATCACACCCGACGCTCTCGGATTCCTCGCGCTCGATCCAATCCCGAATTCTTCGCGCCGGCCTGCTCGATCGCAACAAACCCCCCGCGCCCCCGGCCCTGATAAAAACAGATGAACCCGCCGCCCTCCCCTCGCACGAGCAGTTTTCTCCCGGTGAGCGCCGCCGCCGTTGAGCTCGGAATTCCCCAAGAACATCGCCATCTCCCCCTGTCAAACCGATCTCGTAACCCCGCAGCACCGCGCACAAGCTGTAGACGCCGACCCCGGAGAGAAACGCCGCTGGAAACGACCATCTCGACGCTCGCCGGTGAGTACCGCCGCCGCTCGCCGGTGAAACTTCCGAATTACACGGTTCCGATCCATCCTAATCATCGGTGCGCCATCTCTAGACCCCAGTGAAGCGTCACGACCTGAAAACACGAAGGGATCACCGCCCCAACTGCCACTTCGACGAGAACCGCAAGCCGCCGCAGCCTGTCCTCGTCGCCGACCGGGTTCCGAGTCTTTCAGGCCTAAGAAATTAGCCTAGGTGAGCTCCCCTACCTCCCCTCTGCCGTTTGCTACCAATAAAGGGCGGGTGTTAGCGTCTGTAGATGAAGATCCGCGACCTCGCCGGCGAGATCGCGCATCTGCTGTCGTGCGCCGCCGCGCGCACGGGCGAACTCCGGCCACGAGCGACGTGGCCTCTTGTGCGCCGTCTATTTTAAATCGCACGGTAGAAATAAAACCCACGCTTACCGGGTCTTGGACTATAAAGGGCTCGGGTAGGCAACGTTAGCAAGGGTTCGAACTCTGTGAACTCGCATCCTAGGCATCACTCACCCTCAAATGTCGAAGTGTGTGGTTGACTAATAAATATACTCTGATGCGTAAATGAAAGAAAATCACTTTGCTTCCTATGACTCCTGCTGAAATTGTACATTTTGAGAAAAGTAAAACACGTGATGATAAGGCAACAAAATCACTAGACTCTGAAAAACAGCAAGTAATTAAGTTAAAATCACCTTCGTTGCTCACAACTAAATCTGACCTTGCTGATTTATTTAATACCAAGGGGATGTACTATGCTTTAGTATGCAAAGAAGCCATGTTCTCGATTCATGAAGTGTCCATTGCATTGCTCCCTTCTGTTGCTAACCTTTTGCAGGATTTTGCGGATATGTTTCCCCCCCGAGATACCCCCTTGACTACCACCTATGAGGGGCATTGAACATAAGATCGACTTGATTCCAGGGGCAAGTTTGCCAAATCATGCGGTGTACAGGGCGAATCCGGAAGAGACAAGAGAAATTCAGCGACAAGTTCAAGATCTTTTGAACCGTGGGTATATTCGTGAAAGCCTTAGTCCTTATTTTGTTCCTGTTCTTTTGGTTCCTAAGGAAGATGGTAGTTGGCGCATGTGTGTTGATTGTAGAGCGATTAATAACATCACCATTTGATATCGTTATCCTATTCCTCGATTAGATGACATTGTTGATGAATTGAGTGGTTCTATTATTTTCACAAAAATTAACTTGCGTAGTGGTTACCTCCAAATTAGAATGGCACTAGGAGATGAATGGAAAACTGCATTTAAAACCAAGTTTGGACTTTATGAGTGGTTAGTAATGCCTTTTGGTTTAACTAATGCATCTAGCACTTTTATGCAATTAATGAACGAGGTTTTACGTGCTTTTATTGGAAAATTTGTGGTGGTTTACTTCGATGATATCCTCATTTACAGCAAGTCATATGATGAAGATCTTAATCATTTACGTGCTATTTTCAGTGTCTTGAGAGATGCACGTTTGTTTGGTAACCTTGAAAAGTGTGTCTTTTGCATCAATCGAGTTTCGTTTCTTGGATATGTCGTTTCATCGCAGGGAATTGAGATGGATGAGGCAAAAATTGTGGCGACCACTAGCTGGCCAACTCCATCGACCGTCACGCAAGTTCGTAGTTTTCTTGGTCTTGCAGGTTTTTATCGACGATTTGTGCGGGATTTCAGCACCATTGCAGCACCTCTCCATGAACTGACGAAGAAGGGAGTGCAGTTTCGATGGGGCGAACAGCAGCAACAAGCTTTTGATGTTCTCAAATCAAAGCTTACACAAGCACCATTGCTACAACTTCCTGATTTTGACAAGACATTTGAGCTAGAATGTGATGCAACAGGCATTGGTATTGGAGGTGTTCTCATACAAGGAGGTAACCCCGTTGCATTCTTTAGTGAAGAATTGCATGGTCCTTCTCTAAATTATTCTACTTATGATAAGGAATTGTATGCCTTAGTGCGAGTTCTACAAACTTGGCAACATTACCTTTGGTCTAAGGAGTTTGTCATACATTCTGATCATGAATCTTTGAAGTATCTTAAGTGCCAAAACAATCTGAATAAACGACATGCTAAATAGATTGAGTTCATAGAATCATTTCCATACATCATCAAGCATAAGAAAGGGAAGGAGAATGTTATTGCAGATGCATTATCTAGACGTTACACCATGCTGTCCCAACTTGATCATAAAATATTTGGTTTAGAAACAATAAAAGGATTATATCCTACTGAATGGAATAAATATGTACTACGGGAGGGCCTCCTCTATCGTGCTAACAAGCTATGTGTTCCTGCTAGTTCCGTTCGCCTATTACTTTTGAAGGAAGCATATGGAGGAGGTTTGATGGGATATTTTGGAGTGAAGAAAACGGAGGACGTGCTGGCCACACACTTCTTTTGGCCAAATATAAGATGTGATGTCGAGCGCTACGTGTCACGATGCACTACTTGCAATAAAGCTAAGTCTCAACTTAACCCACATGGTCTTTATATGCCTCTTCCTGTTCCTAGTTTACCTTGGCAGGATATTTCCATGGATTTTGTTTTCGGATTGCCTAGGACTAAGAGGGGGAGGGATAGTATTTTTGTGGTTGTTGATCGTTTCTCCAAAATGGCACATTTTATACCTTGTCATAAGAATGATAATGCCTCACACATTGCTGATTTGTTTATGACGGAAATTATTCGTTTACATGGTGTACCAAATACCATTGTTTCTGATCGTGATGCAAAATTTTTAAGTCATTTTGGAGAAATTTGTGGTATAAATTGGGAACCAAGCTGCTGTTTTCAACCTCATGTCACCCACAAACCGATGGACAAACTGAGGTAGTAAATCGTACTCTATCCACTATGTTGCGGGCTGTTTTAAAAACAAATTTAAGGGGTTGGGAGGATTGTTTACCACATATAGAATTTACTTACAACAGGTCAGTTCACTCTATGTAACACCCCAAAATCTGCTAAAGAGGGGAATTTAAAAATTTTTGGACGTGTTGCATGTGGTGCAGAAATTCAAATTCATAATCAAAACAGAAAAGAAAAGAAAAAAGAAAAAGAAAAACCCCAACCGGCCAGTGGGCCGAAACCCACCAGCCGGCTCAATCTCCCGCGCCAGCCCAAACCCGCGCCCCCCTCTCTCCCTCTCACTGACACGCGGGGCCCGCGTGTCATCTCCTTCCCCGCGCGTCCCCAACGGCCGGACTCTTCCTTCGCGCCGATCACACCCGACGCTCTCGGATTCCTCGCGCTCGATCCAATCCCGAATTCTTCGCGCCGGCCTGCTCGATCGCAACAAACCCTCCGCGCCCCCGGCCCTGATAAAAACAGATGAACCCGCCGCCCTCCCCTCGCACGAGCAGTTTTCTCCCGGTGAGCGCCGCCGCCGTTGAGCTCGGAATTCCCCAAGAACATCGCCATCTCCCCCTGTCAAACCGATCTCGTAACCCCGCAGCACCGCGCACAAGCTGTAGACGCCGACCCCGGAGAGAAACGCCGCTGGAAACTACCATCCCGACGCTCGCCGGTGAGTACCGCCGCCGCTCGCCGGTGAAACTTCCGAATTACACGGTTCCGATCCATCCTAATCATCGGTGCGCCATCTCTAGACCCCAGTGAAGCGTCACGACCTGAAAACACGAAGGGATCACCGCCCCAACTGCCACTTCGACGAGCACCGCAAGCCGCCGCCGCCTGTCCTCGTCGCCGACCGGGTTCCGAGTCTTTCAGGCCTAAGAAATTAGCCTAGGTGAGATCCCCTACCTCCCCTATGCCGTTTGCTACCAATAAAGGGCGGGTGTTAGCGTCTGTAGATGAAGATCCGCGACCTCGCCGGCGAGATCGCGCCTCTGCTGTCGTGCGCCGCCGCGCGCACGGGCGAACTCCGGCCAGGAGAGACGTGGCCTCTTGTGCGCCGTCTATTTTAAATCGCACGGTAGAAATAAAACCCACGCTTACCGGTTCGGCGATCTAATCTGAGCCGTCTGTTTTAAATCGGACGGTCCACGTCAGCCCCGCGTTATAAAGGCCGGGATTCTTACGCGCTACCCCCTGGGGATCTCGGAAAATACGAGCTAGCCCCGGAAACTTCTGATCTAGCCCCTGGAACTTCAGAAATTCGTGTAAATTCATTTAAAAATCAGTTTTAGCCCCTGGACTTAATAAAAATTAGGAAAACCCCTCTGTTATGTGTAGTTAGACCTCTGGAAATCTATGAAATAGCAAATTAGACCCTGCAGTAGGGTGGATTTATCTTTTTGACTCTATATGATATTAAATTCAGAAAATTGAATATGTGACTAGGACTTAAATTTAAAAGGTAAGGCAAACACATGTGCAAATTCAAATTTAAACTCTCCTAGCACTTGGAAAACTTTAGAATGAGTTAAAAATAGATTTTAGGCTGAAATGAAATCTGCCTAAGTGTTGTTCATATTTATTAGTTCTAGAAACACATTTTTAGGCTAGGAAATAATTCTGAAAACTGATAAAATAAATTTAAATTAGTTCACATCAGAGGAGAAGTTCAAAAATATGTTATTTAATATTTTAAGATCAGAACCTATTCTGTTGAGATGATAAGTCCTACTATTTAATATTAAAACTCACTTTTAGGCATAGAAAATAAATCTGGAAAATATAGGAAAACAGGTATGCATAATTAGAAAATGATAAATGAAGTCTCCAAATCCAAAGACTTCAGTTTAGGATTTGGTAGAAGATCTGAAAACTTATTTGGAGTAGGAAATTGCCTTTCATGCAAACTTTGTGGCTAAGAAGTGTATTAATCAAATATAAAGGATTTGTTCAAATTGGAAATTCATATATAGAGTGCAAATAGAAATCTGAATACAAAAGTTAGAAATAATATATATATATATATATATGTTTAAAAGTGCATGTAGGCCTAAAATCAACATATCTAGGGTAACCACAATACTTAAATGTGAATGACTTTCATATGTATGTATGTATGGTCTGCATGAGTGAAAGTGTGAACTATGGCTTATAGATTGTTGCTTTGTTTTGCTATGTGTATTGGCATGAGTAGAACCTGCCCCAGAGCAAGTTCTCCCCTTCCAAGACCAAGACTTTCCATTCCCAGAGCAGCAGGAAGAAGGCAAGTGTCCTTGACCACTTTGATCCTATGCTAGGATGTGTAGATAGAATTATTTGCATTGTCAATTGAAATATGAAACCCATGCTAGGAAGTTTCCCTAGAATTGCATTATCTTGTTTCCTTGTAGCTTGGGTTGGGATTTGTTTTATTATGTCATTCATTCATATTACTCATGCTTAGCCATGCTTAGAATGGGATAAGTGGGATATGAGATCATCAACTTATTTACCTTACTCTTGAATGAGACATTATGAGTTATGTAGAGGTAGGGATCAAGGCAAGTTGTATGATTTGGTTGGTGCTGGGTGCACGAGACTCGGGTTTATGTTTAGTACTTGCCTGGATCCTAAGGACCAGTTCATTGAGCATGTAACCTGGCTTTACCGTGCCAACCACATGCTGAGATGGGGCAGCTTGACCAATTAATTAGGTGTATCCCCGGCGTAGTATGGGTGTGTTGGATGGTGCGGGGAATAGGTGTCAGCTGGACTACCATATGAACCGCAAGGCTCAAGAGGGGGCCACTGCAGCGGGGTTGGAGCCTCTTGTATGCTGTTAGGGGTGAAACCTCAGTGCGCCCACGCTCTTCGGGAATCCCTTTGTAAAGGCTTCGTAGTGATCTCCTGGCTACACACCTGGGAAGTGTGAATGTGGTTCGCGGCCACTGGCATAATGGAGGTTCTTTTAGTCCACCCGGCAACGGGGGATGAAATCACTACATGTGGGTACAGTGGTGCAAACTCTGCAGAGTCAAAACTGTCATTACAGCCGTGCTCACGGTCAAGAGCGGCTTGGACTTATTCATGATTAGAGGATGATGGATTGGGAAGTTGTGGATGTTAAGCGGGAAGCTTAACATTGGAGATGAGACTATGTTTACTTGATAATGATGATGGGTTGAGGGATTGGGATCCATTTCACCTGTGTAGTAATGTAGGTTCTTAATAAGCTAAGGTGATTGGTAATAATTGCGTAGTGCTTTAACCATGAGTTCAACCTCTCCTTGCTCTAGCCATGCATGACATAACTTTCCCACACTTGCTGAGTACCCATGGTACTCAAACTTGCTTTTATGTTGGTTTATATTGCTGCTCAGGTCAAGAGAATGATGTGGTGTTTAATGACCAAGACTTTGGTCCCGAGGAAGGAATCTAGGTTCACGGAGTCCCCCGGGCAACGCCAGTGACGGAGCCCACAAGATTTATATTCCGCTGCTGTTTTATTTACATATTATGAACTTATCATCGTCCATCGAGACGTATGCTATGTAAGACTTATTTATATTCGACACCTGGCTTGTAATAAATGATGCTTCACTATCTGTCGGCACATGTATGAGAGAATGATCCTGGCATACATGTGGTATTTCACTCGGTTGTTCTTCGGAGAAACCGCGTGTGACAGAAGTGGTATCAGAGCCGACCCTCGCAGTTTAACGGGTGCGTACGGGTCAGTGAGAAGGATACGGTACGTATGCATGACGCGTGGGTCCTCTGTGTGGGACACGGTATGGTACGTATGCTGCCAACCGGACGTACAATATGCGTATGCCAGTACTGAATGTATGGACGTGGCTAAGAGGGGACGTTCCTGTCTTGGTGTTGACCGACGAGGACGTCGGTCTTCTAAGGGGGGTGGATTGTGTGATATCCTGACCCCCGGCTTAATAGGATTGATGGAGTATTCATACCACCAAGGTATACCTTTTCCGGATGCCCACCTGCAAAGGACTCCGGGGTTAAGCATGCTTGGCCCAGAGGAATTTGGGGATGGGTGACCGACCGGGAAGTTTTCCCGGGTGCGCACGAGTGAGGACAAAGTGCACAGAAAAGACGAGTGGTGGTATGTGGGGCCAGTCTATGATCCTAGAGAGCCATCACACTCTACTACAAAGGTAAGCCCATTCCAGGTAGTGTATGGTTTCAATCCCCATGCTCCTATTGATTTATTACCTTTGCCTCCTTCTGAAACTATAAATTTGGATGATACACAACGATCTGAATTCATTCTTAAGATGCATGAAACTACAAAGAAAAATTTTGAAAGGATGAATGAGAAGTATAGAATTTCTGGTAGTAAAGGTAGAAAAGAAGTAAAACTTGAACCAGGGGACTTGGTATGGCTACATTTGAGAAAAGAACGATTCCCTCACTTGAGAAAATCTAAACTTATGCCACGAGCTGCTGGTCCTTTTAAGATTGTTGAAAAGATCAATGACAATGCATATAAGCTTGAGTTGCCTCCCGATTTTGGTGTTAGTCCCACATTTAACATTTCAGATTTACGACCATACTTGGGGGAAGAAGATGATCTTGACTCGAGGACGACTCCGATTAAAGAGGGGGAGGATCATGAGGACATCACAGCAGTGGATACTCACATTGATATACAAGGACCAATCACAAGAGGACGAGCACGGTTACTAAATCAGCAGGTGAACTCGTTCCTAACTTCCTACCCATGTGATTGTGAGAATGGATTGCTATTGAACGATTTAACTGTTATTAGGAACCATGGACATGATCAACAAGTAAAGGGAGGAGGATTTGGGGACATGGAGAATCATATGAGACGTCCACAAGTTGATGGAAACAGTCACCAACTCAGACTCGAGTTCAACTCGGAGTCCAGGAGCAGTACATCTTAAAACGAATGCCTAGGATGCATACGGACTCCATTTTTTACGTTCTACATATGCATGGAAAGATGAGAAGATAAACTTTCCAATAGTTCTGGTCCCACATTAAAATTCGCTGGGAGTCGTTGGGAGTTGTCGAAACAAGTTGAATTCGGAGTTCTGTCCGGTGTTGCACCACCGTATTGGGTTTTTGGGCCTTGTATCCCGTATGAGTCCATTAGGGACGCGTCTAAAGGTCTTATGGTCGAACCCTAGCCTTTAAATACTGCAGACGCTGGCCATATTTGGCGGGTTTTGCTTAGATAAACAGCCACCGTTCTACGGTTTGTGTGAAATCCCAACTTCGTGATTTTCAGATCACATCTTCTACGTTCTTGCTCGTGTTCTCGGTTGCACCTGCAGGGATTAGCCTTCTTGGCGAGGTCAAGCGTGTGCTGCACAGTTGATAACCAACGGAGCAGTGGTGTAGTGATTGAAGGGGTGTTCGAACTGCTCGAGTGCCGCGGATCATCAACGTCGAGTTCTCCACCTCAATCGACCTACCTTTCGGAAGATCGGGCCTAAACCACTCATCACGACAGGTGGCCCCGCGGCTGTCCGTACCTATAAACGATCTAGGGTATTTAAAACTACTTGTAGTGTTTGTTGTAGGAGGAGTTAAGGCGTGCCACCTGACATGCCGAGCGCCTCTATCCGAGTAGCGGATGATGATGGCGGGGGAAAGCTCCATTTTGTCGCCGCGTCCTACTCGGTCAGCTGTACAGTACTGTGCCGTTGTCATGCCGTACCGCCCTGTCCCGTCGCTGTAATGACTTACAGGAGTGAGCGGAGGCGTGCACCACGCGCCATGCTTCTGGGGAACTCGCGAGTCTTGAATGCGTGATTGGACTGTGCATGTCTTCCATGACTCCTGGGGCCCACGGCCCATGGTGGATCATGGGATACGTGGCGGCTCCAAAGCCTTCCTCACCGGGGGCTCAGGCCCGGAGCTTGGGGACACGTGGCAGCACTGGACCACGCCTCAGCAGGGAGGCCAGGCCCGGGGGCAAGGACACGTGGCAGCTCCAGAGCCCTCAGCGAGGAGATCCGTTCCGGAGCCTGAGGACATGTGGTGGTGGCGGACCTCACCTCAGCAGCAAGGCCGGGTCAGGGGCCAAGGACACATGGCAGCTCCGGAGCCTTCGAGGATGGAGCGCCTGGCGGTGATGCAGGAGACCCTCGACCTAGAGCGGGACACAATCGGGAGGCTCAACAGGACAGCTCAGGACCTCTTGGACGAAGCCAGAGAGATCCACACAGCATGTGACGCTCGCACCGAAGCTCTTTCGGAGGCAGGGAAGATCCTCCTCCAGCAGGAGCAGGAGGTGCACGCGAAGGAGAAGGACCTCACCATCCGCGAGGCAACCCAGGAGGCCTCCTGTCGGTACCATCAATATGGGGTACCCCCGCGCACAGGGGAAATCGCCTAAGGACTTTGCCCTTTCCTTAGGGGCAAGCTCCAAGGGCCCCACGTGTCCTGCAGGGCCAGACCTCCCTCTCGTCAGAGGAGAGCTCCGGACCCACCATTTGGCCAGCAGAGCCGGACCTCCCTTCTCCGCGGAGAGAGCGGCGAAGGCTCCACGTGTGCAGCGGGGCCGGACCTTCCTCTCCTCGGAGGAGGGCTCCGAGCCCGCCACGTGGCCAGCAGAGCCGGACCTCCCCCCTCCGCGGGGATAGGTCCGAAGGCTCCACGCGTCCAGCGGGGCCGGACCTCCCTCTCCTCAGAGGAGAGCTCCGGGCCCGCCACGTGGCAGCAGAACAGCGCTACCTGCCCCCCCCCCCCCCCCGCGGTAGGCAGCAAGAGTAAAGACACGCCATACCTTGTCAGTACAAGGTATTCAAGACCCGCGCCTTCCCAAGACACGGAGACGCGGAGCACGCCGCTGTCAGGTGCCATTGCACCCAGTCGCATCGCAGTGAAGACTGGCACGCCGCGTCAGAGGCTTTACGCCAATAAACACAGCGACAAGACATCCCCTGCCTCCCCTGCTGTCATCAACCACTACGCCTAGCTTGCGGCGTGGGCAGGGCGGAAAGATGAAGACTCAGAAGCCCCCGCTAGAGACAACTACCGACGTACCAGCAGGATATGGTAGATGGCAGGCAATCTCCCCGGGACCACCTGTCGGGTCGCGGGCCCACCTTGTAAGCCGCCTAAGCCTTGGACTATAAAAGGCTCGGGTAGGCAACGTTAGAAAGGGTTCAATTCATTCGCCCATCAGCCATTCGCACCTTGGGGTTCAGCATTTTGGCTCAACACCCGGATTTAGCATTCTAGCGCTCAGCTCATCCTCAAGCTCAGAACTCCGGTTCTAAACACCAAGCAATACAACGAGCACCTCTGCTCACCGTAGACGTAGGGTTTTACGCTCCGGCGGCCTGAACCACGTAAAAAATCTCTGTGTCAACCTTCTCCTTCCTTCGTCCCTAACGCGTAAGCTCTCCGTGAGTGACTATCCCCTCCAAAAAAGAACCTCCGCGGGCTGCACAGAGCAGGCCCGGGGGAAGTGTCGATGGCACACTTCAACATTTGGCGTGCCAGATAGGGGGCTTTTCCCTTGCGCGATGAGCTTATGCAGATGAAGATTACGAAGCTTCCTTCAGCGGCAAGCTCTCCTCGCACGCGTTCCCGACGAACGGTGACCAGTGAATGTGTTGGGACAAGCTGGAAGCCAGCAGCCGACTCCGGCGACACGGATTCCAGCAAGCCCAAGATCTGCTGCAGCACCCAAGCAAGCGCGCTAGCCGCCGCAGAAGCACTCCTGGACGATCCGCCTGCTGAAGACACCCTCCAGGGGGCCACCTAGCAGTGGATCCGCGACGTCAACGACCTCGACGCTGCTGCCGTCAATCCTCCGCTCCAGATCGCGCGGTGCCGGCTGACGCCCTGGCGCCACCGGTCCGTGCATGGGAACCCAAGACAGGCGCTCCAGTGCTACCCCAGTAAGTTCACCATGCTTACTTAGGTGTTCATTTAAATTACGCATTAATTTATATGATCACCTCCCCGCGCTCTAGACAGTGTACACCCATTGTACACTCGGTTCCTCTTTCCTGCTCTCATGCATAGTCGATATTTGCCATCCTGCCGAAGGCGGTAGGGTTTAGGGTACCTGCCAGAGGCCCGGGGGCCTTTTGGACCTCCCCCTATAAGGGTACTGTAACGCCGGTTGGTCTCCTCCGGGAAAAGACCTACGCTAGACCGGGGGGTCAAGAGCCTTGCTTTGCCCGGTCCTGCACCCAAAGCATGCGCACGCTGTCTCCCCAGCGCTACGGTCTGAGTACTAGGGGGCCGGGCCTCCCCTCTTCTCAGAGGTAGAGCTCCGATGACCTTCCGGACCTCCCCTCTTCTCAGAGGCTGAGCTCCGATGCCGGACCTCCCCTCTTCTCAGAGGCTGAGCTCCGATGCCGGACCTCCCCTCTTCTCAGAGGCTGAGCTCCGATGACCTTCCGGACCTGCTCTCTTCTCAGAGGCTGAGCTCCGATGCCGGACCTCCCCTATTCTCAAAGGTGGAGCTTCGATGACCTTCCGGACCTCCCCTCTTCTCAGAGGCTGAGTGTGACACCCTCATTTTTGGTTTCTGCATGTATTCATGCTTCATGTAGAGAAAACATTTTAAAAGAAGTGGGAACAAAGAAAGAATAAAAAAGATAGCCAAAAAGAGCAAAATCAATTTCACCAAGAGCGTCGAAGACAACTTCCGCGGCCCGCTGGCCACGTGGCGCCTTTGGAGCTCATCCCCGCAAAGGGGGAGAGGTCCGACCCCGTGAGACACGTGTTGCCCCCAGAGCTAGCCTCTGCGAAGAAGCAAGGCCAGCCGCAGGACACATGTCACCTTCGGAGCTAGTCACCACGGAAATCAGAGGACCAGTCGTGTGGGATACGTGTCGATCTCGGAGCTCACCTCCGAGAGGTCCGGTTCAATTGGACACATGTCGCCACCGGAGCTTATCTCCGGGAGGTCCGACACTGTTGGACAGGTGTCGACCTCGGAGCTCGTCTCCGAGGAAAAAGGGAGTCCGGTGCTACTTGACGTGTGGCATTCACGGAGCTCACCTCCGGAGAAAGGGAAGGTCCGGCACTGATACGTGGCGTGCTCGGAGCCACCTCCGAATAGAGAGGAGGTCCCGACCGCCAGGATACGTGGCGCACGCAGAGCTCACCTCCGAAGGAGAGGGAGGTTTCGCTCGCTTGACACGCGGCACAACCGGAGCTCGTCTCTGCGGAAAGGGGGAGACCAGGCCCCGGTGGACACGTGGAGCTTCCGGAGCTCATCACCGCGAGGTAACAAGTTCTGGAGCACTTTTGGATTCTGTACGAATAGAAATATCGGTACGGAGAGGAAACCGACCTGAATTCCACAATGTTACCGCACCAAATCAACTAAAGATAAGTTGTTAAGATTCAACGATAATCTGAATAGGACTCTTATTCAAAATACAATCAGATTAGGACTCTTCTTCTCCCAATTATAAATAGAACCCAGAACCTTTGGCTGAAACCACGAACTTCTTTTCCACCTCCTGAGCCGATGACTTAGAGCCCTAGCCCCAACTCGCCGAGTAAGCCCATCGCCGGAGTTCAGTCGAGGAAGATCGCCGGAAGGGAGCCCCAACGATCTGTCTGATCAGAGAAGGACCCCGAGACCCAGAAGAACGTAAGGTAGGTCTCCCATATCACCTTGCGACATCATCGTGTTTTCTTTGCATTTGTTCTTCGATTCCTTTTGAACAGAAGCTTTCTCGTGGACAAATCACTTGTTGATCGGGTTAATCTAAAGACAAGACCATCGCCACGTCCACATTTGATCAAAACACCTCTGTTCATCGTAAAACCATGCAAGCCATGCAAGAACACATACAAACTGATCTGATAAAAATTGATCATAGGATAGCATGCATATGCATCATCGCATCTAGTTAAAGTTTATGCATGATATTGATTGCTGTGAACCTTGTATGTGCGTGATCATGTATAGAAGGACAAGCTCAGGGAGCTGTCTACAATGAGCTGCAACAACAAGGTTTCGAGATCCAAGAGCAACCGGAACCGCAAGAACAAGGCAAGTGCCCCTTGACCATATTGATCCTATGTTTTGGGAAACTGTTTTGTTTTGCGAAAAGGTGTGTGTGTGCTGAGTCAAACATGATGGGAAACCCTTTTATAGGAGTTTACTAGTTTTTGTTAAACCACCATTGTTACCAGGGAAGTTTATGAGTCGGGTATGGTTTTACTTTTAAGATTCGCCGAGTCCATGGGATTGGGAAGCGAGATAGATGTGTCTAGCTAACTGCACTCGTAATGATAATGAGAAATTGAAGTTGTTAACGAACATGGATCGGAGGGAGATCTAGGCAAGACTGGGTTTGTGAATGAGGTAGCATGAGATGGTGGTTTACTTGCCATAGATCTAAGGACCGGTTCATGCGAGCACATACCAGGATAACAGTGCCACCACAAGGCCAAGTATGGGTGCGGCTTAGCTGACTAATTAGGTAAGTTGCTAGATTGTTATGGACCGTGGAAGGCGCGGGGAATGGGAGTCGAGTGAGGACTGCCCTGGGAACTGCGTGGCACAAGAGGGGGCCCATGGGTGGGAGAATTGGAGATTCTAGCCTGCTGGTGAAACCTTAGTGAGTCCATACATCTAGTAGCCCCTTTGTAAAGGCTATTTTGTGATCTCTTGGCCATACACCGACGGTGGTGTACTGGTATAATGGAGGTTCTGCAGTCGCCGACGGGTGACGAAATCACAAACTTGTGGGTAAAGAGGTGCAAACTCTGCAGTCTAAAACTATCATGATAGCCAAGCTTATGGTCACGAGCGCCTGGCCAACTTCCATGATTAGTTGGATGGTTAGTTGGGATGGTTATTGGCTATGGTTATTGGTTATGGTTTTGGATGGTTTGGTTTTGGTTTTGTTTTCGGGACTGTTGAGTCCGGGTGATGAGATGGGTTGCATGACTGTTGAGTCATGGCAACGAGGTTGGTCTCGGTGTGAGACGAAATTGTTTATGAGATGAAACGGTAGCGAATACGAGATGGTATTCGTGAGATGGTAGTGGATAGGAGAAGGTATTCGTGAGCAAGAATGAGGTTAATTTATGTCTAGTTGGGACATGGTAGGTAATGAACATAATGGAGGTATGATTGGTATTTCAATACATGTTGGGATTACATTCGCTTAAGGATAAGTTGTTGTTTTATCAATGGTTTTGATAAATAACTTTGCTTTCTGCAATGAGCCTTTTTATAACTACCTTGTTGTGAGCTACATATCACATTTTCCCGCACTTGCTGAGTACATCATTGTACTCAAACTTGCATTATTATTTCATCATCAGAAACAGGAGAAGATTACTATGAAGACCTGGTGGAGCATTAGGCATGTAATCTGTCCTCAACCTTGCCTGTGGGGACGGAATAGAGATGGAGCCGCTACTGCTTAGAATTTCTTCCGCATTAGTTAGAAGACTTCCGCTGCTAGAATAAAGACTTCCGCTGTTGAATTAAGACTTCTGCTGTGAGCATGAGTCCAAGACTCATGAGACATTGTAATAAACTCTGTTATTCATGGTCATATATATTCTGAAATTTAGTTTGTGGATGATATGTATATGTGTGATGAACATCCTGGGCACACATATGCATCAGTTCTCGGTTCCGTGGTTTTCCACAGAATTGAGGGCGTTACACTGAGCTCCGATGCCGGATCTCCCCCCTTCTCAGAGGCAGACCCCCGATGCCGGACCTCATGCCCTCCGCTGGCCTAAGCTCCGATGACCTCCTGGACCTCCCCTCTTCTCAGAGGCTGAACTCCGATGCCGGACCTCACGCCCTCCGCTGGCCTGAGCTCCGATGACCCCCCGGACCTCCCCTCTTCTCAGAGACAGAGCTCCGATGCCGAACCTCACGCCCTCCGCTGGCCTGAGCTCCGATGACCTCTCGGACCTCCCCTCTTCTCAGAGGCTGAGCTCCGATACCGGACCTCATGCCCTCCGCTTGCCTATGCTCCGATGACCTCCCGGACCTCCCCTCTTCTCAAAGGCTGAGCTCCAATGCCGGACCTCACACCCTCCACTAGCCTGAGCTCCGATGACCTCCCGGACCTTCCCTCTTATCAGAGGCAGAGCTCCGATGCTGGACCTCACACCCTCCACTGGCCTAAGCTCCGATGCCCTCCCGGACCTCCCCTCTTCTCAGAGGCTGAGCTCCGATACCGGACCTCACGCCCTCCGCTGGCCTGAGCTTCAATGACCTCCCGGACCTCCCCTCTTCTCAGAGGCTGAGCTCCGATGCTGGACCACACGCCCTCCTCTGGCCTGAGCTCCGATGACCTCCCGGACCTCCCCTCTTCTCAGAGGCAGAGCTCCGATGCCGGACCTCACGCCCTCCGCTGGCCTAAGCTCCGATGACCTCCTGGACCTCCCCTCTTCTCAGCGGCAGAGCTCTGATGCCAGACCTCACATCCTCCGCTAGCCTGAGCTCCGATGACCTCCCGGACCTCCCCTCTCCTCAGAGGCTGAGCTCCGATGCCAGACCTCGCCCCTCAGCAGGGGTGACCTCTGATGCCGGTATTCACCCTCTCTGTAAAGGTGAACACCGAAGTTGGACCTCTGCCTCTCCTTAGAGGCAAGCTCCGAAGCCGGACTCCTCCCTCTTCTGAGAGGTGAACCCCGATGCCGGACCTCCCCCTTCCATAGGGCCGAGCTCTGAAGAGGGCAAGACCCTACAAACACTGTGAGCACTCAAGACAAGAAAGTGCGCGGAGTAGACAAGGAAAAGGCCCCACCTCGGGATCGCCATCTCCCCCGAGATGGGCCCGGGGGCCACTGTCGGTACCCTGAATATGGGGTACCCCCGCGCACAGGGGAAATCGCCAAAGGACTTTGCCCTTTCCGTAGGGGCAAGCTCCAAGAGCCCCACGTGTCCTGCAAGGCCGGACCTCCATCTCCTCAAAGGAGAGCTCCGGGCCCACCACGTGGCCAGCAGAGTCGGACCTCCCTTCTCCGCGGGGAGAGTGCCGAAGGCTCCACGTGTGCAGCGGGGCCGGACCTCCCTCTCCTCAGAGAAGGGCTCCGGGCCCGCCACGTGGCCAGCAGAGCCGGACCTCCCCCCTCCGCGGGGAGAGCTCCGAAGGCTCCACGCGTCCAGCGGGGCCGGACCTCCCTCCCCTCAGAGGAGATCTCCGGGCCCGCCACGTGGCAGCAGAACAGCGCTACCTGCCCCCGCGTGGTAGGCAGAAAAAGTAAAGACACGCCATAACTTGTCCATACAAGGTATTCAAGACCCGCGCCTTCCCAAGATGCGGAGACGCGGAGCACGCCGCTGTCAGGTGTCGTTGCGCCCAGTCGCATCGCAGTGAAGACTGGCACGCTGTGTCAGAGGCTGTACGCCAATAAACACAGCGACAAGACATCCCCTGCTGCTCCTGCCGTCATCAACCACTACACCTAGCTTGCGGCGTGGGCAGGGAGGCAAGACGAAGACTCAGAAGCCCTCGCTAGAGACAACTACCGATGTACCTGCAGGATACGGTAGATGGCAGGCAATCTCCCCGGGACCACCTGTCGGGTCCCGGGCCCACCTTGTAAGCCGCCCAAGCCTTGGACTATAAAAGGCTCGGGTAGGCAACATTAGAAAGGGTTCGATTCATTCGCCCATCAGCCATTCGCACCTTAGGGTTCGGCATTTTGGCTCAACACCCGGATTTAAAATTCTAGCGCTCATCTCATCCTCAAGCTCATAACTCCGGTTCTGAGCACCAAGCAATACAACGAGCACCTCTGCTCACCGTGGACGTAGGCTTTTACGCTCTGGCGGCCTGAACCACGTAAAAAAACTCTGTGTCAACCTTCTCCTTCCTTCGTCCCTAACGCGTAAGCTCTCCGTGAATGACTAGCCCCTCCGCAAAAGAACCTCCGCGGGCTACCCAGAGAAGGCCCAGGGGAAGTGTCGACGGCACACTTCGACACCTCCCTGTAGCGCCGTGCTGCAGAGCTGGCTGCCAAGGAGGAGGAGCTGGCCGCCAGGGAGAAGGAGCTAGCGAACCAAGATCTTGCCTGGGAGATGGCCGCCACTGCCAAGACAATGGAGTAGCTTTAGACTTCCCGCATTTTCGAGGCGGAGAAGGTGTGGGACTCCCTCGGCTGCGCGGAGACGGCATTGTAGCCCTTCGGCTTCAGCCCCTTTGTGGCGCCCTTGTTCCGAGAAAACCTCAGAACCGAGCTGATGCATATGTGTGCCCAGGATGTTCATCACACATACACATGTATTCCACAAACTGAATTCAGAATATATATAACCATGAATAAATAGGGTTTTATTACATTGCCTCATGAATTTCTAATTCATTATAACAGCGGAAGTCTTTAATCTAGCAGCGGAAGTCTT
This sequence comes from Neostapfia colusana, assembly GCA_030760725.1. Classification (NCBI taxonomy): domain Eukaryota; kingdom Viridiplantae; phylum Streptophyta; class Magnoliopsida; order Poales; family Poaceae; genus Neostapfia; species Neostapfia colusana. Next base: position 32,195,505 of record JASWHV010000005.1, on the reverse strand, counting down.
TATTCTAGCAGCGGAAGTCTTCTAAACTATTGCGGAAGCAAATTAAGCAGCAGCGGCTCCATCTCCTACTCCACAGGCAAGTTAACGGTGGGTCACACGCCTAGTACTCCACATGCTCTTCGAAGTACTCCTCTCCTGTTGCTTATGATGAATTAATAATGCAAGTTTGAGTACATGACGTACTCAGTGTAAAGGTCCTAAAAATGTTCTTCTAAACAAACTTAGGGTTGCTGCATGGATGGACCTCATGTAGATTAAAACCCCAGAAATGAAGAGCTCAAGTGCAAGGGAAGGGTTTAAAAATCAGAGATGGACTAAAGGTAAATTCAAACTTCAAGTGAGAGAAGGACACAATGAGAAATTCAAAACTGTTGTGTCCAAACCATTGTTTGCAGCAGCTAACACAAGGATCAAGTGGCATATTTGGATTCCTTAGGTCCAAATTAGTGGGGAGGCAAAGTTTCATTAATTGTTGAAAAGATTTGCTGCCCATTTTTCCAAAGGGAGTCAAATGTGCAAAGAATTCAAATGAACATTTGAATTTGCATGGGATTTGTCCAAACTTGTCAAATGAGCTCAGTTTCCAATTTTCAAACAATTGGGTTGGATAATTGTCAAACTTTGGAGATATTTTGAGGAAAGAGGTACTGAATTGTGGGGCCCACATGTCATTGGGGGAGATGAGTGTGCAAAAGATCTTCAGCTCAGGAGGTGCACGGTCTCTGTTTTTCTCCTCCTCACAAAGTCATCGCGCCACCGAGACCGCCTCGGTCCTTCTCACCGTGCGACACCGGGGCAAGGCCGATGCCACCTCTCCCTCGCGATCTCTGTGCTGGCGAGCTGGTTTTCCCTCTCCTTATCACGCAGCTCGCGCGTTGTCCTCGTTTCCCACTCTCGCGCGCACAACAGGAACCTCCCGGCGCCGTTTCTCGTTCTGCCTGTTGCAAACCGCGTCGCCTCCTCCACTGCCCGAGTGATCCACGGAAGAAGTGAGCGCCAGCGTGTGCTCTAGCGACCCATCGCTCTACTCCGTGGCGTTGCCGCATCGTTTGATAACAATTTGACGAATTTCACCGGGCACCGAGGCTCACCATCGGGAAACCGAGCTGGTCTCACGTGGACAGCCCCACCGAGAGCTTCTCAGGCCCGAGCTAGAGCGCCCGCCGATGCGCTGGGAGCCCCTGATGCTCATCCCCGAAGCTCAAGCCATGAGATGATCTATCGGGCTCGAATTTGGGAAAAGATCGCCGTCGGGCACCATCCGACCTTCTGATACGGTAATACCAAATTCGATTGTCCCTCTCATTCTTAGGCCGTCAAATCTTGCCCACACGAGCTGGGCTAGCCAGCGATCTTTTGCCCTTTTGCAACCAATGCCTGAAAACCTTTGTGCACGACGTATTTCACACTTTTTCCACGGCGGTTATGGTGGGGCGGTTCGGGCTCCCGATGAGAGCTAGGTTAGGGCCATTTGCAGGCTGCTTCACCACCCAGACGATCCTCCCTGGCGTCCACTGGTGCTGTAGCGCCGTTCCACCGAGGTCTGGGCAGGCTAGGATGACCGGGCGACGTTGCCGAACCGGTCCAGAGCCGCCGCGCCGTGGCCAGCTAGGTTAGAGCCATCGCCGGCCGGGGAAGAGGGTTCCATCGTGTTCAGCACGTGAAATAAGGCCCTAGCGGCGAGGGAAGGCTCGGGGGATGGCCGGGAGGCCGGGATCCGTCGAACTCCGGCGAGCACGGCGGCGCGCGGGCGCGGGGGCCGGAGATAGAAGACGACCCGGTGGGTCCCGCCCGTCAGCGACGGTTTTTCAAATATTTGATCGGCTGTGGCGCAGGGATCTGGTGTGGTGGCGCGGGAAATACCCTGTAGCCCCGTGTGGCTTGCCCCGACGCGTGACACCTGTCCCCGGACCCACAGCCAGTATTTGAACATTTTGGGGAATTTCAGTTTTCAGTTCAAACTTTGAATAGCTACAACTTTGGGTAGGAGAATCCAAAAATTGTGAAACAAATTTTGTTGGATTCTTCTGATGGAATACTATCCAAATGTAGAACCCAATTTGTATGAAACCCTTTATTTAATTCTGTAAAATTCTTTAAAGCTTTCTAGCAAAAGAATTTTTAAGGGAGTTTGGTTTATCCAAAAATCCTCAAATTTTGCCAGAATAGTCTTTAGGGTAGTAGTGAACACCTGTAAAATTATAAACTCATTTGGAGTTAATTTAGTTAGGTTAATTCTGATTTTAAGTTTCTGTATTCAAATGAATACAGAAAACAATTTCAGAGAATTTCCAAAACTTGGAAATTCAGTTCTAGCCATTCATTAGCTCCAAAAATGCTAGGAAAATCCATGCAAACTCTATGAGCTATAATTGAAATTTTGGTTCACTAATTTTTGCATGAACATGGGTGGGATCTCAGAATTAATTCTTCTTTGCTTAATTGCTTAGAAAATTATGCTGAGCAAACCACTCAATGAAAAGTGCTAATTTTTGGGCCAGAGGACTTTCTTGTGACAAGGAACTCACATGAAAATTCTCAGCCCCATTGGAGCCCTGGGTCACCCCTGTTCTTTTTAACCTCCTTAAGTGATCAATATAGAAGAGGGGGAAAACCACTTAGCCTTTAATCATATGCTTAGATCCAAACCTAAACCACTAGCACCAGTATCATTTTAAATTCTTAAACAGAGTTCCAGTTTTTGAAAACTTGTTATTAGGACTTGTAGCAAAGTCTTTACAATTAAACGATATGCATATTCATCACGTGTAGTATCTACGTGGAGGAGTTGAAGTCATCGGAGTAGAAATCAAGGAAAGAGGAAAGAGGTTGACCAAGCACCAAGTGGTCTTCACTAACTGCATATATATATATAAGTCACCTGCAAAACAAAGGCAAGCCCCGGTTTGCATCAAATTTACAAGTTTTTATTTGTATTCACTTCATACGTCTAGTATTATATTTATTGCATTACGTCTAGATGGTATGAGACCCCAAATGCATGACCCAGAAAACCCTGGAGTTTAATGTAGGATATGTTATCAATTCATTATAACTGCTGATCTCAACAAAAGTGGATTAAAAGAAGCAAACCTCGAGTGGGCAGATTCCTACTCGTGAACAGGGATTTAGGGGGATCAATCGGAAGAGTTGGGAATTGATCCTCATAGTGGGAATGGAGACCGGGCAGTGGATGGAAGGTCAAGGACGTGGTCCTGTGAGCCTAGTCTATGTCTGAGTCGATTAAGGCCCGTTCTCGTGTGCGGCCCGTTGGGCAAGTTTGAGTTGTGTACCGGATGCATACTGGCTATATGGGACCCAGGAAACCGATGTAACATGTTAACCTGGGTGTCGAGGCATACCTCACCGTCTGATGCCGATGCTGAAAGGATAGAGAAGTCTGCTCTACGAGGGTTTGCCGTAGAGAGACTTAATCCCAGTCGGTGGGACCGGTTCGACATTTGGGTGTCGTGTGAAAGGTGGCCACGTACGACGTCAGTGACGGTTGCTGTGTGCAACGTCGAGTACGGGCGTACGTGTCGTGTCAGCCGGGTGTTTTTGATTGCAATCACCGTCGCTCGCGGTAGTGAGCATACTTGTCCTCTGCGTCGTGACGTAGTAATAAACGGGGAAACATTTAACATGCTTCGTGGGTAATCCTCATAATGGAGATGAGGAATGATCAACACTTCACTAAATTTAATTTCCACCTTGGGCTAGAAGCGTCGAGGCAAAGCGTTTCTTGTTTGATTGTGGAGTCTCGACGTTGATGGCGCAAGGTCAGTATGAGTCTAGGGTAGCTCACTAAAGTTACTTTCACCTCGGGCAAGTGACATCGAGATGAAGCGTTTCTTGTTTGATTGTGGAGTCTCGATGTAAATTGCGCGAGGGCTATAAAAGTTGCTTAAAACTTGAAGTAAGGACTCCCCTTTAGCTCAAGTTCATCGTTTATGCAAAATGCTATAATCAGCCCTCTATTTCCATCATGTAGAGTTTCATGACTAGGGTGACGGGTCAGTCTTGCTGAGCTTCGTGCTCACAGATACTGCATAAGTTGTTTTGCAGGTAATAACTGTACGCTGAGATGTACGGGTACCTGATGAGACTCGGAGCTCTCCGAGGGATGAACTCAGGGTAACCTCTGCCGCTGCTATTATGACAGTGTTGCTAGCGAGAAGGGTCCGCGGGCTGGACACCTTCTCTGTTGCTTAGCATAGGTATGAGACGTGAGTTGTAATAGTCTTCCGCTGTAGTTCATTTTGAGAAGTATGTGTAAAATTTACACTTTGTAAGCTTCCGCCTGATGTATGTAATATGATGCTTTATTATGTGTGCTGTTGGGTGCCGCATCGCACGGCACCACCCAATGCGATTCCCGGGCGAGGTGCCCCGTCCCCGTGAATGATCGGGACGGTGGGTCCTCACAGCGTGGTATCAGAGCCGCATTGGTAATAGCACACGGGATGAGGATTGTATTACGACAAAAACTTAGGATACGGTGAGGAAACGATATTAGGCCCACATAAGGACTATAGTAGTATAGTTACTTAAAGTGGCAGAACTAACTTATGTGTTATAATTCTGAATTTTGATTCTGTAACGACGCACCTACGTTCTGGTAAGAATGGTAAGGAACGCCACCGAAAGCGGTTCAATTTCAGTTAGCTCCCCTGACGAGGAAAGTGGTTCAGGGTTAGATCTCACAGCTTGGTGTGAGATGTTAATATGAAACTCTTGGACTCTTCATGTTTCTGAGTTCATATGAAACGCTGATCCCTAGCGTGCATTAGGCAAGTAAGTGGAGACCCCATCGCGTGGTCAGTAACGCGATAGTGTGTTCGTCTGGAAATAGCCCAGGAGGACATACTGTAACACCCCAAATTTTTAGTCAAAACTCAAATTTTGATTTAGAACCATAAACCATGTTCAGAGGGGAATTTAGAAATTTTTGGACGTGTTGCATGTTTTGCAGAAATTCAAATTCAAACTGGAATTCAAATTAGACTCAAAACAGAAAAGAAATGGAAAAAGAAAAAAAAGGAAAACCGGAAAAAAACTGGCCAGTGGGCCGAAACCCCAGCCGGCCCAGCAAACCCCCGCGCAGCCCGCCCCCGCGCGCGCCGCGCTGCCCCTCGCTGACGGGTGGGACCCGCCTGTCATCCCTAACCCCGCGACCCCGGACTTCTCCCCCGCGCGCGCGATCGCAACCGATCGGGAAACCGCGTCCCGCAGCCGAATTCTGGACCCTGAGGACTCTAACTCGATCACAACAGAACCACCGCCCTCCCCCGGCTATAAAAACAACCGATCCGATCAGTTTTTCTCACGCGATCGCCGATTTTCACTCCGGTGAGCACCGAGACTTCGCCGGTGAATTCTGGCCGATCTAAGCTCGGAAACTCTGATCTAACTCGTTGGTCTTGATCCACCGCCTCCGGGGAACTTTGCAGGTGCAGAAAACCCGAAGACTTACGGTGCAAATCCAGCTCCGACGAGCTTCGCCGTGGTTTTGCCTCGGACCTCGCCGCCGAGCACTTTCCAGGACCCCCGAGCTCGAGAAAACCCCCGAGGTGAGATCCCTGACCTCCCCTCTACCGATCTAGGCCATAAGATCACAGTTCTAGGCAGAATTCTCGAGGATCCGAAAGTTTCCGGCGAGATCGCCGCTTCCCGCCGCCGTGCGCCGCCGGCAGCGCCGCCCGCGCTCGATCAGAGCGACGTGGCCGCTTGTGCGCCGTTTATTTTAAATCGCACGGTAGACTTTAAAACCCCGCGTACCGGTTCGATGTTATAATCTCAGCCGTCGGTTTAAAATCAGACGGTCCACGTCAGCCCCGCGTTATAAAGACTGGAATTCTTACGTGCTACCCCCTGGGGTTCTCTGGAATTGAGAGCTAGCCCCGGAAACTTCAGATCTAGCCCCTGGAACTCCAGAAAATCATGTAAATTCATTTAAAAATCAGTTTTAGCCCCTAGACTTAATAGAAATTAAGAAAAACACCTCTGAAAAGTGTAGCTAGACCCCTGGAAATTATGAAAATAATATTATAGACCCTGTAATGGGGTGAATTCATTATTTTAGCCCTGTTTAGTATTTAATTTAGAAAATTGAATATGTAACTAGTGTTTAAATATTAAAAAGGGGGACAAACCTAATTGTCAAAATTATTAAAAACTTTCTCAGTACTTAGAAAACTTTGGAGTGAGATAAAAATATATTTTTGGGGCTGAAATAAATCTGTTTCATCTATTATTCACATTTAATAGTATAGGGACACATTTTTAAGTAAAGAATAGTTAAAGAAAAATAGGGAAAATAATTATGAAATAGTATACATCAGAAGCCAAGGTCAAAATATGATCTTAAATTATTTAGGACCAGAACCTAATCTGTTTAGGTAGTGTGTATTACTAATTTAATAATAAAATGCACAATTATGCATAAGAATATAAATCTGAAAATATAGAAACTAGTAAATGATAAATGGAGTTTCTAAAGTACAAAGAATTCAGTTTAGGGTTGATAGAAATTATGAAGGCACATATGGAGAAGAAAAATACTTTTCATACATACTTGGTAGTTTAATATATAAGGAATTTATTTAAAACTGAAACACACATATATACATGTATATATATATATATATATAGAATATGTGAGTATAAAGATGAACACCAAAGTAGGAATCATACACATGTAAATAAAAGTGTATGCAAGCCCCAAATCAACACACATAGAGTATCCACAACACATAAAATGGTAAAGAAACTTTCATAAATGTGAATGTGTGGTTTGTATGAAGTAGAAGTGTGAACTATGTCTTATGATTGTTGTTTTTCTTTTGCTATGTGTGATGGTATGAAGTAGAACCTGTTCAAGAGGAAGCTATCAGTTTCCAAGATCAGGACTACCCATTTCAAGAGCAGCAAGAAGGAGGCAAGTGTCCTTGACCACTTTGATCCTATGCTAGGATGTGTAGATAGAATTATTTGCATTGTCAAATGAAATATGAAACCCATGCTAGGAAAATTTCCCTAGAATTGCATTACCTTGTTTCCTTGTAGCTTGGGTTGGGATTTATTTTACCATGTCATTTATTTCCATGCATATGCTTAGCCATGCTTAGAATGGGATATTTGGGATATGAGATCATCAGTTTATTATACCATACTCTTGAATGAGCTATTGTGAATTATGTAGAGGTAGGGATCAAGGCAAGTTGGATGTTTTGGTTGTGTGCTGGGTGCACGAGACTTGGGTTTGTGTTTAGTACTTGCCAAGATCCTAAGGACCGGTTCATGGAGCATGTAACCCGGCTTTACAGTGCCAACCACATGCTGAGATGGGGCAGCTTAGCCAATTAATTAGGTGTATCCCCGGCGTAGTATGGGTGTGTTGGATGGTGCGGGGAATAGGAGTCAGCTGGACTGCCATATGAACCGCAAGGCTCAAGAGGGGGCCACTGCAGCGGGGTTGGAGCCTCTTGTATGCTGTTAGGGGTGAAACCTCAGTGGGCCCACGCTCGTCGGGAATCCCTTTGTAAAGGCTTCGTAGTGATCTCTTGGCCACACACCTGGGAAGTGTGAATGTGGTTCGTAGCCACTGGCATAATGGAGGTTCTTTTAGTCCACCCGGCAACGGGGGATGAAATCACTACTTGTGGGTACAGTGGTACAAACTCTGCAGAGTCAAAACTGTCTTGACAGCCGTGCTCACGGTTAAGAGCGGCCTGGACTTATTCATGATTAGAGAATTGATGGTTTTGGAAGTTAAGCGGGGAGCTTAACATTGGAAATGATGATTATGGTTATTGGTTTATGATGATGGGATGGGAGATTTGGATCATTTTACCTGTGTAGTAATGTAGGTGCTTAATAAGCTAAGGTGATAGGTATTAATTGCGTAGTGCTTTAACCATGAGTTCAACCTCTCCTTGTTCTAGCCATGCATAATATAATTTTCCCACACTTGCTGAGTACCATTGGTACTCAACCTTGCATATTTGTTGGTTTATATTGCTGCTCAGGTCAAGATAATGAGGTGGTGTATAATGACCAAGATTTTGGACCCGAGGAAGGTTTTTAGGTTCATGAAGACCCCCGGGCAACACCTGTGATGGAGCCCTAAAGAATAATATTCCGCTGCTAGTTTATTTACTTGTGATGAAGCATTAGTGTTCATTGAGACATTTGTGATGTAAGACTTATTTATATTCGACACCTGGCTTGTAATAAATGATGCTTCACTATTTGTCATCACATGTATGAGAAAATGATCCTGGCATACATGTGATATTCACTTGGTTGTTCTTCGGAAAAACCGGGTGTGACAGAGGTGGTATCAGAGCCAAGGTTGCCCGTAGGAACGTGGACCTAGGTAGAAATGGACGTATTTAAGGGCCCTATTTTCTTAAAAACTATTTTCCAAGGTGTGGGTTGAAGAGTGTTATTTAAAGGGTTATTTTCTTCATCTTACCCCAACTTTCATTCAAAATAGGATTTTTGTTTGAGATTTTATCTAACCTAATTTTAAATTCTTTTGTTTTAGATGGTTCGCATGATTCGCACCGCTCGTAAGTCCACGGGAGGGAGAGTTCCCGTAGTTGCCCTTGCTGAAAGAGAGGAGAGTCGTCCAGTGACGTACCTTTCCTACGGATTGGCAGTAGGAGATTTGTTGCGCCGTCTTCGACGTATGCTCGAAGCCGCCGGCAATACGGGCAAGCTCATCATCCACTATAACTCCACCAGGACCATCCGTGAGAAGAGGGAAGAATGGAGTTCGGAGATGAGGATTATACACGAGAATCAGCTGCTTAAGATCCACCACTCTCCAGCTTGTCGAGCAACACAAGTTGACGCGGAGAGAGATGTCACTTGGGAGGCCATCACCTGCCAGAGCCACATCTATCGTCGCCACTTGGACAAAACTGAGTACATGTATGTCCTCCAACGTGAGAGTGGTACCACGGAGTACAAGTACCCACCGGTGCAGCAAGGGACTTCCCATGAGCACATGGACTTGTGCTTGGAGGATGCTGCTATGCTCAGCACTCGACTGCAGGAGTGTCAACAAGAGCTTCAGGATGTCCGAGATACTCTGAAGGAGACGGAGGCATTGCTGCGAGCTTGCTTAAAGGCGAGAGAAAGAGGAGATGGGAATGAACTGTGTGTCACCATAAGTGATCCATGGACCCCTGACTCCCCGGATCGCCGAGCGATCAGGCGTCGTCGCACTTCTCCACCAGCAGCCTCCCCACCCAAAGCAGAGTCAGAAGGTAGCCGAAATGAGGAGGAAGATCCCGAGGAGCCAGCTCAAGAGGATGAGTAGTGTAGAGTCTTTCCCCTAGCTAGCAAGAGGTCGAGTAGTCGAGTCGTTACGTAGTTAATGGTGTGATAATGCTTGGTGTGTGACGTGAGTTGTGGAAGCCATGAGCAAGTGTCCACAGCCTCGTCTTAAGATTGTTTTGCTTTGGTGTGTGAACCCACAGGAAATAATAGTGCATTTATTGGGTGTGAGATATAAAACCCTCGTAAGATTTTAACAAAACTTCAACACTTCAAAGTACAAACAAGTGAAAGTAGTAAGATGATACTAAATGCTTTCAAATTAACATTTGTTGATTCTACCAGATGGCCGGAAGAGGAAAAGGACGTGCTGCCAACCCCGCCAACAACAATGATGAGGCATGCAACTCTCATCTTTCTGGAGGCCAGAACCGGGGTGGTCGCCGTGAAGAAGTTGATCCTCTCCACCAAATGCTGGAGAATCAAAATCAGCTCATCTAGAACTTGACTCAAGTAGTGGCCAACTTGCATCAAGTTCCACCTCCACAAGCTGCACCACGCCAACCAAGGTTGAGTGAGTTTCTAGGAACTCAACCTCCAAAGTTTGCAAGTGCTGCTGAACCTCTGGAGGCAGATGATTGGCTGAAGACCATTGAAAGTAAGATGAGGATCATACAATGCCAAGGGTATGAGAGGGTGCTGTTTGCCTCTCATCAATTGCATGGACCTGCTGCTGATTGGTGGACCGCCTACGTGGCCGCCCATCATGACCCTGAGAGCATCACTTGGGAAGAGTTCAAGCGTAGCTTCCGCAACCATTACATCCCAAGAGGTGAACTCAAAAACAAGAGGAAAGAGTTTTTGGGACTGCAGCAGGGAAACATGACGGTGAGGGAATACCTCACTAAATTCACTCAACTATCCCGTTATGCTCCACGAGACATAGAGACAGATGAGCAGAAACAAGATTGTTTCGTGGAAGGACTTACCGCAGAGATGCAGTGTGCAATGTCCTCCAATGAGTATGAAAGCTTTCAAAAGATGGTGGACAGAGCGTTTGTGGTGGAAAGGAAGCTAAAGGCCCTGGAAAATGAGAATAAAAGGAAGGCTGGGTGGTCACATCAAGCCTCAGGGAGCAACACCCGCCCACGTATGATGCAGCAACCTACGGGGCAGACGAGCCGTGCTGCGGTACCCTATTCAGCACCAAGAGGGTACAACCCAAACTACAGGCCCCCCGCAGCACCAGCACAGCCGCAACGTCAGTTTATGCAGCAGCCTCGCCCTGCATATCCACCTCGACCAGCAGTGCAAGGACCCCCAAACCAACCCCAAGACAACAAGGGCCAAGCATCTAAGATTGGGGTGCAATGTTTCAGCTGTGGTGAAGTGGGGCACTACGCCCATAAGTGTCCAAAGAAGAAGCCCACGCAGCCACAGCAGCAGAACGTAATGAGAGGACGGGTGAACCACGTCACTATGGAGGAAGCACAAGAGGCACCCGACGTGGTAGTTGGTAAGTTTCCTGCCAATTTACACCTTGCAACTCTGCTGTTTGATTCTGGTGCTACCCATTCGTTCATTGCTCAAGGGTTTGTTAAGAAGCATGACCTAGCAACCACACAAATGAACCATATGCTAGCGGTAAACTCTCCAGGTGGAGAAATAAGGACAAGACAAGTGTGTCCCAAAGTGAACCTAGACATTAATGGGGTAGTATTTACCGCTAACCTCATAGTGATCGATTCACAAGGGATAGATATTATTTTGGGTATGGATTGGTTGACCAAACATAAAGGAATCATCCATTGTTCGACCAGAACGGTGGAACTAACTCACCCTAGTGGCACAAGAGTAAAGTTCATAACGATACACGAGCCTAGGGGGGACATTAAATTAAATCAAGTGGAGGTGAAAGTTGAGGAAATCAGGACTATCAGGGAATATCCAGATGTTTTTCCGGAGGAGTTGCCAGGAATGCCTCCCGACCGTGACGTGGAATTCGCAATCGAGCTAGTACCGGGAACAGCCCCGATATACAAGAGACCTTATCGAATGGACTCCAAGCAGCTAGAAGAGCTCAAGGATCATTTGAGAGAATTGATGGAAAAGGGGTATGTTCGCCCTAGTTCCTCACCATGGGGAGCTCCGGTAATATTTGTGCCTAAGAAAGATGGAACTCAAAGGTTATGTGTGGATTACCGTGCCTTGAATGAGGTGACCATCAAGAACAAGTATCCATTACCCCGCATTGAAGACTTGTTTGATCAGTTGAGGGGAGCTTGCGTGTTCTCGAAAATTGATCTCAGGTCGGGATACCACCAACTCAAGATAAGGCAATCTGATATTCCCAAGACAGCTTTCGTATCTCGGTACGGACTGTATGAATACACTGTCATGCCTTTCGGGCTAACCAATGCCCCGGCATATTTCATGTACCTCATGAACAAGGTATTCATGGAATATCTGGACAAATTTGTGGTGGTTTTCATAGATGATATTCTCGTCTTCTCCAAAGATGAAGAAGAACATGAGAAACATCTAAGGTTGGTGTTACAGAGGCTGAGAGAACACCAACTATATGCCAAGTTGAGCAAGTGTGAGTTTTGGCTAAAGAGAGTTCCCTTTTTAGGACATATAATCTCGGAGGGAGGAATCTCCGTAGATCCCGCCAAAATCGAAGATATCCAGAAATGGAAAACCCCTGAAAATGTCGGAGAAGTTCGAAGCTTTTTGGGATTGGCTGGATACTATCGACGGTTTATTGAGGGATTCTCCAAGATCTCGAGACCTCTCACCAAACTGTTGGAAAAGGGAATCACATTCACCTGGACGCCACAGTGCGATACGAGCTTTCAGGAGCTAAAGAAGAGATTGACAACAGCCCCCGTGTTGGTTATGCCAGATATGCAGAAGAATTTCACGGTGTACTGCGATGCCTCTGGAAACGGGTTGGGATGTGTTCTCATGCAAGAGGGACATGTCGTGGCATATGCATCCCGGCAGCTTCGGAAGCACGAGAAGAACTATCCTACACATGACTTAGAACTAGCTGCAGTGGTACACGCGTTGAAAATTTGGCGGCACTATTTGATGGGGAAGAGGACAGAGATATATACGGATCATAAGAGTTTGAAGTACATATTCACACAGCCAGATCTCAACCTTAGACAAAGGAGATGGTTAGAGCTAATCAATGACTTTGATGTAGGCATCAACTATCATCCCGGGAAAGCAAACGTCGTGGCCGATGCCTTGAGTCGGAAAGTGCAGGTCAATAAGTTGAGCTTGAAGGATATGCCTGCAGAATTGAAGGACGAGGTTATAAGGCTCAATCTATGTCTAGTAAATAGTGGTGAAGCCATCGCCATGGAAGTGGACTCCACACTTGAGCGAGACATACGCGAGGGACAAAAGAATGATGAGAAGATACAAGAGATCAGACAGCTCATCAAGGAAAATAAAGCTCCTGGTTTTAGAGAGGATGAACAAGGAACGGTGTGGCACGGGAAAAGGATCTGTGTGCCAGAAGTAAAGGAGATTCGTAAATTAATTTTGAAGGAGGCTCACGATTCCGACTATTCCATTCATCCTGGGAGTACGAAGATGTATCAGGACCTCAAAAGCAGGTATTGGTGGTATGGCATGAAGCGAGATGTCGCGGAACATGTTGCCCTATGTGACACATGTCAGTTGGTGAAAGCAGAACATCAACGACCCGCGGGATTGCTGCAACCACTCAAAGTGCCTGAATGGAAGTGGGAAGAGATCAGCATGGATTTTGTCGTGGGATTGCCTAGGACCCAGTCCGGGTATGATTCAATATGGGTTATTATTGATAGGCTAACCAAGGTAGCTCATTTCATTCCGGTGAAGGAAAGCTACAGCGGAACCAAATTGGCAGAATTGTACATGTCAAGGATTGTGTGTTACCATGGAGTGCCAAAGAAGATAGTGTCGGACCGAGGGACACAGTTCACCTCGAGGTTTTGGCAAAAGTTGCATGAAACCATGGGAACCCATCTGAATTTCAGTTCTGCCTATCATCCCCAAACTGACGGACAGACGGAGAGAACCAATCAGATCCTTGAAGATATGTTAAGGGCATGTGCACTCAAAAACAATAGGAGTTGGGACAAGAACCTACCGTATGCGGAGTTTTCCTATAACAACAGTTATCAAGCTAGTATGAAGATGTCACCGTTTGAAGCTTTGTATGGAAGGAAATGCAGAACTCCCCTATTTTGGAACCAAACAGGAGAAAGTAAGGTGTTTGGTCCAGAAGTGCTACAAGAAGCCGAGGCAAAGGTGAGGGAGATTCGCAACAACTTGAGGATAGCACAGACCCGCCAGAAGAGTTATGCTGATGTACGAAGAAGAGAGCTCGTTTTCAACGTGGGAGACTATGTTTATCTCAAGGTGTCCCCTATCAGAGGACTTCGTCGGTTCAAGGTGAAAGGGAAGTTGTCACCTCGATACATCGGACCCTTTCAAGTTTTGGAAAGAAAAGGCGAAGTGGCGTACCAACTAGAGTTGCCGGTTCATCTGTCGGACGTGCACGATGTGTTCCATGTGTCGCAACTCAAGAAATGTCTGAGGACGCCTGAGGAGGTGTTACCCATGAATGAAGTGGATGTAGCTGAGGATTTGTCTTATGCCGAGCAACCATACAAGATTTTGGAGACAATGGAACGCCTCACCAGAAATAAGAGAATCAGGATGTGCAAGGTGCAGTGGAAACATCACTCAGAAGAGGAAGCCACCTGGGAACGGGAAGATGAGCTTAAGGCACAATTTCCGGAATTGTTTTCTTAGAAACACCAATCTCGAGGACGAGATTTCTTTTAAGGGGGGTAGAGCTGTAACACCCCAAATTTTTAGTCAAAACTCAAATTTTGATTTAGAACCATAAACCATGTTCAGAGGGGAATTTAGAAATTTTTGGACGTGTTGCATGTTTTGCAGAAATTCAAATTCAAACTGGAATTCAAATTAGACTCAAAACAGAAAAGAAATGGAAAAAGAAAAAAAGGAAAACCGGAAAAAAACTGGCCAGTGGGCCGAAACCCCAGCCGGCCCAGCAAACCCCCGCGCAGCCCGCCCCCGCGCGCGCCGCGCTGCCCCTCGCTGACGGGTGGGACCCGCCTGTCATCCCTAACCCCGCGACCCCGGACTTCTCCCCCGCGCGCGCGATCGCAACCGATCGGGAAACCGCGTCCCGCAGCCGAATTCTGGACCCTGAGGACTCTAACTCGATCACAACAGAACCACCGCCCTCCCCCGGCTATAAAAACAACCGATCCGATCAGTTTTTCTCACGCGATCGCCGATTTTCACTCCGGTGAGCACCGAGACTTCGCCGGTGAATTCTGGCCGATCTAAGCTCGGAAACTCTGATCTAACTCGTTGGTCTTGATCCACCGCCTCCGGGGAACTTTGCAGGTGCAGAAAACCCGAAGACTTACGGTGCAAATCCAGCTCCGACGAGCTTCGCCGTGGTTTTGCCTCGGACCTCGCCGCCGAGCACTTTCCAGGACCCCCGAGCTCGAGAAAACCCCCGAGGTGAGATCCCTGACCTCCCCTCTACCGATCTAGGCCATAAGATCACAGTTCTAGGCAGAATTCTCGAGGATCCGAAAGTTTCCGGCGAGATCGCCGCTTCCCGCCGCCGTGCGCCGCCGGCAGCGCCGCCCGCGCTCGATCAGAGCGACGTGGCCGCTTGTGCGCCGTTTATTTTAAATCGCACGGTAGACTTTAAAACCCCGCGTACCGGTTCGATGTTATAATCTCAGCCGTCGGTTTAAAATCAGACGGTCCACGTCAGCCCCGCGTTATAAAGACTGGAATTCTTACGTGCTACCCCCTGGGGTTCTCTGGAATTGAGAGCTAGCCCCGGAAACTTCAGATCTAGCCCCTGGAACTCCAGAAAATCATATAAATTCATTTAAAAATCAGTTTTAGCCCCTAGACTTAATAGAAATTAAGAAAAACACCTCTGAAAAGTGTAGCTAGACCCCTGGAAATTATGAAAATAATATTATAGACCCTGTAATGGGGTGAATTCATTATTTTAGCCCTGTTTAGTATTTAATTTAGAAAATTGAATATGTAACTAGTGTTTAAATATTAAAAAGGGGGACAAACCTAATTGTCAAAATTATTAAAAACTTTCTCAGTACTTAGAAAACTTTGGAGTGAGATAAAAATATATTTTTGGGGCTGAAATAAATCTGTTTCATCTATTATTCACATTTAATAGTATAGGGACACATTTTTAAGTAAAGAATAGTTAAAGAAAAATAGGGAAAATAATTATGAAATAGTATACATCAGAAGCCAAGGTCAAAATATGATCTTAAATTATTTAGGACCAGAACCTAATCTGTTTAGGTAGTGTGTATTACTAATTTAATAATAAAATGCACAATTATGCATAAGAATATAAATCTGAAAATATAGAAACTAGTAAATGATAAATGGAGTTTCTAAAGTACAAAGAATTCAGTTTAGGGTTGATAGAAATTATGAAGGCACATATGGAGAAGAAAAATACTTTTCATACATACTTGGTAGTTTAATATATAAGGAATTTATTTAAAACTGAAACACACATATATACATGTATATATATAT
This sequence comes from Neostapfia colusana, assembly GCA_030760725.1. Classification (NCBI taxonomy): domain Eukaryota; kingdom Viridiplantae; phylum Streptophyta; class Magnoliopsida; order Poales; family Poaceae; genus Neostapfia; species Neostapfia colusana. The sequence goes on along the minus strand of JASWHV010000005.1, from coordinate 32,179,587 downwards.
ATATATATAGAATATGTGAGTATAAAGATGAACACCAAAGTAGGAATCATACACATGTAAATAAAAGTGTATGCAAGCCCCAAATCAACACACATAGAGTATCCACAACACATAAAATGGTAAAGAAACTTTCATAAATGTGAATGTGTGGTTTGTATGAAGTAGAAGTGTGAACTATGTCTTATGATTGTTGTTTTTCTTTTGCTATGTGTGATGGTATGAAGTAGAACCTGTTCAAGAGCAAGCTATCAGTTTCCAAGATCAGGACTACCCATTTCAAGAGCAGCAAGAAGGAGGCAAGTGTCCTTGACCACTTTGATCCTATGCTAGGATGTGTAGATAGAATTATTTGCATTGTCAAATGAAATATGAAACCCATGCTAGGAAAGTTTCCCTAGAATTGCATTACCTTGTTTCCTTGTAGCTTGGGTTGGGATTTATTTTACCATGTCATTTATTTCCATGCATATGCTTAGCCATGCTTAGAATGGGATATTTGGGATATGAGATCATCAGTTTATTATACCATACTCTTGAATGAGCTATTGTGAATTATGTAGAGGTAGGGATCAAGGCAAGTTGGATGTTTTGGTTGTGTGCTGGGTGCACGAGACTTGGGTTTGTGTTTAGTACTTGCCAAGATCCTAAGGACCGGTTCATGGAGCATGTAACCCGGCTTTACAGTGCCAACCACATGCTGAGATGGGGCAGCTTAGCCAATTAATTAGGTGTATCCCCGGCGTAGTATGGGTGTGTTGGATGGTGCGGGGAATAGGAGTCAGCTGGACTGCCATATGAACCGCAAGGCTCAAGAGGGGGCCACTGCAGCGGGGTTGGAGCCTCTTGTATGCTGTTAGGGGTGAAACCTCAGTGGGCCCACGCTCGTCGGGAATCCCTTTGTAAAGGCTTCGTAGTGATCTCTTGGCCACACACCTGGGAAGTGTGAATGTGGTTCATAGCCACTGGCATAATGGAGGTTCTTTTAGTCCACCCGGCAACGGGGGATGAAATCACTACTTGTGGGTACAGTGGTACAAACTCTGCAGAGTCAAAACTGTCTTGACAGCCGTGCTCACGGTTAAGAGCGGCCTGGACTTATTCATGATTAGAGAATTGATGGTTTTGGAAGTTAAGCGGGGAGCTTAACATTGGAAATGATGATTATGGTTATTGGTTTATGATGATGGGATGGGAGATTTGGATCATTTCACCTGTGTAGTAATGTAGGTGCTTAATAAGCTAAGGTGATAGGTATTAATTGCGTAGTGCTTTAACCATGAGTTCAACCTCTCCTTGTTCTAGCCATGCATAATATAATTTTCCCACACTTGCTGAGTACCATTGGTACTCAACCTTGCATATTTGTTGGTTTATATTGCTGCTCAGGTCAAGATAATGAGGTGGTGTATAATGACCAAGATTTTGGACCCGAGGAAGGTTTTTAGGTTCATGAAGACCCCCGGGCAACACCTGTGATGGAGCCCTAAAGAATAATATTCCGCTGCTAGTTTATTTACTTGTGATGAAGCATTAGTGTTCATTGAGACATTTGTGATGTAAGACTTATTTATATTCGACACCTGGCTTGTAATAAATGATGCTTCACTATTTGTCATCACATGTATGAGAAAATGATCCTGGCATACATGTGATATTCACTTGGTTGTTCTTCGGAAAAACCGGGTGTGACACATACGCAGCGCTTGCCATCGGCGTGCCCTGCAGGGCAGTAGGTGGTATCCGTTGGGTTGATAACATTCCCAATCGTGACGACCCGTTCATGATATACTCGGGTTCCCCGTCGTGTGGTGTTGAAACACGATCACGTACCTTGAGACGTGACTTAACTCAAGGACGGCCGTATGACAATGATACGGGCGTTTGTATTTACTTTCAATTATAGAACTGCCTGAAATGAGAAAAACTTTGAGTGCACCACTATTGAGTGTTCTTCTGCAGGTACTAACCACGTACGTATCCCGTGTAGTGCACGTGTGCGAGAGACCGTCTTAGTGCCACTGATAAAACGGATATGCCGGTATAATCCGGTTTAGGATTTTCATTTGGGGAGGCAACGTAGTACCGACATGTTTCTTACGGTGCATCGACACCGTACTACACATAATAACCTCTTCCCTATGAAGAAATGATTCATGAGCTAACTTTCAACTAAAAATGGAAGTTTGAAACGAATATTAGTTACTGAACTCTTCTTTTGAGCTAAGATTCAAATGAGAGAGTGTCTAGGTGTTAAAGATTTCAAAAACAGAGTGCTCTGTTTCTGGCAGAAATTTTTGCTGGACTTTTACAGAGTATAACTCTGAGTAGCTTTAACCAATTAAGGTGTATGATACAGTTCTGGAAAGAATTTTCAAGTGTTCTACAACTTTCTTGTAGACCTCCAGAGCAAAATCACAGATTAAGTTGGTAAAAAGTTCAGTTGAAGGCAAACTGTTCAGAACCAGGACAGTAACAAAGCCTCTCTGAACCTTTCTGTTTTTGAGCCATAACTTCCTGTAGAAAAATCCCTAGGAGGCCTTTGGATACTCGTTGGAAAGATATTAAAGTTAAATTTAACTTTGAGATTCAACTTGAGTTACGAAAGTGCTTTTAACTGGATCAGAATCTGATCTGTTTGAAGACCAATCAGTCGGCTTGTAAATCCTTGCTGTTGGATACATCAGTTTGCGCTTAAATCATTTTGCTTGCATGTTGAGGTTTCATTATCAGTGTTGCACTACGTCGTTTATGGAATAAATCAAGTGATAGTGTTGAACTGATAATGAACTCGTGCAATTGCAGAATGGTGCAAACTCGTTCCATGAGTGAGGTGGGTGGTTCCAGTGGTGGTGGTGGTGATAACTCTCCACAGCGGGAGCAGCGAGCTCCGCAACAGCAGCCTTCACCAGGACCTTCACCCACGGTCACAATGGCGGATATTCTGGCCGCCATGACGGGTGCAAGCGATGAGCGAACCGACTTGTTCCGCACCCTAGTGATGAATACATCCCGTCAAGGGGGATGTCAAGACGAAGACTTGCGCCAACCGCAACTGAATTCCTATGTTGAGTTCTTGGCAACTCAACCACCGGTTTTCATTGAATCTGAGGATCCTCTGGTGGCGGATAGCTGGATCCGTACCATTGAGTCTAAGTTCAGATTGCTTCAGTGCACCGAACAGCAGAAGGTTTTATACGCGGCGCAACAACTTCACGGGTCCGCCAGTGCATGGTGGGCAAATCAACTCGCCTCCTTACCAGATGGACATGACGTTTCATGGGCAGAATTCCGGAAGGCGTTTCTGGCGTATCATGTTCCGTCCGGAATAATTCAGCGGAAACTCGAGGAGTTTCTGGCCTTAAAGCAAGGAGGGAGGGGTGCATACGAGCATTCACGAGTGTTCAACAAGCTGGTGCAGTATGCGCCTCAACATGTGAACACCGAAGCACAAAAGTGTGAGTGGTTCTTCCGCAGCCTCAATCCCAAGCTAAAGGAGAGACTCGTGTTAGCTGATCGAAAGAACTTCAACGAATTGATGAGTGCTGCCATCATGGTTGAAGATGCTCAGCGGGAAGTGCAGGCTTAGAAAAGGAAGCACCATGTACCACCGGGGAGCAGCAGTAGTGCTCCGCAGAAATACAGGGTGGTAGGCAGTACCTTGAACTGTCAGCTGATGCAGCCGGCTCGACGACTCCAGCAATATTCCGGTCGTTCGTCCCAATACTCTGAATTCGGACAGCTGCAACAACGGTATGGGCAGCCACGTTATTCTGCTCCTCAAGTGTTCTTGCCGCAGCAGAATACCACTAATGTCCATGCACAGAGCAACCAGGAACCGGCTGAGAAACCGTGCTTCACGTGCGGGTACTTGGGTCACATCAGCAGAAAGTGTCCAGAAAGGATACGCCACAAGGAAACTTCACCGGGGCGGGGTATAAATCAACCCCGTGCTCAGCTTCAAGGAACAGCACCAAAATCCGGGTGCATTTGTCATACAGCTCTAGAGGATGTGCCAGATGGGGCACCTGTACTAGCGGGAATGTTCACCCTCAATGGACTGCCCGTGTTAACTTTATTTGACTCTGGAGCTACACACAATTTCATCAGCAGGTTGTTTGTGTGCAAAGCTGAGCTCCCCACCTCTACACCGAAGGATCACTACCTTATCCGCTCACCGGGTGGAAATATAACTGCTAATGAAGTAGTGATCAAAGCACCCTTGTGCTTAGGTGGAAACTTATACCCCACCACCCTCATTGTGTTGGAGGGGCAGAAGATCGACGTGATTCTAGGAATGGCGTGGATGAACTACCACGGGGCTGTTCTCGATATTGGTCCCCGGATTGTTGGTTTGGACTCTCCAATCTACGGGCTCCAAACGCTCATACTTGAAGCCGTGGATTCTAAAAATCCAGTGGTATACCACAGTGTGACCACAAAACTGGAGGATATTCCAGTGGTCCGTGAGTACCCAGATGTGTTTCCCGACGATCTTCCAGGGATGCCGCCTGAGAGGGATGTGGTATTCAAGATCGAGTTAGCACCGGGAACCACACCAATATCTCGGAGGCCGTACAAAATGTCTCCGAAGGAATTAGCTGAACTGAAAGAACAGCTAAAGGACTTAATGGACAAAGGGTTCATCCGACCAAGCTCATCGCCCTGGGGCTGTTCAGCCCTCTTTGTGAAGAAAAAGGATGAGTCACTTCGATTATGTGTGGATTATCGGCCGCTGAATGCAGTGACGATCAAAAATAAATATCCGTTGCCGCGGATCGATATATTATTTGATCAGTTAGTGGGTGCCAAGGTATTCTCCAAGATGGACTTACGGTCTGGTTATCATCAGATCAAGATCAGAGCGGAGGATATACCGAAGACGGCCTTCTCGACTAGATACGGGCTCTATGAGTATCTAGTCATGTCTTTCGGGCTAACGAATGCACCCGCACATTTCATGTATCTCATGAATTCTGTATTCATGCCAGAGTTGGATCAGTTCGTCGTGGTTTTCATCGATGACATTCTCGTATACTCCAAATCGGAGGAGGAGCACACCAAACATCTCCATATTGTGCTCCAACGCCTACGAGAACATAAGCTGTATGCCAAATTCAGCAAGTGTGAATTTTGGATCAGAAAAGTACCATTCTTAGGCCACATTATTTCAGCAGAGGGTGTGGCCGTGGATCCAACTAAAATTGAGCAAGTCTTGAAGTGGGAGTCTCCAACATCTGTTCACCAAATCCGCAGTTTTCTGGGGCTAGCGGGTTACTATCGGAGATTTATTCCCAGCTTCTCAAAAGTGGCTAAACCAATGACAGAGTTGCTGAAGAAGAGCAGCAAGTATGTGTGGACAGAGGCCTGTGAAGAGGCATTTCAAACATTAAAGAAACATCTCACAACGGCACCGGTGTTAGCCCAACCGGATACAACAAAGCCATTTGATGTTTATTGCGATGCCTCAGGCATTGGACTTGGCTGCATCTTAATGCAAGATAGACGCGTGATCGCGTATGGGTCTCGTCAACTCCGCAACCATGAGCAGCACTACCCCACTCATGACCTAGAGCTTGCTGCGGTGGTGCTTGCGTTGAAGATGTGGAGGCACTATTTACTTGGAAATTTAGTGCACCTCTACACCGACCACAAGAGCCTCAAATATATATTCACTCAGAAGGATATTAATATGAGGCAGCGGAGATGGCTGGAATTAATTAAAGACTATGAGCTCGAGATCCATTACCATCCGGGCAAAGCTAACGTGGTGGCTGATGCACTCAGTCGTAAATCCCACGTGAATAACGCGTCAGTTGTTCCGGATGAGAATGAAGAACCAAGCTTGCGGGTGATTCCGTATGGAGCGTTATATAATCTTGCTCTGGTTCCTACCATTAGAGAAGAGATTGTACAAGCCCAGAAGAGGGATAAAGGAATGCGGAAAATCTGGGCAAGAATCAATGAGGATAAAATGAAGTGTTTCCGGGAAGATGAACAAGGTGTGTTATGGTTTAACAACCGTATCGTGGTACCCCGGAACCTGAAGCTAAGGAAGAAAATCCTCGATGAAGCTCATATGTCCAAGTACTCGATACATCCAGGGAGCAATAAGATGTATCAAGACCTGAAGACAAAATTTTGGTGGACTAGGATGAAGCGAGAAATTGCCAAGTTTGTATCCGAGTGTAATACATGTCGGCGAGTCAAAGCTGACCACATAAAGAAGGCAGGAATGCTACAACCCTTAAGCATTCCGGCATGGAAGTGGGAGGACATCAGCATGGACTTTATTGTTGGACTACCTCTCACGTCCAGAAGGCATGACTCCATTTGGGTGATTGTTGATCGCTTAACAAAATCAGCCCACTTCATCCCAGTGAGTACAAGATATTCAACTAAGCAATATGCAGAGTTGTATCTTTCAAGGATTGTGTGCTTACATGGAGTCCCCAAGACCATCATATCGGACCGTGGTTCAATATTTGTTGCTCGTTTCTGGGAGCAACTACATGAATCTCTGGGAACGAAATTAATCAGAAGCTCAGCATACCACCCCCAGACCGACGGTCAAACAGAGAGGGTGAATCAAATTTTGGAAGATATGCTGAGGGCATGTGCCATAGATCATGGAAAGAACTGGGATAACCATTTGCCATTAGCAGAGTTCTCTTACAACAATGGTTACCAATCCAGTATTAAAATGGCACCATATGAAGCACTTTATGGCAGGAAGTGCCGCACACCACTCAATTGGTGTGAATCTGGCGAGAGAGTGATTTTCGGCATTGATCTTGTAAAAGATGCCGAAGAGCGAGTCCAGATAATTCAAGAGAACCTCAGGGCCGCTCAATCTCGCCAGAAGAGCTATGCGGACCAGCGACGCCGACCCTTGAGTTTTGAAGTCGGAGATCACGTCTATCTTCGAGTGTCCCCGATGAAAGGGATTCATCGATTCGGGGTCAAGGGAAAGCTAGCTCCTCGCTTTGTGGGTCCGTTCCTTATTACAGAACGGTGTGGGCCGGTAGCCTACCGTTTGGAACTGCCGCCATCCTTATCGGGCATCCACGATATCTTCCATGTCTCACACTTGAGAAAGTGTTTGAAGAAACCGACGGACATCCTTTCGGAAGACATGGAAGTATTGCAACCGGACCTCACCTACACCGAGAAGCCCATCAAGATTATCGACGAGAAGAGCCGGATCACTCGAAATCGGGCTTTGAAATTTTACAAAGTCCTGTGGAGTAATCACACACCGGAAGAAGCGACGTGGGAAAGTGAAGATTTCCTCCACAAGAACTATCCGGAACTTCTGTCATAGTTGTTGTAATTACCTTCCGTCTCATCTTTCTTTTGTAATCTCGGGACGAGATTCTTTTAAGGGGGGAGGATTGTAAAGGTCCCAAAAATGTGAATACAAAGAAACATGAGTTTGCACAAATGTTGGAGTCATGTGTATGAATAAGGGGCTTAGTTGAAACTTTTTCCCACATATGATAACATTGGTGAGAATTCTTCTAAACAAACTTAGGGTTGCTGCATGGATGGACCTCATGTAGATTAAAACCCCAGAAATGAAGAGCTCAAGTGCAAGGGAAGGGTTTAAAAATCAGAGATGGACTAAAGGTAAATTCAAACTTCAAGTGAGAGAAGGACACAATGAGAAATTCAAAACTGTTGTGTCCAAACTATTGTTTGCAGCAGCTAACACAAGGATCAAGTGGCATATTTGGATTCCTTAGGTCCAAATTAGTGGGGAGGCAAAGTTTCATTAATTGTTGAAAAGATTTGCTGCCCATTTTTCCAAAGGGAGTCAAATGTGCAAAGAATTCAAATGAACATTTGAATTTGCATGGGATTTGTCCAAACTTGTCAAATGAGCTCAGTTTCCAATTTTCAAACAATTGGGTTGGATAATTGTCAAACTTTGGAGATATTTTGAGGAAAGAGGTACTGAATTGTGGGGCCCACATGTCATTGGGGGAGATGAGTGTGCAAAAGATCTTCAGCTCAGGAGGTGCACGGTCTCTGTTTTTCTCCTCCTCACAAAGTCATCGCGCCACCGAGACCGCCTCGGTCCTTCTCACCGTGCGACACCGGGGCAAGGCCGATGCCACCTCTCCCTCGCGATCTCTGTGCTGGCGAGCTGGTTTTCCCTCTCCTTATCACGCAGCTCGCGCGTTGTCCTCGTTTCCCACTCTCGCGCGCACAACAGGAACCTCCCGGCGCCGTTTCTCGTTCTGCCTGTTGCAAACCGCGTCGCCTCCTCCACTGCCCGAGTGATCCATGGAAGAAGTGAGCGCCAGCGTGTGCTCTAGCGACCCATCGCTCTACTCCGTGGCGTTGCCGCATCGTTTGATCACAATTTGACGAATTTCACCGGGCACCGAGGCTCACCATCGGGAAACCGAGCTGGTCTCACGTGGACAGCCCCACCGAGAGCTTCTCAGGCCCGAGCTAGAGCGCCCGCCGATGCGCTGGGAGCCCCTGATGCTCATCCCCGAAGCTCAAGCCATGAGATGATCTATCGGGCTTGAATTTGGGAAAAGATCGCCGTCGGGCACCATCCGACCTTCTGATACGGTAATACCAAATTCGATTGTCCCTCTCATTCTTAGGCCGTCAAATCTTGCCCACACGAGCTGGGCTAGCCAGCGATCTTTTGCCCTTTTGCAACCAATGCCTGAAAACCTTTGTGCACGACGTATTTCACACTTTTACCACGGCGGTTATGGTGGGGCGGTTCGGGCTCCCGATGAGAGCTAGGTTAGGGCCATTTGCAGGCTGCTTCACCACCCAGACGATCCTCCCTGGCGTCCACTGGTGCTGTAGCACCGTTCCACCGAGGTCTGGGCAGGCTAGGATGACCGGGCGACGTTGCCGAACCGGTCCAGAGCCGCCGCGCCATGGCCAGCTAGGTTAGAGCCATCGCCGGCCGGGGAAGAAGGTTCCATCGTGTTCAGCACGTGAAATAAGGCCCTAGCGGCGAGGGAGGGCTCGGGGGATGGCCGGGAGGCCGGGATCCGTCGAACTCCGGCGAGCACGGCGGCGCGCGGGCGCGGGGGCCGGAGGTAGAAGACGACCCGGTGGGTCCCGCCCGTCAGCGACGGTTTTTCAAATATTTGATCGGCTGTGGCGCAGGGATCTGGTGTGGTGGCGCGGGAAATACCCTGTAGCCCCGTGTGGCTTGCCCCGACGCGTGACACCTGTCCCCGGACCGACAGCCAGTATTTGAACATTTTGGGGAATTTCAGTTTTCAGTTCAAACTTTGAATAGCTACAACTTTGGGTAGGAGAATCCAAAAATTGTGAAACAAATTTTGTTGGATTCCTCTGATGGAATACTATCCAAATGTAGAACCCAATTTGTATGAAACCCTTTATTTAATTCTGTAAAATTCTTTAAAGCTTTCTAGCAAAAGAATTTTTAAGGGAGTTTGGTTAATCCAAAAATCCTCAAATTTTGCCAGAATAGTCTTTAGGGTAGTAGTGAACACCTGTAAAATTATCAACTCATTTGGAGTTAATTTAGTTAGGTTAATTCTGATTTTAAGTTTCTGTATTCAAATGAATACAGAAAACAATTTCAGAGAATTTCCAAAACTTGGAAATTCAGTTCTAGCCATTCATTAGCTCCAAAAATGCTAGGAAAATCCATGCAAACTCTATGAGCTATAATTGAAATTTTGGTTCACTAATTTTTTCATGAACATGGGTGGGATCTCAGAATTAATTCTTCTTTGCTTAATTGCTTAGAAAATTATGCTGAGCAAACCACTCAATGAAAAGTGCTAATTTTTGGGCCAGAGGACTTTCTTGTGACAAGGAACTCACATGAAAATTCTCAGCCCCATTGGAGCCCTGGGTCACCCCTGTTCTTTTTAACCTCCTTAAGTGATCAATATAGAAGAGGGGGAAAACCACTTAGCCTTTAATCATATGCTTAGATCCAAACCTAAACCACTAGCACCAGTATCATTTTAAATTCTTAAACAGAGTTCCAGTTTTTGAAAACTTGTTATTAGGACTTGTAGCAAAGTCTTTACAATTAAACGATATGCATATTCATCACGTGTAGTATCTACGTGGAGGAGTTGAAGTCATCGGAGTAGAAATCAAGGAAAGAGGAAAGAGGTTGACCAAGCACCAAGTGGTCTTCACTAACTGCATATATATATATATATAAGTCACCTGCAAAACAAAGGCAAGCCCCGGTTTGCATCAAATTTACAAGTTTTTATTTGTATTCACTTCATACGTCTAGTATTATATTTATTGCATTACGTCTAGATGGTATGAGACCCCAAATGCATGACCCAGAAAACCCTGGAGTTTAATGTAGGATATGTTATCAATTCATTATAACTGCTGATCTCAACAAAAGTGGATTAAAAGAAGCAAACCTCGAGTGGGCAGATTCCTACTCGTGAACAGGGATTTAGGGGGATCAATCGGAAGAGTTGGGAATTGATCCTCATAGTGGGAATGGAGACCGGGCAGTGGATGGAAGGTCAAGGACGTGGTCCTGTGAGCCTAGTCTATGTCTGAGTCGATTAAGGCCCGTTCTCGTGTGCGGCCCGTTGGGCAAGTTTGAGTTGTGTACCGGATGCATACTGGCTATATGGGACCCAGGAAACCGATGTAACATGTTAACCTGGGTGTCGAGGCATACCTCACCGTCTAATGCCGATGCTGAAAGGATAGAGAAGTCTGCTCTACGAGGGTTTGCCGTAGAGAGACTTAATCCCAGTCGGTGGGATCGGTTCGACATTTTGGTGTCGTGTGAAAGGTGGCCACGTACGACGTCAGTGACGGTTGCTGTGTGCAACGTCGAGTACGGGCGTACGTGTCGTGTCAGCCGGGTGTTTTTGATTGCAATCACCGTCGCTCGCGGTAGTGAGCATACTTGTCCTCTGCGTCGTGACGTAGTAATAAACGGGGAAACATTTAACATGCTTCGTGGGTAATCCTCATAATGGAGATGAGGAATGATCAACACTTCACTAAATTTAATTTCCACCTTGGGCTAGAAGCGTCGAGGCAAAGCGTTTCTTGTTTGATTGTGGAGTCTCGACGTTGATGGCGCAAGGTCAGTATGAGTCTAGGGTAGCTCACTAAAGTTACTTTCACCTCGGGCAAGTGACATCGAGATGAAGCGTTTCTTGTTTGATTGTGGAGTCTCGATGTAAATTGCGCGAGGGCTATAAAAGTTGCTTAAAACTTGAAGTAAGGACTCCCCTTTAGCTCAAGTTCATCGTTTATGCAAAATGCTATAATCAGCCCTCTATTTCCATCATGTAGAGTTTCATGACTAGGGTGACGGGTCAGTCTTGCTGAGCTTCGTGCTCACAGATACTGCATAAGTTGTTTTGCAGGTAATAACTGTACGCTGAGATGTACGGGTACCTGATGAGACTCGGAGCTCTCCGAGGGATGAACTCAGGGTAACCTCTGCCGCTGCTATTATGACAGTGTTGCTAGCGAGAAGGGTCCGTGGGCTGGACACCTTCTCTGTTGCTTAGCATAGGTATGAGACGTGAGTTGTAATAGTCTTCCGCTGTAGTTCATTTTGAGAAGTATGTGTAAAATTTACACTTTGTAAGCTTCCGCCTGATGTATGTAATATGATGCTTTATTATGTGTGCTGTTGGGTGCCGCATCGCACGGCACCACCCAATGCGATTCCTGGGCGAGGTGCCCCGTCCCCGTGAATGATCGGGACGGTGGGTCCTCACACTCAGCAAGTGCGGGAAAATATGATATGTAGCTTACAGCAAGGTACGATAAAAAGACTCATTGCAGAAAGCGAAGTTTATTTCACAATCATGATAAAAACAGCAACTAGCTTTAAGTGAATATAATCCCAACATTTATTCAATTAAAACATCAACATACCTCCATCATGTTCCACCTCTTTTCATGTCTCATTAGACATTCATCTTTCCCAACTTTTTCTTATGCTCATGAATACCATCTCGTATTCATTACCATTTCGTCTCATATTTAATTTCCATCTCATAACCGAGATCAAAGCTCATTACTACGACTCAACTGTCGCAAATTCCATTACCAAGACTCAACAGTCTTGAAACCAAAACCAAAGACCAAACCATAACCAAACCAATGACATCCCAATAACCAAACCAAACCATCCCATCTAATCATGTGAGTTGGCCAGGCGCTTGTGACCGGAAGCACGGCTATCATGATAGTTTTACACTCTGCAGAGGTGGCACCACTTTACCCACAAGTTTGTGATTTCGTCACCCGTTGGCGACTGCAGAACCTCCAATATACCAGTACACAATCGTCGGTGTATGGCCAAGAGATCACAAAATAGCCTTCACAAAGGGGCTACTAGATGTATGGACTCACTAAGGTTTCACCAGAAGGCTCTAATCACCATTCTCCCACCTATGGGCCCCCTCTTGTGCCATGCAGTTCCCAGGGCAGTCCTCACTCGACTCCCATTCCTCACGCCTTCCACGGTCCATAACAATCAAGCAACTTACCTAATTAGTCAGGTAAGCCGCACCCATATTTGGCCTTGTGGTGGCACTGTCTTCATGGCATGTGCTGGCATGAACCGGTCCTTAGATCTACGGCAAGTAAACCACCATCTCATTCTACCACTTCCTCAAACCAAGCTTGCCTAGATCTCCCCCGATTCATGTTCATCATCAAGTTCTTATTAACATTGTCCATATGAGTGCAGTAGCTAGACACATTCTATCTCGCTTCCCATATCCCGTGGATTCGGTGAAGCAAAAAGCAAAAACGACCATACCCGACTCATCAACTTTCCTGGCGATCAGGGTGGTTAACAAAACTAGTAAACTCCTATAAAAGGGTTTTCCATCAAGTTGACTCAAGCACACACACGTTTTCGTAAACAAAACAGTTTCCAAAATATGGGATCAATATGGTCAAGGGGCACTTGCCTTGTTCCTGTGGCTTCTATTGCTCAGGTGTCTCGAATTCTTGGTGTTGTAGTCCTTCGTAGATAGCTCCCTGAGCTTGTCCTTCTATTTATGATCACGCACATACAAGATTCACAGCAATCAATCATCATGCACAAACTTTACTCCAGATGCAATGGTGCATATGCATGCTATTCCTATGGTGTTGTTTTTATTAGATCGGTTTGTACGTGTTCTTGCATGTTTTAAGGGTTTGCATGGGGGTTTACGATGAACAAAGGTGCACGGATCAAATGTGGTCGTGGAGATGATCTTGACTCAAGATCCAGATCACTCCCATCGTCAAAACTGATCAGCATGTGATCTGTCTTCTCAAAAGAGCTTTTGTTCGAAGGGATCGAAGAGAACAGATGCAAAGAAAACCGCGATGATGTCGTAAGGTGATAACAGAGACCTACCTCGGCTTTCCTCCTAGCAATTGTAGATCGTTGGGGCTCTCTTCCGGCGACGACGAGCTCGTCGGCGGTCTCCGGTGACTGAACTCTGGCGAAGGGAATTAACTCGATGAGTTGGGGGCTAGGGCCTCTAAGTCATCGACTTGGGAATAGATGGTACGACCAAGGGGTGTTTCGGGTTCTATTTATAACCGGAAAAACAAGAGTCCAAATCTGATTGGATTTAAAATAAGAGTCCTATTCAAATCATTTTTGAATCTTAACAACTTATCTCCAATCGATTTGGTGCGGTAACATCGTGGAAATCGTGTCGATTTCCTCCCGTATCGGGTATGCCCACGCGTACAGAAGAAAAACCGCTTCAGATCTCGTCACCTCCGCGGTGAATAGCTCCGGAGGCTCCACGTGTCCAGCAGAGGTCGGGCCTCCCTTTTCCGCAGAGGCGGGCTCCTGTTGTGCCGCGTGTTAGGCAGGCGAGACCTCCCTCTTCCTCAGAGGCGAGCTCCACGTGCGCCACGCGTCTGGCGGGCGGGACCTTCCTCTCTCCAGAGGCGAGCTCCGCGTGCGCCACGTGTCTGGTGGGTCGGGACCTCCCTCTCTCCAGAGGCAAGCTCCGCGTGCGCCATGTGTCAGTGTCGGACCTCCCCTCTCTTCGGAGGTGAGCTCCAAAAGTGCCACGTGTCAAGCAGCGCCGAATCTTCCTTTCTCCTCGGAGACGAGCTCTGAGGTTGACATGTGTCCATCAGCGTCAGACCTCCCGGAGGTGAGCTCCGTGGTCGACACGTGTCCATCAGCGCCGGACCTCCCGGAGGTGAGCTCCGGAGGTGACACGTTGTGACACCCTCATTTTTGGTTTCTGCATATATTCATGTTTCATGTAGAGAAAACATTTTAAAAGAAGTAGGAACAGAGAAAATATCAAAAAGATAGCCAAGAAAAAAACAAATCCAGTTCACAGGGAGCGCCAAAGACAACTCCCGCGGCTCGCTGGCCACGTGGCGTGTTCGGAGCTCATCCCTGCGAAGTGGGGAGAGGTCCGCCGCTAAAATGGCTACGTGGCAGGCTCGGGGCTCATCTCCGCAGAGGGGGAGAGGTCCGACCCCGTGAGACACGTGTTGCCCCCGGAGCTAGGCTATGTGGAAAAGCAAGGCCAGCCATAGGACACATGTCACTTTCGGAGCTAGTCACCGCGGAAATCAGAGGACCAGTCACGCTAGATACGTGTCGATCTCGGAGCTCACCTCCGAGAGGTCCAGTTCTATTGGACACATGTCGCCACCGGAGCTTATCTCTAGGAGGTCCGACACTGTTGGACACGTGTCGACCTCGGAGCTCGTCTCTGAGGAAAAAGGGAGTCCGGCGTTACTTGACGTGTGGCATTCACATAGCTCGCCTCCGAAGAGAGGGAGGTCCGAAATGGATACGTGGCACATCCGGAGCCACCTCCGAAGAGTGGGAAGGTCCGGCACTGACACATGGTGAGCGCGGAGCCACCTCCGAATAGAGAAGAGGTCCCGACCGCCAGGATACGTGGAGCACGGGGAGCTCACCTCCGAAGGAGAGGGAGGTCTCGCTCGCTTGACACGCGGCACAACCGGGGCTCGTCTCTGCAGAAAAAGGGGAGACCAGGCCCTGGTGAACACGTGGAGCTTCCGGAGCTCATCACCGTGGAGGTAACGAGTTCTGGAGCGGTTTTTGGATTCTGTACGTGTAGAAATATTGGTACGGAGAAGAAACCGGCCTGAATTCCAAATGTTACCGCACCAAATCAACTAAAGATAAGTTGTTAAGATTCAGCGACAATCTGAATAGGACTCTTATTCGAAATACAATCAGATTAGGACTCTTCTTCTCCCGATTATAAATAGAACCCAGAACCTTTGGCCGCAACCACGAACTTCTTCTTCAACTCCTGAGCCGACGACTTAGAGCCCTAGCCCCAACTCGCCGAGTAAGCCATCGCCGGAGTTCAGTTGAGGGGGATCGCCGGAAGAGAGCCCCAACGATCTGTCTTGCTAGGAGAAGGACCCCAAGACCACGAAGAACGTAAGGTAGGTCTCCAATATCACCTTACGACATCATCGTGTTTTCTTTGCATCTGTTCTTCGATTCCTTTCGAACAGAAGCTTTCTCGTGGACAGATCACTTGTTGATCGGGTTGATCTAAAGACAAGATCATCGCCACGTCCACATTTGATCCGAACACCTCTGTTCATCGTAAAACCATGCAAGCCATGCAAGAACACGTACAAACTAAACTGCATCATAGGATTTACATGCATAAGCATCATCACATCTGGTTAAAGTTTGTGCATGATATTGATTGTTATGAATCTTGTATGTGCGTGATCCTATATAGAAGGACAAGCTCAGGGAGCTGTCTACGACGAGCTGCAACAACATGGTTTCGAGATCCAAGAGCAACCGGAACCGCAAGAACTAAGCAAGTGCCCCTTGACCATATTGATCCTATGTTTTGATAAAACTGTTTTGTTTTGCGAAAAGGTGTGTGTGCTGAGTCAAACATGATGGGAAACATTTTTATAGGAGTTTACTAGTTTTGGTTAAACCACCCTTGTCACCAGGGAAGTTTTATCAGTCGGGTATGGTTTTTGTTTTAATCTTCGCTGAGTCCATGGGATTGGGAAACGAGATAGACGTGTCTAGCTAACTGCACTCGTAATGATAATGAGAAACTGATGTTGTTAATGAACATGGATCAGAGGGAGATCTAGGCAAGACTGGGTTTGTGAATGAGGTAGCATGAGATGGTGGTTTACTTGCCGTAGATCTAAGGACCGGTTCACGCGAGCACATGCTAGGATAACAGTGCCACCACAAGGCCAAGTATAGGTGCGGCTTAGCTGACTAATTAGGTAAGTTGCTAGATTGTTATGGACCGTGAAAGGCGCGGGGAATGGGAGTCGAGTGAGGACTGCCCTGGGAACTGCATGGCACAAGAGGGGGCCCGTGGGTGGGAGAATTGGAGATTCTAGCCTGCCGGTGAAACCTTAGTGAGTCCATACATCTAGTAGGCCCTTTGTAAAGGCTATTTTGTGATATCTTGTCCATACACTGACGGTTGTGTACTGGTATAATGGAGGTTCTGCAGTCGCCGACGGGTGACGAAATCACAAACTTGTGGGTAAAGAGGTGCAAACTCTGCAGAGTCTAAAACTATCATGATAGCCGAGCTTACGGTCATGAGCGCCTGGCCAACTTCCATGATTAGTTGGATGGTTATTTTGGGATGACTTTGGATGGTTTTGGTTTTGTTTTGGGACTGTTGAGTCCGGGTGATTAGATGGGTTGCATGACTGTTGAGTCATGGCAACAAGGTTGGTCTCGGTGTGAGACGAAGTTGTTTATGAGATGAAATGGTAGCGAATACGAGATGGTATTCGCGAGATGGTAGCGAATACGAGGAGGTATTCGTTAGCAAGAATGAGGTTGATTAATGTCTGGATGGGACATGGAAGGTAATGAACATACTGGAGGTATGATCGGTATTTTAATACATGTTGGGAATGACATTCACTTAAAGATAAGTTGCTGTTTTATCGTGGTTTTGATAAATAACTTTGCTTTCTGCAATGAGCCTTTTTATACCTACCTTGTTGTGAGCTACATATCATATTGTACTCAAACTTGCATTATTTCATCATCAGCAACAGGAGAAGATTACTATGAAGACCAAGTGGAGCATTAGGCGTGTAATCTGTTCTCAACTTTGCCTGTGGGGATGGAGTAGAGACGGAGCCGCTACTGCTTAGATTGCTTCCGCACTAGTTAGAAGACTTCCGCTGCATAGAAATAAGACTTCCGCTGTTAGATTAAGACTTCCTCTGTGAGCATGAGTCCAAGACTCATGAAACATTGTAATAAACTCTGTTATTCGTGGTTATATATATTCTGAATTCAGTTTGTGGAACATATGTGTATGTGTGATGAACATCCTGGGCACACATATGCATCAGTTCTCGGTTCCGTTGTTTTCCACAGAATTGAGGGCGTCACACACGTGTCCGGTAGTGTCGGACCTCCCGGAGGCGAGCTCTGAAGGTGACACGTGTCCAGTAGGACCGGACCTCTCGGAGGTTAGCTCCGAGAGCGACATGTGTCCCGCGGTGTCGGACCTCTCGGAAGTGAGTTCTGAGAGTGACACGTGTCCAGCGGGTTGGGTCTTACTTCCCCGCAGCAACTAGCTCCGGTGGCGACACGTGTCCTGCGGGGCTGGACTTCGCTTCTCCGCAGAGGCAAGCCTCGGAGGCGACACACGTCCAGCGGGTCAGACTTCGCCCCTTCCACAGAGGCTTGCTCCGAGCCTGCCACGTTTCTGGCGGTGCCGGACCTCTCCCCACTACACAGGGATGAGCTCCAAACACGCCACGTGGCCAGCAGGCCGCGGGAAGTGTCTACAGCGCTCCTCGGCGAACTGGAATTGGCTCTTTTTAGCTATCTTTTTTATTCCTTCTCTGTTTCTACTTATTTTAAAATGTTTCTCTATATGAAAAATGAATGCATGCATGATTACGAAATTGAGGGTGTTACACCCTTGCGTTCGGGAGGTCCGGTGCAGGAGGTGAGCCAAGTGCTCCCAACGCTGAACCCGGCCGGAGCCAAACTGCTGGCGCTGCAGGGCGTCATTGGGGGAGAGCTGGAAGCCAAAGGCAAGGCCCTGGCTCAGCAGGTGGCAGAGCACGTGCTCACGTGCTTCCGGAGCTGGGACCCTAATGTCTCCCTCAAGCCGGTGGTGCAGGGTCCTGTTGCAGAGGTGATGGAGGCGCCCAGGTCCTCTGTGGAGGAAGCCACCAAGCTCGTGGCTGCTAGGTGCTGACGCCAGTGGGCTTCTAGGGCTCCTGCTTGTCTTGTGTGTCCGCCAGCGCCATGGAATAAAAACTTGTTTGTTGAAGTCTTTATTCCTTGTGTTGTATATGTGTAACTTTGGGTCCTTGGCAGCGCAAGGGCCCGAAACATCTTCCGCCGAGGTCGTTAGCTTGTCTCCCCGGGTCCTTAGCAGCGTAAGGACCCGAAGAAGCTCTGGCAGTGTTGCTAACTTGTTGTAGTCGAAGCTCTGAGTCCATGCTTGTTTCCGTTGTGGCTCCGACGTCCTGCCCGAGTAGATCACCGTGATGACCCCCTGGTAGGTGTGGCCCTTATGTATGGGCGCACCTACCAAGCAGACAGTTGAGGTAGGATGTCGGCGGCGGACCCCCTGGGAGGTCCGGGATGCTAGGACCTGTTCGGACCTGCACAGACATGGCAGAGAAAAGGAGTAATTCATGCTCACTGGTCACAATCCCCTGGTCCTAGTTTCGTTGTGGCTTACGGTCCTTAGCCGAGCTGCGGAGCTTTGGCAATTCGGTGTGAGATCATCCGGGTTATGGTTACTACTTTCCTCAGGAGTACGAGCCGTCCGGTTTCCCGGTACTCAACCAGCGCTGAAGAGGAAAAGTGTGCACGCTTAGGGTGCAGGACCAGGCTAAGCAGGCTACACACTCTGGACCTCCCGTTGGCACTGGCCTTACAGGGGAGGGATCATTCGGCGCTATAGGGCCCCCGAGGAAGGAAATAAATGAAGGACCCCGGGTACACCACAGGCACCTCAACTGGACCCGCCTGCAGAAGGATAGCACAACTCCTACTATGGGTGATCACAGGGAGAAGTCACTGGCCATAGAGCTGGAGCGGTGGGAAAGTAAGCACAAAAATGAAAGAGGCGATGCCCGGGGTTCGGTTATTCCCTTGTCCATGAATGTGTGCCGTCCAGCCCCCAAGTACTCAGTCGTAGCATTGGGGAGGCAAAGCGTACAGCCTTAGGGTGCAGGACCGGCTAAGCAGGCTGCACGCCCTAGATCTCCCTCGGGCGTCAACCTTTCAGCGAGGGGATCTTCTAGCGCCACGGGACTCCGAACAAGGAGATAGGGCGAACCCTTGACATGCCAAGAAACAGTTGATCTGCAAATGTGTGCATAAAATTTAAAGTAATGAAAAGGAAGTAAGAGCACACAGGGTATGATAGATTTTTCTTATAACAGGTTAATTCATAGGAGGAGGCAGGCTTTACAAGAAGGCAGCGACCCACCTCAGATGACAAGAGTAGCAGGACCCCTCCGGAGCTTAGCTGTTCCTAGCACTGCTCCTAGCCTCTATGATACCCTAACAGAGAAAAAAGAGTCCTACCGCTGCGTGAAGGATAGAAATTACTTAGGTGCTCTATATTCCAAGGATTGGGTAGACGTACCCCATCCTCCGTTGCCAGGCGGACGCACCCGGGGCGGGATACTTGTTACTCAGAAGGGAAACTCCCAGCAGATGGAGAGTTTGTTTGCCCCTTCACGAGAAAGTATGCGCGGAGCACCAGGTCGTCCACCTCGAACTGTCTACTCTACACGAATCGCTGGTGATAGCGCCAGAGCGCCTGGCGGTATCGTACATTTCGAGCAGCTGCTTGCCACCTTCGCTCGTCAACAAGGTGGATGTCTTCATGCAGGAGCTGGTCCTGCATGGCTTTGTCGTATGCCTGGACAACGGGGGGGGGGGGGGGGGGGGGGGGGGGGACGGCCTCAGCCCCATACACCAAGAAGAAGGGTGTTTCCTCTATCGCTCAGCTGAGGGACGTCCAACTAGCCCACAGTGCGCATGGAAGCTCGTATACCTAATTGGCACCATGCGTCTTCAAGCAGCTGTAGGTGCATGTCTGGAGTCCCCCAAGTATCTTAGCATTAGCCCTTTCTACCTGTGAACCGGGTCCCGTTGTTGGTGATGATTCTGTTCGGGACCCCGAACAGGTAGATGATTGACTTGAGGAACTTGACTGCTGACTCCTTGTTGATTGTCACATCCGGCCACTTGGTGAACTTGTATACGGTGATGTAGAGGTACCGGTACCCTCCTACAGATCTGGGGAAGGGTCCCAGGATGTCCAGCCCCCACACAGTGAAGGCCATGAGGGTGGGATCATCTACAGCGTCTGGGCCGGTGTGTGGATCTGCTTGGCGTGGAACTGGCACGCCTTGCATCTCCTGAACAGCTCGATGGAATCCTGGAGAGCTGTCGTCCAGTAGAAGCCATGCCGAAAGGCTTTACTGACCAGCGTGGGGGAAGATGCATGGTTCCCACACTCGCCTCCATGGATCTCTACGAGCAAGTCGTAGCCCTCGTCTCGGGTTATGCACCGCAATAGGACGCCATTGGCGCCACGCCGGTAGAGATCCCCCTCTACCAGCGTGTATCTCTTAGCCTACCGAAGTATCTGTTCAACAGATACATGTTCATTGGGAAGGATATTGTCTTTCAAGTAATCCCGGACCTCCTTCATCCATGAGTCGGGACCTACTTGAGCTTCTATATTTTGAGCGCTGGGTTGCACAGAGTCCCCGGTGACGCTTACGATCCTTGGCAGACTGCATGGTAGCAGGGCCGCCGGGACTGCGAGCTTCGAGGTGCTGGTCTCGCCCCCTTCGCCTGGATCAATAGGCCAGGCTATATGTCGCAGCAACTTCCTTTCGAAGACTCCCTCAGACACCGGAGCCTAGGTGGAGGCCTTAGTTGACAGGTCATCAGCGATTGTGTTGCTGGCACGGGGGAAATGGCACAGGTCCAACACTTGGAAGTCTTTTTTCCAGATTCTGCACTTGGAGGAGGTAGGATGCAAGCTTAGGATCATTGCAGCTGCATTCTCACTTGGCTTGCTTGATTATCAGCTAGGAATCACGCTTGACCAAAAACTGCTGGACACTGAGGGACAGCACGGTCTTTAATCCGAAGATGAGAGCCTCATACTCCGCCATGTTGTTGGTTCCCTTCAAGTCAAGCTGCACCATGTACTTGAACTGCTCCTCGGTCGGGGTGGTGAGCAGTACTCCTGCTCCGGCACCTTGCTTGCATGGGGAGCCGTCGAAGAAGAGTGTCCACTGAGGCCCGGTGAAGACCGGAGCTCTGGGCTCGGCTTCATCGATGTCTTGGCCCCCTGGACAGCATGGTGGTGGCGTCCACTCAGCCATGAAGTCAGCCAGTGCCTGACTATTCACCGCATGGCGTGGTAAGAAGTCGAGCTCAAACTCCATCAGCTCGGCAGCCCACTTCACAACATTTCCGGTTGCATTAGGGCTGTGGAGCACTGCTTTCAGTGGATATGAAGTGACCACTAAAATCTTATGAGCTTGGAAGTAGTGGCACAGCTTGCTTGACGCAACAAGGACTGCATAGAGCAGCATGTGCCCCTCTAGATATCATGTCTTTGCGTCGTGGAGGACCTGGCTGATGTAGTAGACCGGTCGCTGGATGGTCCGGACCCTCCACAAGGGGTCCGGTGCATCTTCTTGGAGAGGTCTGGAACTCGAGGGCTCCTGGCCCCAGGGTCCGGGACTGCACTCCAGGAGCTAGGACCCGGATGCACATTGATCATCAGGTTCGGTGGACCAGGGCCTGACTGGCTCCTTATCCCCTAGCTCCTCTTCGAGGTTCGAGTCCTAGAACTCAAGACCTGCAGCAGGAGCCTCATCTGGGACATGGGGTCGTGGTGGTTCCAGTCGCTCCACGACCAGGACCATGCTCACGACCTCTGTTGTGGCGGCGATGTAGAGGAGTAGAGGCTCACCTTATTCCAGAGCCAACATGATCGGGCAGCGATAGGAGGTACTTCTTTAGCTCCTAGAACGCCTCATCTGCCTCCTCGGTCGAGGCAAAGGGTCCGGACCTGCACAAAAGCTTGAAGAACGGAAGAGCCCGCTCAGCCAGTCTAGAGATAAATCGACTGAGTGCAGCCAAGCATCCCATGAGCTTCTGCACGTCCTTTATTCGGGCAGGTGGCTGCATCACTTTGATTGCCTTTATCTTCTCTGTGTTAGCTTTGATTCCCCGGTGTGAGACCACGAAACCGAGTAGCTTTCCGGCAGAGACCCCAAAGACACACTTGTCCGGGTTCAACTTCGTGTGTCGAACGCAACCTGTTGAAGACTAAGGCGAGGTTGTCGAGCAAAGATGCATGTGAATTAACCTTAACAACAATGTTATCGATGTACACCTCTACTAGGTCCAAAATGAGGTTCACAAATGTTTCATGCATGGCATGTACAAAGGTGGGAAGAGCATTCTTAAGACCATAAGGCATGGATACATAGCAAAATAGGCCATCTACTGTTATGAAGGCAGTATTCTCTTCATCTTCTCTAGACATTGGTATTTGGTGGAAACTTGAGTAAGCATCTAGGAAGTGCAGTAGATCGCAGCCGGATGTAGAATCCATTATTTGGTCTATGCGAGGGAGAGGAAAAGGACCCTTTGGGCTTGCCTTATTGAGAGTGGTGTAGTCGATGCACATCCAAAGCTTCCCGCCTGCCTTGGGGACGACAACAGGTCTGTCCAACCATCGTGGATGGTGGACCTCTCGGATGAAGCGGGCGTCGAGCAGCTTCTTGGTTCCTTCACAGATGATGTTCTGTCGCTCAACGGACTGTTTTCGAGGCTTCTGTTGCACCAGTCTGGCGTTGGGATAGATCTTCATATGGTGCCCAATCACCTCCATAGGGATATCAGGCATCTGTGATGGTTGCCATGCAAACACGTCGACATTAGCCCGGAGTTACGTGATGGGCACAAGTTCTTATTTGTCACCCATATTCCCCGCAATGCGGGTTGTCTGGGCGGCGTCCAAGCCAATATGGACGATGTCGGTACCCTCGATATGGGGTACCCCCGCGCACAGGTGAAAATGCCTAAGGACCTCACCCTTCTCCGCAGGGAGAGCTCCAAAGGCGCCACGTGTCCAGCGGGGCCGGACCTCCCTCTCCTCAGAGGAAAGCTCCGGACCCGCCCCGTGGCCAACAGCAGCCGGACCTCCCCCTACCGCGGGGAGAGCTCCAAAGGCTCCACGTGTTCCGCGGGGCCGGACCTCCTTCTCCTCAGAGGAGAGATCCGGGGCCGCCACGTAGCCAAAAGCAGCCGGACCTCCCCCCACCGCGGGGAGAGCTCCGAAGGCTCCACGTGTCCCGTGGCGCCGGACCTCCCTCTCCTCAGAGGAGAGCTCCGGGACCGCCACATGGCAGCAGAACAGCGCTACCTGCCCCCCCCCCGGCGGTAGGCAGCAAGAGTAAAGACACGCCATACCTTGTCAGTATAAGGTATTCAAGACCCGCGCCTTCCCAAGACACGGAGACGCGGAGCACGCCTCTGTCAGGTGCCATTGCACCCAGTCACATCGCAGACTAGCGCGCTGTGTCAGAGCCTGCCCGCCAATAAACACAGCGACAAGACATCCCCTGCCGCCTCTGCCATCATCAACCACTACAACTAGCCTGCGGCATGGGCAGGGCGGCAGAACAAAGACTCGGAAGCCTTCGTTAGAGACAACTACTGGCATAACTGCAGATACGGTAGTCGGCAGGCAATCTCCCCGGGACCACCTATCGGGTCCCGGGCCCACCTTGTAAGCCGCTCGAGCCTTGGACTATGAAAGGCTCGGGTAGGCGACGTTAGCAAGGGTTCAAACTCTGTGAACTCGCATCTAGACATCACTCACCCTCAAGCTCAGGACTCCGGTTCTGAGCAACAAGCAATACAGCGAGCACCTCTGCTCACCGTGGACGCAGGGTTTTACGCTCCGGCGGCCTGAACCACGTAAAACTCCCCGTGTCAAGCTTCTCCATCACTCGTCCCTAACGCTGAAGCTCTCCGCAAGTGTCTAGCCCCTCCGAAAAAGAACATCTACGGGCTGCCCAGAGCAGGTCCGGGGGAAGTGTCGACCACACACTTCGACATTTGGCACACCAGGTAGGGGGCTTTTCCCTTGCGCGACGAGTTTTTGCCGGCGAAGATGACCAAGCTTCCTTCAGCGGCAAGCTCGCCTCCCCGCGTTCACGACGGACCGTGACTAGCGGGGACTACGTCTCGACACACTCTGGACGGAGTGTGTCGGCGCAAGCTGGAAGCCAGCAGCCAACTCCGGCAGCGCCGACTCTGCAACGCAGGCTCCAGCGAGCGTGAGATCCTCTGCAGCGCTGAGCGTCCCCCACGGGGGCGCGCTAGCTGCAGCAAGAGCGCTACTGCACAATCCTCCTGCTGGGGACGCGCCTCAGTCAGCGACCCAGCGGTGGATTCGCGAGGTAGACCGTCTCGTCGTCACCGCCGCAAACCCTCGACTTCAGCGGGGACGACGCCCCGGCCAACCGGCTGTGTCGCTGACGCGCACGCCAACGGTTGACGGGCAGACGGCGGATTCCCGCTCCACCAGGCCCCCATCGACGGACCTGAGGACGGAGCTGGAACGATGCCACTTGGGCCAAGATGCCCGAGTGTTCCTCGAGCGACGACGAGAAAGGCGTCGCAACCAGGAGGCCGCCGACAGCATGTCGACTGCCTCAACCCTGCCTGAGGCGCAGACTTTCGCCACGCGATCTCTGCCCCAGGCATACACCACGCAGCATATGCCACAGCTATATGCCCTGCAAACGGCGCCTCCGGTCTATGGCGCAGCCTTGCCCATACCAGGGTACACGGTGCCAGCAGCGAACCAAAGCGTTCACGGCACCAACGCCTGTGGCAACAGGAGCAGGATGTGCGGCCCTGGCACCCCACCTTCGCTTCACGAGGTGGCTGCGCAAGTTTCGGCCGCACCTACCCGAGAAGTACGACGGCAGCGTCAACCCGGCGGAGTTCCTCCAGATCTACTCCACCGCCGTCCTTGCTGCAGGAGGGGACGAGGCCGTCATGGCCAACTACTTCCCCGTCACCCTGGCCGGCCCAGCCCGGTCTTGGCTCATGAACCTCCCCAGGGTTCCATAACCTCCTGGGGAGAGCTCTGCCGGCAGTTTACTGCTAACTTCGGCAGCTCCTACACCCGGCCTGGCATGGAGCACGACCTCCACGCCGTCCAGCAACAACCTGGAGAATCGCTGCGCTCCTTCATCCAGCGGTTCTCCCAGGTACGGAACACCATTCCACATATCCAAAATGCTTCTGTGGTGGTGGTGTTCCGGCAGGGCATCCGGGACAAGAAGATGCTTGAGAAGCTCGCGACCAGAGAGGTCTGCGACGTCTCAGAGCTCTTCAGCCTGGTGGACAAGTGCGCCAGAGCAGCAGAAGGGCGGAACTGGCACTCTCTGCCAGCCTCCGAGTCAGGAGGACAGCCCGGATCTGGCGCTGCTTCCTATGAAAGCAGCAAGAAGATCAAGAACCGGGGCGGTGGCAAGATGAAACCACCGGCTGCGGCTCCTGTTGCTGCAGTAGCAGCACCCAGTGGAGCTCGGGTGCCACGCCCCGACAAAAGGCAGCGACAGTCACCAGCTCCAGATGGTGACCAAGGTGAGCTATGCCCCGTGCATGGCACCAGCCACCATACTGCCGCTGACTGCCGGGACATCCAGAGGCTCGCGGAGCGCTTCCGCAAAGGGAGGCAGCTACGAGCTGATGCTCCGCCCTTCCGTCAAAGGGAGGGCAAGCAGAAGGTCAACGCCTCAGTCAGCGTCGGCCACCAGGTGGGGTTTCAGTAGCCTCAGCGCGCCATAAAGACGGTGCACAATGGTGAGGACTCCAGCTCCAGTGATGACGAGCCAGGGCAGTAGCCGACTACGACTGCCCCAAAAAGTCAGTGGAGACTGCACTGCTGTGATATCAACCTTGGAGAAGCTCCAAGCAGTTGCAGCAGCCCAAGCACCAGCCCCGACGGTGCAGAACCGGGCCAGCTCCACCCGAGTGCACGTCTCTGTGCCTCGGCCTTACCTCCTAGGGGCCGTCCAGGGCCTGTCAACCTCTTGACGGACTTAGCCAGAAGAGGAAAGACGCCTTGGGTCTCCCAAGAAGAGTCCGGGTCCTCCTACCTCTTGACAGCCTTAGCCAGAAGGGAAAGGTACCCCGGGGCTCCCGGGAGAATCCACGCAGGACCCGCTCCAACGTGAAGATAATGACCTCACCGACGAGGCGCGACTGCAAGTGACACCCCACAACGCACGGCCTCGGCTGGTGCTCTAGCACTACCGCCAAAGGACCAAGTGCGTCAGGGACCTGCAAGAAGTCAACCTGGTGCCACGGCACACACACTTTTCCGCGAAGGACCTATAAACTCTCCCCTAGCCGGGAACGTCCCTTCCGAGTCATGAAAGTTGCCGTCCCAGGTACACATGCCTTTCAACCAAGGATGGGATCCATTCCCGAACCCTTGGAGCATGGAACATCACAGTAAGTTCTACCTCCTGAGCATTAGTAGAACAAGGCCATACCCTTCTGTAATAAATCCCATAGAGTCCAGGAACAGCGCTCGGAGCAGCTAAGTCTCAGGGGACGGTCCAGGACTACGTCTAGCTTGGCATGGTTCCGACCTGTAACACCCCAAAAATCTGTTAAGGGGGGGATTTAAAAATTTTTGGACGTATTGCATGTGGTGCAAAAATTCAAATTCAAATTGGAATTCAAATTCAAATCAAAACAGAAAAGAAAAGGAAAAAGAAAAAGAAAAAAAGAAAACCCCCCCGGCCAGTGGGCCGAAACCCACCAGCCGGCCCACCATTTCCCGCGCCAGCCCACAGCCGCGCGCCCCTCTCTCCCCCTCACTGACACGTGGGGCCCGCGTGTCATCCCTCACCTCCCGCTTGCGCCAACCGCCCGGACTCCTCCGCGCGCCCGATCGCAACTAACCCCGGAAACCCGCGTCCCCCAGCCGAATTCTGGTCCCGGACGACTCCAGCTCGATCCCAACAGACCGCCGCCCTCCCTCGTCTATATAAACGCCGGCATTGCCCCGTTTTCCCCCCGATCGGTTGTTTTTCCTCCCGGTGAGAACCAGAGCTTCTCCAGCCGTTTTCTCTCGATCCTTGCTCGGATTTTCTGATCTAACGCGCCGATCATGTTCCACCGCCTCCGGGGAGTCTCGCAGGTGAAGGAAATCCGGTGTTTTGCGCTCTAGAAACAGCTCCGACGAGCACCGCCATGTTTTCACCTCGGACCTCGTCGCCGACCGCATTCCAGGGCCTCCGAGCTCAAGAAAAACCCCAAGGTGAGATCCCCGACCTCCCCTCTACCGATCTATGCCATGAAATCCTAGTTTTAGGAGGAATAGACGAAGATCCGAAGTTCTCTGGCGAGATCGCCGCCTCCCGCCGCCGCGCGCCGCCGGGCAGCGCCGCCCGCGCACGGCCCGGGCGACGTGGCCCCCTGAGGCCCGTCCATTTTAAATCGTGCGGTTCCTATTAGATCTAACCCGTACCGCTTCGCGTTATAATCTCAACTGTCTGTTTTAAATCGGATGGTCCACGTCGGCCCCACATTATAAAGGCTGGGATTCTTACGCGCTACCCCCTGGGGATCTCGGAAAACACGAGCTAGCCCCGAAACTTCTGATCTAGCCCCTGGAACTTCAGAAATTCGTGTAAATTCATTTAAAAATCAGTTTTAGCCCCTGGACTTAATAAAAATTAGGAAACCCCTCTGTTATGTGTAGTTAGACCCCTGAAAATTTATGAAATAATAAATTAGACCCTGTAGTAGGGTGGATTTACTTTTTTTGACCCTATATGATATTAAATTCAGAAATTTGAATATGTGATTAGGATTTAAATTTAAAAAGGTGAGGCAAACACATTGTAAATTCAAATTTAAACTCTCCTAGCATTTGGAAAACTTTAGAATGAGTTAAAAATAGATTTTAAGCTGATATGAATCTGTCTAAATGTTGTTCATATTTATTAGTTCTAGAAAAACATTTTTAGGCTAGGAAATAATTCTAAAAAACTGATAAAATAAATTTAAATTAGTTCACATCAGAGGAGAAGTTCAAAAATATATTATTTAATATTTTAGATCAGAACCTATTCTGTTTAGATGATATGCCCTACTATTTAATGTTAAAACTCACTTTTAGGCATAGAAAGTAAATCTGAAAAATATAGGAAAATGGGTATGCATAATTTGAAAATGATAGATGAAGTCTCCAACTCCAAAAACTTCATTTTAGTATTTGGTAGAAGGTCTGAAAACCCATTTGGAATAGGAAATTACCTTCCATGCAAACTTGGTAGCTAAAGAGTGTATTAAAGAATTTGTTTAAATTGGAAATTCATATATAGTGTGCAAACAGAAATCTGAATACAAAAGTTAGAAATCATATACATATGCTTAAAAGTGCATGTAGGCCAAAAATCAACACATCTAGGATAACCACAACACTTAGTAATGTGAATGACTTTCATAGGTATGTATGTGTGGTTTGTATGAAGTGAAAGTGTGAACCATGTCTTATGGATTGTTGTTTTCTTTTGCTATGTGTATTGACATGAGTAGAACCTGCCCTAGAGCAAGTTCTCCCTTTCCAAGACCAAGACCTTCCATTCCCAGAGCAGCAGGAAGAAGGCAAGTGTCCTTGACCACTTTGATCCTATGCTAGGATGTGTAGATAGAATTATTTGCATTGTCAATTGAAATATGAAACCCATGCTAGGAACATTCCCTAGAATTGCATTATCTTGTTTCCTTGTAGCTTGGGTTGGGATTTATTTTATCATGTCATTTATTTATATGCTTATGCTTAGCCATGCTTAGAATGGGATAATTGGGGTATGAGATCATCAATTTATTTACCTTACTCTTGAATGAGATATTATGAGTTATGTAGAGGTAGGGATCGAGGCAAGTTGGATGATTTGGTTGGTGCTGGGTGCACGAGACTCGGGTTTGTGTTTAGTACTTGCCTGGATCCTAAGGACCGGTTCATGGAGCATGTAACCTGGCTTTACCGTGCCAACCACATGCTGAGATGGGACAGCTTAGCCAATTAATTAGGTGTATCTCCGGCGTAGTATGGGTGTTTTGGATGGTGCGGGGAATAGGTGTCAGCTGGACTACCATATGAACCGCAAGGCTCAAGAGGGGACCACTGCAGCGAGGTTGGAGCCTCTTGTATGCTGTTAGGGGTGAAACCTCAGTGGGCCCACGCTTGTCGGGAATCCCTTTGTAAAGGCTTCGTAGTGATCTCCTGGCTACACACCTGGGAAGTGTGAATGTGGTTCGTGGCCACTGGCATAATGGAGGTTCTTTTAGTCCACCCGGCAACGGGGGATGAAATCACTACATGTGGGTACAGTGGTGCAAACTCTGCAGAGTCAAAACTGTCATGACAGCTGTGCTCACGGTCAAGAGCGGCTTGGACTTATTCATGATTAGAGGATGATGACTTTGGAAGTTGTGGATGTTAAGCGGGGAGCTTAACATTGGAAATGATGTTATGGTTATTTGATTATGATGATGGGTTGGGAGATTGGGAGCATTTCACCTATGTAGTAATGTAGGTGCTTAATAAGCTAAGGTGATAGGTATTAATTGCGTAGTGCTTTAACCATGAGTTCAACCTCTCCTTGCTCTAGCCATGCATGACATAACTTTCTCACACTTGCTGAGTACCAACGGTACTCAAACTTGCATATTTGTTGGTTTAAATTGCTGCTCAGGTTAAGGGGATGAGTTGGTGTTCAATGACCAAGACTTTGGACCCGAAGAAGGATTCTAGGTTCATGGAGTCCCCCGGGCAACGCCTGTGATGGAGCCCACAAGATTTATATTCCGCTGCTGTTTTGCTTACATATGATGAACTTATTATCGTCCATCGAGACGTATGCTATGTAAGACTTATTTATATTCGACACCTGGCTTGTAATAAATGATGCTTCACTACTTGTCATCACATGTATGAGAAAATGATCCTGGCATACATGTGATATTCACTCGGTTGTTCTTCAGAGAAACCGGGTGTGACAGAAGTGGTATCAGAGCCAAGGTTGCCAGTAGGAACGTGGACCTAGGTAGAAATGGACGTATTTAAGGACCCTATTTTCTTAAAAACTATTTTACAAAGGTGTTGGTTGAAAAGTGTTATTTAATGGGGTCACTTTATTCAATCTTACCCCAACTTTTATTCAAAATAGAATTTTTGTTTAAAATCTATCTAACTTAATTTTAAATGCTTTATGTTTTAGATGGTTCGCTTGGTCCGCACCGCCCGCAAGTCCACCGGAGGGAGAGTTCCCGTAGTTGCCCTTGCCTTGAGAGAGGAGAACCGTCCGGTGACATACCTTTCCTACGGATTGGCAGTAGGAGGCTTGTTGCGCAGTCTTCGACGTATGCTCCACGCCGCCGGCAATACGGGCAAGCTAATCATACACTACAGCTCCACCCGGACCATCCGTGAGAAGCGGGAAGAATGGAGTTCAGAAATGAGGATTATCCATGAAAATCGGCTGCTCAAGATCCACCGCTCTCCAGCTTGTCGAGCGACACAGGTCGATGCGGAGAAGGACACCTGGACAGGACTGAGTCCAGCTTGTCCAGCTTGTCGAGCTATCACCTGCCAGAGTCACATCTACCGTCGCCACCTGGACAGGACTGAGTACATGTATGTCCTCCAGCGTGAGAGTGGTACAACGGAGTACAAGTACCCGCCAGTGCAGCAGGGGACTTCCCATGAGCACATGGACCTGTGCTTGGAGGATGCTGCTATGCTCAGCACTCGACTGCAGGAGTGCCAGCGGGAGCTTCAGGATGTTCGTGACACCCTGAAGGAGACTGAGGCGTTGCTTCGAGCCAGCTTGAGGGCGAGAGAAAGAGGAGATGGGAATGAATTGTGTGTTACCGTGAATGACACATGGACTCCTGACTCCCCAGACCGCCGGGTGAGCAGGCGTCGCCGCACTTCTCCACCAGCAACTTCCTCACCCAAAGCGGAGTCAGAGGGCAGCCGCAATAATGAGGAAGACCCCGAAGAGCCAGCTCAGTGATACGGGTCGTTTAGAGTTCTTTCCCTTATTTCAGCAAGTTATCGAGTAGGCGAGTCAGTACCTTGGTTATTTGTGTGTTAATGTTTGGTGTGTGACGTGAGTTGTGGAAGCCATGGGCAATTGTCCACAACCTCGTCCTTAGGTTGCTTTGCTTTGATGTGTGAAGCCCTATGAATTAAGAGTGCATTTATTTTTCGCGTGAGACGTGACTCCCAAAAATCTACGTGAAACCCTTAGGAAATGTTAAGACCTCAAAAGTTTAAGTTTAAACAAGCAAATTGGGAAGTTAATACATAATGCTTTAAATTAACATTTGGTTGATCATGATAGATGGCCGGAAGAGGAAAGGGTCGTGGTGCCAACCCCGCCAACAACAACGATGAGGCCGGCAACCCTCATCTTTCTGGAGGACAAGACAGGGGTGGTCGCCGTGAAGGAGTTGATCCCATCCACCAAATGCATGAAAATCAAAATCAGCTCATCCAGAGCCTAACTCAAGTGGTGGCCAACTTGCACCAAGCTCCACCTCCACAAGCTGCACCACGCCAACCAAGGTCGAGTGAGTTTCTAGGGACTCAACCT
The DNA here is from genome assembly GCA_030760725.1 of Neostapfia colusana. NCBI lineage: Eukaryota > Viridiplantae > Streptophyta > Magnoliopsida > Poales > Poaceae > Neostapfia > Neostapfia colusana. Next base: position 32,147,871 of record JASWHV010000005.1, on the reverse strand, counting down.
CCAAAGTTTGCAAGTGCTGCTGAACCTTTGGAAGCAGATGACTGGCTAAAGACCATTGAGAGCAAGATGAGGATCATACAATGCCAAGGGTATGAGAGGGTGTTGTTTGCCTCTCACCAATTGCATGGACCTGCTGCTGATTGGTGGACCACTTACGTGGCAGCCCATCATGACCCTGAGAACATCACTTGGGAAGAGTTCAAGCGTAGTTTCCGCAACCATTACATACCAAGGGGTGAACTCAAAAACAAGAGAAAGGAGTTCTTGGGGCTGCAGCAAGGAAACATGACTGTGAGGGAATACCTCACTAAATTCACCCAACTATCCCGTTATGCACCACGGGACATCGAGACTGATGAGCAGAAACAGGACTGCTTTGTGGAAGGACTTACAGCGGAAATGCAGTGTGCAATGTCCTCCAACGAGTATGAAAGCCTCCAAAAGATGGTGGACAGAGCATTTGTTGTGGAAAGGAAGCTGAAGGCCTTGGAAAATGAAAACAAGAGGAAGGCGGGATGGTCACACCAAGCCTCGGGTAGCAACACACGCCCACGTCTGATGCAGCAACCCGCAGGGCAGACGAGCCGTGCTGCGGTACCCTACTCAGCACCGAGAGGGTACAACCCGAACTTCAGGCCTCCGTCAGCACCAGCACAGCCACAATGTCAGTTTGTACAGCAGCCTCGCCCCACATATCAACCTCGACCAGCAGTACAAGGACCCCCAAACCAACCCCAGTACAACAAAGGCCAGGCACCTAAGGTTGGGGTACAATGCTTTAACTATGGTGAAGTGGGGCACTACGCCCATAAGTGCCCAAAGAAGAAGCCCGTGAAGCCGCAACAGCAGAATGTGATGCGAGGACGGGTGAACCACGTGACCATGGAGGAGGCGCAAGAGGCACCCGACGTGGTAGTTGGTAAGTTTCCTGCCAATTTACACATTGCAACCCTGTTGTTTGATTCTGGTGCTACCCACTCGTTCATTGCTCAAGGGTTTGTTAAGAAGCATGATCTAGCAACCACACAAATGAACCATATGCTAGCAGTGAACTCTCCATGTGGAGAAATAAGGACAATACAAGTGTGTCCCAAGGTGAATCTAGACATTAATGGGGTAGTATTTACTGCCAACCTCATAGTGATAGATTCACAAGGGATAGATATTATTTTGGGTATGGATTGGTTGACCAAACATAAAGAAATCATCCATTGTTCGACAAGAACGGTGGAACTAACTCACCCTAGTGGCACAAGAGTAAAGTTCATAACTATTCAAGAGCCTAGGAGGGACATTAAACTCAATAAAGTTGAGGTGGAAGTGGAGGAGATCAGGATCGTCAGGGAATATCCAGATGTTTTTCCAGAGGAGTTGCCAGGTTTGCCCCCCGATCGTGAAGTGGAATTCACGATTGAGCTAGTGCCTGGAACAGCTCCGATATACAAGAGGCTTTATCGGATGGACTCCAAACAGCTGGAAGAACTCAAGGAACATTTAAGAGAATTGATAGAAAAGGGGTACATTCGTCCTCGTTCCTCACCATGGGGAGCTCCAGTGATATTTGTGCCCAAGAAGGACGGGACCCAAAGGCTATGCGTGGACTACCGTGCGTTGAATGAGGTAACCATCAAGAACAAGTACCCATTACCCCGTATTGAAGACTTGTTTGATCAGTTGAGGGGAGCTTGTGTGTTCTCGAAAATTAATCTCAGGTCGGGATATCACCAACATAAGATAAGGCAAACTGATATACCAAAGACAGCTTTCGTATCTCGGTACGGACTGTATGAATACACAGTCATGCCTTTCAGGCTAACTAATGCCCCTGCATACTTCATGTATCTCATGAACAAGGTATTCATGGAATATCTAGACAAATTTGTGGTGGTTTTCATAGATGACATTCTCATCTTCTCCAAAGATGGAGAAGAACATGAGAAACATCTAAGGTTGGTGTTGCAAAAGCTGAGAGAACACCAACTATATGCCAAGTTGAGCAAGTGTGAGTTTTGGCTGAAGAGAGTTCCCTTCTTAGGACATATAATCTCGGAGGGAGGAATCTCCGTAGATCCCTCCAAGATCGAGGATGTACAGAAGTGGAAGACCCCTAAGAATGTCGGGGAAGTTTGAAGCTTCTTAGGATTGGCTGGATACTATCGACGGTTTATCGAGGGTTTTTCCAAGATTTCGAGACCCCTCACCAAATTGTTGGAGAAGGGAATCACATTCACATGGACACCGCAGTGCGAGACGAGTTTTCAGGAACTGAAGAAAAGATTGACAACAGCCCCAGTGCTAGTTATGTCGGATATGCAGAAGAACTTTTTGGTATACTGCGATGCCTCTGGAAACGGGTTGGGATGTGTTCTCATGCAAGAAGGGAATGTCGTGGCTTATGCGTCCCGGCAGCTCCGGAAACACGAGAAGAACTATCCTACCCATGACCTAGAACTAGCCGCAGTGGTACACGTGTTGAAGATTTGGCGGCACTACTTGATGGGGAAGAGGACAGAAATATATACGGATCATAAGAGCTTAAAGTATATTTTCACACAGCCAGATCTCAACCTCAGACAAAGGAGATGGTTAGAGCTAATCAACGACTTTGATGTGGGCATCAACTATCATCCTGGGAAAGCGAACATCGTGGCAGATGCTTTAAGTCGGAAGGTGCAGGTCAATAGGTTGAGCTTGAAGGACATGCCTGCAGAATTGAAGGAAGATGTTATAAAACTCAATCTATGTCTGGTGAATAGTGGTGAGGCCATCGCCATGGAAGTGGACTCCACATTAGAGAAAGACATCCACAATGGTCAGAAGAATGATGAGAAGATACAAGAAATCAGAGAACTCATCAAGGATAATAAAGCCCCTGGTTTCAGAGAGGATGAACAAGGTACTGTGTGGCACGGGAAAAGAATCTGTGTGCCTGAAGTGAAGGAGATCTGTGAATTGATTTTGAAGGAGGCTCATGATTCCGACTATTCCATTCATCCTGGGAGTACGAAGATGTACCATGACCTCAAGAGCAAGTATTGGTGGTATGGCATGAAGCGAGATATCGCGGAACATGTTGCCCTATGTGACACATGTCAGTTGGTGAAAGCAGAACATCAACGACCCGCGGGATTATTGCAACCACTCAAAGTGCCTGAATGGAAATGGGAAGAAATCGGTATGGATTTCATAGTGGGACTACCTAGGACCCAATCATGATATGATTTGATATGGGTCATCATCGACAGGCTAAGCAAGGTAGCTCATTTCATCCCCGTGAAAGAAAGCTACAACGTATCCAAATTGGCAGAATTATACATGTCAAGGATCGTGTGTTTCCATGGAGTGCCAAAGAAGATAGTGTCAGATCGAGGGACACAGTTCACCTCAAGGTTCTGGCAGAAGTTGCATGAAACCATGGGAACTCATCTGAATTTTAGTTCTGCCTATCATCCCCAGACTGACGAACAGACGGAAAGAACTAATCAGATCCTTGAGGATATGTTGAGAGCGTGTGCGCTCAAGAACAACAGGAGTTGGGATAAGAACTTACCGTATGCGGAGTTCTCCTATAACAACAGCTATCAGGCTAGTATGAAGATGTCACCATTTGAGGATTTGTATGGGAGAAAGTGCAGAACTCCACTATTTTGGAACCAAACCGGGGAAAGAAAAGTGTTTGGACCCGAGGTACTACAAGAAGCCGAGGCGAAAGTGAGGGAAATTCGCAACAACCTGAGGATAGCACAGACCCGACAAAAGAGTTATGCCGATGTGCGGAGAAGAGAGCTTATTTTCAATGTGGGAGACTATGTTTATCTCAAGGTGTCACCTATCCGAGGACTTCGTTGGTTCAAGGTGAAAGGGAAGTTATCACCTCGATAACATCGGACCCTTTCAGATTCTGGAGAGGAAAGGCGAAGTGGCATATCAACTAGAACTACCGGCTCGCTTATCAGATGTGCATGACGTATTCCATGTGTCACAGCTCAATAAATGTTTGAGGACGCCTGAAGAGATGTTACCCATGAATGAGGTTGACGTAGCCGAGGATCTGTCTTATGCCGAGCAACCATTCAAGATTTTGGAGACAATGGAACGCCTCACAAGAAATAAAAGAATCTGGATGTGCAAGGTGTAGTGGAAGCATCACTCGGAAGAGGAAGCCACATGGGAGTGAGAAGACGAGCTTAAGGCACAGTTTCCGGAATTGTTTTCCTAGAACCACCAATCTCGAGGACGAGATTTCTTTTAAGGGGGGTGGAGTTGTAACCCCCCAAAAATCTGTTAAGGGGGAATTTAAAAATTTTTGGACGTATTGCATGTGGTGCAAAAATTCAAATTCAAATTGGAATTCAAATTTAAATCAAAACAGAAAAGAAAAGGAAAAAGAAAAATAAAAAAAGAAACTCCCCGGGCCAGTGGGCTGAAACCCACCAGCCGGCCCACCATTTCCCGCGCCAGCCCACAGCCGCGCGCCCCTCTCTCCCTCTCACTGACACGCGGGGCCCGCGTGTCATCCCTCACCTCCCGCTCGCGCCAACCGCCCGGACTCCTCCGCGCGCCCGATCGCAACTAACCCCGGAAACCAGCATCCCCCAGCCGAATTCTGGTCCCGGACGACTCCAGCTCAATCCCAACAGACCGCCGCCCTCCCTCGTCTATATAAACGCCGGCATTGCCCCGTTTTTCCCCCCGATCGGTTGTTTTTCCTCCCGGTGAGAACCAGAGCTTCTCCAGCCGTTTTATCTCGATCCTTGCTCGGATTTTCTGATCTAACGCGACGATCATGTTCCACCGCCTCCGGGGAGTCTCGCAGGTGAAGGAAATCCGGTGTTTTGCGCTCTAAAAACAGCTCCGACGAGCACCACCACGTTTTCACCTCGGACCTCGTCGCCAACCGCCTTCCAGGGCCTCCGAGCTCAAGAAAAACCCCGAGGTGAGATCCCCGACCTCCCCTCTACCGATCTATGCCATGAAATCCCAGTTTTAGGAGGAATAGACGAAGATCCGAAGTTCTCTGGCGAGATCGCCGCCTCCCGCCGCCGCGCACAGCCAGGGCGATGTGGCCCCCTGAGGCCTGTCCATTTTAAATTGTGCGGTTCCTATTAGATCTAACCCGTACCGCTTCGCGTTATAATCTCAGCCGTTTGTTTTAAATCGGACGGTCCACGTCGGCCCCGCATTATAAAGGCCGGGATTCTTACGTGCTACCCCCTGGGGATCTCGGAAAACACGAGCTAGCCCCAGAAACTTCTGATCTAGCCCCTAGAACTTCAGATAAATTCATTTAAAATCAGTTTTAGCCCCTGGACTTAATAAAAATTAGGAAAACCCCTCTGTTATGTGCAGTTAGACCCCTGGAAATTTATGAAATAATAAATTAAACCCTGTAGTAGGGTGGATTTACTTTTTTTGACCCTATATGATATTAAATTCAGAAATTTGAATATGTGATTAGGATTTAAATTTAAAAAGGTGAGGCAAACACATTGTAAATTCAAATTTAAACTCTCCTAGCATTTGGAAAACTTTAGAATGAGTTAAAAATAGATTTTAAGCTGATATGAATCTGTCTAAATGTTGTTCATATTTATTAGTTCTAGAAAAACATTTTTAGGCTAGGAAATAATTCTAAAAAACTGATAAAATAAATTTAAATTAGTTCACATAAGAGGAGAAGTTCAAAAATATATTATTTAATATTTTAGAGCAGAACCTATTCTGTTTAGATGATATGCCCTACTATTTAATGTTAAAACTCACTTTTAGGCATAGAAAGTAAATCTGAAAAATATAGGAAAATGGGTGTGCATAATTGGAAAATGATAGATGAAGTCTCCAACTCCAAAAACTTCATTTTAGGATTTGGTAGAAGGTCTGAAAACCCATTTGGAATAGGAAATTACCTTCCATGCAAACTTGGTAGCTAAAGAGTGTATTAAAGAATTTGTTTAAATTGGAAATTCATATATAGTGTGCAAACAGAAATCTGAATACAAAAGTTAGAAATCATATACATATGCTTAAAAGTGCATGTAGGCCAAAAATCAACACATCTAGGATAACCACAACACTTAGTAATGTGAATGACTTTCATAGGTATGTATGTGTGGTTTGTATGAAGTGAAAGTGTGAACCATGTCTTATGGATTGTTGTTTTCTTTTGCTATGTGTATTGACATGAGTAGAACCTGCCCTAGAGCAAGTTCTCCCTTTCCAAGACCAAGACCTTCCATTCCCAGAGCAGCAGGAAGAAGGCAAGTGTCCTTGACCACTTTGATCCTATGCTAGGATGTGTAGATAGAATTATTTGCATTGTCAATTGAAATATGAAACCCATGCTAGGAACATTCCCTAGAATTGCATTATCTTGTTTCCTTGTAGCTTGGGTTGGGATTTATTTTATCATGTCATTTATTTATATGCTTATGCTTAGCCATGCTTAGAATGGGATAATTGGGGTATGAGATCATCAATTTATTTACCTTACTCTTGAATGAGATATTATGAGTTATGTAGAGGTAGGGATCGAGGCAAGTTGGATGATTTGGTTGGTGCTGGGTGCACGAGACTCGGGTTTGTGTTTAGTACTTGCCTGGATCCTAAGGACCGGTTCATGGAGCATGTAACCTGGCTTTACCGTGCCAACCACATGCTGAGATGGGACAGCTTAGCCAATTAATTAGGTGTATCTCCGGCGTAGTATGGGTGTTTTGGATGGTGCGGGGAATAGGTGTCAGCTGGACTACCATATGAACCGCAAGGCTCAAGAGGGGACCACTGCAGCGAGGTTGGAGCCTCTTGTATGCTGTTAGGGGTGAAACCTCAGTGGGCCCACGCTTGTCGGGAATCCCTTTGTAAAGGCTTCGTAGTGATCTCCTGGCTACACACCTGGGAAGTGTGAATGTGGTTCGTGGCCACTGGCATAATGGAGGTTCTTTTAGTCCACCCGGCAACGGGGGATGAAATCACTACATGTGGGTACAGTGGTGCAAACTCTGCAGAGCCAAAACTGTCATGACAGCCGTGCTCACGGTCAAGAGCGGCTTGTACTTATTCATGATTAGAGGATGATGACTTTGGAAGTTGTGGATGTTAAGCGGGGAGCTTAACATTGGAAATGATGTTATGGTTATTTATTTATGATGATGGGTTGGGAGATTGGGACCATTTCACCTATGTAGTAATGTAGGTGCTTAATAAGCTAAGGTTATAGGTATTAATTGCGTAGTGCTTTAACCATGAGTTCAACCTCTCCTTGCTCTAGCCATGCATGACATAACTTTCCCACACTTGCTGAGTACCAACGGTACTCAAACTTGCATATTTGTTGGTTTAAATTGCTGCTCAGGTCAAGGGGATGAGGTGGTGTTCAATGACCAAGACTTCGGACCCGAAGAAGGATTCTAGGTTCATGGAGTCCTCCGGGCAATGCCTGTGACGGAGCCCACAAGATTTATATTCCGCTGCTGTTTTGTTTACATATGATGAACTTATTATCGTCCATCGAGACGTATGCTATGTAAGACTTATTTATATTCGACACCTGGCTTGTAATAAATGATGCTTCACTACTTGTCATCACATGTATGAGAAAATGATCCTGACATACATGTGATATTCACTCGGTTATTCTTCAGAGAAACCGGGTGTGACACGACCCTAAGCGCGTAGAGTCTTGCTTCCCTTCTTAATGGGGCGGGTCGTTGCCTCCATGTACAACCTGCCTTCCTCCTATGGGCATTTACACAGAAACCTGTTCTACCTCGCTCTCACTCATGTGCTTATTTAAATTACGCATTAATTTTTATGACTGCACTTTCTATGTATGCTCACCGTACATTTAGCTCCCCTTTCCCGCGCTCATCCATAGTCAACATTTGCTATCCTATCGAAGGCGGTTGCGCTTGAGGCACCTGCTGATGGCCAGGGGGGCCTCCAGGCCTCTCCCAGTCAGGTGTTGCGATGCCAGTTGGTCACCTCCAGGAAAGGCCTGCGCCGTGCATGGGGGGTCCAGGGTGTGTATCCCGCTCAGCCGGCTCTGTACCCAAAGTGTGTGTCACCCTGCCCTCCGGAGGTCCACGAGAGTACAGCCGCTTTGCCTGGTTCCTTACCCAAAGCCTGTGCACTCTGCTTCCCCGGCATACGGTCCGGTACTAGGGGTCGGACGGTCGTACCCGGACCTTGGAGGGAGCCGAAGCCCCGGTGCCTCGCGCACAGAATTGCCCAAGCCCCATATACCAGACTAGGACCGTAAGCCGAATAAGACTAAGAGACGAGAAGGGGAGAACCCACCGAGGAGAATTACGCTTCCTCTACCTGTGTGCAGGACCTCCAGGTTATAGCTACGGGGGCTGCGTGAAGGGTGGGGGGGGGGGAAGGAGCTATCGACTACTCCAGCGCAAGACCGGAGGAACCGGGTTTCGCCCCTTCTGCAGGGACAAGACCCGAAGGCCCCATGTGTCCAGCGGGGCCGGAGCTCCGCACTCCTCAGGAGGGGCTCCAGGCCCGCCACGTGGCCGGCAGAAGCCGGACCTCCCCCTCCGAGGGGAGGGCTCCGAAGACCCCACGTGTCAAGCGGGGCCGGAGCTCCCGTCTCCTCAGGAGGAGCTCTGGGCCCGCCACGTGGCCGGCAGAAGCCGGACATCCCCCTCCAAGGGGAGAGCTCAGAAGGCTCCACGTGTCCCATGGGGCCGTACCTCCCTCTCCTCAGAGGGGAGCTCCGGGCCCGCCACGTGGCCGGTAGATCCAGACCTCCCCATTCTCATGGGGCGAGCTCCGGAGACCTCCGGGGCCCTTGATACAATAAGGACCCGGGGAAGGTGTCTGTGCAGAGCTTTGAGATTGGTGAAGGCCTCTGAGTACCTTGCGGAGCTGAGGACTTGGCTAGGCAAAACCAAGAAGAAGACAAAAGCATAACAGGCACAAAAGGTCACAAGAGTCTATTTATTCATGGCTCCATGAGCTGGACTACAGACTCAATAAAAAGAAAAAGAGGGAGATACAAGCTCTAGGGTCCCCCTGGCTCGCGCCGGAACCTAGAGGCTACAAGGGCGGCCACATCCCCGACTTCAGCCCTGGCGGTCTCCTCCCGCTCCGTGGCAGGGCCCTGTCTTGCTGGCTCCAGTGAGAAAGAAGGGTCCCGGCTCCTGAAGCAAGCCAACACATGCGTGGCAACCTCCACGGCCAGGCCCCGTCCCTCTGCCTCGAGCTTGCCGGTGACCACCGTGTCTATCTTGCTTAGCTTGGCACCGATTGACTCCAACGCGGGGATCACTTCAGCCACCTTCAGCGCAGGGGCCGCCGTCTTCACCGGGCTGAAGCCAAGGGGGACCAAGGCGGACCCTGCCTGGTCAACGAAGCCCGAGGCCGCACGGGCCTCGGAAGACTGCGAGGCCAAGAGCTCCTCTACCTCGCGGCGGGCTGCCCGCAGGGTGTCGTGGCTTCCCTCGGAGAATTCCTTCTCCTTGGCCGCGAGGGAGCTTTCCCAAAGGCAGAGAGTCTGGGCAAGCCGCTCCAACTCTGAAGCCCGGAAGTCGACAGCCAACTCCCGATCCAGGATCGCCTGGCGTTCTCGGGAGACCTGCTCTTACCTCATGGCAAGGTCTGCCTTCTGGGCCTCTATCTCCCTGGCCCGAGCTCGCAGGTCGCCTTCGCCCGCCGCCAGCCGCGCAGCGACCCTCTCCGCCTCGGCCGCCATAGAGCGCTCCTGATCCTCAACGGCGCGCCATCCTCTGCCGTACCTCCTCAAGGGTGGAGAAGTTCTCCTCGGCCTGGGCATGCGCCTAAAGGGCCTCCCTGTGGAGCCGCCGCGTCTCGGAGTCCACATGGTCATCAGCCCGCTTCTGTCGGTCAAGGAGCGCCTCCATAATGTCAAGCGACTCCCACCTGGAGTCGAGCTTGCCCTTGACCTTCACGGTCCGCTCCCGCAAAAGGTTCCCCCAGGTGAGGAGGCGATCCCTCTCAACCACCTGCTCCTCTCGCTCACGACCGAGCGCGGCCAAGACCTGCCGAACGCTCGTCTGGGCGAGCACGAGAGCATCTGCCAGGGGCAGCGGGGCAGCAGAGGCTGGAGCAGCACCCCAGACTTCCTCCATCACGTCGTCTTCAAGAGAAGACGACGCACCGGCAACCGGGATGAGACGCCGGTTAGGAGAAACCGGCGTCGGGACTTCGACAGTCGGACCCGCTGAACCCTCACCGGCAGTTGGCTTCTGAGCCGGTGGAGAAGGGCGAGTGGAGGGGGTCGACCTTGCCACAGAAGCCGGGCCGCCTGGAACAGGAGGAACCTGCGCTGGCATGGGGGCCACGACAACCGTCTCTGCTTCCGAGCGCCGTGGCGCAGACTCCCCATCAGTCGGGGACGGCCGAGAAACGCGAGCACTCCAACGGGCTCTGAACCTCGGCTTCCGAGCCAGGGTAGGACCACTAGAGCCCGCCGTCGCCGCCGACGGCTGCTCCGCAGTCGCCCGGACTGACGGAGCAGGGGATGCTCCTAAAGCTCCCCTCGACACATCAGCAGTCTCCTTGGAGACTCCAGTGCTTGAAGCCCTCCTTGGTGCGTCAGCAGTTTCCTTGGAGACTCCACCGCATGAAGCCTTCCCCAATGCATCAGCAGTTTCCTTGGAGACTCCTCCGCCTGAGGAGGGAGGACGCGACGCCCGGGAACCTTCAGCCTGTCGTCGCTCAAGAGGAGTCCCGTTGGGATGATGAGCCCGAGACCTCTTGGGGTCACCACCGGACGGAGCACCATCTCCAGAAGCAGGCCGTGCAGGCGCCCTGGTTCCCTGACTCGGCACAGACGCTGCCACTGGAGGAGATCGACCGCGCTTCTTCTCTGGAGGCGGGTTGGAAGCCATGGCAGAAGACAAAGGCGCAAGAACTCACTGAAAGTGCAAAGCGCTGGGGAGTGCGAAGGGAAGCCGCAATGCGGGTAAGATCCCCTTTTAAAACTTCCCAGGTGCGATTCAAAGCGATTCGAAACTCTTTGAATATGCCGCATGGGCAACCGCTTCGGCTCCAAGACCGAGCGTCGATGATAAGTGGACCCAAGTCGTCTAGCTGAAGCAGTGGGCCAAGAAGTCAGTCTCCCATGGAGACGAGCTGGCAAGGCGCTTCGGCGGTTCCCAAAAAAAGCGCCGCAACGTGCACAAGTGGCAGCCTTGGGAACCGCCGCAGTAAAAGCAACCATCAAGTGGGCTCACGCTCCCACGATCCCGTGACTGTTCGTGCTCCAGCAACGGTCAATGCGGGACTTAGAGAAGGTGCACAGAATGGAAGAGACGGAGGCCCCACCTCGGGCTCGCTATCCCCACCGAGATGGGACCGGGGGCCACTGTCAGTACCCTCGATATGGGTACCCCCACGCACAGGGGAAAATGCCTAAGGACCTCGCCCTTCTCCGCAGGGAGAGCTCCGAAGGCGCCACATGTCCAGCGGGGCCAGACCTCCCTCTCCTCAGAGGAAAGCTCCGGACCCGCCACGTGGCCAGCAGCAGCCGGACCTCCCCCTACCGCGGGGAGAGCTCCGAAGGCTCCACGTGTTCCGCGGGGCCGGACCTCCCTCTCCTCAGAGGAGAGCTCCGGGCCCGCCATGTGGCCAGCAGCAGCCGGACCTCCCCCCACCGCGGGGAGAGCTCTGAAGGCTCCACGTGTCCCGTGGTGCCGGACCTCCCTCTCCTCAGAGGAGAGCTCCGGACTCGACACGTGGCCAGCAGAGCAACGCTGCCTGCCCCCGCGCGGTAGGCAGCGGGCGTAAAGACACGCCATACCTTGCCCGTACAAGGTATTCAAGGCCCGTGCCTTCCCAAGACGCAGAGACGCAGAGCACGCCTCTGTCAGGTGCCGTTGCGCCCAGTCACATCGCAGACTGGCGCGCCGTGTCAGAGCCTGCCCGCTAATAAACACCGCGACAAGACATCCCCTGCCGCCCCTGCCATCATCAACCAGTACGACTAGCCTGCGGCATGGGCAGGGCGGCAGAACGAAGACTCGGAAGCCTTCGTTAGAGATAACTACCGGCATAACTGCAGATATGGTAATCGGCAGGCAATCTCCCCGGGACCACCTGTCGGGTCCCGGGCCCACCTTGTAAGCTGCTCGAGCCATGGACTATAAAAGGCTCGGGTAGGCGACGTTAGCAAGGGTTCAAACTCTGTGAACTCGCATCTAGACATCACTCACCCTCAAGCTTAGGACTCCGGTTCTGAGCAATAAGCAATACAGAGAGCACCTCTGCTCACCGTGGATGTAGGGTTTTACGCTCCGGCGGCCTGAACCATGTAAAACTCCCCGTGTCAAGCTTCTTCATCACTCGTCCCTAACGCTGAAGCTCTCCGCAAGTGTCTAGCCCCTCCGAAAAAGAACCTCCGCGGGCTGCCCAGAGCAGGTCCCGGGGAAGTGTCGACCACACACTTCGACAGACGACTTTGATGGGGACGTCCCCACCGTCTGAGGGCCTCATGCAGGGTGCAGATGTCAACCCTCGCTGGCGCTTGCTTGGAGGCGGCTGGCTGGCTTCACCGTAGCCGGAAGCAGCCTCCTGCACAGCTGCCAAAGCCTGGAGCTTCTCCAGCGCTGAGATGGTGGCAGAGTGGTCTCCGCGGATCTTGAGGACGCCGCTTGGTGTCGGCATCTTCAGGACAAGGTAGCCATTGTGGGCTACGGCCATGAATCAGTACAGGGCTGGCCTGCCAATGATGGCGTTGAGGGGGAGGCTGACCTCCGCAACGTCGAAGACAACGCTCTCCGTGCGGTAGTTCTCAGGCGTCCCGGAAGTCACCGGGATGGAGATGCTACCACACAGGAAGATAGGGTCCTGACCCACTCCCAAGAATAGACGTGAGGGGGTGAGCCTGCACATAGGGATGTGCAGCTTCTTGAAAGATGCAAGGCTGATGACACTGTGGAATGTCCCACCATCGATCAGCACGTGGTAGAGCTTCACATTGGCGATGGTGGGGGCGACAAGGAGTGGAAGTTGCCCGGCACCCGCAATGTTCTTGGGGCAGTCGGACGCGTCGAAGCTGATTGGGTGGAGGCAGGAGCAGCCACTATCACCTCCATCGGAACGGGCTTGACGGCACGCCGGGACATGATGTCCCAGGAACCCCCGTACATTACGTGGAGCGTCTTATGACGCTCATTGTCAGCGCTGGAGTCAGAGTCCGAGTGGCCATAGATGGCCTTGAACACCCGCTTGGCATCCCGATACTCCATCTCCTGCTCCATGCCAACCTCAGGGTCAGCCTTCTGCTCTCCTCCCGCTGGCGGGAGGGTGCGCCGTATTGGCGCTGCCACTGCTGCTCGCGGAAGTGCTCCGCGAGCTTCTTGATCTCCCGGCACTCTCTAGCGCCGTGGCAGCTGGAGTTTTGCACCGGGCACCATTGGCCATCCTCGCGGGCGGATGGCGGTCACGGACGCTTGTCGGTGCACAGGCCAAGGCCCCCACCGGCCGCTGCAGCGGCGACGGTGGGTGCCCCGGCTAGAGGCTTGTCCTTGCCTCCAGCCTTCTTCTTTTTCTTGATGCTGCCCTGAGCAGCAGCTTCACCGGAACTCCGCGCCCCAGAGGGAGGTCACGAGTGCCAGTCTCTGCCCTCCATAGCTCTGGCGCACTTGTCCGCCAGGCAGAAGAGCTCAGAGACGTCTTGCACATCATGCGTGGCTAACTTCTCGAGCATCTTCTTGTCTCTAACGCCCTCTCAGAATGTGATGATGACTGAAGCATTGGAGATGTGGGGGATAGTGTTCCTGACCTGGGAGAACCGTAGGATGAAACATAACAGTGACTCCACCTCGCGCTGACGCCTGGCATGGAGGTCGAGCTCGCTGCCGGGGCGCATGTAGGAACTCCCGAAGTTCGCTGTGAACCGCCAGCACAACTCCTCCCAAGAGAATATGGATCCTGGGGGAAGGTTCATGAACCGGGGACCGGGCAGTGCCAGTCAAGGCCACCAGGAATTAGTTGGCCATGACGGCCTCATTCCCTCCTGCAGCTAGGATGGACGTGGAGTAGATCTGCAGGAACTCGACTGGGTTGACAGTCCCGTCGAACTTTTCTGGCAAGTGGGGCCAGAAATTGGGTGTACAGACCACAACGCGAAGATGTGGGGCGAGTGCCATGCAGCCCCCGTCAGCTATTGGAGAGGCAGGGGTCTGCGCAGCGCGTCTTTCAGGTACAGCACTCGGGGTGCCGTACTCGCCCTCGAGGTTGCGGCGTCTCTCACACCATCGCTCGATGGTGACGCGGCCATCTTCACTCAGGCGGCAGCAGTCCAGCTCGACCCTGAGGTCAGCTGGGGCCTGCCTGGCCGTATCATCGTGCGTGTCGACGCCGTCTGGCGGGCCTCCGTCAGCATATGCGACTGCGCCAGCGATGGATCGGCCCGTGACCTTCTGTATGAGGGTGTGTTCATGGCGGCGGCAACGAGGTGGTCGACGTCGTTGTGCCACTGTTCTGCTGCATCTGGGGGAGCACCCTCGCCCGGGGGGTTGTGGAGAAGAGTGCATGCTGCGGCCAGCATGCTCTCCGGGCTTGGAACTGGCGGAGTGGTTGCCGCCGTGGTGGCAGATGGCTGCCGTGTGGTGGCAGCAGTGGCCTCCTCGGGGGCGGCAACCGTCTGGTCGCCTGCTCGGCCAGATCTACCAGCTCTGGAGCAGAAAGTGGCCTCCTCCTCCCTCCCCTGGAGACAACAATGAGTGGGGCGGGAGGAGCCAGAGATGGACTAAATGTTCACCATGGCGGTGATTCTCGGTCTTCTAGAGGGGGTGAAATCCCCCTTCATGGCGCGCCAAATGTCGAAGTGTAACTTGTGACACTTCCCCCGGTACCGCTACTGGGGCAGTCCGTGGAGGTTTGTTTTTTGGAGGGCCTAACGTCCCTAGATCAAACGAGCTTGAAGAGAAAGGGTGAACACCTAGATTTACGTGGTTCTGGCCGTCATAGCGTAAAACCCTACGTCCACGGGAGTGTGTGTTGGATTGTTTGAGCTTGCGCGTGTGTGAGTCTGAGGGTTTCGGGAATCCAGAATCAGATCGCTACCCGGTCCTTTTATGTCTCAAGGTTGGGTAATTACACTGTGGCCCAGGGCCCGAGAGGTGGCCCCACAGCTGTGCGTACCCTATACATGATCTAGGGTATTTACAGCTACTTGTAGTGTTCACTGTGGGAGGAGTTAAGGCACGCCGCCTGACATGTAGAGCACCTCTGTCGGAGTAGCGGTTGATGATGGCGGGAGAAGGCTCCGTCTTGTCGCCGCATCCTACTCAGTCAGCTGTGCAGCACTGTGTTGTTGTCACGCCGTACCGCGTCCTACGCAGGAGTGGGTGGAGGCGTGCACCGCGTGCCATGCTTCTGGGAAACGCGCGAGTCTTGAATGCGTGATTGGACTGCACATGTCTTCCTTGATTCCTGAGGCCCACGGCCCATGGCGGATCGTGGGACACGTGGTGGCTCCGGAGCCCTCCCCACCAGGGGGCTTAGGCCCGGAGCCTGGGGACACGTGGCAGCACCGGACCTCACCTCAGCGGGGAGGCCAGGTCCAGAGCCAAGAACACGTGGCAGCTCCAGAGCCCTCCTCAGCGGGGAGGTCCAGCCTAGAGCCCGAGACACGTGCCAGCACCGGACCTCGCCTTAGCGAGGAAGCCAGGTCTAGGGCCAAGGACACATGGCAGCTCCGGAGACTTCTTCAGTGGGGAGGTCTGGCCCGGAGCCCGAGGACACGTGACAGCGCCAGACCTTGCCTCAGCAGGGAGGCTAGGTCCGGGGCCAAGGGCACGTAGCATCTCCGGAGCCCTCCTCAGCGAGGACGTCTGGCCCGGAGCCTGGAGACACGTGGCAGCACCGGACCTCGCCTCAGCGGGGAGGCCAGGTCCGGGGCTAAGGACACATGGCAGCTCTGGAGCCCTCCTCAGTGGGGAGGTCAGGCACGGGCCTGTGGACACGTGGCAGCCCCGGACCTCGCCTCAGCGGGGAGGACAGGTTTGTGGCAAGGACACATGGCGGCGCTAGAGCCCGCCTCAGCAGGGAGGCGGGGTCTGGGGCCTCTTCAAGCCTCCATGTGGGGGTACCCGGTCTACAGGGTACCGACAGACTCTATCTTTTCTAAGTTTAAACTAGGACTCTAACCCTTACCTTATCTATAAGGCACGGACAATGTCGTGCAAACTCTTATAGAACATTTACACTACGAAAACTTAAAGATTTACAAAGTTTGAATCCACCCAAGAATGGCTAAGTTTTTCTCCAGCCCTTGCATCTTGCGGTTTAGCTTGTTTATCTTGCGGCCGCGTGGGAAACTTGGTCTCCTCGGTTTGGAGTTTTGGATTAAATTATTAAAAGGGCTAGTTTGAATTTAAATTCAAATTCAAACTACTTCCATCACATGAATTCAAAAGAGGGATTCATATTCACACTCAGCACATTTTTATGAACTACTCCACCAAGTTTCATCCCATTTGGGATTGATCTTGACATGAGCTATTTGGAGCAAATTTAAACTGAATTTGAATTTCAGATTGCACTTTGCTGCAATTTCATTCAAACCATTTCTCCACTTTGAATTATTCAAATTCAAATGTCCATTTTGTGGTTTGATCAACCTTCAAAGGGCAGGAGGGTCACACAAAATTCACAACAGTGGAAATATGAATTTGTGAGGACAAGAATTTGAAATGGGACCTACTGTCAGTCACACACAGGGAGGGAACCGACTGAGACCGAGTTTCTCTATTCTCCGGGCCTCCCCCGCGAGCGCCACCGAGCTGCAATCGATCGGGCACCTCCTCATGCTTCCATCACGCCGGAGACCTGCCCCTCGGTGCTCTTATCACCCCACGAAGCGATCTTTTTGCTCACGAATAGGGATGGCAATGGGTCGGGTTCGGGTCGGGTGGAGCAAAAACCCGCCCGAAATAAAAAAGGTTGCGGGTGGAATTTGAGACCCGCACCCGCGGGTGAAAATTCGCACCCGCACCCGCACCCGTCGGCTTTCGGGCGGGTTTCGGGTGCCCATCGGGTTTGACTTTTTTTATAAACATACTAAAATATTTAATAAAATAAGTCTAAAAAATCATCCATTTTGAATTACAATACAACAAAAAATATTAAGTTACTTATAAAGATTATAAATATAGGTCTTGATAAGTAATATGAAACAATTAAATAATATAACACAATCGAATTTGACTTTAAAAATATAAACATAAATCATTTCGGGTGCCCGTCGGGTACCCGCGGGTGCAAAATAAAACCCGCACCCGCACCCGCGACAAGTCGGGTCGGGTGCGGGTTAGACCCGCGGGTGGAAAATCCCACCCGCACCCGCACCCGTCGGGTGCAAAACCCGTCGGGTACCCGCACCCGCGGGCGCGATTGCCATCCCTACTCACGAAACCATAACACCGGAGCCCTGTCTTCCTCACACAAGAACCGAACCGAAAACCATTGCCACCTCTGTTGCTCGATCAGGAACCCGCGACATCTTGCATGTGGAGCCCCACTGAGCTGCAAAATGGACCCTAGCTTCGTCCTCTACTCCCTTGGCACGAAACCGATGGAGTTGTGACCTTCCCAACCCTAGAATCCGTGTTCTTCGTGGCGACTGAAACTTGCCACCGTTAGGAGCTCACGTGGGCAGCCCAACTCGGAGGCTTTCACGCTCGATCAAGGACACCCAGAGGAGCACTGGACCTCCACGCTGCTCCTCCCCAACTCGCTGCTCAAGCCGTGAACCCTCTCGCGTAAATTCAACCATTTTATTCCGGACCCGGAAGAGCGACCTTTCAGTACAAGTTTATCAAAATTGACCAAGATTCTTGTTATTAGCTCACCAAATCACGCACAAAGGAACTAGACTGGCTAGCGGTCAATTCCCCTTCACAACCCTAGCTTGAAACTGCACGTAGGAGGGCCATTTCAATGTTTCCCAAACGCAAACACGAAGATCACTCTCGGGTGCATGATGAAACCCTAGTAGCCGCCCGTCCTGAGCTTATTTTCATACTCATCGATCTTCCCTAGGTTACACTGAAGCTTTAGAGCCGATTACCCGAGCTGCTGGAGGGCTAGAACGACGGGCGGACGTTGCCGAAGTTGTCCCGGAGCCGCCGCACATCGCCCGCACCTCTCCGGCCACCGGCAGCTCGAACAAACCACACAAAAGGATTCCTCGTGCGTGAAAACCCCTAGGCGGCAAGAATTAGGAAGTTTGGCGCCCTGCAAACCCCTCCCAGTGAGGTCTCCGGTGAGGTGGGCGGTGGGCGAGCGCGGGAGTGCGAGGTAGATGAAGAAGCCGTGGCCCCATGCATCAGCCGCTGTTTTCATTGAACTGGATCCTCTGTGGCTCGGGATCAGTTTGTGGATACGCACATTTAAACCTGAGGCCCTGTGTATCTTTGGTTCTGGTTGCGCCACGTCACCAGTGGAACCTGCTGTCAGATTTTTAAACATTTCACAGTTTTTCTTTTTCTAGAATTTCTTCCAAACTTTGAACACCCATAACTTTTGATATGATGTCCAAATTTAGTGAACCAAATTTTTTTAGATTCATATCTCCAAGTACTATCCAGCAAAACAGGTTTCATACTTTGAAAGTCTTTCTTTTTCCAGAATTAATTCCCTAAAGTTTAAATTGTTGGGAATTTTAACTGGAGATCCACTTTGTGGACAATTCTCAAATTTGGCTAGTATGTTAATTTTAATATCTGTAACACCCTAAATTTTGATTCAAAACCCTAAACCATGTTCAGAGGGGAATTTAAAAATTTTTGGACGTGTTGCATGTTTTGCAAAAATTCAAATTCAAACTGGAATTCAAATTAGCTCAAAACAGAAAAGAAATGGAAAAAAAAAGAGTAAACGGGAAAAAACTGGCCAGTGGGCCGAAACCCGCCAGCCGGCCCAATTTCCCCCCGCGCCAGCCCGCAGCCGCGCGCCCGCGCTATCCCTCACAGACAGGTGGGACCCACCTGTCATCCCCAACCCCGCGACCCCGGACTCTCCCGCGCGCGCGCGATCTTAACCGATTGGAAACCGCGTCCCTCAGCCTGAATTCCGGTACCAGAAGAATCAAACTCGATCACAACTGACCCACCGCCCTTCCCCGGCTATAAAAACCCTAGCCCCGATCGGTTTTTCCCACGCGATCGCCGATTTTTACTCCGGTGAGCACCGAGACTTCGCCGGTGAATTCTGGCCGATCTAAGCTCGGAAACTCTGATCTAACTCGCTGGTCTTGATCCACCGCCTCCGGGGAGCTTTGCAGGTGCAGAAAACTCGGAGACTTACGGTGTAAACACAGCGCCGACGAGCTTCGCCGTGGTTTTGCCTCGGACCTCGCCGCCGATCACTTTCCAGGACCCCCGAGCTCAAGAAAACCCCCGAGGTGAGATCCCTGACCTCCCCTCTACCGATCTATGCCATAAGATCACAGTTCTAGGCAGAATTCTCGAGGATCCGAAACTTTCCGGTGAGATCGCCGCTTCCCGCCGCCGTGCGCCGCCGGCAGCGCCGCCCGCGCTCGATCAGAGCGACGTGGCCGCTTGTGCGCCGTTTATTTTAAATCGCACGGTAGACTTTAAAACCCCGCGTACCGGTTCGATGTTATAATCTCAGCCGTCGGTTTAAAATCGGACGGTCCACGTCAGCCCCGC
The DNA here is from genome assembly GCA_030760725.1 of Neostapfia colusana. Classification (NCBI taxonomy): domain Eukaryota; kingdom Viridiplantae; phylum Streptophyta; class Magnoliopsida; order Poales; family Poaceae; genus Neostapfia; species Neostapfia colusana. Next base: position 32,128,222 of record JASWHV010000005.1, on the reverse strand, counting down.
GTTATAAATACTGGAATTCTTACGTGCTACCCCCTGGGGTTCTGGGGAAATAAGAGCTAGCCCCGGAAACTTCTGATCTAGCCCCTGGAACTCCAGAAAATCATGTAAATTCATTTAAAAATCAGTTTTAGACCCTGGACTTAATAAAAATTAGGAAAAACACCTCTGATAAGTGTAGCTAGACCCCTGGAAATTATGAAAATAATATTATAGACCCTGTAATGGGGTGAGTTCATTATTTTAGCCCTGTTTAGTATTTAATTTAGAAAATTGAATATGTAACTAGTGTTTAAAAATTAAAAAGTGGGACAAACATAATTGTCAAAATTAATTAAAAACTTTCTCAGTACTTAGAAAACTTTGGAGTGAGATAGAAATATATTTTTGGGCTCAAATGAATCTGTTTCATTTATTATTCACATTTATTAGTATAGGGACACATTTTTAAGTAAAGAATAGTTATAGAAAAATAGGGAAAATAATTATGAAATAGTTTACATCAGAGGCCAAGGTCAAAATATGTTATTAAATTATTTAGGACCAGAACCTATACTGTTTAGATGATGTGTATTACTAATTTCATAATAAAATACACAATTATGCATAGGAATATAAATCTGAAAATATAGCAACTAGTAAATGATAAATGGAGTTTTTAAAATCCAAAGAGTTCAGTTTAGGGTTGGTAGAAATTATGAAGGCACATATGGGGAAGAAAAATACTTTTCATACACACTTGGTAGTAAAAAGGTATAGTAGTTGAATATAAGAAATTTATTGGAAACCCATATAAATAGTATGTAAGTATATATGTGGACACAAAAGTAGGAATCATATACACATGGTTAAAAGTGCATGCAAGCCACAACTCAACACACATAAAGTAACCACAACACATATAATGGTAAAGAACTTTTATAAATGTGAATGTGTGGTTTGTATGAAGTAGAAGTGTGAACTATGTCTTATGATTGTTGTTTTTCTTTTGCTATGTGTGATGGTATGAAGTAGAACCTGTTCAAGAGCAAGTTATCCCTTTCCAAGATCAGGACTACCCATTTCAAGAGCAGCAAGAAGGAGGCAAGTGTCCTTGACCACTTTGATCCTATGCTAGGATGTGTAGATAGAATTATTTGCATTGTCAAATGAAATATGAAACCCATGCTAGGAAGTTTCCCTAGAATTGCATTACCTTGTTTCCTTGTAGCTTGGGTTGGGATTTATTTTGACATGTCATTTATTTACATGCATATGCTTAGCCATGCTTAGAATGGGATATTTGGGATATGAGATCATCAGTTTATTATACCATACTCTTGAATGAGCTATTGAGAGTTATGTAGAAGTAGGGATCAAGGCAAGTTGGATGTTTTGGTTGTGTGCTGGGTGCACGAGACTTGGGTTTGGGTTTAGTACTTGCCTGGATCCTAAGGACCGGTTCATGGAGCATGTAACCCGGCTTTACAGTGTCAACCACATGCTGAGATGGAGCAGCTTGGCCAATTAATTAGGTGTATCCCCGGCGTAGTATGGGTGTGTTGGATGGTGCGGGGAATAGGTGTCAGCTGGACTACCATATGAACCGCAAGGCTCAAGAGGGGGCCACTGCAGCGGGGTTGGAGCCTCTTGTATGCTGTTAGGGGTGAAACCTCAGTGGGCCCACGCTCGTCGGGAATCCCTTTGTAAAGGCTTCGTAGTGATCTCCTGGCTGCACACCTGGGAAGTGTGAATGTGGATCGTAGCCACTAGCATAATGGAGGTTCTTTTAGTCCGCCCGGCAACGGGGGATGAAATCACTACATGTGGGTACAGTGGTACAAACTCTGCAGAGTCAAAACTGTCTTGACAGCCGTGCTCACGGTCAAGAGTGGCCTGGACTTATTCATGATTAGAGGATTGATGGTTTTGGAAGTTAAGCAGGGAGCTTAACATTGGAAATGATGATTATGGTTATTGGATTATGATGATGGGATGGGAGATTGGGACCATTTCACCTGTGTAGTAATGTAGGTGCTTAATAAGCTAAGGTGATAGGTATTAATTGTGTAGTGCTTTAACCATGAGTTCAACCTCTCCTTGTTCTAGCCATGCATGATAAAATTTTCCCGCACTTGCTGAGTACCATCGGTACTCAACCTTGCATATTTGTTGGTTTATATTGCTGCTCAGGTCAAGATAATGAGGTGGTGTATAATGACCAAGATTTTGGACCCGAGGAAGGTTTTTAGGTTCATGAAGACCCCCGGGCAACGCCTGTGATGGAGCCCTAAAGAATAATATTCCGCTGCTAGTTTATTTACTTGTGATGAACTTATTATTGTCCATCGAGACATTTACTATGTAAGACTTACTTATATTCGACACCTGGCTTGTAATAAATGATGCTTCACTATTTGTCATCACATGTATGAGAAAATGATCCTGGCATACATGTGATATTCACTTGGTTGTTCTTCGGAAAAACCGGGTGTGACAATATCCTTGAGTCTCATGCCAAATTTCAGGTTCATCCGAGTTCATTTAATCCACTTAATTACGATATTAAGTGAACTGCCCCTGAGAAAATAAAAAATGTACAGAAACATTTTTCAGAATTTTCTCAAACTTGTTTAGCTCATAACTTTCTCTAGGTTTCTTCCAATTACATGAAACCAATTCCATTAGAACCATCATAAACTCTAGTTTCTAGAAAGTAATGGCTTGCTCCATGAAAATCCCTAGAAAACCTTAGAAGCTCAAATAATGGCATTTTATACAATAATTTGTGCAGGACTTAAATGAGCTTTACTTCAGACGAAATTTGTCCAAGTCTCTGTTTAGGTTGTCACCAAACCACAGTAAAAATTTCATAGTCAGAAGTGATGTCTAGTTAGAGTTATAGTCTTCACATTCTCAAATCAACACATTTGCATTTGAATTTGACATGCATTGTTATTTCCATTTCGTGTAGTCGCTGAAATAGAACAAGCCCCAGAGATATTGGATTGTATCCCTCCGTAAGAGACTTTAGTTGATGACCAGCAGCAAGACAAGCTCCAGTTTGCATTAAACTTGTTTCAAAGTTCTATTTTTCTCACTTCTTTATGAGTTAATGATTTGTTCATTAGAGTCTTGATTGAATGCCCAGTTGCATAGCCAAGAGAACCAGGGGGTTTGAGTCTAGGTTTTAAACCTCGAGTAGCCACAGAAATACTCCAAATGGTATAGGAATAGGTACAAGTCGAGTAGCCAGAACTATTCACGAGAATAGGCTTAAGGGTACACACTTGGTTTGTGAGATAGATCATGAGACAAATGACATGAAAATGAGACCGAGCAGAGGGTAGGAGCAGCAGGACTTTCGGGGCCTGTGATTCTATAGCTCTGCTTGTATCGGTTGAGGACCAAGCCGTGTGCGGCCCTGTTAAACAAGCTAGAACTGTACCGAAGACATACCAATTATATTGGAACCAGGAAACCGATGTAATTCGGGTAGCTGGATGTTGAGGCATTGTTTGTCGTCCAAAGGGGTTGGTTGAGAGCAGCAAGGTGTGAATCCGCTAGCGGGCACGTAGGTTGCTCCGCATAGGGACCTCCTGCTTGGACGATAGAACCGGTTCAACACTTGGCTAACAAGTGAAAGGTGGTTACGTACGACGTCTGTGATGGTTGTTTTAGGCAACATCGAGTATGGGCGTACATGACGTGTTATTCGAGTAACCCTGCAGGTGTAAATTGATTATAATCGCCGTCCCTCATGGTCAGTGAGTACCACTTGTTCACTGCACCATGACGTAGAGAAAACAGGATAGATGTCATGAATTAAAGTTGTTGTTGTGAAGTAATACTTGGATTGTTAATGATGTGCTTTAGATTAGAGCAAATCAAATTTCTTTTCAACCTTACACAAGGAACATAGGAGGAATGCGTTTCTTGTTGATTGCGGACTTCCTATGTTGTTTAGCACAAGGTTTTCACTTCACATGAGGCTAAAACTTGAAAGTAAGATTCAAGTAATTAGGCGAGTCTTTATACGAAGCTTTTCCATTGTATACCTAAACTTTCCAGCACGTAAAGTTTCATGTTTAGCTACGTTGGGTCAGTCTTGTTGAGCCTTCGTGCTCACTGCTTGTTGTTGAAGTATGTGCAGGGGTTTATGAAGAGGAGGAGGCTCCCGAAGAGGAGATGGGTCCCCCAGAGGGAACCACCATCGAGTGGGAGCCGTGCATGCCACCATGTTGATAGTGGGTTGCGTGTGTGCTAGCGAGGACACGTTCACGGGCTGAACGTAAACTCTTTTTGCTTAGTCTACACTCGTAGTGTAGACTATAAATGGTACTTAATGTAAAGTATGTTTAAACACGTATATGTAATAAAAATTATCTTCCGTTGTATGTATTTACATGTGTGTTATTCGGTGTTGTATATCGCAACACCCCTCAGTGAGATCCTGGATATCGGGACCCCCGGGTCCTCACATCATGGTATCAAAGCTCCGTTGAGGTTTAAGCATTGAAGAAGATTAGATTTTCAAAAACTCAGTTAGGAACGAGTATTAGCCCACATAAGGATGTTATTAGTATAAAAAGTGGCTTACTAACCTATTTGTTATGTCGGAAAATCATGCATCTCAGGACTTTCTATGTCTTGGGGTGCATCTATGCCCTGTGCACCAGTGTGCACAAGCTAAAGGGTGGAGCGCCACGGGAGGCAAGTAACCCGGCCAGCTTAGGTATCCTCTACGACTCTTCATGTTGTTTCGTGTATGTGAGCAACGCCAGTCCCCGGCGTGCTACGGGCAAGTAGGTGGAGACCCCGTCATGTGGTTGGTAACGTGAACACGTAACTCAAGGTGTGTTTGTCTTGAGAACGCCCGTGTGACTGACGACAGACAGGCGTATGAAATTGTTTATGGAGCCGGGTTCAGTGTGCAGCTGAACCTGATGATTGTGTGGTTTTATGCAGGTATACTAACCACGAATCAATAGCCGAGTAAAACACATGCGCGAGAATCGTTTAGTGCCAATAAATTAACAAAGCCGGCTAAATCCGGTATATGGTTTTCTTTGTAATGAACGTAGTACCGGCATGACTTGGGTGACGCTTCGACGTGACACCCTACTAAATGATGAACATCATTGTAAAAGTTGAAAATTTTGATCCATAGAACTAAAAGCTTAATTAAAACTTCTTCTCTTGGTCTGGATTTCAAAAAATTGAGCAAGTTTCAACTTATGTAAGACTAGGAACAGAGTCCTCTGTTTTCAGCTGAAATAATGCTGAAGTTATACAGAGTGTAGAGGTCGAGTTCGTTCGATATTAGGGTGGTATGATATATTTATGGAATGCTTTGGAAGAGTTCTAAAACTCTTCTATTGATGTCCAGAGGTGTTTCATCCATTAACTTTTCGAAATATTCAGTAGAGTTGAAACTGTCCAGAAAAAAGAACAGAGTAACAACTCTCTGGAATTGTAAAATGATCATAACATCCTGCATAAAAATCCAAAAATAGTAAACGATACATTTCTGAAACTTTTATGAGATAGTTTACAACTTTGTAACAGAAATGTCAAATTATGCGCAGGATTAACTGGAAGTCTTGGATTAAGTCAGTACCTCAAGCAGGGAGGTGCTGCCCAATTTTTCTCCAGAAATTCTGTCAACTTTGACATCTCATAACTTTTGAACCAGAGCAGATATTAGGGCATACAAATACGTTATGGAAAGCTGTTGAAGTTAACTTTAACTTTTTGTTTAACTCCAGAGCTAATTTTGCCCTTAACATGGTCTAAATATGGTTAGAATGGAAACTGGTCGGCACTGTCAATTTTGGGCAGTGCAGTGGCAATCAACTTGTTGATAAGTTTGATTCATGTTTCCAAGTTTTATGAGTTCAATGACATGTTTTATGTTATAACTCGCTGTTTTACTGTTGAAATGAATATTTGACCTTTTCAAATATTTTTCTACAGATGGAAGCGGATAAACAACTGGAGAACGGATGGGTGGTGTCCCACTGTTCTCAATGCCGTGGGTATCCGGATTTGTTGAACCTTATGCTTCAATATTTTGGATATACGGAGATGTCGCGCTTTCTTTCTAAGGAATAAGGTGAGAAGGAGAACACGACATGGGTCATACATGTCAATGTTCCGGCAGGACCGACTCCATCGGGTTGGGCATCGTTCACCGTTACGGTGAAAGGAAGACACCCGGAGGACGTGTGGCAATTGGCAGCCTGCAATGCCATGTCACGCTTTTGCCAGCTACACGTGCGAGATATGGAGGGAACTCCATATGCTCTTGTTCCAGTGGAGGGACGAGCTAATCACGTGTGGTGGGAGAAGTACTTTGCGGCAACTGATCCAAACTGTCCAAGGTACAATCTAGAGGAGGCGAATCTTAGCCTCAATCTCATGGCAGGAAGGAGCGTGATGGACAGCCAAGATGTCCATACGGCTCGTCTTTCCATGGAGCTCAAGGAGAGCACCAGCCGCCGTGATCATCACGAGAGTGCCCATAACGCACTCCGTAATGTACTTCTTCCGACGATACAGCGACTGAATCAACAACATAATCAGTTGCGTCGGTTGAGGAAGGCAGGCAAGAAAAGTCGTGTCAACATGACGGTTTTGCAGCAGCAAATCCAGGCTCTGACCCAGCAAAACGAAGTCCTCACTCAAGAACGCTATGAAGCAATTGAGGTGGGACATAATTGGGAGATGGACTACAACCAGTCCATGGACAAGGTGAATGCTTTGCAGGACCTTGTTCCTCAGGTAGTGGGCCTACCATTGGTAGGTGCAGTACCCGTGGTTCTCGGCATTCCGTTGATACCGGAACCTGAACCCAAAGATGAGGTCATCGATCCTGAGCCACCAGCAGAACCAGCAGAGGAGGAAGAACCGCAGGAGGTCGACTTCCACTCCGACTAGGGAGTTTTTGTTGCCAAATAGGGCAGCGAGGGTGGTTATAGGTATTAACGTTTATAACAGCGACATGTCGTGGTTAACTCGACGCGGTGCTGTTTTAGACGTCATCTCTCGGGTCGTGCACTTGAACTCGTCGGTGCACGAACCTCACTCTCTATTTCTGGACAGTCCAAAAATAAAACTTCCAGCCATATACCACTCCACCACCATCAGCCTGGAAGACATTCCAGTCATCCATGAATTCTCCAACGTATTCCCGGATGATCTACAGGGTATGCCGCCCGATCGGGAGGTGGAGTTCAAGATCGAACTTCCATAGGGAACAATGCCAATATCCTGACGGCCGTACAAGATGGCACCGAAGGAGTTGGTAGAACTGAAAAAACAATTGACAGACCTGCTGGACAAAGGTTTCATAAGGCCAAGCTCCTCACCATGGGTCTATTCAGCGTTATTTATTAAGAAGAAAGATGAAATGTTGCGGTTGTGCGTGGACTATCGTCCACTAAATGCTATCACGATCAAGTACCCATCGCCCCGGATCGACATGTTGTTTGATTAATTGGTCGAGGCAAGGAACTTTTCCAAGATGGATTTAATATTAGGGTACCACCATATTAAGATTAGGGCTGGGGACATACCGAAGACGGCTTTCTTGACAAGGTACAGGCTCTATGAGTACCTCGTCATGTCCTTCGGCCTCACCAATGCTCCAGCTCATTTCATGTACTTGATGAACTCGGTATTCATGCCGGAGCGGGAAAATTTTGTTGTTGTCTTCATCAACGACATATTCGTGTATTCCAAGTCGGAGGAAGAGCATGTAAATCACTTACGTATAGTGTTGCAACGGCTGCGAGATCACAAACTATACGCTAAATTCAGCAAATGTGAATCTGGATATCGCAAGTACCCTTCCTCGGGCATATTATATCAGCGGAGGGAATCGCTGTAGAGCCAAGCAAGATTGTACAAGTGCATAATTGGAAATCCCCGAGGTCTGCCCACGAGGTGCGGAGTTTACTCGGACTCGCGGGATATTATCTGAGGTTCATTCTGAACTTCTCAAAAATTGCAAAGCCAATGACCGAACTGCTGAAGAAGACTTCTAAATATATCTGGAGTCCAGCATGTGAAGCGGCATTCAAGGCTTTGGTGAAGCACCTAACATCAGCACCGGTTTTAGCGCAGCCAGACACAACAAAACCGTTCGATGTGTATTGCGATGCATCTGGACTTGAGCTCGGATGTGTGCTGATGCAAGACAGAAGAGTGGTCGTGTATGGATCATGGCAGCTCCGGAACCATGAGAAAAACTATCCAACTCATGACTTAGAGCTAGCTGTGGTGGTTCTCGCTCTAAAGATGTTGAGGCATTTTTTACTAGGAAACCTCGTACATCTATATACCTACCACAAGAGCCTCAAGTACATATTCACTCAGAAGGGGTTGAACATGAGGCAGCGAAGGTGGTTAGAGTTGATAAAGTATTATGAACAGAGATCCATTATCATCCTGGCAACGAAAGCATGGTGGTCGATGCGCTGAGCCGCAAGTCACACGTAAACAATCTAGCCATCACACCGGTTGAAGAAAGTGAACCAAATCTGTATTTGGTTCCACACGGAGCTCTCTACAACTCAGCTCTCATCCCCACCATCCGTGAAGAGATAGTGGCAGCCTAGCAAAATGACAAGGGTATGTCGCATTTGCGGAGACGAGTAGACAGTGGGGAGCTGAAATGTTTCCGGAAAGACGGAGACGGTGTTCTGTGCTTCAAAAACAGAATAGTCGTACCCCGTAACCCGGAACTGAGGAAGAAAATCGTTTATGAGGCTCACTTATCAAAGTTTTTGATTCACCCCGGCAGCAACAAGATGTATCAAGAGCTAAAGAGCAAATTTTGGTGGACACGAATGAAGCGAGAGATCGCTAAATATGTGTTCGAGTGCGATACAGGTCGAAGGGTGAAAGCTGACCACATGAAGAAACTGGGACTGTTGCAACAGCTAGGCATCCTTCCCTATTAGTGGGAGGACGTGAGGATGGATTTCATTGTCGGGTTACCCACCATATTTCAGAAACATGATTCAGTTTGGGTAATCATCGACCGGCTCATGAAGTCTGCCCATTTTATCCCGGCCAACACAAATTACAACGCCAGAAGTATGCTGAGCTATACATCTCACGGATCTTATGTTTACATGGCGTACCCCGCACCATCATCTCGGATCGAGGCACTTTATTTGTGTCTCGTTTTTGGGAGCAGTTACATGCAGCGTTGGGTACAAAACTGATCCGTAGTTCAGCGTACCACCCGCAGACGGATGGGCAAACCAAACGGGTAAACCAAATCCTAGAAGACATGCTATGATCTTGTGCTATTAATCACGGTAAGAATTAGGATGATCACTTACCGTTAGCCGAGTTCTCATACAACAATGGGTACCAGGCCGGCATAAATATGTCGCCCTATGAGGAGTTATACGGGAAAAAATGCCGCACACCACTGAATTGGTGTGAGTCCGGCGAGAGGGTCACCTTCGGGATTGATCTTCTCAACAATGTGGAAGAGAAAGTTCGGGTTATTTAATCAAACTTGAAAGATGCCCAATCCCAAAAAAAAACAATATGCGGACTGGAGAAGACGCCATCTACAATTTGAAGTCGTTGATCATATTTATCTATGTGTGTCTCAGATGAAGGGTGTGAACAGAGTCAAGGTCAGTGGAAAGTTGGCACCCTGATTCATCGGTCCGTTCAAGGTTTCAGAAAAATGTGGAGCCATTGCATACCGGCTGGAATTACCAGCAACACTCTCCAGTGTGCACGATATATTCCACATATCTCAGCTCAGGAAGTGCCTCAACTTTTCAACCATAGTCCAGCTGGGAGACATCGAGGAACTGAAACCGGATCTCACGTATCGGGAGGAACCGGTTCAGATCATCGACGAGAAGACCTGAACCACACGTAACCGAACATTGTGGGTCTATAAGATATTGTGGAGTAATCACTCCGCGAGTGAAGTGACATGGGAAAGCGAGGAGTTTCTTCGCACCAATTATCCGGAATTTTTAACGTCGCACATTCGGTAATTCTCCACCATACTCTCTCTCATTTTTCACCTTATAATCTCAGGACAAGATTTTTTTTAAGGGGGGTGAATGTAAAGGACCAAGATTTTGGGCTTGCTAAACATGTTCATCACACCACACACCACAGCTCATATTGTGGTAATCTCATGAACACATTTGAAGAGCAAGTAACCACCATCAAAAGAAGGATTAGAGGAAGAAATCACAAAATCCAAAAGTAGGATTTCTAACATGTAAGCATGAGAGGCTGAGATCACAATTAGGTCCTAAACATTCTTAGGAATGCTCATGCCAATTTTCATGCAAATCCAAACATGTTTGAGGTACTTTTGGATACAATTATTAAAAGAGCTAGTTTGAATATAAATTCAAATTCAAAATACTTCCATCACATGAATTCAAAAGAGGGATTCATATTCACACTCAGCACATTTTTATAAACTACTCCAAAAAGTTTCATCCCATTTGGGATTGATCTTGACATGAGCTATTTGGAGCAAATTCAAACTGAATTTGAATTTCAGATTGCACATTTGCTGCAATTTCATTCAAACCATTTCTCCACTTTGAATTATTCAAATTCAAATATCCATTTTGTGGTATGATTAACCTTCAAATGGCAGGAGGGTCACATGAAAATTAACAACAGCGGAAAATTGAATTTGTGAGGACAAGAATTTGAAATGGGACCCACTGTCAGTCACACAGGGAGGGAACCAACTGAGACCGAGTTGCTCTGTTCTTCGGGCCTCACACGCGAGCGCAACCGAGCTGCAATCGATAGTCCACCTCCTTGTGCTTCCACCGAATTTCATGTTTAGCTGCGTCGGGACAGTCTTGTTGAGCCTTCGTGCTCACTTCTTGTTGTTGAAGTATGTGCAGGGGTTTATGAAGAGGGGGGCTCCCGAGGAGGAGACTGGTCCCCCAGAGGGAACCACCGTCGAGTGGGGAGCCATGCACGCTGCCATGTTGATAGTGGGTTGCACGTGTGCTAGCGAGGACACGTTTACGGGCTGATCTTGAACTCTTTTTACTTAGTCAACGCCCGCGAGTGTAGACTATAAATGGTACTTGATGTAAAGTATGTTTAAACACATATATGTAATAAAACTTAGCTTCCGATGTATGTCTTTACATGTGTGTTATTTGGGTTGTATATAGCAACACCCCTCAGCGAGATCCTGGATGTCGGGACCCCCGGGTCCTCACAACTTCCATTCAGCTCTCGGATACTTCATCTAACTTGTTCATCATCAACTATTGATAATCCACAGCCAAAAGGTTGTCTTGTCTCCACAGGTAACATGGCTACTTGTCCATATACAAGCTCAAAAGGGGTTACCGTGGTGGCAATGTGTCCTGACACTCTATGAGCCCACAGGACTTCATTCAATGTTTCATTCCATCGTCTGGGGTTCTCCCTGATCGTCTTTCTGAGAGCTTGATCAGTATCTTGTTGCTAGCCTCAGCTTGTCTATTTGTTTGAGCATAGTATGGTGAAGAATTCAACAGTTTTATCTTAAAGGATTCGGCAAACTCTCTAAACTAAGAAGATATGAATGCTCCTCCTTGGTCTGTGGTTAGAGTTTGTGGAACAATGAATCTGTAGATAATATGCTCAAGGACAAAGCTTGTTACCTCTTTGTACGTGTTGTTCTTGAGTGGGACGGCCTTTGTCCACTTGGTGAATAGCAACCAACATGAAGCGATGTTTTTTGGACAACACGGGCTGTATCCCTCCAATGAAGTTCAGACGCCATCCTCGAAACGGCCACGGCTTCAAGATAGGATGTATCATTCTAGCCAGGGCTTGTTGGATGTCTCCAAACCTTTGACAAGCCTCACACCCTTTGTAGTACCTAAAGCAATCTTCTTGCATGGTTGGCCAATAGAATCCAGCTTGCTTGAGCATCCACTTCATCTTGAGCAGATTGGTGTGTGCCACAAATACCTTCGTGCACTTCTCCCATGTCCTCCTTTGCTTGATCTTGATCTAAACACTTCAACAAGAGTCCATCGATGGTTCGGCGATATAACTCATCATTGATCAAGGTATATTTCAAAGCTTGGTGTCGAACCTTTCTATCTTTGCACGTGTTCGGGTCTTTGTTGCACTCTATGATCACTTGCCTCCAATCCTTGATAGCGAACACGTCTATCTTGGCCAAATTGCTTTGCTCTTCTCTAGTTTCATCATACTTGGACAATGTTGGCCTTGTCTTTACATAGAACTTCCCTCTCTTCATCTCATAACCCGATGCCTATTGTGCCAAGTTATTTGCCTTCTTGTTTTCTTCCCTTGGAATGTGTTTGGCACAGAAAGTATCCAAGGTCTTGATGATGTCCGGGCATTGTTCTCAGTAATCATTCAAAGTCCCATCATAGCATTGGATTTCACCACGGATTTATTGAATGATGAGCTTGGAATCACCAAAAGCTTCAATGTCTTTGATCCCCATATAAACCAAATGCTCTAAACCATTCAAAAATGCCTCATACTCGGCTTGATTGTTGGTACACACGATGTTTAGCCGAACATAGAACTCATATGGCGTGTCTATGGGTGAAACCAACACATACCCAATCCCTTAACCTTTTTCACAAACCGATCCATCAAAGAAGAGTTTCCATGGACATACCTTAACCATGCATTCTTCCTCGAGTTGCACATTGTGCTCCGCGATGAAGTCAGCTATGACTTGGCCTTTCACGCTCCAGAGAGGCTCGAACACCAAGTCAAATTCCACTAGAGAGTATGCCCATTTACCTATCCTGCCACTTAGAATCGGTTGTTGCAACATATGTTTGACAATGTCGTGTTAACATGTCACAAAGCAAGTACTAGGGAGAATGTAGTGCCAAAACTTGGAACAAGCATAGTAGAGATATAAACATAGCTTCTCAACAATAACATACCTGGTCTCGGCATCTAAGAGTCTTCTACTCAAGTAGGTTACAGAGTACTCTTTACCTTGCCTTTCTTGAGTTAAAACAGCTCCGATGACTTGTCTTTGAGCAGCTACATAAAGCCTAGAAGGCTTTCTTATCTTTGATGCTCGCAAGATTAGTGGCTTGATCAAGTATTCTTTTATTCTCTCGAAAGCCTCCTTCTGCTCTGACCCCCAAGTGAACTCCTGCTCGTGCTTGAGCTTCAAGAGAGGCATGAAGGTACCAATCTTGCCAGCAAGGTTCGTAATGAACCTCCTCAAGTAGTTTATCTTCCCTAGTAGGCTCTGAACATCTTTCTTGCATGTCGGCTCTCCTATCCTCTTGATAGCTTCCACCTTCTTGGGGTCAATCTCTATGCCATGTTCAAGCATGATGAAACCTAAAAAACGTCCAGCCAACACGCCAAACGCACACTTGAGAGGACTCATCTTGAGGCCATACTTTCTCATCCTCTCAAAGGCTATCTTCAAGCCGGCCATATTCTCTTGGAATCCAGGTGACTTTACCACAAGGTCGTTGATGTACACCTCAAGGATATCTCGCAACAGATCATAGAAGATCATATTCATAGCCCTCTAGTATGTTGCACCGGCATTATTTAAACCCGAAGGTCATCAAAATCCACACAGAGTCCCACAAACCTAGAGCAACAAAAGGCTGTCTTCGATGTGTCTTCTTCGGCCATGAAGATCTGGTTGTACCCCGCATTTCCATCCAAGAAGCTTATCATCTTGTGCCCTGAAGCATTGTTGATCAACACGTCGGCAATGGGCATAGGGTACTCATCCTTAGGTGTAGCCCGGTTAAGGTCTCGGAAGTCTATGCAAATCCTTAATTTCGCTGTGTTTTTCTTCTCTACCAGGACTATGTTTGAGACCCACTCGGCATATCTACAAGGCTGAATGAATTTAGCTTGGAGTAAACGATTCATTTACTTCCTTGATCTTGTCGTGTATGGCTGGGTTGAATAATCTAAAAGGTTGCTTGTGAGGCCTAAATCCTGGCTTGATCGGCAACTTGTGTTCCACAAGATCTCGACTGAGCCCTCGCATCTCGGTGTATTCCCATGAAAAGCAATTCATGTATTATTTGAGGATTTTGATCACCTCTTCCTACTAGGAACACCCAAGGTTCTTGTTGATGAAAGTTGGTCGATGTGTTGATCCATCACTAGCGTTTACTTCCTCTAACTCGTCCACAGAAGAAAACCCTTGCCCATGATTCCCCAAGCCATCAAGATCTTCAACCAGCTCACCCATATCGTTCTTGCCTAAATGATATCGCTCGGTTTTCTCTTGCACCCATATCGTTGGCTTTACACACAGGGGTACAAACCTGTCCCTTCCAACACTTACAAAGTCATGGTCGGTGTGGTCCCGACCTGTGAGACACCTAATGTCATCGTGTTGGAGGTCAAACGACTCGGCCATCACCACACAAGCCGAGTTATCAGCTTCGATCACCTCTACTTCGTCGTCAACCCATTGGACAAGACACTGATGAAGTGTCTATGGCACACACCGGTTGGCATGGATCCAATCTCGTCCAAGGTGTAGATTGTACCTGCTTCATACATTGACGACGAATTAAGTCGTGGGTATTGTCTTGCTTCCTACAGTGAGCTCCACGGACAACACCCCTTTAGCCTCTATTGGGTCTCCGGCAAACCCACTTAGCATCTTGTTAATCTTCATGAGATCATCTTTCTAGTACCCAATTATCTCAAACATGGTTACAGGCATGATGTTCACCCCAGCTACTCCATCGACCAACATGCGCCCAACTGGTGTTCCGTCGACGTGTCCTCAGATGTATAGGGGCTTCATGTGCTGGCTGATGTCCTGGCTTCTCAAAGATCACATTCTTGGCTCCTGGATCAAGCTCGGCCACCTCAACTTCCAGGATGCAGAACTCAGACGGCAGATGGAACACCATGTTTACTTCGACCTGGTTTTCATCCTTTCTCATGATGTATTCTTCTGTCTCATTGTTTCCAGCTTCCTCCCGGGCAATCCTCTTCTCTTTCTAGGTTTCTGTGGCGGTCATTGGTCGTGCTTGGTTGAACCAATGATCTCTCTGCTCTTCCTTCCTCCTCTCAGCATGTTCCAGAGCCCTCAGCCTTTGCACATGCCTTTTCTTAGTCTTGTTGAGCCCTGTGGGACACCATTGGGGTTCTGACTTTGTTCCCGAAGCCACTGCCTTGATTATGTCTTGTTTCACCCCCTCTGGCTTCACATCCCACATGTTGAGTCGTCTTGGAGCTGTTTTGGGCTGGCCGGTTGATGCCTTAAGTTATTGTGGTTGTGCACGTTCAACCAGATTTTGTATCTTGTGTTTGGGTGTTGGTGTGATGCCTGGTCTGACGATGACTCTTCCCTATGGAAACACCAACCAAGAACTCCTGGTCCTGATCTCGTGCTTTCCTCAATTTGGGTCTTCCCGACACGTCTTTAAGTTGGGGTGCAAGGATCGGAAGTTTCTAGTGGTTTTTGCTTCGGTTTCCATGTGGCGGTGGTGCTCCCTCGCTTACCCGATTGCTGCTCCCGCACCCGAATTTCCTAAGCCTCTTGGGGGAGGGGCGTTATACCATGGAAAATCATCGATTTCCTGAGGTACTGATGACTCCCGGGCCGTGCCTCCCGAGCCCCTTGGGAAAGCCATTTATCTAGGAAAATCATCGGTTTCTCTAGGTGCCGATGACTACCAAACCCAGTTTGGCCGAGAGTGCTTCTAAGGCTCCTATTGGTGAAGGTCGTGGACCCGTTACACTAGCAATATTTCAGCCTGTGGAAGACGTTTTTTGCTTGCTTCCTCCTGATGTACTTGGTGATAAAATACTCTGAAGTTGGCTTGAACTAGGTAGTCTTCCTTGGCTCGTTGAGCTTCCATATGCCGACTTCATGGTTCCTAGGCTTGACCATCTTCTTTCGTAGATCATCAGACACGATCACGTTATTCCCTTTGGTTGTGGATACTTGATCGGTCCTCACAAGGATCTTCGTCCCTTCGAAGTTCACCATGTTTACAGGGAAGGGATCTATGTCAAGCTTTTCGGTGGCTATCACCTAGTGTCAAACGGCCGTCATTGAGAGCCGATTGTACCCGTCGACGAAATAAGTTGCACTCGTTAGTTAAATGAGAGTAAGAGTCATGCCACTTACAATAATGTTTGTTAGCTAGCTGCTCGGGTGGTGGTATAACATGGCCGTTCTTGAGCTTGATCACCGGGTTTTGCAAGAGCGCATCTAAGAGCTTATCACACTTCGTTACATCGAAGGTGAACTTGATCTACTCCTTCTTCCCGAGGCTGGGCTTCAAGAAAGTACAGGCCAGAGGCTTGTTCTTGTGGTTTTCATCCCACTTGGCCACACAAACATCCATCTCATCGTCGCTAGCCGAGTCTTCCTCGAGCTGGTTAACATGTTGCTTCTCTCGGTCCCTGTGGTTGATTTCCTTGAACCGGCCGTGTGCCTTAACTTCTCTGACGCGGTTCTCATGTGTAACAGCTCACTGCATGACCTGGTTGACGTCCCCAAACTCGACGCCATCCATCTTCTCTGAGGTATGGTAGGAGTCCTGCAAATGCTAGATCGGCCAAATTTTCCCCTATGGTTAGGGTAAAGCATTTGTTCCAGTTTTCCCTAAACCTTTTGATGTACT
This sequence comes from Neostapfia colusana, assembly GCA_030760725.1. Lineage (NCBI taxonomy): Eukaryota > Viridiplantae > Streptophyta > Magnoliopsida > Poales > Poaceae > Neostapfia > Neostapfia colusana. Next base: position 32,111,603 of record JASWHV010000005.1, on the reverse strand, counting down.
CAGTCACGAGTTCATTGTGTTTTTTCCTTAATTTGGTTAGGTGGAATAATCTTAGTTCGGTCTCACCAATATAGAAGTACTCGTGAAACTTTTGTTCCAAACACCGCCAAGTGAGGATGGAGTTAGAAGCTAGCAAAGTAAACCAGCTAAAGGACGTGTTGGTTAGGGACAAGGGGAACAATCTGATCCGGTGTACATCTGTTATTCCTATGTCATTACACTGGATCAAGAATTGGCCTACGTGTTCTTGTGTTGTTTTTGAATACTCCCAACTAAACTTAGAGAAATCAGGCACTCTAAAGCTCCTAGGACACGGAAAATTGTCATAGTGATTGGGGTAAGAATTTTGGTAGTTTCTAGTGCTTGCTCTGGTTGTTACCCTGAGATCTCTAAGTGTCCTGGCCACTTGATCTCTAAGTTCATCGTGTGGTGTGTTGTTATGTGCTAGGGAGATTCAAGTAAGTTGCAAGGTGTGAATTGTGGAGGTGGTGGAGGGAAGTACACGTCAGGTACTGGTTCGAGCGGTACATCACTCCCCGTGGGTGAGACGGCAGGTCCATATGCAACTGTTTGGTAATAAGGTTTCTGCACATTCACGATTGGCTACCTAGCTTGGATGTAAGGTTGCGGCATGCAAGGTGACGAAGTGCTCGCTATGTTTGCTGCTGCACTACTCGTATTGATGTCTGCAAGTTTGCCCCCCACCTCATCTTGCACCTGCTGAACAGTAGATCAGATCTGCCGATGAAGGTTTCGATCTATTGTGTGTTCTACATTGGATTTGAACGTGTCGAAAGAATTCTTGAGCCTATCCGCTACTGAAGATGCCATCTGCTCTAGGTCCGTGTTGTACTTTGTAGCTAGCGATACATCTACAAGTTGAACAAGTTCTTCAAGGGATATCAATGTGCTTACCTTGCGTACTGTTGCCTCGCGCGTGTCAACCTTCTAGACGATGCCTCCTCGCGTCGTCTGGAAACACGCCAGCTTGGTTTGCATAGTGCCATCTTTTCTTTGTGGATCTCCCGCTCCAACTCCTCTTGGATGCGTTCATAGTCCTCTGGAGAGAGATCTTCGAGCTGGACGTCGATGACTTTGTTCACATTGACGTCTTCGCCATCGGCCTTCCTCCTAGATGCATCTGCCATGATATTTACGGTTTGATCGGTACACGAACGCGTCGATTGTCGAGTCGATGCGTTTGGTTGATGCAGTTGACGTCTCTCCCTAGCGGAGTCACCAATTCTATTGGTGAACAGATCATGGAGTCACCTGTTTCGTGATAAATCTCGGCGTTAGTCACCAAAACTTAGACAGATTTGAGGTTCCTGAGGCAGGAACATGGTAAGTCTCATTTACGTAGAGAGAAACTGGATGCTTTACTTGGCAAAGCAACAAAGAACTACGAGCTAAGACTAAGAACTATGAAGAACAAGTAAAGAACAAATAAAAAATGAAAGTTGTTTAACCAGACTTTGGATGTATTGCTTCTTTTTCTCTATAGGAAGCTAGCTTTATATAGCATCGGTACAAGACTTAACGACTCTATCTTTTCTAAGTTTAAACTAGGACTCTCTAACCATTATCTTATCTCTAAAGCACGGACAATGTCGTGCAAACTCTTCTAGAACATTTACACTATGAAAACTTAAAGATTTACAAAGTTTGAATCCACCGGGGAATGGCTATGTTTTTCTCTGGCCTTTGCATCTTGTGGTTTAGCTTGTTTATCTTGCAGCTGCGAGGTAAATTTGGTCTCCTCAGTTTGAACTCCCACCCGGGCGCTTGCATCTTGGGTCTTCAAGGTAAAACCGCATCCCGCAAGTGATCCTTGGTCTTGGGTAGGTTCTCTCACCGGGGTCGCTTGCACCTTGAGTTTCCAAGATAAATGGCTCCTTGCACCTTTTTTTTTTGCTCCTCCCACCTACAAAACTCACAACCATTTTTCATTCCAAATACCCGTGAGCTCCTGCCGTCGCCGGCCATCTCAGCCATGGCTGCTGCATTCAGCCAGGGGGCGGATATTTTGTGGCCTGTGATCCCATGTGGTAACTCCGCGATCCTCTATGTGGCACAATCATGAGTGGCTGGGAGAAAACCCATAAGATTAATTCTGGAAAATGTTGAAACATTGTAAGATGGTATAGGAGTCAAGAAAATTAAAAAATATGAAACAAGTTTTGTTAGACTCTCTTATGGATGGCAATGGGTCAGGTGGAGCAAAAATCCGCACGAAACAAAAAAGGTTGCGGGTGAAATTTGAGACCCGCACCTGTACCCGTAGGTGAGAATTCGCACCCACACCTGCACCAATCGAGCCTCGAATGGGTTTTGGGTGCCCGTCAGGTTTGACCTTTTATGAACATACTACAATTTTTAATAAATAAGTCTAGCAAAAATCGTTCACTTTGAATGGCAATGCAAAAAAAATTAAGTTGCTTATGAATATTGCAAATGTAGGTTCCAAAAAGCAAGATGGAACAAATAAATTATAGAAAAAATCAAATTTGTTTTTGAAGTTACAAACATAAGTCATTTCGGATACACGTCGGGTACCCGCGGGTAGAAAACAAAACCCGCACCTGTGACAAGTCGGTTCGGGTGTGGGTTAAATCCACGGGTGAAAAATCCCACCCGCGCCCACACCTGTCGGGTACCCGGACCCACGGGTGGGATTTTCATCCCCATACTATATGTATCTAGATCAACATATTGAGCGTGTTTATTTCTTATGAAAACGTATTGTACCTTGTCAGAAATTAGATCAATTAAACTTATTGGAAATTAAATAGTGGTTCACCTAACCGTTTGTGACGCCCTCAATTCTGTGGAAAACCACGGAACCGAGAACTAATGCATATACGTGCCCAGGATGTTCATCACACATACACATATATTCCACAAACTGAATTCAGAATATATATAACCACGAATAACAGAGTTTGTTACAATATCTCATGAGTCTTGGACTCATGCTTACAGCGGAAGTCTTATTTCAATGCAGCGGAAGTCTTTATTCTAATGCAGAAGTGATTTAACTAATGCGAAGCAATTCTAAGCAGAAGTGGCTCTATCCCTACTCCCTCCACAGGCAAGGTTGAGAACAGATCACACGCCTTAATGCTCCACTTGGTCTTCATAGTAGGCTTCTCTTGCTGTTGATGATGAAATAATAATGCAAGTTTGAGTACAATGATGTACTCAGCAAGTGCGGGAAACTTATGATATGTAGCTCATAACAAGGTAGGTATAAAAAGGCTCATTTGCAGAAAAGCAGATTTATAAAACCATGATAAAACAACAACTTAACTTTAGATGAATGTAATCCCAGCATTTATTAAATTACCAACATACCTTCATCACCTTCCATGTTCCACCCGAACATTAACCAACTTCACTCTTACTCACGAATACCTCCTCGTATTCGCTACCATCTCACAAATACCTTCCCGTATTCGCTACCATCTCACGAATACCTTCCTGTATTCGCTACCATATCATCTCATAAACAACTTTGTCTCACACCGAGACCAATCTCGTTGCCATGACTCAACAGCCATGCAACCATCTTAACACCCGGACTCAACAGTCCCAAAACCAAATCATAACCATAACCAATAACCATAACCAAGAACCATCCCATCTAATCATGGCAGTTTAGCCAGGTGCTCGTGACCGTAAGCTCGGCTATCATGATAGTTTGACTCTGCAGAGTTTGTACCTCTTTACCCACAAGTTTGTGATTTCGTCACCCGTCGGCGACTGCAGAACCTCCATTATACCAGTACACAACCGTCGGTGTATGGTCAAGAGATCACAAAATAGCGTTATAAAGGGGTTACTAGATGTATGGACTCACTAAGGTTTCACCGGCAGGCTAGAATCTCCCATTCTTCCACCCACAGGCCCCCTCTTGTGCCATGCAGTTCCCAGGGTAGTCCTCACTCGACTCCCATTCCCCGCGCCTTCCACAGTCCATAACACTCTAGCAACTTACCTAATTACTCAGCTAAGCCGTACCCATACTTGGCCTTGTGGTGGCACTGTTATCCTGGTATGTGCATGCATGAACCGGTCCTTAGATCTACGGCAAGTAAACCACCATCTCATGCTACCTCATTCACAAACCCAGTCTTGCCTAGATCTCCCTCCGATCCATGTTCATTAACCTCATCAGTTTCTTATATCATTACGAGTGCAGTTAGCTAGACAAATCTATCTCGCTTCCCAATCCCATAGACTCAGCGAAGCAAAAAGGAAAAACCATACCCGACTCATAAACTTCCCTGGCGACAAGGGTGGTTTAACTAAAGCTAGTAAACTCCTATAAAAGGGTTTCCCATCATGTTTGACTCAGCACGCACACCTTTTCGCAAAACAAAACAGTTTCACCCAAAACATAGGATCAATATGGTCAAGGAGCACTTGCCTTGTTCTTGCGGTTCCGGTTGTTCTTGGATCTCAAAACCTTGTTGCTGCAATTCGTCGTAGACAGCTCCCTGAGCTTGTCCTGCTGGGTAGGATCACGTGCATACAAGATCCACAGCAATCAATATCATGCACAAACCTTAAACTAGATGTGAGGATGCATATGCATGCTATCCTATGATTAGTTTTATTAGATTGGTCTGTACGTGTTCTTGCTTGGCTTGCATGGACAGAGGTGTTCGGATCAAAGGTGGATGTAGCAATGATCTTGTCTTTAGATCAACCTGATCATCAAGTGATCTGTCCAAGAGAAGGCTTCTGTTCGAAAGGAATCAAAGAATAGATGCAAAGAAAACACAACGATGTCGTAAGGTGGTATTGGAGACCTACCTTACGTTCTTCTCGGTCTCGAGGTCCTCCTCAGATCGTTGGGCTTCCTCCGGCGATCTTCCTTGCTGCACTCTGGCGATGGTCTACTCGGCGGGTTGGGACTAGGGCTCTAAGTCGTCGGCTTAGGAGTTGGAAAAGAAGTTTGTGGTTTCGGCCAGAGGTAATGGGTTCTATTTATAATCGGGAAGAGAAGAGTCCTAATCTGATTGTATCCCGAATAAGAGTCATATTCAGATCGTCGTTAGATCCTAACATCTTATCTTTGGTTGATTCGGTATGGTAACGTTGTGGAATTCAGGTTGGTTTCCTTTACGTACCGGTATTCTTACGCGTTCAGATTCCAAAATCGCTTCAGAACCCGTCACCTTCGCGGTGATGAGCTCCGGAAGCTCCATGTGTTCATCGGGCCTGGTCTCTTCCTTTCCACGGAGACGGGCTCCGGTTGTGCCGCGTGTCAAACGAGCAAGACTTCCCTCTTCTTCGGAGGTGAGCTCCGCGTGCGCCACGTATCCTGGCGGTCGGGACCTCCTCTCTTATTCGGAGGTGGCTCCACGCACGCCACGTGTCAAGTAGCGCCAGACTTTCCTTTCTTCTCAGAGACGAGCTCCAGGATTAACACGTGTCTAGCAGCGACGGACCTCCCGGAGATAAGCTTCGGTGGCGACACGTGTTCGATAGCACCGGACCTCTCGAAGGTGAGCTCCGAGATCGACACGTATCCCGCGCGACCAGTCCTCTGATTTTCCATGATGACTAGCTCCGGGGGCAACACGTGTCCCATAGGGTCGGACCTCTCCTCCTTTGCGGAGATGAGCCCCGAGCCTGCCACGTAGCCATTTTAGCGGCGGACCTCTCCCCACTTCACAGGGATGAGCTCCGAACACACCGCGTGGCCAGCGGGCCGCGGAAGTTGTCTTCGGCGCTCTCTGAGAGCTGGATTCGGCTCTTATTGGCTATCCTTTTGATATTTTTCTCTGTTCCTACTTTTCTTAAAATGTTTTCTCTTTATAAAGCATGAACATATGCTGACACCAGAGATGAGTGTGTCACACCGTTGGAAAAATCGACATCTTTGCAGAACAAACAATTGCATGTTATGCATCCCACACTAAAAAGTTCGGCTCATTTTGTGTCACACCCGGTTTTTTCCGAAGAACAACCAAGTGAATATCACATGTATGCCAGGATCATTTTCTCATACATGTGATGACAAATAGTGAAGCATCATTTATTACAAGCCAGGTGTCGAATATAAATAAGTCTTACATAGCAAATGTCTCGTTGGACAATTATAAGTTCATCACCAATAAATAAACTAGCAGCGGAATATTATTCTTGAGTGCTCCATCACGGGCGTTGCCCGGGGACTCCATGAACCTAGAAACCTTCTTCGGGTCCAAAGTCTTGGTCATTATACACCACCTCAATATCTTGACCTGAGCAGCGATATAAACCAACAAAATATGCAAGGTTGAGTACCAATGGTACTCAGCAAGTGTGGGAAAATTATATCATGCATGGCTAGATCAAGGAGAGGTTGAACGCATGGTTAAAGCACTACGCACTTAATACCTATCACCTTAGCTTATTAAGCACCTACATTACTACACAAGTGAAATGGTCCCAATCTCCCATCCCATCATCATAATCCAATAACCATAACATCATTTCCAATGTTAAGCTCCCCGCTTAACATCCACAACTTCCGAAACCATCAATCCTCTAATCATGAATAAGTCCAAGCCGCTCTTGACCGTGAGCATGGCTGTCATGACAGTTTTGACTCTGCAGAGTTTGCACACTTGTACCCACATGTAGTGATTTCATCCCCCGTTGCCGGGTGGACTAAAAGAACCTCCATTATGCCAGTGGCTACAAACCACATTCACACTTCCCAGGTGTGTAGCCAAGAGATCACTACGAAGCCTTTACAAAGGGATTCCCGACGAGCGTGGACCCACTGAGGTTTCACCCCTAACAGCATACAAGAGGCTCCAACCCCGCTGCAGTGGCCCCCTCTTGAGCCTTGCGGTTCATATGGTAGTCCAGCTGACACCTACTCCCCGCACCATCCAACACACCCATACTACGCCAGGGATACACCTAATTAATTGGCCAAGCTGCCCCATCTCAGCATGTGGTTGGCACTGTAAAGCCAGGTTACATGCTCCATGAACCGGTCCTTAGGATCCAGGCAAGTACTAAACACAAACCCAAGTCTCGTGCACCCAGCGCACAACCAAAACATCCAACTTGCCTTGATCCCTACCTCTACATAACTCACAATATTTCATTCAAGTGTATGGTAAAATAAACTGATGATCTCATATCCCAAATATCCCATTCTAAGCATGGCTAAGCATATGCATAATAACAAATGACATGATAAAATAAATCCCAACCCAAGCTACAAGGAAACAAGGTAATGCAATTCTAGGGAAACTTCCTAGCATGGGTTTCATATTTAACTTGACAATGCAATAATTCTATCTAAACATCCTAGTATAGGATCAAAGTGGTCAAGGACACTTGCCTCCTTCCTGCTGCTCTTGGAATGGGTAATCCTGTTCTTGGAAAGGAATAACTTGTTCTTGAGCAGGTTCTACATCATACCATCACACATAGCAAAAGAAAAACAACAATCCATAAGACATAGTTCACACTTCCACTTCATACGAACCACACATTCATATTTATGAAAGTCATTCACCATTATATGTATTGTGGTTACTCTATGTGTGTTGATTTGTGGCTTGCATACACTTTTAATCATGTGTATATGATTCCTACTTTGGTGTTCACATTTATACTTACATACTATATATACATATATGAGTTTCCAATTTAAATAAATTCCTTATATTTAATTACTACACCTTTTAGCTACCAAGTATGCATGAAAGGTATTTTCCTTCTCCATAAGTGTCTTCATAATTTCTACCAACCCTAAACTGAATTCTTTGGATTTTAGAAACTCCATTTATCATTTACTAGTTGCTACATTTTCAGATTTATTTTCCTATGCATAAATGTGTACTTTATTATGAAAATAGTAATACACATCATCTAAACAGAATAGATTCTGGTCCTAAATAATTTAATAACATATTTTGACCTTTGTCTCAGATGTAAACTATTTCACAATTATTTTCCCTATTTTCTAAAACTATTCATTACTTAAAAATGTGTCCCTAAATGTGAATAATAAATTAAACAGATTCAATTCAGCCCAAAATATGTTTTTATCTCACTCCAAAGTTTCCTAAATACTGAGAAAGTCTTTAATTTAATTTTGACAATATGTTTGTCTCACTTTTTAATTTTTAAACACTAGCCACATATTCAATTTCCTAAATTAAATACTAAACAGGGCTAAAAGGTAAACTCACCCCACTACAGGGTCTATAATATTATTTTCAGAATTTCCAGGGGTATAGCTACACTTATCAGAGGGGTTTCTCCTAGTTTTTATTAAGTCCAGGGGCTAAAACTGATTCTTAAATGAATTTACATGATTTTCTGGAGTTCCAGGGGCTAGATCAGAAGTTTCCGGGGCTAGCTCTTATTTTCCGAGAACCCCAGGGGGTAGCACGTAAGATTTCCAGTCTTTATAACGCGGGGCTGACGTGGACCGTCCGATTTTAAACCGACGGCTGAGATTATAACGTCGAACTGGTACGCGGGGATTTAAACCCTACCGTGTGATTTAAAATAAACGGCGCACAAGCGGCCACGTCGCTCTGATCGAGCGCGGGCGGCACTGCCGGCGGCGCACGGCGGCGGGAAGCGGCGATCTCGCCGGAGACTTTCGGATCTTCGAGAATTCTCCCTAGAACTGTGATTTTATGGCATAGATCGGTACAGGGGAGGTCACGGATCTCACCTCGGGGGTTTTCTTGAGCTCGGAGGTCCTGGAAAGCGATCGGCGACGAGGTCCGAGGTGAAACCACGGCGAGGCTCGTCGGCGCTGTGTTTACACCGCAAGTCACCGAGTTTTCTGCACCTGCAAGGTTCCCCGGAGGCGGTGGATCAAGACCAGCGAGTTAGATCGGAATTTCCGAGCTTAGATCGGCCAGAATTCGCCGGAGAAGTCTCGGTTCTCACCGGAGGAAAATCGGCGGATCGCGTGGGAAAAACAGAACGAGGCCGGGGTTTTTATAGACGGGGGAGGGCGGCGGGGTGGTTTAGATCAAGTCCGCTTCGCCTACGAACAGAATTCAGCGGGGATACGCAGAAATCCCGATCGGTTTTGATTCGGGTGAGAGGGAGTCCGGCGCGGCGCGAGGTAGAAGACGAGCTGGTGGGTCCCACCTGTCAGCGGAAGGAAACAGCGCGCGCGGCTGTGGGCTGGCGCGGTTGCTGGGTGGGCCGGCTGGTGGGTTTCGGCCCACTGGCCGGTTTTTTTCTGTTTTCTCTTTTTCTTTTTCTATTTCTTTTCTGATTTGAGTTTAATTTGAATTCCAGTTTGAATTTGAATTTTGCAAAACATGCAACACGTCCAAAAAATTTTAAATTCCCCTCTTAACATGATTTAGGGTCTTAACAATATTTTTGGGGTGTTACAGCTCTACCCCCCCCTTAAAAGAAATCTCGTCCTCGAGATTGGTGGTTCTAGGAAAACAATTCTGGAAATTGTGCCTTGAGCTCATCTTCCCGCTCCCAGGTGGCTTCCTCTTCTGAGTGATGCTTCCACTGCACCTTGCACATCCGGATTCTTTTATTTCTGGTGAGGCGTTCCATTGTCTCCAAAATCTTGTATGGTTGCTCGGCATAAGACAAATCCTCAGCTACGTTCACTTCATTCATGGGTAACACCTCTTCAGGCGTCCTCAGGCATTTCTTGAGTTGTGACACATGGAATACATCGTGCACATCTGATAGACGAGCCGGTAATTCTAGTTCATACGCCACTTCTCCTTTCCTCTTCAAAACTTGAAAGGGTCCGATGTATCGAGGTGACAACTTCCCTTTCACCTTGAACCGACGAAGTCCTCTAATAAGGGACACCTTGAGATAAACATAGTCTCCCACGTTGAAAACGAGCTCTCTTCTTCGTACATCAGCATAACTCTTTTGGCGTGTCTGTGCTATCCTCAAATTGTTGCGAATTTCCCTTACCTTCACCTCGGCTTCTTGTAGTACTTCTAGACCAAACACTTTACTTTCCCCCGTTTGGTTCCAAAATAGGGGAGTTCTGCACTTCCTCCCGTACAAGGCTTCAAACGGTGACATCTTCATACTAGCTTGATAGCTGTTGTTATAGGAAAACTCCGCATACGGTAAGTTCTTGTCCCAACTCCTATTGTTTTTGAGTGCACATGCCCTTAGCATATCTTCAAGGATCTGATTGGTTCTTTCCGTCTGCCCATCAGTTTGGGGATGATAGGCAGAACTAAAGTTCAGATGGGTTCCCATGGTTTCGTGCAACTTCTGCCAGAACCTTGAGGTGAACTGTGTCCCTCGATCCGACACAATCTTCTTTGGCACTCCATGGTAACACACGATCCTTGACATGTACAACTCTGCCAATTTGGATCCACTGTAGCTTTCTTTCACGAGGATGAAATGAGCTACCTTAGTTAGCCTATCAATGATGACCCATATCGAATCATACCCTGATTGGGTCCTAGGCAATCCCACGATGAAATCCATGCTGATTTCTTCCCATTTCCATTCAGGCACTTTGAGTGGTTGCAATAATCCCGCGGGTTGTTGATGTTATGCTTTCACCAACTGACATGTGTCACATAGGGCAACATGTTCCGCGACATCTCGCTTCATGCCATACCACCAATACCTGCTCTTGAGGTCCTGGTACATCTTCGTACTCCCAGGATGAATGGAATAGTCGAAATCATGAGCCTCCTTCAAAATCAATTCACGGATCTCCTTTACTTCTGGCACACAAATTCTTTTCCCGTGCCACACCGTTCCTTGTTCATCCTCTCTAAAACCAGGGGCTTTACTTTCCTTGATGAGTTGTCTGATCTCTTGTATCTTCTCATCATTCTTTTGACCCTCGCGTATGTCTCGCTCTAGTATGGAGTCCACTTCCATGGTGATGGCTTCACCACTATTTACCAGGCATAGATTGAGCCTTATAACCTCGTCCTTCAATTCTGCAGGCATGTCTTTTAAACTCAACTTATTGACTTGCACTTTCCGACTTAAAGCATCGGCCACGACGTTTGCCTTCCCAGGATGATAGTTGATGCCCACATCAAAGTCATTGATTAGCTCTAACCATCTCCTTTGTCTGGGGTTGAGGTCTGGCTGTGTGAAAATGTACTTCAAGCTCTTATGATCCGTATATATCTCTGTCCTCTTCCCCATCAAATAGTGCCGCCAAATTTTCAACGCGTGTACCACTGCGGCTAGTTCTAGATCATGTGTAGGATAGTTCTTCTCGTGCTTCCGAAGCTGCCGAGACGCATATGCCACGACATGCCCTTCTTGCATGAGAACACATCCCAACCCGTTTCCAGAGGCATCGCAGTACACCGTAAAGTTCTTCTGCATATCTGGCATAACGAGCACTGGGGCTGTTGTCAATCTTTCCTTTAACTCCTGAAAACTCGCCTCGCACTGCGGCGTCCATGTGAATGTGATTCCCTTCTCCAACAGTTTGGTGAGAGGTCTCGAGATCTTAGAGAATCCCTCAATAAACCGTCGATAGTATCCAGCCAATCCTAAGAAGCTTCGAACTTCCCCGACATTTTCAGGGGTCTTCCACTTCTGTATATCCTCGATTTTGGCAGGATCCACGGAGATTCCTCCCTCCGAGATTATATGTCCTAAGAAGGGAACTCTATTCAACCAAAACTCACACTTGCTCAACTTGGCACATAGTTGGTGTTCTCTTAGCCTCTGCAACACCAACCTTAGATGTTTCTCATGTTCTTCTTCATCTTTGGAGAAGACGAGAATGTCATCTATGAAAACCACCACAAATTTGTCCAGATATTCCATGAATACCTTGTTCATGAGATACATGAAGTATGCCGGGGCATTAGTTAGCCCGAAAGGCATGACAGTGTATTCATATAGTCCGTACCGAGATACGAAAGCTGTCTTGGGAATATCAGATTGCCTTATCTTGAGTTGGTGGTATCCCGACCTGAGATCAATTTTCGAGAACACACAAGCGCCCCTCAACTGATCAAACAAGTCTTCAATGCGGGGTAATGGATACTTGTTCTTGATGGTTACCTCATTCAAGGCACGGTAATCCACACATAACCTTTGGGTTCCGTCCTTCTTGGGCACAAATATCACCGGAGCTCCCCAAGGTGAGGAACTAGGGCGAATATACCCCTTCTCCGTCAGTTCTCTTAAATGATCCTTGAGTTCTTCCAGCTGCTTGGAGTCCATCCGATAAGGTCTTTTGTAAATCAGGGTTGTTCCAGGTACTAGCTCAATTGCAAATTCCACTTCACGATCGGGAGGCATACCTGGCAACTCCTCCGGAAAAACATCTGGATATTCCCTGATGGTCCTGATCTCCTCCACTTTCACCTCAACTTGATTCAATTTAATGTCCCTCCTAGGCTCGTGTATTGTTAGGAACTTTACTCTGGTGCCATTAGGGTGAGTTAGTTCCACCGTTCTGGTCGAACAATGGATGATTCCTTTATGTTTTGTCAACCAATCCATACCCAAAATAATATCTATCCCTTGTGAATCTATCACTATGAGGTTAGCAGTAAATACTACCCCATTAATGTCTAGGTTCACTTTGGGACACACTTGTCTTGTCCTTATTTCTCCCCCGGGAGGGTTTACAGCTAGCATATGGTTCATTTGTGTTGTTCCTAGGTCATGCTTCTTAACAAACCCTAGAGCAATGAACGAGTGGATAGCACCAGAATCAAACAGCAGGGTTGCAATGTGTAAATTGGCAGGAAACTTACCAACTACCACGTCGGGTGCCTCTTGTGCTTCCTCCATAGTGACGTGGTTCACCCATCCTCTCATTACATTCTGCTGTTGTGGCTACGTGGGCTTCTTCTTTGGACACTTATGGGCGTAGTGCCCCACTTCTCCGCAGCTAAAAAATTGCACCCCAACCTTAGGTGCCTGGCCTTTGCTGTCTTGGGGTTGGTTTGGAGGTCCCTGTCCTACTGGTCGAGGTGGATATGCAGGGCGAGGCTGCTGTACGAACTGACGTTGTGGCTGTATTGGTGCTGCCGGAGGCCTGTAGTTCGGGTTGTACCCTCTTGGTGTTGAGTAGGGTACCGCAGCACGGTTCGTCTGCCCTGCAGGTTGCTGCATCAGACGTGGGCAGGTGTTGCTCCCTGAGGCTTGATGTGACCACCCGGCCTTCCTCTTATTCTCATTTTCCAAGGCTTTTAGCTTCCTTTCTACCACAAATGCTCTGTCCACCATCTTTTGGAAGCTTTCATACTCATTTGAGGACATTGCACATTGCATCTCCGCGGTAAGTCCTTCCACGAAACAATCTTGTTTCTGCTCATACGTCTCTATGTTCCGTGGGGCATAACGGGATAGTTGAGTAAATTTAGTGAGGTATTCCCTCACGGTCATGTTCCCCTGCTGCAGTCCCAAAACTCCTTCCTCTTGTTTTTGAGTTCCCCTCTTGGGATGTAATGGTTGCGGAAGCTACGCTTGAACTCTTCCCAAGTGATGTTCTCAGGGTCATGATGGGCGGCCACGTAGGCGGTCCACCAATCAGCAGCAGGTCCATGCAATTGATGAGAGGCAAACAGAACCCTTTCATACCCTTGGCACCGTATGATCCTCATCTTACTTTCAATGGTCTTCAGCCAATCATCTGCCTCCAGAGGTTCAGCAGCACTTGCAAACTTTGGAGGTTGAGTTCCTAGAAACTCACTCAACCTTGGTTGGCGTGGTGCAGCTTGTGGAGGTGGAACTTGATGCAAGTTGGCCACCACTTGAGTCAAGTTCTGGATAAGCTGATTCTGATTCTCCAGCATTTGGTGGAGGGGATCAACTTCTTCACGGCGACCACCCCGGTCCTGGCCTCCAGAAAGATGAGGGTTGCATGCCTCATCGTTGTTGTTGGCGGGGTTGGCAGCACGTCCTTTTCCTCTTCCGGCCATCTGGCAGATTCAACCAATGTTAATTTGAAAGCATTTAGTATCATCTTACTACTTTCATTTGTTTGTATTTTGAAGTGTTGAGGCTTTGTTATACTTTTCTGAGGGTTCATTTCTCACACAAAAATAAATGCAATATCATTTCATGTGGGTTCACACACCAAAGCAAAACAATCTAAAGACGAGACCGTGGACAATTGCTCATGGCTTCCACAACTCACGTCACACACCAAGCATTAACACATCATTAACTAACGTAACGACTCGACTACTCGACATCCTTCTAATTTAAGGGAAAGACTCTACGCTACTCGTTTTCTTGAGCTGGCTCCTCGGGATCTTCCTCATCATTTCGGCTGCCTTCTGACTCTGCTTTGGGTGGGGAGGCTGCTGGTGGAGAAGTGCGACGACGCCTGATCGCTCGGCGATCCGGGGAGTCAGGAGTCCATGTATCATTCACGGTGACACACAGTTCATTCTCATCTCCTCTTTCTCTCGCCCTTAAGCAGGCTCGCAGCAACGCCTCCGTTTCCTTCAGGGTGTCCCGGACATCCTGAAGTTCTTGTTGACACTCCTGCAGTCGAGTGCTGAGCATAGCAGCATCCTCCAAGCACAAGTCCATGTGCTCATGGGAAGTCCCTTGCTGCACCGGCGGGTACTTGTACTCCGTGGTACCACTCTCTCGCTGGAGGACATACATGTACTCAGTCCTGTCCAGGTGGCGACGATAGATGTGACTCTGGCAGGTGATGGCCTCCCAGGTGACATCCTTCTCCGCATCGACCTGTGTCGCTCTACAAGCTGGAGAGCGGTGGATCTTCAGCAGCCGATTTTCGTGTATAATCCTCATCTCTGAACTCCATTCTTCCCTCTTTTCAAGGATCGTCCTGGTGGAGTTATAGTGGATGATCAACTTGCCCGTATCGCTGGCGGCTTCGAGCATACGTCGAAGACGGCGCAACAAGCCTCCTACTGCCAATCCGTAGGAAAGGTACGTCACCGGACGGCTCTCCTCTCTCTCGGCAAGGGCAACTACGAGAACTCTCCCTCCTGTGGACTTGCGAGCAGTGCGAATCATGCGAACCATCTAAGACAAAAAGAATTTAAACTTAGGTTAGATAAACTCTTAAACAAAAATCCTATTTTGAATGAAAATTGGGGTAAGATGAAGAAAGTGACTCCATTAAATAACACTTTTCAACACACACCTTGTAAAATAGTTTTTAAGAAAATAGGGCCCTTAAATACGTCCATTTCTACCTAGGTCCACGTTCCTACGGGCAACCTTTGCTCTGATACCACTTCTATCACACCCGGTTTTTCTGAAGAACAACCAAGTGAATATCACATGTATGCCAGGATAATTTTCTCATACATGTGATGACAAATAGTGAAGCATCATTTATTACAAGCCATGTGTCGAATATAAATAAGTCTTACATAGCAAATGTCTCGTTGGACAATTATAAGTTCATCACCAATAAATAAACTAGCAGCGGAATATTATTCTTGAGGGCTCCATCACGGGTGTTGCCCGGGGTCTCCATGAACCTAGAAACCTTCTTCGGGTCCAAAGTCTTGGTCATTATACACCACCTCAATATCTTGACCTGAGCAGCAATATAAACCAACAAAATATGCAAGGTTGAGTACCAATGATACTCAGCAAGTGTGGGAAAATTATATCATGCATGGCTAGATCAAGGAGAGGTTGAACGCATGGTTAAAGCACTACGCACTTAATACCTATCACCTTAGCTTATTAAGCACCTACATTACTACACAAGTGAAATGGTCCCAATCTCCCATCCCATCATCATAATCCGATAACCATAACATCATTTCCAATGTTAAGCTCCCCGCTTAACATCCACAACTTCCGAAACTATCAATCCTCTAATAATGAATAAGTCCAAGCCGCTCTTGACCGTGAGCACGGCTGTCATGACAGTTTTGACTCTGCAGAGTTTGTACCACTGTACCCACATGTAGTGATTTCATCCCCCGTTGCCGGGTGGACTAAAAGAACCTCCATTATGCCAGTGGCTACAAACCACATTCACACTTCCCAGGTGTGTAGCCAGGAGATCACTACGAAGCCTTTACAAAGGGATTCCCGACGAGCGTGGGCCCACTGAGGTTTCACCCCTAACAGCATACAAGAGGCTCCAACCCCGCTGCAGTGGCCCCCTCTTGAGCCTTGCGGTTCATATGGTAGTCCAGCTGACACCTACTCCCCGCACCATCCAACACACCCATACTACGCCGGGGATACACCTAATTAATTGGCCAAGCTGCCGCATCTCAGCATGTGGTTGGCACTGTAAAGCCAGGTTACATGCTCCATGAACCGGTCCTTAGGATCCAGGCAAGTACTAAACACAAACTCAAGTCTCGTGCACCCAGCACACAACCAAAACATCCAACTTGCCTTGATCCCTACCTCTACATAACTCACAATATTTCATTCAAGTGTATGGTAAAATAAACTGATGATCTCATATCCCAAATATCCCATTCTAAGCATGGCTAAGCATATGCATAATAATAAATGACATGATAAAATAAATCCCAACCCAAGCTACAAGGAAACAAGGTAATGCAATTCTAGGGAAACTTCCTAGCATGGGTTTCATATTTAACTTGACAATGCAATAATTCTATCTAAACATCCTAGTATAGGATCAAAGTGGTCAAGGACACTTGCCTCCTTTCTGCTGCTCTTGGAATGGGTAATCCTGTTCTTGGAAAGGAATAACTTGTTCTTGAGCAGGTTCTACATCATACCATCACATATAGCAAAAGAAAAACAACAATCCATAAGACATAGTTCACACTTCCACTTCATACGAACCACACATTCATATTTATGAAAGTCATTCACCATTATATGTATTGTGGTTACTCTATGTGTGTTGATTTGTGGCTTGCATACACTTTTAATCATGTGTATATGATTCCTACTTTGGTGTTCACATTTATACTTACATACTATATATAAATATATGAGTTTCCAATTTAAATAGATTCCTTATATTTAATTACTACACCTTTTAGCTACAAGTATGCATGAAAGGTATTTTCCTTCTCCATAAGTGTCTTCATAATTTCTACCAACCCTAAACTGAATTCTTTGGATTTTAGAAACTCCATTTATCATTTACTAGTTGCTACATTTTCAGATTTATTTTCCTATGCATAAATGTGTACTTTATTATGAAAATAGTAATACACATCATCTAAACAGAATAGATTCTGGTCCTAAATAATTTAATAACATATTTTGACCTTTGTCTCAGATGTAAACTATTTCACAATTATTTTCCCTATTTTCTAAAACTATTCATTACTTAAAAATGTGTCCCTAAATGTGAATAATAAATTAAACAGATTCAATTCAGCCCAAAATATGTTTTTATCTCACTCCAAAGTTTCCTAAATACTGAGAAAGTCTTTAATTTAATTTTGACAATATGTTTGTCTCACTTTTTAATTTTTAAACACTAGCCACATATTCAATTTCCTAAATTAAATACTAAACAGGGCTAAAAGGTAAACTCACCCCACTACAGGGTCTATAATATTATTTTCAGAATTTCCAGGGGTATAGCTACACTTATCAGAGGGGTTTTTCCTAATTTTTATTAAGTCCAGGGGCTAAAACTGATTTTTAAATGAATTTACATGATTTTCTGGAGTTCCAGGGGCTAGATCAGAAGTTTCCGGGGATAGCTCTTATTTTCCGAGAACCCCAGGAGGTAGCACGTAAGATTTCCAGTCTTTATAACGCGGGGCTGACGTGGACCGTCCGATTTTAAACCGACGGCTGAGATTATAACGTCGAACCGGTACGTGGGGATTTAAACCCTACCGTGCGATTTAAAATAAACGGCGCACAAGCGGCCACGTCGCTCTGATCGAGCGCGGGCGGCACTGCCGGCGGCGCACGGCGGCGGGAAGCGGCGATCTCGCCGGAGACTTTCGGATCTTCGAGAATTCTCCCTAGAACTGTGATTTTATGGCATAGATCGGTAGAGGGGAGGTCGGGGATCTCATCTCGGGGGTTTTCTTGAGCTCGGAGGTCCTGGAAAGCGATCGGCGATGAGGTCCGAGGTGAAACCACGGCGAGGCTCGTCGGCGCTGTGTTTACACCGCAAGTCACCGAGTTTTCTGCACCTGCAAGGTTCCCCGGAGGCGGTGGATCAAGACCAGCGAGTTAGATCGGAATTTCCGAGCTTAGATCGGCCAGAATTCGCCGGAGAAGTCTCGGTTCTCACCGGAGGAAAATCGGCGGATCGCGTGGGAAAAACAGAACGAGGCTGGGGTTTTTATAGACGGGGGAGGGCGGCGGGGTGGTTTAGATCAAGTCCGCGTCGCCTACGAACAGAATTCAGCGGGGATACGCAGAAATCCCGATCGGTTTTGATTCGGGTGAGAGGGAGTCCGGTGCGGCGCGAGGTAGAAGACGAGCTGGTGGGTCCCACCTGTCAGCGGAAGGAAACAGCGCGCGCGGCTGCGGGCTGGCGCGGTTGCTGGGTGGGCCGGCTGGTGGGTTTTGGCCCACTGGCCGGTTTTTTTCTGTTTTCTCTTTTTCTTTTTCTATTTTTTTCTGATTTGAGTTTAATTTGAATTCCAGTTTGAATTTGAATTTTTGCAAAATATGCAACACGTCCAAAAATTTTTAAATTCTCCTCTTAACATGATTTAGGGTCTTAACAATATTTTTGGGGTGTTACATTTTGACTTAGATTTGGCTTAGTTAATTATTTGGTGACCTCTGGCATTTAAATTGTATGAGATTAAATATGTCTTGATAAATCCTCCAAATTTATGGAAACCTTCGTTAGCCTGTTCCTCACCCCAGTAAATCACCCATAGAGAGAAACAAACTGTAAGTTTATAAAATGAAGTTATCACTTAAGGTAAAGTAATGGAAATTATATTTACATATAACAGACATGTTACAAATGAAACATATTTCGCATGAGATTCACATCTATTCATAACAATGTTGCCACATGTTCCAGTAATTAGTTTCAACACCTTTAATATATATGCTATGATTAACTTTACATTAATGCTAATTACGTGATTTTGCATTGTGCATATCTATAGAGTCCGTAGCAAACGAGAATCGAGAACCAGAAGAAGCTTTTGACTTGTCTGCTGCAACTGATCTAGCCCCTGAACTGAATCAAGGAAAGCCCCGGCTTTATTTGCTATTTTGCTACATCTTTTTACTGTTATAAAACTCCACTTGCATGGCTCATAAATCCTTGTTTAGACTAGTGTGTTGGGCAGCTACGAAACTTTATCTTGCTATGCTAACTAGACTGGCTTCAGGATAGAGGTCGAGTAGTTAATGTGCGGGTTATAGGGCTTGGAAAGTTATTTGTTAAAAATGGCTTATAGATCACAAATAGAAATGAAGACCCGGTAGATGATAGGATGCAGCGGGGCATGAATTCCGTGTGCATAGGCCTGTTTGTATTGATTAAGTATCGTGTTGTAGTCGCCCTCCTGAGCTAGTATCAAAATTGTACCGTTTGTATGTTAGTGATATGGTAACTAGTAAATCGACATAACTTGATCATCATGGTGCCGAAACTTATATCATCGTTCTAGGTTGGTGAGAGGATAGAAGGGTGTAAATCTGCTAACGGATAATTTCCGCAACGTGTATCACGTGTAGGGACCGTCTACTCAGTACAATTGAACTGATTCGGTATTGGGGTGTCTTGAAAAAGATTACCTCGTACAACATTCGTATTGCGTCGGAGTACGGCTTCTGAAAATGTGTACGTGTCATGCACTCGGTTTTTTCCTTCAACAGTAAATTGGTTTGAATCACTGTAACTTGCGGTATTTAGTCCCGCTTTTTTAAGCCCTCATCGCTTAGTAATGAGTAGATATTTATAAAGTGATCATATCTAAAATGTTGGATAGTTATTGCCTTGCAACTTGTATGTTCTAGACTAGTTGCCAATTAATTCTATTTTCATGTATATTTAAAATTGCTTGCTGAAATTTCCTAATAAGGACCTAAAATTAAGCTTTTTATGTAAAAGAACTCTGTTATGCCATATTTCTGCTACATATTAGTAAGATTATTACCAAGTCTTTTGGCAGGTAATTATTGTTTGGTATTAGTTATATAGGATTTGTTGTTGTGACATATTTTTCAGGTGATTATAGCTCGCTAATGATGTTAATGAGGGTTTCCTAATGAAGCACCACTCCCTAAGAGATGGATGGTGCAATGGGAGCCTAACTCGCCTCCGGCTTGAGTTTGTATGCTAGATCGGTGTGTCAGTGGGCTCAGCACGTCACTATTATTATAACTCTTATATCGGAGATGTAAAACTTCATATCACGTATCAGAAACAACTTGTATTTTGAACAAAAATATGCTTTAACTCACCTAAATACTGTTTGTTGTAATATATTTTTTGCTACCATCTTGTTTGATGTACAATTCGGTGTCGCATCAGGTGGCACCACCCAAATATCGATATTGTTATCGAGGTGTGACCATCATAGATTTACGATAGTATCTCAAATAGGCAGTGTTATTAGTAATTGGAGGATATATTTTCCTTTCTTTCCTTTGAGAAGGATGTATTTTTGCGAGCTAGGCCTCGTTTATCACAGCAGTGCTCCTGTTTTTCAGTTCCACAGTGGAGCGGCTCCATGGTGATCTAGAGAATCACTGGTGTGTTTGAATAATAGAGCTACATCAGATCCGGAAATGAGATTCTTGAGATGGGCAATGTGTTACTGCCCTCTTCTCAATCATTGTTATGTGATTGCTCAGTGTGTGAGAAAGGATTTAATATTTTTTAAATAATACTATAACAGAAAATATCTCTAATACATACTACAATTAGTTGGTAGGAAAATATTAGAAAATAGCAGTGCCAAGCATCCACTATAGTACAAAAATCGTGGTGTTACAAATATACTACTCCCTCTGTTGAAGAATATAAGCACTTATGTGTTTGATCCAATCAGATATTTTAACTTTTACTATTAATACCAAGAAATGCATGATATTTAATCAAATATAAATTATATTATTAGATTCATCGAGAAACCAATTGGTGTAATATGTAACTCTTTATATTTGAAATAGTTTAGTTTCAGACATATTATTAGTCAAAGTTTAAAAGGAGTGACTTTGATGAAACCCAAACATACTTATATTTTAGCACAGAGCGAGTAGTTTGCTTTAGAAAACTGCATTTTGGTCCAGAACTATGTGTCGCATCAGCCGAGGGCTGGCGATATAACACGAGAGCACGTGAAGCAGATGGCCCCAAATGATGTTCTGTATTACCTGCTGGGGGCCCTTGGCAAGACGATGCTGGAGTCTCAACATGCCCAGCCAAAAATTGGACTGGCCGAGTAATGCAAATTAGCCCAGCAAGCTGTCCATAAATAATATCACGAGGAAGGATTATAATGATGATCACCCAGAAAAGAGAGAGGACGAATGATGACGAAAGGTGATTTTTTAGGCGTCATAAGAAAACATAATCCGATCGCTGCATGTTTAATCGAGAAGCTCGCGTAGAGTTTAGATACAGCTCCTTATTTTCACGGATTGCTTTTGCGCAGGGAGAGGTGTTTCAAAAGTCGACTCCCTCCCCGTGCACAGAATACAAAAACCATAGGCTGCCGCGCTTGCCTTTACGGCTTTACTCCATTCTTCCGACGGGTCGCCATGCTTGGAGCGATGGAGGCGGGCAGTCCCACCTGATTCGCACGGTGAGTCGGCCGCGAAACGGGCCGGGCAGGCGCCGCGCACATGCACCGACCGGAGCAGCCGACGTTCCAAATCGCAACCGCTACCCACCGGAAAACGAACGAGAAACCATGGTGCGACGGCGATCTGACTACGAACGGGAGACGAGTCCAAAAGTCGCCACTACGAACGGGACGCTGATCTTGCGAGTCACAGCAGGTTGTTCTTCTTCATCCGTCGATGATGCCCAATGTAGGAAGCCTGTATTACATGGCCATTTCTGCATCAATCAACGCCAAACAACACGCGCACGCGATTTGTCAAAAATTTGCACCTCCTCCTCCAAAAAAAAAATAAAAGAAGGAAAAGACAAACTAATAATCCATATACTCCCTTCGAGGTACTAACATTATTGTCCTAATAACAACAGTTTAAGAACACAGTGAGTATACATGAACGAAAGGAATCCTTCTTCCCGGTTAGCTTTGCACTCTCCCTCTCCATGACCATCATCCGCTAGAGCTAGTAGACCATGTCGTCGCGGAGGACGCTGACGATGGGCGGGTGCGCGTACGGCCCCTTGAGCCAGGTGTTGGCGATGAAGCGGTAGGGCGCCTCCGTGAGGTGGATGCCGTCCCAGCTGACGTGCGCGTCGGGGTCCTCGCAGGTGGTCGCGCCCGGCAGCCCGCAGGAAGCGCTCATGTTGTAGTTGTAGGGGCCGCCGCCGCCGCAGCAAGCGCGCAGGGCGCCGCGCTTGTAACCTGTAATCAATTTGTTTTCAGTCGGTTGCTACTAGTGCCTCTGAATCTGGTTTCTTCTTCAGATGCTGGATTTCAGATGCTACCATCAGTTTCAGCTAGTAATAGCAACAATGTAATAATAAGCAGATCGAGTACTCTGTTCCTGCTCTGCTCTCCTCTGTGTGGCTCTGTCTAATACTGGCAACCGTCAATGAAGCGTGGACAGCCAGCGTCGGAGACTGAGATCTCGTATGGCGGCTACCTGCTCCTCGCCCGGGTAAACCATCAATGGTGGTGGTTTGTTGTCGCGCTGGTTGCTCTGTAAGTCGCACGCGCTCGCGCAATCACAGCTAAAAGAAAGCCATGTTTGGCAGGATCGTACGCGGCCAAGCTAGCCTGGCCATGGAAGGATCGAAGCAGAAGCAGTGCCAGGAGGACAGACTGCCTGGATCTGCAGTTCGTAGGCGAACCGAACTCACACGCCCCGATGCAGCTGCGGGTCTGCCATGGCCTACGAGCGTAGCACCACGCGATCTGGTGTCGTTCCAGGACCAGAACAACTGTTCAGAGATCCCGGCGCGACCAACCAAGAGAGAAACACACTACAGTCTCGCATACTGCTATGTGGTGTCCCGACCCACCCAATCCCCACCTACGAGTCTAGTACGGGAGGAACACGAGCATGTTCGGTTGGCTACCACTGCCAGTACCACCACCACTGTAGTGTAGCGTTGGTGTAATAGCAGCAGATCGATCGATTTCTGTGATGGCAACTGTTTTAGTAGCCTGAACATTTGAACGGCACAGGCAGTACCTTCGTGCAGTTGGTCAGCCGCCCTGAGACTGCTCAGAAACTAACCACATAAAGGCACCTGGTGCTCTCGTGCCAGTGCAGTGGTGCCTGCTATTCTTCTCCTCCCTTGTTGCCACACACAGAGCAGAGCAGGGAAGAACACGGCAGGCATAGATTCCCTTACCATTTCAGTTCAACTCTCTACTTCTACTCTCTTCTCTTTTGATAACAGAAGGCTTTGTTTGAACCGAATCAGGCTGAATGAATGAATGAAAGAGCAGGGGAAGAAGAAGAAGAAGAAGAAGAAGAAGAAGAAGAAGAAGAAGAAGAAGAAGAAGAAGAAGAAGAAGAAGAAGAAGAAGAAGAAGAAGAAGAAGAAGAAGAAGAAGAAGAAGAAGAAGAAGAAGAAGAAGAAGAAGAAGAAGAAGAAGAAGAAGAAGAAGAAGAAGAAAGAGCAATACTGATACTGACCGTAAAGCTGCGGGGTTCGCGCGAACTGGATGTACGGCGTGTAGTAGTCGGCGTAGATGATGCGCGACTCGGGGCGGCGGCGCTGGAGCTGGTCGAGCGCGATGCGGAGCATGGCGTTGTGGTAGAGCGCGACGCTGTTGTACTTCTTGAGGCAGCCGGTGCGGGGGTCGTACTCGGACCGGTCCTCGGAGGGGTACATGGTGAGCGTGATGGGGATGCACCCGGCGGGAAGGTTCCCGGGGACGACCACGTGCCGGGCGCCCTCGTCCAGGAGCTGCTCGATGCCGCGCACCATGGCGGACACCACTTCCGGCACCATCGTCTTCACCTTCTCAAGGGACCACTCCGCCTTCCACGCGAAGCTGTAGTCGTTGCCGCCGAACTCGCCGAACACGAACAGAGCCTTCCCGAACAGCTCCCGGCACTCTGAGATCGAGGAGATTGTTTATCCTTTCTGTCATTTTGATGCATGTTCATGGTCGAGATCGAGCAAGAAGAGGAACCTTGGGGGCTGGAGCAGATGGTGCTCTTGACCTCCTGGAACCAATCGAGCTGCACGCTCATGGAGGTGTTGAACGGCGGGATGCTCCACACGTTGTTGTCCTTGAAGTACTTGAGGTCCAGAGCTGTGGCGCCCATGACCGCGAAGTTGGCGCCCTGGGTGAAGTTGACGCCCTTGTTCGCCGACGGCGGCAGCAGCGGCAGGCCCAACGCCTCGGCGAGGAAGTCGATGACCAGGCGGCCGTTGGAGCACCGCGCGTACGGCGGCGGGAACTTGGGCATGTTGGGCAGCTTCCCCGAGTTGATGATCACGAAGTTGCCCGTGTCGGAGAAGGAGTCGCCGAAGCTGAAGACGGCGTTGTAGTACTGCGGCAGCGGCTCGGCGTGGGCTCCCGCGGCGAGGGACAGAAGCACCAGCGCCGATCCCAGGAACCCCGGCCTCCACCTCCACGCCATGGTCACCAGCCCAAAACAGCCAACTGTTGTGTGAAAGAGAGAAAGAAATAACCAAGATGGAGCCATGGAGGAAGGACGGCCAAAACAACAGCAAGGTCTGTGCTACTGCTTAGTAGAGGGAGGGGTTGTTATATAGCAGAGGCCCATGGATGTGATTACAAGGGTGTTGTTATATAGCACAGGCCCATGGATGTGATTACAAGGGTGGAGGTAATTACGCTCTCGTTTAGGTTGTTTGGATAATAATAAATGGAGTGGATTGGAATGGAGTGCAGTAGAAAATAAACTAATTTTTACTTCAATTTTTCTCAGTCCACTCCGAATGAGAGTATTGATCTGTAAAAAAAACATTAATCTCGCTCCAGATCAGTAGACGCCTTTTACTTGTTTGTGGCTACTGGGCTGTTCTATGATGATGGAGATCGGGGAAGAAGGACGATTTTGTTTCGGTGACTTTGATGGGAAGGCAGGTGAGTGCTGGACATGGCACACATGCCTTGCTTGCTGGGTGGGCTGTTCCTTGTGTCGCCTGGGGACAGCTGTCACTGACAGCCAACAAGGGGGCCTTCCTTGCATTATTATTAGTATTATCATGTTGTTTGTGCTGGATAAATGTTGCAAATGATCGGCGAGCTAGCCGTTGAAGCTACAAAAGTATGTACAGTATGTCAGAACGGTTGAAGAAATCATAGAGAAAATTATAGAGTAATACTAGTACTAGTAGTGCTTCACCAGAACGGTTGGATCTAGAAATGCGATCGACGTTTTAGTCGGACGCCGTTTCGCTTTTCGGACAGTACAGTTGCGTTGTGTAGGAAAAAAAGTTTATGGAAACGAGCTATTATTTGTGGAGGACGGGACTAATAAGATTGGAGAGCGTCGCATGTGCCCCCCGATATCGGCGAGAGGAACGCATCAGGGATTTGGCCATGCCCCCGTCGCCGTCGCCTATGATTCCTCCGTCGTCGCGTGCACCATCATCGGCTACTAGCTGCGTCGTCGACGGACGCCTAACCGCCGGGACAACGACTTCGTCCTACCTGCTCTGCTTAACGTTCATCCTGGCGATGGTAATCTACTGGAGCACTGTTAACTGCTGCTTGGCAGTACGTCATCTTCTTCTAAACTTACTAATTTTTAGAAGGGAAAGAAGGAAGAAGAAAAAAAGAGGTGGTCCAGGAATGTGGGGCGCGTGAGCAACGGAGTGGGAGGGAGCGTGCGTGCTGGACAGGATAGAGAGATTCCGTCGGGGTCGGTAGAAGCGGACAAGCGAGGCGGAGCGGCGCTGCGACGCAAAGGTGACCGCCGCGTGCACATGCTGTTCCCTCGCCTCAAACGGCTCGCTCGCCAACCGCAACTCGTCACGGACGGAGATGAGGAGCCAAGGAGAATCAGCGATCCACTTCACTCGCCCTCTCGCTGGGACACAGATGCAATGGAGGCGTCGGAATGGCCCGACTCTGTTTGCTCGATGCGTCCGATGGGCGAGGCGCATCTGAGGATACTTTTCAGAAAAAGAAAAGAAGAAGCGTGATGTGCGGGATAGGCAAGCCTGATGCGGCGCGATCGGAGCCAGGCATCTGCACATCCTGACAAAAACAGTTTGATCATTTACCTGTTTTTTCTGGGCTCCAGAGAAGAAAGAATTGTAAATCGGTAAATATAAGCAAAATAATGTAGATAGGCAAGAGACAACTACGCACTGATGGTCTCATTAGACATTTTTGCCTCTAGCCTTCCAGATTAGTCAAACGGATGAAATTACCTTCTTATCCTCAATACTTAAGTACTTCCATCAGTACTAAGGGTCTTTTAGTTGGTACGTTCAATTGTGAAGCGTTAGGTTTACGGCAACAGACGACCCGTATTATCCGTAACAAACGTATGTGTCGAAGTGTGCCGTCGACACTTCTCCCGGGCCTGCTTCAGGAGCAACCCGCGGAGGTTCTTTTTCGAAGGGGGCTAGTTCTCTCGGGAGGTCACGTTGGTTGTGAGAGGATTGACACAAGGATTTTTGCGTGGTTCGGGCCGCCGGAGCGTAACACCCTACGTCCACGGGAGCTGTATTGCTTGGAGGTTAGAACCGGAGTTCTAAGCTTGGAGATCTGGATGAACTGAGTTGCCCACTGTCGAACCCCTTGCAACGTTGCCAACCTGAGTCTTTTATACTTCAAGGCTTAGACGGCTTACAAGGTGGGCACCGGGGCCCGACAGGTGGCCCCGGGGGAGATTTTCTGCCATCTACCATATCTTGCAGTGAATGCTGGTAGTTGTCTCTGGCAATGGCTTCTTAGTCGTCGTTCTGTCGTCCTGCCCGTGCTGCAAGCTAGGCGTAGTGGTTGATGATGGCAGGGACGGCAGTGAATGTCTTGTCGCCGTATCTATTGGTCAACAGCTTCTGACATGGTGTGCTTGTCTTAACTGTGATGCGACTGGTCACAGTGCCACCTGACAGGGGCGTGCGCCGCGTCTCCGTGTCTTGGGAACGCGCGGGTCTTGAATGTCTTGATCGTACAAGGCATGGCGTGCCTTTACTCCTACTGCCTACCGAGTCGGGGTGGGCAGCACGACACGTGGTGCCTTCGGAGCTCACCCCCGCGGAGGGGGTGAGATCCGGCACTGCTGGCCACGTGGCTGGCCCGGGGCTTGCCTCTAAGGAGAGGGGAGGCCCGACCCCGCTGGACACGTGGCGCCTTCGGAGCTCACCCCTGCGGAGTGGGTGAGGTTTGGCACTGCTGGCCACGTGGCAGGCTCGGGGCTCACCTCTGAGGAGAGGGGAGGCCTGACCCTGCTGGACACGTGGCACCTTCGGAGCTCACCCCTGCGGAGGGGGCGAGGTCCGACACTGCTGGCCACGTGGCAGGCCCGGGGCTCGCCTCTGAGGAGAGGGGAGGCCCGACCCTACTGGACACATGGCGCCTTCGGAGCTCACCCCTGCGGAGGGGGCGAGGTCCGGCTCTACTAGCCGCGTGGCAGGCCCGGGGCTCGCCTCTGAGGAGAGGGGAGGCCCGGCCCTGCTGGACACGTGGCGCCTTCGGAGCTCACCCCTGCGGAGGGGGCGAGGTCCGGCTCTGCTGGCCGCGTGGCGGGCCCGGGGCTCGCCTCTGAGGAGAGGAGAGGCCCGGCCGTGCTGGACACATGGCGCCTTCGAAGCTCACACCTGCGGAGGGGCGAAATCCTTAAGCGGTTTTTCTCTTGTGCGCGGGGGTACCCGGTACTAAGGGTACCCACAGTGGCCCCCGGGCCCACCTCGGGGGAGATAACAATCCCGCGGGTGGGGCCTTCTCCTTTTCTACCACGTGCACTTTCTTGGAAACTCCTGTGCGCCAGTGTGCGGGGCAGTTACCGGGACAGCACCCCCCTGGCGCATGGCCACGCGTTTAATTCTGGGAGGAGGGTCGTGGGGACGTGACCCCTCCTTGATAGTTGCTTTAACTGCAATGGTTCCCAACGCTGCTACTATTGCACGTCGCAGCACCTTGTTAGGAACCTCCGGGTTGTCCGCTTGAGGGACTGACTTCTTGGTCCACTGCTTCCGTAGGACGGCTTGGGCCCTCTTGTCATTGTCGCTAGGGCTTGGACCTGGGGCGTCCGCCCCGAGCAGCGCATGCGAGGCATTTCGAATTGCCTCTGGGAGGTTTAAAGGGAACCCCTTCAGCATCGTAGGCTTCCCTCCGCACATCTCCCTACGCCTGAGCCTTCCTTGTTCTCTCGTGCACCCAAGCCTCCTTTGCTTTCCAAGTTCCTGCTCCTTCGCCTCCGATGGCTTCCAACCTGCCCTCGCCGCGCATTGCCCGGACAAGGGACCTTGGGCCGGTGCGCAGGCTCCTTGGATGGCACTCCGAGGAGCAGAAGCTTTGCCTTCGGCGGGGATCTCTTCCCCTGCGTCTGGGGAGAGGAGAAACTGTCCTCTTCCTCGCCTACGCCTTGGCCGGGTTTGTCCCCTCGATCTCTTCCTTCTTCGTGACTCTCCTGGAGACTTATGGTCTCCAGCTCCACCACCTTTCGCCAAACTCTTTCGCTTTGGCTGCTGTCTCCGTGCACCTCTGCAAGATGTTCATGGGGGTCCGCGCCTCAGTGATGCTCTTTCGTCACTTCTTCTTGCTGCGGGTGACCGGGCGCTCGGTAAACCAGCTGGGAGCATACTACTTCCAGCACCACAACAAGGATCCAAAGGTCTCCAAGTATCTTCAACCCTTCAGTGCCTCGAGGTGGGAGAACTGGAGGGATGACTGGGTGATCGTGAAGACTGATGAGCATGATCGTCTTCAGCTGCCGATCGAGGCCCCATCCATCGGGCGCCGCTTCTGGGAGGAGTGCCCGGAGGTGGAGCCGGAGTACACGCCAGTCCTGGAGCGGATCCAGTTCCTGGCGGAGCAGGGGCTGATGTCCCTGATGGTGTTGGCGGACTTTCTGTCGCGCCGCCTTACGCCTCTGCAGCAGCACAACCGCCCGGCGTGGTACTACACCGGTGTGCATGACTGCACCAGGATGGAGACGGGCATAGACTCCGACCCGTCCGTCAAGGTGCTGAAGGGGATGGTGATGAGGGTAAGCAGTGACATCCTCGATGACCACTCTCTATCAATTCCTGCTTCCTACCTCCCCCTCTTCGTGGAGCCAACGCTGTGGTCGAGGCTGCTCCGGGAGATGCCAACCTTGGACGATATCGGTGTCGCTGTGCGCAAGATCGGTGATGCTTCCCGGGGGATCTCGATCACTGAGGTTGACAGCTCCAGAGCGCAGCGCGAGGCGTCGGCCGACGCCCAACCCACGCCGAGGAGCGACAGGGCGCCGACTGTCGATAAGGAGAAGGGCAAGGTGTCGGCCTCCAGCCCGCCGACGAGGAAGTGCTCATGGTCGTGGCCTAGGGCATCGTTTGCGCCGAGTCAGGGGACCGGAGTGTCCTCGCGCTCTTCATCAGGAAGCACCAGTCCGTTAGGCAGCGACCCAAAGAGACCTCGGGTCTTCCATTCCGATGGAACTCCCTTCGGTCAGCGGCGGTCGGAGGAGCCCAGGGCGACCAACACTCCTTCCACAGGTGGAGCTCCGAGGAGGATGCCGGTGTCGCGGTGTCTGGGGCTCAGCTAGGGGCTCAGGTGCCCCGGTCGTCGAGTGTCCCCGCTGCAGGCTCGGCAAGCGGCGGTGCCGGAGGGAGCGCAGCCGGGATTCAACCGGGGGTGCAGGCGCCCCGGCCTTCAAATGTTCCTTCAGCCGGCACGTCGAGCGGTGCTAGCGGAGCTGCTGGCGGTGGCCGTTTGGGAACCCAGCCGGGGATACAGGCCCCACGGCCTTCAAGCTCTCCGGCGGGTGGTATGTCGAGTGGTGCCAGTGGAGTTACTAGTGGGAGTAGGCCGGAGGCACAGCTGGGGACGCAGGCGCCCCGGCCTTCAGATGCTTCAGGGGCTGGCACGGCGAGCGCCGCCAGCGGTGCTGCCGGGCGGGAGCTCCACTGCTCCAGCTCCCAGGGGGGCTCCGGGTGCGCCCCCTGTTTCGCCAGTCCAGGTGCCTTCGGCGCAGGCCCTGGCGGCGACGGCAGGCTCTGGCAGCCCTGCCCCGCCTCGCAAGCCAGAGCTTCATGCCCGCTGGAATGTTCGTGTCCCTCGGTAAGTTGTACTTATCGAGTCTTAGTACTTACGTACTCTAGTTCTTCTTTTATTCTTTTCTTCAGTGTTCCCTGTGCTTGTAGGGTCTCGTCGGCTGACGGTGACGCGCCTGTCCCTCAGCCAACTTTGGCTCGTAGCAGCCCAGTGCCGCAGCATCCGGACGCCACGGCAGCTTCACCGGCCCCCGTGCAAGTCCAGGCCTCTTCTCCTTCTGGCCCGGCAGGACCGGCCTCTACGACAATGGCGGCGCATGTTCCTCCTCCTTCGCCAGCTCGGGAGCTGGCTGCTGGTGAAGACTCGGCGGAGCAGACTGGCGGCGACCAACCTTCGGGTGCTGACGCAGGAGGAGCTGACGCGGGTCCCCAGGTGGGCGGTGAACAGGAGCACACCGGGACTAGCCCTTCCTCAGCGCCATCTTCAACTGATCGGCGCATCGTCGTGGCTCCCCCGGGTTTTGTGGCGCCGGCGCCTCCTCCGTTGGATGACGACGCCATGGAGGAGGTTCACAGCGCAGCTTCGGCCTTTGCTGCTCCACTGTCCCTGTCGGACGCCATGGAACTTGCCCAGTCCAGTGTCCGGCAGGTTCAGGCTGCGCTCAAGCGCGAGCGGGAGGACTTGGCGGACGAGAGGGACCGCCTCCGCGGCTGGGGGCGGCTCTTGAAGCTGCGGACCAAGGAGGTCGAGGAGGAGCTCGAAGCTAAGAGGATGAGGCTCAACGCTAAGGAGAAACTCCTCATTGTGCAGAAGAACGCCATCGACCGCCTGAACACCGAGATCCGGAAGATCATGCAGGAGGCCCACGAGGCCTATGATGGTGTTCGGGCCCGCATCATCGCCAACGAGGAGATCCGGTTGCAGCTGGCGCAGCGCGAGTGTGCCGTCACGGAGCGGGAGCGCGCCGTGGCGGACAAGGATAAGGAGGTTGCCGAGCAGCTGCAGGCGGGAGAAGGCGACCTGAGGGCCAGGGCCAGAGAGCTGGAACTCCGGGAGGCAGCCTCGGCCGAAAGGGAGGAGCAGGTCACCAAGGACCGCCAGACGGTGCTGAACCGGGAGCTTGCTGCCGATTTCCGGGTGTCGGAATTAGAGAGCCTTACCTGGGACCTCTAGCTCCGGGAGAACGACCTGGCGGCCAAGGAGAGGAGGTTCGCCGAGGAAGGACTTGGTGCCCTGCTGGCGGCTCGTCAGGAGGTGGAGCAGCTCCGGGCTTCGCGGACCGTCGAGGCCCAGGGAGCCTGGGACTTCGTTGGCCAGGCGGAGTCTGCTCTAGTGCCTCTCGGCTTCAGCCCCGTGAGGGCGGGGGCACCGGTGCAAGAGATGGCCAAGCTAGAGAGGCTGGAAGCTGTGATCGGCGACGAGCTCGAGGTCGAGGGGTGGGGCTTGGCGAAGGAGGTCGCCGCGCATGTGCTTACGTGCTTCCGGAGCTGGGACTCCTCCATCTCTCTAGAGCCGGTGGTGCGGGGCCCCGTCGCCGAGCGGGAGGAGATTGCTAGGGCCGGAGTCGGAGACGTCGCCGCCCTCGTCGCGTCTCGGTTCCAGCGGGAGGCCGGGGACTCTTAGACGCTTGCCCTTGTAGCTGGAGGGCTTTTGTATTTTTCCTTTTGTCTGCTCACTGAGCTCTTCAATGAATAAACTTGTTATTTTATATGCCTGTGCTTTTTACTTCCTTTTCTTGGCTTGCCCTGCCCAAGCCCTTAGCTCCGTAAGGACCCCGGGAGGTCTCCACCGATCCCAAAGCTTTTTTAGCACATACACCTCCCTTGGGCTCTTGTTCTCATAAGGACCCAAGGGGTCTTGAGTTGGAGTCTGGAGCTCTGGTCTTGAGAAGTCTTGGGACTTCAATACAACCGGGTGCTCCGGCCTTCCCTTGTGTAGTCCCCGTAGTGGCCCCCTGGTAGGTGTGGCCAATGCATTGGGCACACCTACCACATTCCTGCGGGGGAGCCAAGGCCAGGGCCCCCTGACCGTTCAGAGCACGCCGGTGTTGGAGCTCCGGCGCCGAAGGTCCGGGAGGCCTCTCAGGAGGTCCTGCACACGAGTAGGGAAACGGTAATTCTGTTGAGAGGTCCTCCCTTCCCTGTCTCTTAGTCTTATTTGGCTTACAGACCTGGGCCGGTATACGGGGCTTGGGTAATTCAGTGCACTCGGTACCGGAGGTCCGACTCCCTCCTTGGTCAGGGGTTAACCGTCCGGCCCCTAGTACTTAGACCGTAGCGCTGGGGAGGCAGAGTGTGCACGCTTTTGGTGCAGGACCAGGCAAAGCAGGCTGCACACCCTGGACCTCCCGCTCTGGCGTAGGTCTTTCCTGGAGGAGACCAACTGGCGTCACAGTACCCTAACACGGGGACATCCGAGAGGCCCCCAGACCTTTGGCAGGTACCTCAAGCACAACCGCCTTCGGCAGGATGGCAAATGCCGACTAGGCATGAGAGTGGGAAAGGAGAGCCGAGTATACGATGAACATACACTGTCTTGAGCATGGGAAGGTGATCATAATGTAATTTAAATGAACACATAAGTAAGCGTGGTAGGACAGGGTTCTTTTCATTAATATAAGTCCATAGGAGGAAAACAGGTTGTATATGGAGGCAACGACCCACCCCATTGTGAAGGGGGGCAGGGCCTACGCGCTGAGGGTACAGGACCAAGCTAAGTCGGACGTAGTCCTGGACCACCCCCTAGGGCTTAGTTGTTCCGAGCGCTGCTCCTGGGCTCTATGGGATCTGTTACAGAAAAAAGAAAAAAACATGTCCTACCACTGCTCTAAGGGTAGAACTTACGGAGGTGTTCTATGTTCCAAGGGTTGGGGAGCGGGTCCCCGTCCTCCGTATCAAGGCGCACGCACCCGGGGCGTCAACCTTTCATGACTCGGAAGGGACCTTCCTAGGTGGGGGAGAGTTTGTTGGCCCCTTCTCGAGAAAGTATGCGCGCAGCACCAGGTCGCCTTCTTGAGCTCCCGAACATGCACGGACCTCTGGTGGTAGCGCCAAAGCGCCTGCCGGTACCGTGCGTTTTGGAGCGTTGCTTGCCATCTTTCCTCGTCGACGAGGTCAATGTCCTCACGCCGTAGCTGGTCGTGCGTGGCTTCGTCGTAAGCTCGGACACGCGGGGACCCAACGGTGACCTCCGGGGGAAGCACGACTTCGGCCCCGTATACCATGAAGAAGGGTGTTTCCCCTGTGGCCCGGCTGGCCCACAGTGCACACGGGAGCTCGTCCACCCATTTGGCACCATGCTTCTCCAAGCCGGCATAGGTGCGAGTCTTGAGGCCCTGAAGGATCTCGGTGTTGGCTCTCTCGACTTGCCCGTTGCTCTTTGGATGAGCAACGAATGCATAGCACCGTTGAAGTGTGTGGTCGACACTTCCCCCGGACCTGCTCTGGGCAGCCCGCGGAGGTTCTTTTTCGAGGGGCTAGACGCTTGCGGAGAGCTTCAGCGTTAGGGACGAGTGAGGGAGAAGCTTGACACGGCGAGTTTTACGTGGTTCAGGCCGCTGGAGCATAAAACCCTACGTCCACGGTGAGCAGTGGTGCTCGCTGTATTGCTTGTTGCTCAGAACCGGAGTCCTGAGCTTGAGGGTGAGTGAAGTCTAGAGTGCGAGTTCACAGAGTTCGAACCCTTGCTAACGTTGCCTACCCGAGCCTTTTATAGTACAAGGCTCGAGTGGCTTACAAGGAGGGGCCGAGACCCGACAGGTGGCCCCGGGGAGATTGCCTGCCGACTACCGTATCTACAGTTATGCCGGTAGTTGTCTCTGGCGAAGGCTTCCGAGTCTTCGTTCTGCCGTCCTGTCATTGCCGCAAGCTAGTCGTAGTGGTTGATGATGGCAGGGGTGGCAGGGGATGTCTTGTCGCTGTGTTTATTGGCGGGCAGACTCTGACACGGCGCGCCAGTCTGCGACGTGACTGGGCGCAACAGCACCTGACAGAGGCGTTGTCGAAGTGTGTGGTCGACACTTCCCCCGGACCTGCTCTGGGCAGCCCGCGGAGGTTCGTTTTCGGTGGGGCTAGTCGCTTGCGGAGAGCTTAAGCGTTAGGGACGAGTGAGGGAGAAGCTTGACATGGCGAGTTTTACGTGGTTCGGGCCGCCAGAGCGTAAAACCCTACGTCCACGGTGAGCAGAGGTGCTCGCTGTATTGCTTGCTGCTCAGAACCGGAGTCCTGAGCTTGAGGGTGAGTGATGTCTAGAGGTGCTCGCTGTATTGCTTGCTGCTCAGAACCGGAGTCCTAAGCTTGAGGGTGAGTGATGTCTAGGGTGCGAGTTTACCGAGTTCGAACCCTTGCTAACGTTGCCTACCCGATCCTTTTATAGTCCAAGGCTCGAGCGGTTTACAAGGTGGGCCCGGGACCCGACAGGTGGTCCCGGGGAGATTTCCTGCCATCTACCGTATCTGCAGTTATGCCGGTAGTTGTCTCTAGCGAAGGCATCCGAGTCTTCGTTCTGCCGCCCTGCCCATGCCGCAAGCTAGTCGTAGTGGTTGATGACGGCAGGGGCGGCAGGGGATGTCTTGTTGCTGCGTTTATTGGCGGGCCGACTCTGACACGGCGCGCCAGTCTATGATATGGCTGGGCACAACGGTACCTGACAGAGGCGTGCTCCGCGTCTTCGCGTCTTGGGAAGGCGCGGGCTTTGAATACCTTGTACGGGCAAGGTATGGTGCGTCTTTACGCCTGTTGCCTACCGCGTGGGGGCAGACAGCGTCGTCCTGCTGGCCATGTGGCGGGCCCGGAGCTCTCCTCTGAAGAGAGGGAGGTCCGGCCCCGCGGGACACGTGGAGCCTTCGGAGCTCTCCCCGCGGAGGGGGGAGGTCCAACTTCTGCCGGCCACGTGGCGGGCCCGGAGCTCTCCTCTGAGGAGAGGGAGGTCCGGCCTTGCGGGACACGTGGCGCCTTCGGAGCTCTCCCCGCGGAGGGGGGAGGTCCGGCTGCTGCTGGCCACGTGGCGGGTCCGGAGCTCTCCTCTGAGGAGAGGGAGGTCCGGCCCCGCTGGACACGTGGCGCCTTCGGAGCCCTCCCTGCGGAGAAGGGCGAGATCCTTAGACATTTTCCCCTGTGCGCGCAGGTACCCCATATCGAGGGTACCGACAGTGGCCCCCGGGCCCATCTCGGGGGAGATAGCGAGACCGAGGTGGGGCCTCCGTCTCTTCTGTTCCGCGCACTTTCTCTAAGTCCCGCGTTGACCGCTGCCGGAGCACGAACAGTCGCGAGATCGTGGGAGCGTGCACCCACTTGTTGGTTGCTTTTACTGCGGCGGTTCCCAAGGCTGCCACTTCTGCACGTTGCGGCGCTTTTTTTCGGGAACTGCCGAAGCGTCTTGCCAGCTCGTCTCCTAGGGAGACTGATTTCTTGGCCCCCCGCTTCAGCTGGATGACTTGGGTCCACTTGTCATCGGCGCTCGGTCTTGGAGCCGAAGCGGATGCCCATGCGGCGTATTCGAAGAGTTTCGAATCGCTTTGAATCGTAGTGGAAAGTTTTAAAAGGGGATCTTACCCGCATCGAGGCTTCCCTTCGCACTTCCCAGCGATTGCACCTTCCTTGAACTCTTGCACCTTTGTCTTCCTGTCCTTGAGCTCTCCGCCGCCATGGTTTCCAACCCGCCCCCAGAGAAGAAACGCGCTCGATCACCTCCGGTGGCGGCATCTGTGCCAAGTCGGGGAACCACGGTGCCTGCACCTCCTGCTTCTGGAGATGGCGCTCCGTCCGGTGGCGACCCCAAGAGGTCCCGGGCTCATCATCCCAACGGGACTCCTCTTAAGTGACAACAGGCCGAAGGTTCCTGGACGTCGCGTCCTCCCTCCTTAAGCGGTGGAGTCTCCAAGGAACCTGCTGATGCGTCGAGGGGAGCTTCTGGAGCGTCCCCTGCTCTGTCAGTCCAGGCGACTGCGGAGCGGCCGTCGGCGGCGACAGCGGGCTCTGGTGGTCCTACCCCTGCTCGGAAGTCGGGGTTCAGGGCTCGTTGGAGTGGTTGCGTTTCTCGGCCGTCCCCGACTGATGGGGAGTCTGCGCCGTTGCGCTCGGAAACCGGGACAGCTGCCGCGGCCCCCAAGCCAGCGCGAGTTCCTCCTGTTCCGGTCTGCCCGGATTCTATGTCAGCGTCAACTCCTCCTGCCGAGACAGTTGCCACGGCCCCCAAGCCAGCGCAGGTCCGCCCTGTACCGGGCGGCCCGGCTTCTATTTCAGCGTCGACTCCCTCCACTCATCCCTCTCCACCGGCTGAGGAGCCAGCTGTCAGTGAGGGTTCGGCGGGTCCGGCTGTCGAAGTCCTAGTGTCGGCTTCTCCTGACCGACGTCTTATCCCGGTCCCCGGTGCGTCGTCTTTTCTTGAGGACGATGTGATGGAGGAGGTCGGGGGCGCCGCTCCGGCCTGTGCTGCCCCACTGCCCCTGGCGGATGCCTTCATGCTCGCCCAAGCAAGCATCCGGCAGGTCTTGGCAGCGCTTGGTCGTGAGCGAGAGGAGTAGGCAGTTGAGAGGGATCGCCTCCTCACCTGGGGGAACCTTTTGCGGGATCGGACCGCGAAGGTCAAGGGCGAGCTCGACTCCAGGCGGGAGTCGCTTGACATCATGGGAGAGCTCCTCGACCGGCAGAAGCAGGCTGTCGACCGTATGGACTCCGATACGTGGCGGCTCCACAGGGAGGCCCTTGAGGCGCATGCCCTGGCCGAGGAGAGCCTCTCTTCCATGGAGGAGATACGGCAGAGGCTGGAGCGTCGTAAGCGCACCGTTGAGGACCAGGAGCGCTCCGTGGCAGCCGAGGCAGAGAGGGTCGCTGCGCGGCTGGCGGCAGGCGAGGGCGACTTGCGCGCTCGGGCCAGGGAGCTAGAGGCCAGGAAGGCAGACCTCGCCATGAGTGAAGAGCAGGTCTCCCGGGAACGCCAGGCGATCCTGGATCGGGAGTTGGCTGTCGACTTCCGGGCTTCAGAGTTGGAGCGGCTTGCCCAGACTCTCCGCCTTCGAGAAAGCTCCCTGGCAGCCAAGGAGAAGGAATTCTCCGAGGGAAGCCGCGACGCCCTGCGGGCAGCCCGCCGCGAGGTAGAGGACCTCTTGGCCTCGCGGTCCTCCGAGGCCCGTGTGGTCTCGAGCTTCGTCGATCAGGCAGGGTCCGCCTTGGTCCTTCTTGGCTTCAGCCCGGTGAAGGCGGCGGCTCCTGCGCTGAAGGTGGCTGAAGTGATCCCTGCGCTGGAGTCAATCGATGCCAAGTTGAACAGGCTAGACGCGGTGGTCGCCAGCTAGCTTGAGGCAGAGGGACAGGGCCTAGCCTTGGAGGTTGCCACGCATGTGTTGGCATGCTTCAGGAGCCGGGACCCTTCTTTCTCACTGGAGCCAGCGAGAGAGGGCCCTGCCGTGGAGCGGGAGGAGACCGCCAGGGCTGAAGTCGGGGATGTGGCCGCCCTTGTAGCCTCTAGGTTCCGGCGC
The DNA here is from genome assembly GCA_030760725.1 of Neostapfia colusana. NCBI lineage: Eukaryota > Viridiplantae > Streptophyta > Magnoliopsida > Poales > Poaceae > Neostapfia > Neostapfia colusana. Next base: position 32,073,986 of record JASWHV010000005.1, on the reverse strand, counting down.
TAGCCAGGGTAACCCTAGGGCTTGTTTCTTCCTTTTTATCGAGTCTGTAGCCCAGCTCATGGAGCCATGAATAAATAGACTCTTGTGACCATTTGTGTCTGTGACGCTTTTGTCTTCTTCTTGGTTTCGCCTAGCCGAGCCCTTAGCTCCGCAAGGTACTCAGAGGCCTTCACCAATCTCGAAGCTCTGCACAGTCACCTTCCCCGGGTCCTTATTGTATTAAGGGCCCCGGAGGCCTCCGGAGGCCTCCGGAGCTCGCCCCATGAGGATGGGGAGTCCCGGATCTGCCGGCCACGTGGCGGGCCCGGAGCTCCCCTCTGAGGGGAGGGAGGTCCAGCCCTGTGGGACACGTGGAGCCTTCGGAGCTCGCCCCATGAGGATGGGGAGGTCCGGCTTCTGCCGGCCACGTGGCGGGTCCGGAGCCCCCCTCTTAGGAGAGGGAGGTCCGGCCCCGTGGGACATGTGGAGCCTTCGGAGCTCCCACCCCCCGGAGGGGTAAGGTCTGGCTTCTACCGGCCACGTGGCGGGTCCGGTGCTCCTCCTGAGGAGGCGGGAGCTCCGGGCCCGCTGGACACGTGGGGCCTTCGGGCCTCGTCCCTGTTGAAGGGGCGAAACCCGGACCTTCCGGTCCTGCGCTGGAGTAGTCGATGGCTCCTTGCCCCCCACCTCATGCAGCCCCCGTAGCTATAACCTGGAGGTCCTACACACAGGTAGAGGAAACGTAATTCTCCTCGGGGGGTCCTCCCTTTCCCGTCTCTTAGTCTTATTCGGCTTATGGTCCTAGTCCGGCATACGGGACTTGGGCATTTCTGTGCGCGAGGCACTGGGGCTCCGGTTCCCTCCAAGGTACGGGTACGACCGTCCGGCCCACAGGCTTTGGGTACGGAACCAGGCAAAGCGGTTGTACTCCCCTGGACCTCCGGAGGGCAGGGTGCGCACGCTTTGGGTACAGAGCCGGCTAAGCGGGATACGCACCCTGGACCCCCCATGCACGGCGCCGGCCTTTCCTGGAGGTGACCAACTGGCACCGCAACATCTGACTGGGGGAGGCCCGAGAGGCCCCCCTGGCTATCGGCAGGTGCCTCAAGTGCAACCGCCTTCGGCAGGATAACAAATGCTGACTATTGATGAGCGCGGGAAAAGGGGAGCTAAATGTACGGTGAGCATACATAGAAAGTGCGGTCATAGAAACTAATGCATAATTTAAATGAGCACGTGAGAGAGAGCAAAGTAGAACAGGTTTCTGTGTAAATGCCCATAGGGGGAAGTCAGGTTGTACATGGAGGTAACGACCCACCTCATTAAGAAGGGAAGCAAGACTCTACGCGCTTAGGGTCGGAACCAGGCCAAGCTGGACGTAGTCCTGGACCATCCCATGAGACTTAGCTGCTCCAAGCGCTATTCCTAGACTCTATGGGATTTATTACAGAAGGGTATGGCCCTATTCTACTAACGCTCAGGAGGTAGGACTTACAGTGTTGTTCCATGCTAAGGGTTCGGGAACGGATCCCATCCTTGGTTGAAAGGCATGTGTACCTGGGACGGCAACTTTTGTGACTCGGAAGGGACCTTCCCGGCTGGGGGAGAGTTTATAGGTCCTTCGCGGGAAAGTGTGTGCCGCGGCACCAGGTTGCCTTCTTGCAGGTCCCTGACGCGCTTGGTCCTTTGGCGGTAGTGCTAGAGCACCAGCCGAGGCCGTGCGTTGTGGGGTGTCACCTGCAGCCGGGCCTCGTCGACGAGGTCGTCATCTTCACGCTGGAGCGGGTCCTGCGCGGGTTCTCCTGGGAGCCCCGGGGTACCCTCCCCTTCTGGCTAAGTCCTTCAAGGGGTAGGAGGACCCGGATTCTGCTTGGGAGACCCAAGGCGTCTTTCCCCTTCTGGCTAAGGCCTTCATGGGGTTGACAGACCCTGGGCGGCCCCCAGGAGGTACGGCCGAGGCACAGAGACGTGCACTCGGGTGGAGCTGGCCCGGTTCTGCACCGTCGGGGCTGGTGCTTGGGCTGCTGCAACTACTTGGAGCTTCTCCAAGGTTGATATCACAGCAGTGCAGTCTCCACGGACTTTCCGGGGCCGCCGTAGTTGGCTACTGCCCCGGCTCGTCATCACCGGAGCTGGAGTCCTCACCGTTGTGCACCGTCTTTATGACACGCTGAGGCTCCTGAAACCCCACCTGGTGGCCGACGCTGACTGAGGCGTCGACCTTCTGCTTTCCCTCCCTTTGAGGGAGGGGTGGAGCATCAGCTCTGTGACGCCCTCAATTTTGTGGAAAAACCACGGAAACGAGAACTAATGCATATGTGTGCCCAAGATGTTCATCACACATACATATTATTTCCACAAACTGAATTCAGAATATATATATATATATATATATATATATATATATATAACCACGAATAGCAGAGTTTATTACAATGTCTCATGAGTCTTGGACTCATGCTCACAGCGGAAGTCTTATTTCTAATGCGGAAGCGATTTATCTAATGCGGAAGCAAATCTAAGCAGGAGTGGCTCCATCCCTACTCCCTCCACAGGCAAGGTTGAGAACAGATCACACGCCGTAATGCTCCACTTGGTCTTCATAGTAGGCTTCTCCTGCTGCTGATGATGAAATAATAATGCAAGTTTGAGTACAATGATGTACTCAGCAAGTGCGGGAAAACACATGATATGCAGCTCATAACAAGGTAGGTATAAAAAAGCTTATTTGTAGGAAAGAAAATTTATAAAACCATGATAAAACAGCAACTTAACTTTAGATGAATGTAATCCCAGCATGAATTAAAACTACCAACATACCTTCATCCCTTTCCGTGTTCCATCCGAATATTAACCAACCTTTATTCATACTCACGAATACCTTCTCGTATTCGCTACCATCTCACGAATACTTTCCCATATTCGCTACCATCTCATCTCATAAAACAACTTCGTCTCGCACCGAGACCAATCTCATGTCATGACTCAACAGTCATGCAACCATCTCATCACCCGAACTCAACAGTCCCAACAACCAAGCCATAACCAAACTCATTTAACCATAACCAAGAACCTTCCCAATAACCATCCCAACTAATCATGGCAGTTTAGCCAGGTGCTTGTGATCGTAAGCTCGACTATCATGATAGTTTTAATAACTTTGCAGAGTTTGCATCTCTTTACCCACAAGTTTGTGATTTCGTCACCCGTCGGCGACTGCAGAACCTCCATTATACCAGTATACAACCGTCAGTGTATGGTCAAGAGATCACAAAATAGCCTTTACAAAGGGGTTACTAGATGTATGGACTCACTAAGGTTTCACCGGCAGGCTAGAATCTCCAATTCTCCCACCCACGGGCCCCCTCTTATGCCATGCAGTTCCCAGGGCAGTCCTCACTCGACTCCCATTCCCCGCACCTTCCACAGTCCATAACACTCTAGCAACTTACCTAATTACTCAGCTAAGCCGCACCCATACTTGGCCTTGTGATGGCACTGTTATCCTGGCATGTGCATGCATGAACCGGTCCTTAGATCTACGACAAGTAAACCACCATCTCATGCTACCTCATTCACAAACCCAGGCTTGCCTAGATCTCCCACCGATCCATGTTCATTAACATCATCAGTTTCTCATTATCATTACGAGTGCAGTTAGCTAGACACATCTATCTCGCTTCCCAATCCCATAGACTCAGCGAAGCATAAAGCAAAAACCATACCCGACTCATAAACTTCCCAGGCGACAAGGGTGCTTTAACCAAAGCTAATAAACTCCTATAAAAGGGTTTCCCATCATATTTTGACTCAGCACACGCACCTTTTTGCAAAACAAAACAGTTTCACACAAAACATAGGATCAATATGGTCAAGGAGCACTTGCCTTGTTCTTGCGGTTCCGGTTGTTCTCGGATCTCAAAACCTGGTTGCTGCAGTTCGTCGTAGACAGCACCCTGAGCTTGTCCTGCTAGGTAGGATCACGTGCATACAAGATTCACAGCAATCAATATCATGCACAAACCTTAAACTAGATGTGATGATGCATATGCATGCTATCCTATGATTTTTATTAGATTGGTGTGTTCTTGCATGGCTTGCATGGATAGAGGTGTTCGGATCAAAGGTGGACGTGGCAATGATCTTGTCTTTAGATCAACCTGATCATCAAGTGATCTGTCCACGAGAAGGCTTCTGCTCGAAAGGAACCAAAGAACAGATGCAAAGAAAACACAACGATATCGTAAGGTGGTATTGGGGCCTACCTTACGTTCCTCTCGGTCTTCGAGGTCCTCCTCAGACTGCTGCGCTTTCCTCCGGCGATCTTCCTTGCCGCGCTCCGGCGATGGCTTTCTCGGCGAGCTGGGGCTAGGGCTCTAAGTCGTCGGCTCAGGAGTTGGAAAAGAAGTTTTCTGATTTCGGCCAGGGGTTCTGGGTTCTATTTATAATCGGGAAGAGAAGAGTCCTAATCTGATTGTATCCCGAATAAGAGTCTTATTCAGATCGTCGTTGGATCCTATCATCTTATCTTTAGTTGATTTGGTGCGGTAACATTGTGGAATTCAGGTCGGTTTCCTTTACGTACCGGTATTCTTACGCGTAACAGCCACTCTAGAACTTGTTACCTCCACGGTGATGAGCTCCGGAAGCTCCACGTGTCCTCCGGGGCCTGGTATCTCCTTCTCCGCAGAGATGAGCTCCGGTTGTGCCGCGTGTGAAACGATCAAGACCTCCCCCTCCTTTGGAGGTGAGCTCCGCGCACGCCACGTGTTGGCGCCGGTCTTTCCTTTCTTCTTTCTTCAGGGACATGCCCCGAGGTTGACACGTGTCCAGCAGCGACAGACCTCCCGGAGATAAGCTCCGATGGCGACACGTGTCCGATAGAACCAGACCTCTCGGAGGTGAGCTCCGAGATCGACACGTATCCCGTGCGACTGGTCCTCTGATTTCCGTGATGACTAGCTCCGCAGGTGACATGTGTCCTGCGGAAACGCCTTTGCTTCTTCCGTAGAGGAAAGCTCCGAGAGCAACACGTGTCCCCCAGGGTCGGACCTCTCCCCCTTTTGCGGACATGAGTCCCGAACCTGCCACGTAGCTATTTTAGTGGCGGACCTCTCCCCACCTTGCAGGGACGAGCTCCGAACACGCCACGTGGCTAGCGGCCGCGGAAGTTGTCTTCGGCGCTCTTATGTGAACTGGACTCGGCTCTTACTGGCTATCCTTTTGATAACTTTCTATGTTCCTATTTTCCTTAAAATGTTTTTCTCTTCATAAAACGTGAATATATGTTGACACCAGAAATGAGGGTGTCACAAATCTACCCCCCTTAAATTGAATCTCGCCCTTGAGATTCACTAGTAGAAAATAGATGGGGAAATTCTGCCTTGATATCCTCTTCACGCTCCCATGTGGCTTCAGCTTCGGTGTGATGGCTTCATTGCACCTTGCACCATCGAATCACCTTGTTCCGGGTGACCCTTTCCTTTACGTCCAAGATTTGGACAGGGTGTTTCGCATAAGTCAGATCCTCTTGAAGTTCAAGTTCTCCCATTGATACTGGCTCCTCTGGTGCTCTCAAGCACTTCTTGAGCTGGGATACATGAAACATGTCATGTACGTCGGAGAGGTGGGTTGGGAGCTCTAGTTGATAGGCTACTTCTCCTCGCTTGTCCAAAATCTTAAATGGTCCGATGTAGCGAGGTGCTAGCTTGCCTTTGACGTTGAAACGTCGTTGGCCTCGGATAGGCGATACCTTAAGGTATACGAAGTCTCCTACTTCAAAGGTCAACTTCCTACGCCTATTGTCCGCATAGCCTTTCTGTCGTGACTGAGCAGCTTTTAAGTTCTCCCGTACCGTTTGGACTTGCTTTTCAGCTTCTTGTAGTACTTCGGGTACAAACACCTGGTTCTCTCCGGTTTCATTCCAGAACAGTGGCGTTCTTCACCGTCTACCATATAATGTTTCGAAAGGCAACATCTTCAAGCTAGCTTGATAGCTGTTGTTATAGGAGAATTCGGCATACGGTAAACTCCTATCCCAACTATGCCCACGTTTCAAGGCGCAAGCTCTCAACATTCCTCCAAAATTTGGTTTGTCCTTTCGGTTTGTCCATCTGTTTGTGGGTGATAGGCAGAGCTAAAATCCAGTCGTGTACCCATGGCTTTCTGCAGCTTCCTCCACAATCTAGAGGTAAACTGAGAACCTCAATCTGAGACTATCCTCCTTGGAACTCCGTGACGGCACACGATCTGCTCCATGTACAACTCTGCCAATTGTGCAACGTTGTAACTGGTCTTTACAGGGAGAAAATAGGCGGTTTTCGTCAATCGGTCCACGATGACCCAGATGGAGTCGTAACCCGACTGAGTACGTGGCAATCCGACGATGAAATCCATACTGATGTCCTCCCACTTACATTCGGGTACTTTCAAAGGTTGCAACAATCCAGCGGGTGTTTGATGTTCGGCCTTCACCCGTTGGCATGTGTCGCATAGGGCAACGTATTCGGCTATATCCCTCTTCATATCATCCCACCAATAACAAGTTTTCAAGTCCTTGTACATTTTGGTGCTTCTGGGATGTATAGAATAGAGGGAATCATGTGCCTCCTTCAATATCATGTCGCGGAGGTGTTTTATGTTAGGCACACAAATCCTTCTTCCTAGCCAAAGCGTACCCGTCTCATCTTCTTTGAAATCCTTCTCTATTCCTTGTCGGATTCTTTCCTTGATCTCCTTGATCTCCTCATCCGTTGCTTGGCCGTCTCTTATTTCTTGTTCCAATGAAGAGTGGATCTCCATTATTTCCATGTTATTCAAGAATCCGATATGTAATAGTTCGAACTCCTTACGTAGTTCGGGTGGTAGCTCCCGAACCGTGAGTTGGTGACATGCTCCCTTTCGGCTCAATGCATCAGCTACTACATTGGCCTTCCCGGGGTGGTAGTTGATTCCAACATCATAATCCTTGATGAGTTCCAACCATCGATGTTGCCTCAAATTCAAATCCGTTTGGGTAAATATGTACTTGAGGCTTTTATGATCCGTATAGATCTCACATCGATGACCAAGGATGTAATGTCTCCAAATCTTCAATGCATGCACTACTGCTGCTAACTCCAAGTCATGTGTAGGATAATTAAGCTCGTGCTTCTTTAATTGTCGTGAGGCGTAGGCTACCACTTGTCCTTCTTGCATGAGCAACATCCAAGCCCATGTTTGGGTGCGTCACAATATATGTCAAAGCTCTTTCTTACGTCTGGCAATACCAGAACCGGTGCTGTGGTTAGCCTTTTCTTGAGTTCCTCAAAACTTCCTTGGTAGGCTGGTGTCCATTGGAAGACCTTCTCCTTCATTAGCAACTCCGTCATAGGCTTTGCTATCTTAGAGAAGTCTTTAATGAAGCGTTGATAGTATCCAGCCATCCCAAGAAAAATTCGAATATCCCTCACGCTCTGCGGTTGGTCCCACTTCAGAACATCTCTCACTTTTCCAGGATCAACCGATATCCCTTCCTTGGAGATAATGTGGCCTAGGAAAGATATTTCCTTTAGCCAAAACTGACACTTGTTAAGCTTGGCATACAATTGATTCTCACGCAATTTCTGCAAGGTCAATTTCAAATGTTCTTCATGCTCCTCCTCACTTTTTGAATACACCATAATGTCGTCGATCAAAACCACGACGAACATGTCCAAGTACTCCATGAAAACCTTGTTCATAAGGTACATGAAGTATGCGGGTGCATTTGTCAACCCAAAATACATGACGGTATATTCATACGAACCATACCGTGTTCGAAAGGCTGTCTTGGGTATATCGGAGGGCTTAATCTTCAGCTGGAAGTATCCTGACCGAAGATCAATCTTGGAGAACACTCGGGCTCCTTTCATTTGGTCGAACAGGTCCTCTATACGGGGCAGAGGGTATCTGTTTTTGATTGTTACCTCGTTGAGAGACCTATAATCTACGCACATCCTTTGGGTTCCATCTTTCTTGTCTACGAAGAGCACCGAAGCTCCCCATGGTGACGAGCTTGGACGGATAAAACCCTTCTCCAAATGTTCTTGAATTTGCTTCTTGAGTTCAACTAGCTCGTTAACGGGCATGCTATAGGGTCTCTTGGCTATGGGTGCAGTTCCGGGTACCAAATCTATGGCAAACTCGATGTCCCGGTCAGGTGGCATACCTGGAAGCTCTTCCGGGAACACGTCCAAAAATTCCTGAACCACTGGAATGTTGTCCAATGTTGCTCCTTCGACGTGGTTCAAATTTGCGCGTTTGGTTATTTGCTGGGCTGACTCAAACTCGACACGAATACCGTGCTCGTTTGTCAACTGCACGCTCCTTTCAGCACATTGGATTACTCTGTTGTTCTTGCTTAACCAATCCATCCCGAGTATGATGTCAATCCCTTGGGAGTCCAAGACAATAAGGTTGGCAAGGAAGTCTACCCCCCCTTATTTTAAGGCTTACTTTAGGACATACTATATTAGTCATCATTTCTCCTCCGGGAGAGTTAACTAACATAGCACATTCTAAGTGGGATACGGGTAGATGATGTTTGGCAACATATTTGGATGATATGAAGGAATGCGATGCTCCGGAATCAAATAAAATGGCGGCTGGGTTGGAGTTGGCAAGGAACATACCAATTGCGACGTCCTAAGCCTGTTGTGCTTCCTTGGCAGTGACATGGTTCACGTGGCCGCAAGCATAGTTCTGCTGTCCACGGTTCCCTTGATTGGCTCCTCCGTTCGGTAGCGGGTTCTGCTTGGGCACGTTACCTTTCTGTCTAGGGCCTCTCCTCGGGCACTGGTTCGCGAAGTGTCCTACTTCCCCGCATGCAAAGCATGCCCTGTTGCCTACGGCAGCAGGTACATTGGGGCGGGGGTTTTGAACAGGGGTGCCATTGTTAGGTTGGGGCGCAGGAGGCATGGGCACGCAAGGTGCTGGAGCAACGAGTTGTTGCTGTGGTGGCTGACCAGGGCGGTATGCAGGAGTGGTCGATCCATACTGCGGTGCTGCCGGGGGCATGTACCGAGGTCGTACGTTGCTCCCTTGGGGCTGGTATGGCATCTTCCTCTTGCACTCTCGCTCGATCTCTCGGATCTTGTTTTCAACCACTATGGCCTTGTCAACCAGCTTCTCGAAGCTTACGTAGTCATTGTTGAGGAGCTGAACCTGGATCTCATTGTTCAACCCTCTCATGAACAGGTACTGCTTCCTCTGGTCTGAGTTGACATCTTCGGGAGCATACTGGGACAGTTGTATGAACTTGTTGAGATACTCATTCACACTTTTCTGTCCTTGGCGGAGACCTTCGAACTCCTGCCTTTTGAGCATCATCACACCAGCAGGGATGTAATGAGAGCGGAAACTTTCCTTGAACTCAGTCCAAGTGATTGTCTTCAGGTTGGCATGAGCATTGCTCAGGGCATCCAACCAGTCAGCAGTGGCTCCCACAAGTTGGTGCGATGCGAAGAGAACCTTCTCTCAGTCATTGCACTGAACAATGGCAAGCTTCTTCTCCATGGCTTTCAACCAGTCATCAGCCTCCATGGGATCACTAGCTTGAGCAAAGGTGGGTGGTCGAGTCCTCATGAACTCTCCCAGTCTGTTGTGAGCCGGCGGTGGTGGTGGTGGTGGTGTCAGAACAAGGTTGTTGTTGGCCTGCAACTGACCCAACGTTTGGATCATGGTTTGCATAAGCTGGTTTTGCATGGCCATCAACCTTTCTAGGTTGTTCTCGCCAGCTCCGGGGTTAACAGGAACTTCCTCGTGATCATCCTCTTGGTTGTCACAGACGTTCCTTCGGCCAGCGTTTCCTCTCACCATCTGTGAGAGAGGTGAAAATAGAATAGAATGTTAGAAGGTTATGTAGGTCCCTTCAACTATATGCATCAAGGTGAGTTGGACTATATATATATTATCCCATATGAGGATGTGAACAAGTGCCGAAGCATCTCACACCTCTTTTCTTCTTACGTGTGGATATGGACAACGTTTGGGGACGTCCCACAGCGCACACTAAGCACACAATTACAAACAATCATTGCAAGGGCTCATACAACTCCTATTCAAGGATGGTTTCCTATGTCAAGGTGGGTTTAAAGCCAATCTAGGCGTCCTAGGGTGCTTCCTTTGGTCAGCGTGGCTTAGCTACCAATCTGTGTCCAGTTTGTGACTCCTATTTAAGGGTGTATCCTACTGTTAACCCGTGGCTCAAATGTCAATCTAAGGTTTCTATCTAGGCGTGTAACCTACTGTCAACCTGTGGCTCTGATACCAATCTGTGACGCCCTCGATTCTGTGGAAAAACCACGGAAACGAGAACTAATGCATATGTGTGCCCAGGATGATCATCACACATACACATTATTTCCACAAACTGAATTCAGAATATATATGTAACCACGAATAGTAGAGTTTATTACAATGTCTCATGAGTCTTGGACTCATGCTCACAGCGGAAGTCTTATTTCTAATGCGGAAGCGATTTATCTAATGCGGAAGCAAATCTAAACAGGAGTGGCTCCATCCCTACTCCCTCCACAGGCAAGGTTGAGAACAGATCACACGCCGTAATGATCCACATGGTCTTCATAGTAGGCTTCTCCTGCTGCTGATGATGAAATAATAATGCAAGTTTGAGTACAATGATGTACTCAACAATTGCGTGAAAACACATGATATGCAGCTCATAACAAGGTAGGTATAAAAAGGCTTATTTGCAGGAAAGCAAATTTATAAAACCATGATAAAACAACAACTTAACTTTAGATGAATGTAATCCCAGCATGAATCAAAACTACCAACATACCTTCATCCCTTTCCGTGTTCCATCCGAACATTAACCAACCTTTATTCATACTCACGAATACCTTCTCGTATTCGCTGCCATCTCACGAATACTTTCCCGTATTCGCTACCATCTCATCTCATAAAACAACTTCGTCTCGCACCGAGACCAATCTCATGTCATGACTCAAAAGTCATGCAACCATCTCATCACCCGAACCCAACAGTCCCAACAACCAAGCTATAACCAAACTCATTTAACCATAACCAAGAACCTTCCCAATAACCATCCCAACTAATCATGGCAGTTTAGCCAGGTGCTTGTGACCGTAAGCTCGGCTATCATGATAGTTTTAATAACTCTGCAGAGTTTGCACCTCTTTACCCACAAGTTTGTGATTTCGTCACCCGTCGGCGACTGTAGAACCTCCATTATACCAGTACACAACCATCGGTGTATGGTCAAGAGATCACAAAATAGCCTTTACAAAGGGGTTACTAGATGTATGGACTCACTAAGGCTTCACCGGTACGCTAGAATCTCCAACTCTCCCACCCACGGGCCCCCTCTTGTGCCATGCAGTTCCCAAGGCAGTCCTCACTCGACTCCCATTCCCCGTGCCTTCCACAGTCCATAACACTCTAGCAACTTACCTAATTACTCAGCTAAGCCGCACCCATACTTGGCCTTGTGGTGGCACTGTTATCCTGGCAAGTGCATGCATGAACCGGTCCTTAGATCTACGGCAAGTAAACCACCATCTCATGCTACCTCATTCACAAACCCAGGCTTGCCTAGATCTCCCTCCGATGCATGTTCATTAACATCATCAGTTTCTCATTATCATTACGAGTGCAATTAGCTAGACACATCTATCTCGCTTCCCAATCCCATAGACTCAGCGAAGCATAAAGCAAAAACCATACATGACTCATAAACTTCCCAGGCAACAAGGGTGGTTTAACCAAAGCTAATAAACTCCTATAAAAGGGTTTCCCATCATATTTTGACTCAGCACACACACCTTTTCGCAAAACAAAACAGTTTCACCCAAAACATAGGATCAATATGGTCAAGGAGCACTTGCCTTGTTCTTGCGGTTCCGGTTGTTCTGGGATCTCAAAACCTGGTTGCTGCAGTTCGTCGTAGACAGCTCCCTGAGCTTGTCCTGCTAGGTAGGATCACGTGCATACAAGATTGACAGCAATCAATATCATGCACAAACCTTAAACTAGATGTGATGATGCATATGCATGCTACCCTATGATTTTTATTAGATTGGTGTGTTCTTGCATGGCTTGCATGGACAGAGGTGTTCGGATCAAAGGTGGACGTGGCAATGATCTTGTCTTTAGATCAACCTGATCATCAAGTGATCTGTCCACGAGAAGGCTTCTGTTCGAAAGGAATCAAAGAACAGATGCAAAGAAAACACAACGATATCGTAAGGTGGTATTGGGGCCTACGTTACGTTCCTCTCGGTCTTCGAGGTCCTCCTCAGACCGCTGGGCTTTCCTCCGGTGATCTTCCTTGCCGCGCTCCGGCGATGGCTTTCTCGGAGAGCTAGGGCTAGGGCTCTAAGTCGTCGGCTCAGGAGTTGGAAAAGAAGTTTTGTGATTTCGGCCAGGGGTTCTGGGTTCTATTTATAATCAGGAAGAGAAGAGTCCTAATTTGATTGTATCCCGAATAAGAGTATTATTCAGATCGTCGTTGGATCCTATCATCTTATCTTTAGTTGATTTGGTGCGGTAACGTTGTGGAATTCAGGTCGGTTTCCTTTACGTACTGGTATTCTTACGCGTAACAGCCGCTCCAGAACTCGTTACCTCCGCGGTGATGAGCTCCAGAAGCTCCACGTGTCCTCCGGGGCCTGGTATCTCCTTCTCCGCAGAGGTGAGCTCCAATTGTGCCGCGTGTCAAACGATCGAGACCTCCCCCTCCTTTGGAGGTGAGCTCCGCGCACGCCACGTGTTGGCGCCGGTCTTTCCTTTCTTCTTTCTTCAAGGACATGCCCCGAGGTCGACACGTGTCCAGCAGTGACAAACCTCCCGGAGATAAGCTCTGGTGGTGACACGTGTCCGATAGAACCGGACCTCTCGGAGGTGAGCTCCGAGATCGACACGTATCCCGTGCGACCGGTCCTCTGATTTCCGTGATGACTAGCTCCGCAGGTGACATGTGTTATGCGGAAACACCTTTGCTTCTTCCGCAGAGGAAAGCTCCGAGAGCAACACGTGTCCCCCACGGTCGGACCTCTCCCCCTTTTGCGGAGATGAGTCCCAAACCTGCCACGTAGCTATTTTAGCGGCGGACCTCTCCCCACCTTGCAGGGACGAGCTCCGAACACGCCACGTGGCCAGTGGCCGCGGAAGTTGTCGTCCACGCTCTTATGTGAACTGGACTCGGCTCTTACTGGCTATCCTTTTGATAACTTTCTCTGTTCCTATTTTCCTTAAAATGTTTTTCTCTTCATAAAATGTGAATATATGTTGACACCAGAAATGAGGGTGTCACAAGCTCTTAGCTGCCTCCCTTTGCGGAAGCGCTCTGCGAGCCTCTGGATGTCCCAGCACTCGGCAGCAGTATGGCGACAGCTGCCGTGCACGGGGCATAGCTCGCTTTGGTTACCATCTGGAGCTGGTGACTGTCGCTGCCTTTTGTCGGGGTGCGGCCCCCGAGCTCCACTGGGTGCCGCTGCTGTGGCAACGGGAGCCGCGGCCGGTGGCTTCATCTTGCCACCGCCCCGGTTCTTGATCTTCTTGCTGCTTCCATAGGAAGCAAAGCCAGATCCGGGCTGTCCTTCCGACTCGGAGGCTGGCAGGGAGTGCTAGTTCCACCCTTCTGCTGCTCTGGCGCTATTGTCCGCCAGGCTGAAGAGCTCTAAGACATCGCGGACCTCTCTGGTCGCGAGCTTCTCAAGCATCTTCTCGTCCCAGACGCCTTGCCGGAACGCCACCACCACAGAAGCATTTTGGATATGTGGGATGGTGTTCCGTACCTGGGAGAACCGCTGGATGAAGGAGTGCAGCGATTCCCCAGGTTGTTGCTGGATGGCGTGGAGATCGAGCTCCGTGCTAGGCCGGGTGTAGGAGCTGCCGAAGTTGGCGGTGAACTGCCAGCAGAGCTCTTCCCAGGAGGTTATAGAACCCTGGGGGAGGTTCTTGAGCCAAGACTAGGCTGGACCGGTCAAGGCGACGGGGAAGTAGTTGGCCATGACGGCCTCGTCCCCTCCTGCAGCAAGGACGGCGGTGGAGTAGATCTGGAGGAACTCCGCCGGGTTGACGCTGCCGTCGTACTTCTCGGGCAGGTGCGGCCGAAACTTGCGCGGCCACCTCACGAAGCGAAGGTGGGGCGCCAGGGCCGCACATCCTGCTCCTGTTGCTGCAGGCGTTGGTGCCGCGAACGCTTGGTTCGCTGCTGGCACTGTGCACCCCGGTATGGGCAAGGCTGCGCCATAGACCGGGGGTGCCGTTCGCAGGGCATATGGCTGTGGCATATGCTGCGTGGCGTATGCCTGGGGCAGAGATCGCGCGGCGAAAGTCTGCGCCTCAGGCAGGGTCGAGGCTGATGTCATGCTGTCGCCGGCCTCTTGGCTGCGACACCTTTCTCGTCGTCGCTCGAGGAACACTCGGGCATCTTGGACCAAGTGGCATCGTTTCAGCTCTGTCCTTAGGTCCGTCGATGGGAGCCTGGTGGAGCTGGTATCCGCCGTCTGTACGTCAACCGTTGGCGTGCGCGTCAGCGACACAGCCGGTTGGCCGGAACGTCGTCCCCGCCGAAGTCGAGGGTTTGCGGCGGCGACAACGAGACGGTCTACTTCACGAATCCACTGCTGGGTCGCTGACTGAGGCGCGTCCCCAGCAGGTGGATTGTGCAGTAGCGCTCTTGCTGCAGCTAGCGCGCCCCCGTGGGGGATGCTCAGCGCTACAGAAGATCTGACGCTTGCTGGAGCCTGCGTTACTGGAGTCGGCGTTGCCGGAGTCGGCTGCTGGCTTCCAGCTTGTGCCGACACACTCCGTCCAGAGTGCGTCGAGACGTAGTCCTCGCTTGTCATGGTCCGTCATGAACGCGGGGGAGGAGAGCTTGCCGCTGTAGGAAGCTTCGTCATCTTCATCGGTAGAAGCTCATCGCGTAAGGGAAAATCCCCTACCTGGCGCGCCAAATGTCAAAGTGTGTGGTCGACACTTCCCCCGGACCTGCTCTGGGCAGACCCTGGAGGTTCTTTTTCGGAGGGGCTAGTCGCTTGCGGAGAGCTTAAGCGTTAGGGATGAGTGAGGGAGAAGCTTGACACGACGAGTTTTACGTGGTTCGGGCCACCGGAGCGTAAAACCCTACGTCCACGGTGAGCAGAGGTGCTCGCTGTATTGCTTGCTGCTCAGAACTGGAGTCCTGAGCTTGAGGGTGAGTGATGTCTAGGGTGTGAGTTCACCGAGTTCGAACCCTTGCTAACGTTGCCTACCCGAGCCTTTTATAGTCCAAGGCTCGAGCGGCTTACAAGGTGGGCCCGGGACCCAACAGGTGGTCCCGGGGAGATTTCCTGCCATCTACAGTATATGCAGTTATGCTGGTAGTTGTCTCTAGCGAAGGCTTCCGAGTCTTTGTTCTGCCGCCCTGCCCATGCCGCAAGCTAGTCGTAGTGGTTGATGACGGCAGGGGCAGCAGGGGATGTCTTGTTGCTGCATTTATTGGCGGGCCGGCTCTGACACGGCGCGCCAGTCTGTGATATGACTGGGCGCAACGGCACCTGACAGAGGCGTGCTCCGCGTCTTCACGTCTTGGGAAGGCGCGGGCCTTGAATACCTTGTACGGGCAAGGTATGGTGCGTCTTTACGCCTGCTGCCCACCGCGCGGGGGCAGGCAGCGTCGTCCTGCTGGCCACGTGGCGGGCCCGGAGCTCTCCTCTGAGGAGAGGGAGGTCCGGCCCCGTGGGACATGTGGAGCCTTCGGAGCTCTCCCCGCGGAGAGGGGAGGTCCGGCTTCTGCCGGCCACGTTGCGGGCCCGGAGCTCTCCTCTGAGGAGAGGGAGGTCCGGCCCCGCGGGACACGTGGCACCTTCGGAGCTCTCCCCGCGGAGGGGGGAGGTCCGGCTGCTGCTGGCCACGTGGCGGGTCCGGAGCTCTCCTCTGAGGAGAGGGTGGTCCGGCCCCGCTGGACACGTGGCGCCTTTGGAGCTCTCCCTGCGGAGAAGGGCGAGATCCTTAGGCATTTTCCCCTGTGCTCGGGGTACCTCATATTGATGGTACCGATAGGCGTGCTCCGCGTCTCCGCGTCTTGGGAAGGCGCGGGTCTTGAATACCTTGTACGGGCATGGTATGGAGCGTCTTTACTCTTGCTGCCTACCGCGTGGGGGCAGGCAGCGCCGCTCTGCTGGCCACGTGGCGGGCCCGGAGCTCTCCTCTGAGGAGAGGGAGGTCCGGCCCCGCGGGACACGTGGAGCCTTCGGAGCTCTCCCCGCGGAGAGGGGTGGTCTGGCTGCTGCTGGCCACGTGGCGGGTCCGGAGCTCCCCTCTGAGGAGAGGGAGGTCCGGCCCCGCAGGGCACGTGGAGCCTCCGGAGCTCTCCCCACGGGGGGGGGGGGAGGGGGGGAGGTCCGGCTTAGTTGGTCACGTGGCGGGTCCGGAGCTCTCCTCTGAGGAGAGGGAGGTCCGGCCCCGCTGGACACATGGCGCCTTCGGAGCTCACCCCAGCGGAGGAGGCGAGGTCTGGCCTTCTAGGCCACGTGGCAGGCCCGGAGCTATCCTCCGAGGGGAGGCGAGCTCCGGCCCTGCTAGACACGTGGTGCCTTTGGATCTCGCCCCTACGGAGGGGGCGAGGTCCTTAGGCGGTTTCACCATGTGCGCGGGGGTACCCGGTATTGAGGGTACCGACAGTGGCCCCCGGGCCCACCTCGGGGGAGGTAATGATCCCGAGGTGGGGCCTTCTTCTTTCTGCGCACTTCCTTGTCTTGAGTATTCCCCGTGCTGATAGGGTCTTGACGGCTTCGGAGTTCAGCATCTGAGGAGAGGGTGAACCCTGGCATCAGAGCTCAACCCTGTTGTGGGGGCGGAGGTCCGGAAGTCATCGGAGCTCAGGCCCACGGAGGGCGTGAGGTCCGGCATCAGGGCTCGCCTCTGAAAGGAGGGCGAGGGCTGGCATCGGAGCTCGGCCCAGCTGTGGGGGCGGAGGTCCGGAAGTCATCAGAGCTCAGGCCCACGGACGGCGTGAGGTCCGGCATCAGGGCTCGCCTCTGAAAGGAGGGCGAAGGTTGGCCTCGGAGCTCGGCCCGGCTGTGGGGGCGGAGGTCCGGAAGTCATCAGAGCTCAGGCCCACGGAGGGCGTGAGCTCCGGCATCAGGGCTCGCCTCTGAAAGGAGGGCGAGGACTGGCATCGGAGCTCGGCCCAGCTGTGGGGGCGGAGGTCCGAAAGTCATCGGAGCTCAGGCCCACGGAGGGCGTGAGGTCCGACATCAGGGCTCGCCTCTGAAAGGAGGGCGAGGGCTGGCATCGGAGCTCGGTCCAGTTGTGGGGGCGGAGGTCTGGAAGTCATCAGAGCTCAGGCCCATGGAGGGCGTGAGGTCCGGCATCAGGGCTTGCCTCTGAAAGGAGGGTGAGGGCTGGCCTCGGAGCTCGGCCCGGCTGTGGGTGCGGAGGTCCAGAAGTCATCGGACACGGAGGGCGTGAGGTCCGGCATCAGGGCTCGCCTCTAAAAGGAGGGCGAGGGCTGGCATCGGAGCTCGGCCCAGCTGTGGGGACAAAGGTCCGGAAGTCATCGGAGCTCAGGCCCATGGATGGCGTGAGGTCCGGCATCAGGGCTCGCCTCTGAAAGAAGGGCAAGGGCTGGCCTGGGAGCTCGGTCCGGCTGTGGGAGCGGAGGTCCGGAAGTCATCGGAGCTCAGGCCCACGGAGGGCGTGAGGTCCGACATCAGAGCTCGCCTCTGAAAGAAGGGCGAGGGCTGGCATCGGAGCTCGGCCCGGCTGTGGGGGCGGAGGTCCGCAAGTCATCAGAGCTCAGGCCCATGGAGGGCATGAGGTCCGGCATCAGGGCTCGCCTCTGAAATGAGGGCGAGAGCTGGCATCGGAGCTCGGCCCAGCTGTGGGGGCGGAGGTCCGGAAGTCATCGGAGCTCAGGCCCACGGAGGGCGTGAGGTCTGGCATCAGGGCTCGCCTCTGAAAGGAGGGCGAGGGCTGGCCTAGGAGCTCGACCCAGCTATGGGGGCAGAGGTCCGAAAGTCATCGGAACTCAGGCCCACGGAGGGCATGAGGTCCGACATCACACCTCTCCTCTGAAAGGAGGGCGGGGGCTGGCATCGGAGCTCGGCCCTGCTGTGGGGGCGGAGGTCCGTAAGTCATCGGAGCTCAGGCCCACGGAGGGCGTGAGGTCCGGCATCAGGGTTCGCCTCTGAAAGGAGGGAGAGGGCTGGCATCAGAGCTCGGCCCAGCTGTGGGGGCGAAGGTTCAGAAGTCATCGGAGCTCAGGCCCACGGAGGGCGTGAGGTCCGACTTCGGTGTTCACCCCTGGGGGTGGCGACCGGCTTCGGAGATCGCACCTGCGATTGGTGTGTCGTCCGGTATCGGACCTTAGCCCAATGTAGGGCACACGGTCCGGCGCTGCTCAGGGGCCCTCCCTTTCCTGTCCCTTAGTCTCATTTGGCTTACTGTCCTGGGCCGGAATACGGGGCTTGGGTAATCCAGTGCACTTGGTCCCGAAGGTCTGGCCCCTAGCCCTAGTCAGGGTGTTACCGTCCGGCCCCCTAGTACTCAGACCATAGCGCTGGGGGCAGAGTGCGCATGCCTTGGGTGCAGGACAAGGCAAAGCAAGGCTCCTGACCCCCCCCCCCCCCGGTCTGGCGTAGGTCTTTTTCTGGAGGAGACCAACTGACATTACAGTACCCTTACAGGGGGAGGTCCAAAGGCCCCCGGGCCTCTGGCAGGTACCCCAAGCACTACCGCATTCAGCAGGATGGCAAATATCGACTATGCATGAGAGCAGGAAAGAGGAACCGAGTGTACAATGGATGTACACTGTCTAGAGCGTGGGGAGGTGATCATATAAATTAATGCGTAATTTAAATAAACACCTAAGTAAACATGGTGAACTTACTGGGGTAGCGTCGGAGCGCCTGTCCTGGGCTCCCATGCATGGAACGGCGGTGGTAGCGCTGGGGCCCGCCGGTTCCGTGCGATCCGGAGCGTGGCTTGCCATCTTGCCTCGACGATGAGGTAGATGTCCTCACGCAGAGCAGGTCATGCGTGGCTTCGTCATACGCTCGGACACGGGGGGGGGGACCCCCATGGAGATCTCAGGGGGAAGCATGGCTTCGGCCTCGCATACCATGTAGAAGGGTAATTCCCGTGACCCGGCCCTGGGAAGTCCGGCTGGCCCTCGACATAGAGGAGCCGGTATCCCCCGACGGCTCTGGGTGCGGCGTCTTCACTGGTTGTGTGGGTCTGCTCGGCGTGGACCTGGCACGCATTGCATCTCCTAACCAGTTTGACGGCGTCCAGGTGGCTCTCGGCCAGTAGGAGCCATGCAGGATGGCTTAACCGACCAGCGTGCGGGACGATGAGCGTTCCCAGCACTCGCCTCCGTGGATTACTGCGAGCTGGTCGCAGACTTCCTCCTGGGTTATGCACCGCAATAGGATGTCGTGGCGCCACGCCGGTAAAGATACCAGCGCGTAGCACTTAGCCATCCGCACAATCCGTTCAGTGAATGCACGTTCATCAGGAAGGATGTCTTTCAAGGAGTCCCGGACCTCTGTGGTCCATGCATCGGGACTACTTGAGCTTCTGGATCTTGGGCGCTGGGTAGCACGGAGTCCCCAAGGCGCATACGATCCTTTGGCTGGCACCATGGCTGCATGGCCGCCGGGACCGCCAGCTTCGAGGTGCTGGTCTTGCCCCCTTCACCCGGTCGGCACTCCGGGCTGTGAGTCGCAGCAACGTCCCTTCGAGGGCTCCTTGGAGCTCCGGGGCTCCGGTGGAGACCTTCGCTGTCAGGTTGTTGGCGACGGTGTCGTCGGCGCGCGGTACATGGCACAGGTCCAAGGTACCCAAACCGCTCCCCCGTTGGCATGAGGAGCAGCACGCCGTCGAGGTAGAACGTCCAGTGGGGCTCGGTGAAGACCGATGCTCGGGGCTCTGGTTCTCCATCTTCAGGGCCCCCCTGGGATTCTTGGTGGTGGTGTCCACCTGACCACGTAGTCAATCGGTGCTTGGCTCTTGACTATCTGACGTGGTCGGGAGCTCAGCTTGAACTCCGCCGTCTTCGGGCTGTCTTCCGGCTTCGGAGGCTGGCAGTGAGTGCCAATGACGCCCGTCTTCTGCTCTGGCGCACTTGTCCGCCAGGCTGAAGAGCTCCAAGATATCTTGCACCTCCGTGGTGGCCAACTTCTCGGGCATCTTCTCGTCCCAGACACCCTGCCGGAACGCCGCCACCACAGAAGCACTCTGAATGTGCGGGATGGTGTTGCGTACCTGGGAGAACCGCTGGATGAAGGAGCGCAGCGATTCTCCAGGTTGTTGCTGGACGGCGTGGAGGTCGAGCTCCGTGCCAGGCCGGGTGTAGGAGCTGCCGAAGTTGGCGGTGAACTGCCAGCAGAGCTCTCCCCAGGAGGTTATGGAACCCTAGGGGAGGTTCATGAGCCAAGACCAGGCTGGGCCGGTCAAGGCGACGGGGAAGTAGTTGGCCATGACGGCCTCGTCCCCTCCTGCAGCAAGGACGGCGGTGGAGGAGATCTGGAGGAACTCCGCTGGGTTGACGCTGTCGTCATACTTCTCGGGCAGGTGCGGCCGAAACTTGCGCAGCCACCTCGCAATGCGAAGGTGGGGCGCCAGGGCCGCACATCCTGCTCCTGTTGCTGCAGGCGTTGGTGCCGTGAATGCTTGGTTCGCTGCTGCCACAGTGTACCCCGGTATGGGCAAGGCTGCGCCATAGACCGGGGGCGCCGTTTGCAGGACATATGGCTGTGGCATATGCTGCATGGCGTATGCCTGGGGCAGAGATCGCGTGGCGAAAGTCTGCGCCTCAGGCAGGGTTGAGGCAGACGTCATGCTGTCACCGGCCTCTTGGTAGCGACGCCTTTCTCGTCGTCGCTCGAGGAACACTCGGGCATCTTGGCCCAAGTGGCATCGTTCCAGCTCTGTCCTCAGGTCCGTCGATGGGAGCCTGGTGGAGCTGGAATCTGCCGTCTGCCCGTCAACCGTTGGCGTGTGCGTCAGCGACACAGCCAGTTGGCCGGAACGTCGTCCTCGTCGAAGTCGAGGGTTTGCGGCGGCGACGACGATACGGTCTACCTCACGAATCCACTGCTGGGTCGCTGACCGAGGCGCGTCCCCAGCAGGTGGATTGCGCAGTAGCGCTCTTGCTGCAGCTAGCGCCCCCCCCGTTGGGGACGCTCAGCGCTGCAGAGGACCTCACGCTCGCTGGAGTCTGCGTTTCCGGAGTCGGCGCTGCCGGAGTCGGCTGCTGGCTTCCAGCTTGCGCCGACACACTCCGTCCAGAGTGTGTCGAGACGTAGTCCCCGCTAGTCACGGTCCGCCGTGAACGTGGGGGCGGAGAGCTTGCCGCGTTAGGAAGCTTGGTCATCTTCGCCGGCAAAAGCTCGTCGCGCAAGGGAAAAGCCCCCTATCTGGCGCGCCAAATGTCGAAGTGTGTGGTCGACACTTCCCCCGGACCTTCTCTGGGCAGCCCGCGGAGGTTCTTTTTTGGAGGGGCTAGACGCTTGCGGGGAGCTTCAGCGTTAGGGACGAGTGAGGGAGAAGCTTGACACGGCGAGTTTTACATGGTTCAGGCCGCCGTAGCATAAAACCCTACGTCCACGGTGAGCAGTGGTGCTCACTGTATTGCTTGTTGCTCAGAACCGGAGTCCTGAGCTTGAGGGTGAGTGAAGTCTAGAGTGCGAGTTCACAGAGTTTGAACCATTGCTAATGTTGCCTACCCGAGCCTTTTATAGTCCAAGGCTCGAGTGGCTTACAACGGGGGCCCGGGACCCGACAGGTGGCCCGGGGAGATTGCCTGCCGACTACCGCATCTGCAGTTATGCCGGTAGTTGTCTCTGGCGAAGGCTTCCGAGTCTTCGTTCTGCCGCCCTGCCCATGCCGCAAGCTAGTCGTAGTGGTTGATGATGGCAGGGGCGGCAGGGGATGTCTTGTCGCTGTGTTTATTGGCGGGCAGACTCTGACACGGCGCGCCAGTATGCAACGTGACTGGGCGCAGCGGCACCTAACAGAGGCGTGCTCCGCGTCTCCGCGTCTTGGGAAGGCGCCGGTCTTGAATACCTTGTACGGGCATGGTATGGCGCGTCTTTACTCTTGCTGCCTACCACGTGGGGGCAGGCAGCGCCGCTCTGCTGGCCACGTGGCGGGCCCGGAGCTCTCCTCTGAGGAGAGGGAGGTCCGGCCCCGCAGGACACGTGGAGCCTTTGGAGCTCTCCCCGCGGAGGGGGGTGGTCCGGCTGCTGCTGGCCACGTGGCCGGTCCGGAGCTCCCCTCTGAGAAGAGGGAGGTCCGGCCCCGCAGGGCACGTGGAGCCTCCGGAGCTCTCCGCACGGGGGAGGTGGGGGGGAAGGTCCGGCTTGGTTGGTCACGTGGCGGCTCCGGAGCTCTCCTCTGAGGAGAGGGAGGTCCGGCCCAGCTGGACACATGGCGTCTTCGGAGCTCACCCCCGCGGAGGAGGTGAGGTCTGGCCTTCTAGGCCATGTGGCAGGCCCGGAGCTATCCTCCGAGGGGAGGCGTGCTCCGGCCCTGCCAGACACGTGGTGCCTTCGGAGCTCGCCCTTGCGGAGGGGGCGAGGTCCTTAGGAGGTTTCACCCTGTGCGCGGGGGTACCCGGTATTGAGAGTACCGACAAGCACACCTGGATGCCAAGGTCTTCGCAGTACTCTTGAAACGCTGCACTGGTGAACTGGGTCCCGTTGTCGGTGGTGATCCTGTTTGGGAGCCCGAACCTGCAGACGATTGACTTGATGAATTTGACTATGGATTGCTTGTTGATGGTGATGACTGGTGCAGCTTCAGGCCACTTGGTGAACTTGTCGATGGAGACGTAGAGGAACCGGTATCCCCCGACGGCTCTGGGGAAGGGCCCTAGGATGTCCAGCACCCATACCGTGAACGGCCACGAGGGTGGGATCATCTGAAGCATCTGCGCCGGTGTGTGGATCTGCTTCGCATGGAACTGGCACGACTTGCATCTCTTAACCAGATTGACGGCGTCCAGGAGGGCTGTCGGCCAGTAGAAGCCATGCCGGAAGGCTTTACCAACCAGCGTGCGGGAAGATGCGTGGTTCCCGCAGTCGCCTTCATGGATTTCTGCGAGCAGGTCGTAGCCTTCCTCCTAGGTTATGCACCGCAATAGGATGTTGTTGGCGCCACGCTGGTAGAGATCCCTTCTACCAGCATGTATCTCTTAGCCATCCGCACAATCTGTTCAGCAGATGCATGTTCATCAGGAAGGATGTTGTCTTTCAAGTAGTCTCGGACCTCCGTGATCCATGCATCGGGGCTTACTTGAGCTTCTGGATCTTGGGCGTTGGGTAGCACGGAGTCCCCAGTGGCGCATACGATCCTTGGCGGGCACCATGGCTGCAGGGCCGCCAGGACCGCCAACTTCGAGGTGCTGGTCTCGTCCCCTTCGCCAGGTTCGGCAGGCCGGGCTGTGGGTCGCGGCAACGTCCTTTCGAAGGCTCCTTCAGGCACCGGGGCTCCGGTGGAGGCCTTTGTTGATAGGTCATCGGTGACGGTGTTGTTGGCGCCTGGTACATGGCACAGGTCCAAGGCTTCAAAGTCCTTCTCCAGAATCTGCACGTAGAGCAGATAGGCAGCTAACTGTGGGTCGTTGCAGGAGCATTCACCCTTGACTTGCTTGATGATTAGCTCGGAGTCGCCCTTGACCAACAACTAGCGAACGCCGAGAGACAGCGCCGTCTTCAGGCCGAAGATAAGAGCTTCATACTCGGCCATGTTGTTGGTTGCCTTGAAGTTGAGGTGCACCATGTACTTGAACTGCTCCCCCGTCAGCGTGAGGAGCAGTACGCAGGCTCCGGCCCCCTGCTTCCACGAGGAGCCGTTGAAGTAGAGCGTCCAGTGAGGCTTGGTGAAGACCGGTGCCCGGGGCTCCGGTTCTCCACCTTCAGGGCCCCCTGGGTTGCTTGATGATGGCGTCCACTTGGCCACGAAGTCAGCCAGTGCTTGGCTCTTGACTGCATGACGTGGTAGGAAGTCCAACTCGAACTCCGCCAGCTCCGCTGCCCACTTGGTGACGTTGCCAGTCGTGTTAGGGCTGTGGAGGATGGTCCTCAGCGGATAGGAGGTGACCACCGAGATCCTATGGGCTTGGAAGTAGTGTTGGAGCTTCCTGGACGCCACGAGCACTGCATACAACAGTTTATGTACCTCCAGGTACCTGGTCTTAGCATCGTGGAGGACTTCACTGATGTAGTAGAGGGCCCTTTGG
Organism: Neostapfia colusana; assembly: GCA_030760725.1. NCBI lineage: Eukaryota > Viridiplantae > Streptophyta > Magnoliopsida > Poales > Poaceae > Neostapfia > Neostapfia colusana. Next base: position 32,049,772 of record JASWHV010000005.1, on the reverse strand, counting down.
ATGGTCCAGACCCTCCCTGGGGGATCCGGGACGTCTTCCTCCATTGGCACCGGACCTTGGGACCTCCTGTCCTCTAGGTCCGGGGCAACCTCCGGGGGCTGGGACCCTAGGACTTCTCGGCCGTCTTGGACCTCCGGGAGGTCGACTGCGGTCTCCGGGGGCTGGGCCTCAGAGATCTCCTGGCTGTCGGGGCCCCCCATGGGGTCCGGACAGCCTTGGTGCTTGACTTCTGCAGCATGAGCAGGTTGTAGTGGCGAGGGGTCCGGCCGCTCTGCGACTAGGACCATGCTCACCACTTCTGTTGTCGCCGCGATGTAGAGCAGTAGATGCTCACCGGGTCAGGGGCAACCATGATGGGCAGCGTCGATAGGTTCTGCTTCAACCCCTGGAATGCTTCTTCTACTTCTTCGGTCCAAACAAATGGACCGACTTTGTGTAGGAGCTTGAAGAAGGGAAGAGTCCGCTCAGCTAGCCTAGACATAAACCGATTGAGCGCAGCTAGACATCCCATGAGCTTCTGGATGTCCTTGATGCGAGCCGGGGGCCGCATCAGCTCGATGGCCTTGATCTTCTCTGGGTTGGCCTCGATCCCTCGGTGTGAGACCAGGAATCCAAGGAGCTTCCCAGAGGAGACACCGAACACACATTTGTCCGGGTTTAGCTTGGTGCGCGTGGAGCGTAATTTGTCAAAGACTAGAGCTAGGTTATCTAACAAGGATGTGCTCTCTCTGACTCTGACAACGATCTCATTGACATACACCTCTACAATGTCCCGAATTAGCTCTCCAAATGTTTTATGCATAGCACGTACAAACGTAGGAAGAGCATTTTTCAAACCATAAGGCATGGAGACATAACAATACATGCCATCTACTGTTATGAAAGCAATGTGTTCCTCATCTTCTCTAGACATTGGTATTTGGTGGAAGCCTGAGTAGGCGTCTAGGAAGCATAATAAATCATAGCTGGATGTAGAGTCTACAATTTGATCTATTCTAGGGAGAGGGAATGGATCTTTAGGGCATGCATTATTGAGACTGGTGTAGTCGATGCACAACCGGAGCTTCCCGTCGGCCTTCGGGACGACAACAGGATTTGCCAATTACCGGGTGTGGTGGACCTCCCGTATGAAGCCAGCATCAAGTAGCTTCTTTATCTATTCACAGATGAAGTTCTGCCGCTCGATGGACTGCTGGGGCTTCTGCTGGATCGGCAAAGCGTCGGGGTAGATCTTCAGATGGTGCTCAATCACCTCCCTAGGGATCCCAGGCATTTGTGATGGTTGCCATGCAAACACGTCGACATTGTCCCGGAGGAAGGTGATGAGCGTGCATTCCTATTTGCTGTCCGGGCCCCCGGCTATGCGGGTGGTCTGGGCAGCCTCGAAGCCGACTTGGACGACCTTCAGGGGGACGTTGTCTTCGTCGGAGGGTTGCACTCGGGGTGCAGAGGTCGAAGCATGATGGCGTGCACTCGAGTGGACCCGGCCTGGTTCTGCACCGCCAGGGGCTGGTGCTCGGGCCGCCGCGAGTGCTTGGAGCTTCTCCAAGGATGACACTGCGGCGGTGCGGTCTCCACGGATCCTGAGGACACCGGTGGGTGTAGGCATCTTCAAGACCAGGTATCCGTAGTGGGCTACCGCCATAAATCGGTACAAGGCCAGTCTGCCGATGATGGTGTTGAAGGGGAGGTCGACCTCCGCGACGTCGAACAGAACACATTCTGTCCGGTAGTTGTCCGGAGCTCCGAAGGTCACCGGGAGACTTATGTTCCCATATGGGACGACCTGTCCCGGCCCTACCCATGAGAACGGGCTCGACGGGGTGAGCTTGGCCATGGAAATCTGCAGCTTCTAGAAAGCTGCACGGTTGATGAGGTTGAGGCCGGCCCCGCCATCCACCAGTACGTGATACATCTTCACGTTGGCTATGGTTGGGGCTACCAAGAGAGGTAGTTGTCCAGCCCCAGCCATGTTCTTGAGGCAGTCGGAGGCGTCAAAGCTGATAGGGGTCCCTACCCACCTGAGGTGTGGCGCTGCACTTGGGGTAGGAGCCACCGACGCCACTACTCGGCGCAGGGTCTTGACTGCGTTCCGTGATGAGGGGTCCAAGAACCCTCCGTAGATGACATGGAGTGCCTTCCGGTGCTCGTATTCACTGGAGCTAGAGTCCTCATGGTTGCGGACCGCCTTCACAGTGCGTTGAGGCTCCTGGTAATCCATTTCTGGGTCGCCATTGTCCCGGGGATCGACCATCTGCTTGCCCCCCCTCTGGCGGAAGCGAGCACCATCTGTGCGCGGTTGCTTCCCCTTGCAGAAGCGCTCCACGAGCTTCTTGATGTCCCGGCACTCACCAGCAGTGCGGCCCTTGGTGTTGTGTATCAGGCACGGCTCACTATGGTCACCACCGTCGGGTGACTGCCGTGGTCTCTTGTCGGGGCGTGGCCCCCGAGCTCCACCAGGTGCTGCAGCTGCAGCAACGGGAGCTCCGTCCGGCGTCTTGACCTTGCCACCACCTTTCTTCTTGTTCTTCTTGCCGCTCCCTTGGGGCGCAGCACTAGCTCCGGGCTGCCCTCCACCTTCGGAGGCTGGCTGTGAGTGTCAGTTACGCCCTTCTGCTGCTCTAGCACACTTGTCCGCCAGACTGAAGAGCTCCGAGACGTCTGGCACCTCCCTAGTGACCAACTTCTCGAGCATCTTCTTGTCCCTAACACCCTGTCGAAATGCAACCACAACTAATGCATTCTGGATGTGGGGGATGGTGTTCCGTATCTGGGAGAATCGCTGGATGAAGGAGCGCAGTGATTCCCCCGGTTGCTGTCGCACGGCATGGAGGTCCATCTCCATGCCGAGACGCATGTAGGAGCTACCGGAGTTCGCCGTGAACTGTCGGCATAGCTCCCCCAGGAAGTTATGGAACCCTGGGGCAGGTTCATGAGCCATGACCGTGCCGGGTCGGTCAAGGCGACGGGGAAGTAGTTGGCCATGATGGCCTCATCCCCTCCTGCCGCGAGGATGGCAGTAGAGTAGATCTACAGGAACTCTGCAGGGTTGACGCTTCCATCGTATTTCTCCGGCAGGTGTGGGCGGAACTTGCGTGGCCACACTCCGAAGCGGAGGTGTGGCGCCAGGGCTGCACACCCCGTCCCTGCTGCTGCAGATCCTGGTGCCGCGAACCCTTGGTCCGCTGCTGGCATGGTGTACCCCGGCATTGGCAATGGTGCACCATATACCGGGGGCGCCGAACGCAAGGCATATGGCTGCTGCATATGCTGCGTGGCGTACGCCTGGGGCAGAGGTCGCATGGCGAACGTCTGAGGCCCAAGTTGAGTCGAGGCAGTCGACATGCTGTAGTCGGCCTCGTAGTTGCGACGCCTTTCCCGCTGTCGCTCGATGGTCACGCGACCATCTTCCCCCAAGCGACGTCGCTCCAGCTCTGTCCTCAGGTCCGCCATTGAGAGCTTGGTAGAACGGGAGTCTGCCGTCTGCATGTCAACCGTTGGTGTGCGCGACAACGACACATCTGGTGTACCAGTGCGTCATCCCCGTCGCAGTGGAGGGTTGAAGGCAGCAGCGACGAGGTGGTCGATGTCACGGATCCACTGCTGGGTGGCCCCCTGGAGAGTGCCACAGCAGGCGGATTGTGCAGGAGCGCTCGTGCGGCAGCTTGTGCATTTGCTTGAGTAGCACTCTGCGCCGCAGCAGATCTTGAAATTGTAGGAGTCTGCATTGTTGGAGTCCGACGCGGGCTCCCAACCTGTCCTGACACACTCCTCCCTGAGCGTGTCGAGACATGACCCTCACTGGTCATCGTTCGCCGGGAATGAGGGCGCGAAGAGCCAGCCGCTGAAGGAAGTTTGGTCATCTTCGTTGGCGCAGACCTGTCTCAAGAGAAAAAAGCCCCCCTTACTGGTTCGCCAAATGTCGAAGTGTGCCGCCGACACTTCCCCCGGGCCTGCTTCAGGAGCAACCCACGGAGGTTCTTTTTCGGAGGGGGCTAGTTCTCTCGGGAGGTCACGTTGGTTGTGAGAGGATTGACACAAGGATTTTTACGTGGTTCGGGCCGCCGGAGCGTAACACCCTACGTCCACGGGAGCTGTATTGCTCGGAGCTTAGAACCGGAGTTCTAAGCTTGGAGATCTGGATGAACTGAGTTGCCCATTGTCCAACCCCTTGCAACGCTGCCAACCCGAGTCTTTTATACTTCAAGGCTCGGGCAGCTTAAAAGGTGGGCCCCGGGGCCCGACAGCTGGCTCCGGGGAGATTTCCTGCCATCTACCATATCTTGCAGTGAATGCTGGTAGTTGTCTCTGGCAATGGCTTCTTAGTCGTCGTTCTACCGTCCTGCCCGTGCCGTAAGCTAGGCGTAGTGGTTGATGATGGCAGGGATGGCAGGGAATGTCTTGTCGCCGTATCTATTGGTCGGCAGCTTCTGACATGGTGTGCTTGTCTTAACTGTGACGCGACTGGTCACACTGCCACCTGATAGGGACGTGCGTCGCGTCTCCGTGTCTTGGGAAGGTGTGACACCCTCATTTCTGGTTCTGCATGTATTCATGTTTCATGTAGAGAAAACATTTTGAAAAGAAGTGGGGACAGAGAAAGAATTAAAAAGATAGCCAAAAAAGAGCAAAATCCAGTTCACCAAGAGTGTCGAAGACAACTCTCGTGGCCTGCTGGCCACGTGGCTCCTTCGGAGCTCATCCCCGCAAAGGAGGAGAGGTCCGACCCTGTGAGACAAGTGTTGCCCCCGGAGCTAGCCTCTGCGGAGAAGCGAAGGCAGTTCCGCAGGACATGTGTCACCTTCGGAGCTAGTCACTGTGGAAATCAGAGGACCGGTCGCACGGGATATGTGTCGATCTCGGAGCTCACCTCCGAGAGGTCCAGTTCTATTGGACACATGTCACCGCCGGAGCTTATCTCCGGGAGGACCGTCACTGTTGGACACGTGTTAACCTCTGTCGGTACCCTCGATATGGGGTACCCCCGCGCACAGGGGAAAATGCCTAAGGATCTCGCCCTTCTCCGCAGGGAGAGCTCCGAAGGCGCCACACGTCCAGCGGGGCCGGACCTCCCTCTCCTCAGAGGAGAGCTCCGGGCCCACCACGTGGCATACAGAAGCCGGACCTCCCCCTCCGCGGGAGAGAGGTCCGAAGGTGCCGCGTGTCCAGAGAGGCCGGACCTCCCCCTCCTCAGAGAGGAGCTCCGGGCTCGCCACGTGGCCAACAGAAGCCGAACCTCCCCCTCCGCGGGGAGAGGTCCGAAGGCTCCACATGTCCTGCGGGGCCGGCCCTCCCTCTCTTCTGAGGAGGGCTCCGGGCCCGCCACGTGGCCAGCAGAACGGCGCTGCCTGCCCCCGAGCGATAGGCAGCGGGTGTAAAGACGCCCCATACCTTGCCCGTACAAGGTATTCAAGGCCCTTGCCTTCCCAAGACGCGGAGACGCGGAGCACGCCTCTGTCAGGTGCCGTTGCACCCAGTCGCATCACAGACTGGCGCGCAGTGTCAGAGCCTGCCAGCCAATAAACGCAGCGACAAGACATCCCATTGCCGCCCCCGCCATCATCATCCACTACGACCAGCATGCGGCATGGGCAGAGCTACAAGACGAAGACTCAGAAGCCTTCGCCAGAGACAACTACCGGCATAACTGCAGATACGGTAGATATCAGTCAATCTCCCTGGGACCACCTGTCGGGTCCTGGCCCCCCTTGTAAGCCACCCGAGTCTTGGACTATAAAAGGCTCAGGTAGGCGACGTTAGCAGGGGTTCGCACTCTAGCCATTCGCACCCTGGGTTCGCACTCTGCAACTCATACGCTAGCCATACACTCTCAAGCTGTAACTCACCCCCAAGCTCAGGCCTCCGGCCCCGAGCAGCAAGAAATACAGCGAGCTCCATAGCTCGCCGTGGACGTAGGGTTTTACGCTACGGCGGCCTGAACCACGTAAAATTCGCCGTGTCAAGCTCTTACTAACTCGTCCATCTGCGCAAGCTCTCCGCTAGAGACTAGCCCCACCGAAAAAAGAACCTCCGCGGGCTGCCCAGTGCAGGCCCGGGGGAAGTGTCGACTGAACACTTCGACAACCTCGGAGCTCGTCTCTGAGAAGAAAGGAAGTCTGGCGCTGTTAGGATACGTGGCACACGCGAAGCCACCTCCAAAGAAAGGGAAGGTCCGGCACTGACACGTGGCGTGTGCGGAGCCACCTTCGAATAGAGAGGAGGTCCCGACCACAGGGATACGTGGCGCACGCGGAGCTCACCTCCGAAGGAGAGGGAGGTCTCGCTCGCTTGACACGCGGCACAACTGGAGCTCGTCTCTGCGGAAAGGGGGAGACCAGGCCCCGGTGGACACTTGGAGCTTCCGGAGCTCATCACCGCGGAGGTAACGAGTTCTTGAGCAGTTTTTTGGATTCTGTACGCGTAGGAATATCGGTACGGAGAAGAAACCGACCTGAATTCCACAATGTTACCGCACCAAATCGACTAAAGATAAGTTGTTAAGATTCAACGACAATCTGAATAGGACTCTTATTCGAAATACAATCCGATTAGGGCTCTTATTCTCCCGATTATAAATAGAACCCAGAACCTTTGGTCGAAACCACGAACTTCTTTTCCACCTCCTGAGCCGATGACTTAGAGCCCTAGCCCCAACTCACCGGGTAAACCCATCGCCGAAGTTTGGTCGGGAGAGATCGCCGGAAGAGAGCCCCAACGATCTGTCTGATCAGAGAAGGACCCCGAGACCAAGAAGAACGTAAGGTAGGTCTCCAATACCACCTTACGACACATCTGTTCCTCGATCCCTTTCGAACAGAAGCTTTTTCATGAACAGATCACGTGTTGATTGGTCTGATCTAGAGTCAAGATCATCACCACGTCCACATTTGATCTGAACACCCCTGTTCATCATAAAATCCATGCAAGCCATGCAAGCACGTGTACAAACTAAACTGCATCATAGGATTTACATGCATAAGCATCATCACATCTAGTTAAAGTTTGTGCATGGTATTGATTGTTATGAATCTTGTATGTGCGTGATCCTGTATAGAAGGACAAGCTCAGGGAGCTGTCTACGACGAGCTGCAACAACAAGGTTTCGAGAACCAAGAGCAACTGGAACCGCAAGAACAAGGCAAGTGCCCCTTGACCATATTGATCCTATGTTTCGGGAAACTGTTTTGTTTTGCGAAAAGGTGTGCTTGCTGAGTCAAATATGATGGGAAACCCTTTTATAGAAGTTTACTAGTTTTGGTTAAACCACCCTTTTCACCAAGGAAGTTTATGAGTCGGGTATGGTTTTTGCTTTTATGCTTCGCTGAATCCATGGGATTGGGAAGCGAGATAGATGTGTCTAGCTAACTGCACTCGTAATGATAATGAGAAAACTGATGATGTTAATGAACATGGATCGGAGGGAGATCTAGGCATGCCGGGTTTGTGAATGAGGTAGCATGAGATGGTGGTTTACTTGCCATAGATCTAAGGACAGGTTCATGCGAGCACATGCCAGGATAACAGTGCCACCACAAGGTCAAGTATGGGTGCGGCTTAGCTGAGTAATTAGGTAAGTTGCTAGATTGTTATGGACCGTGGAAGGCGCGGGGAATGGGAGTCGAGTGAGGACTGCCCTGGGAACTACATGGCACAAGAGGGGGCCCGTGGGTGGGAGAATTGGAGATTCTAGCCTGCCGGTGAAACCTTAGTGAGTCCATACATCTAGTAGCCCCTTTGTAAAGGCTATTTTGTGATCTCTTGGCCATACAGCGATGGTTGTGTACTGGTATAATGGATGTTCTGCAGTCGCCGAAGGGTGACGAAATCACAAACTTGTGGGTAAAGAGGTGCAAACTCTGCAGAGTCTAAAACTATCATGATAGCCGAGCTTACGGTCACAAGCGCCTGGCCAACTTCCATGATTAGTTGGGATGGTTATTGGCTATGGTTGTTGTGTATGGTTTCTGGAAGGTTTGGTTTTGGTTTTGTTTTCGGGACTGTTGAGTCCGGGTGATAAGATGGGTTGCATGACTGTTGAGTCATGGCAATGAGGCTGGACGGTTTGAGACGGAAATTGTTTATGAGATCAAATGGTAGCGAATACGAGATGGTATTCGTGAGATGGTAGCAAATACGAGGAGGTATTCGTGATCAAGAATGAGGTTGATTGATGTCTGGTTGGGACATGGAAGGTAATGAATATAATGGAGGTATGATTGGTATTTTAATATATGTTGGGATTACATTCGCTTAAAGATAAGTTGTTGTTTTATCATGGTTTTGATAAATACCTTTGCTTTCTACAATGAGCCTTTTTATTCCTACCTTGTTGTGAGCTACATATCATATTTTCCCGCACTTGCTGAGTACATCATTGTACTCAAACTTGCATTATTATTTCATCATCAGCAACAGGAGAAGATTACTATGAAGACCAAGTGGAGCATTAGGTGTGTAATCTGTCCTCAACTTTGCCTGTGGGGATGGAGTAGAGATGGAGCCACTGCTGCTTAGAATTGCTTCCGCATTAGTTAGAAGACTTCCGTTGCTAGAATAAAGACTTCCGCTGTTAGATTAAGACTTCCGCTGTGAGCATGAGTCCAAGACTCATAAGACATTGTAATAAACTCTGTTATTCGTGATCATACATATTATGAAATTCAGTTTGTGGATGATGTGTATATGTGTGATGAACATCCTGGGCACACATATGCATCAGTTCTCGGTTCCGTGGTTTTCCATAGAATTGAGGGTGTCACAGACGGCGTGGATCTTGAGTGTCTTGATCGGACAAGGCATGGCGTGCCTTTACTCCTGCTGCCTACCGAGCCGCGGTGGGCAGCACGGCACGTGGCGCCTTCGGAGCTCACCCCTGCGGAGGGGGTGAAGTCCGGCACTGCTGGCCACGTGGCTGGCTCGGGGCTCGCCTCTAAGGAGAGGGGAGGCCCGGCCCCGCTAGACACGTGGCGTCTTCGGAGCTCACCCCTGCGGAGGGGGTGAGGTCCGACACTGCTGGCCACGTGGCAGGCCCGAGGCTCGCCTCTGAGGAGAGGGGAGGCTCGGCCCTGTTGGACACGTGGCGCCTTCGGAGCTCACCCCTACGGAGGGGGCGAGGTCCGGCACTGCTAGCCACGTGGCAGGCCCGGGGCTCGCCTCTGATGAGAGGGGGCCTGGCCCTGCTGGACACGTGGCGCCTTCGGAGCTCACCCCTGCGGAGGGGGCGAGGTCCGCCTCTGCTGGCCGCATGGCAGACCCGGGGCTCGCCTCTGAGGAGAGGGGAGGACCAGCCCTGCTGGACACGTGGCACCTTTGGAGCTCACCCCTACGGAGGGGGCGAGGTCCGGCTCTGCTGGCCGCGTGGCAGGCCCAGGGCTCGCCTCTGAGGAGAGGGGAGGCCCGGCCCTGCTGGACACATGGCGCCTTCGGAGCTCAACCCTACGGAGGGGGCAAGGTTCTTAGGCGGTTTTTCTCCTGTGCGCGGAGGTACCCGGTACTGAGGGTACCGACAGTATGAATTGTGATAAACATTTTGTTCGCTCCGTATGTAGCCACCAGCACTTTCAATGGCTAATTCTGGAGCTGGCAATCTAACCTATCTCTCAGTTCTATTGTCCTTGTGGTGGAACCCGTTTGTCTGAACTTGAGTGTACAGGAAACTTTTTTTTTTCCAAAGCCCAGTGTACAGGAAACTTAGGGCGTGTTTGCTAAAGGATAATGGAACGATTTCAGTTTTAGGTTATGATGGATTATGGCATAATCTCTATCAAACACCTCAAACTCAAAAAAAGTTGTTTTCATTTTTGTATACGAACCATAAGCTAAAAATGGCCGCTTTTATCAGCTTATGCTCATTCCAAACATAAAGTGATTCTGAAATTACGCGCATTGCCACTGAAAAGCTGTCAATTTTCCAAATAAGACGAAACAAGCCAAAATAAGTCAGAAAGCTATCTTCACGTCGTTACAGCTTATAGTGCGCCGTGCCGGAAGATATGAATCAATTTACTAGTTCATTCAACCAATAGGAACAACTGGCCCGATCGATGATCCATCGCTGCCCGGAATCGAAGTTGCTCTAATCTTTGCTAATCCTAGTGATCTGCAACCGTTCATATAAAAAATACAATCAGCGGCAACTCCAATTCCTTACCGACACATTAAGCCAGTCTCCAGACGCCTTCAATAATTAACCATTTCTTAACCCCCTTGGACTTTGCAATGGCTGGCATTTGATTTCGAGCCCCGAGTTCTTGGTTCCCGCGGCCACCGCCATTCACGGCTCCGGCGCGCTCCGTGGCGCGCGATGAATGCTTAGTTTATTTGGATCAAACCGCGGCCTGGTTAAGTTTTGGCGCTTAGATTAATAGGCGCCGCTGACGGATTGCTCGGGCTCGGGTGACAGGGGAATCAGCGGTGGTGCTTCTGGTTGATTCCAGAGAATTATTTTCTGAGTAGTAGTTTTTGTCTGGGTACGTGAGTTCTTATGTGTGTGAGTGCGGATGGGTTGATTGTCATCGTATGAAGTACTCCTATGTTGTTTATAGGCTGTTGACCTGACATTAAGAGGCTCTAAGGTCTACTAGTGGGAGTAGATCGAGTTTATCAACTGTGTCAAATGGAGATCAGTCCAGCTTATTGCATATGCTGTAGTTTCAGTAGTACCATGTTCCATATGTACTGGTGGAAGAAGTATACTCAGAACAACGTGCACTTGGATCTTTCCTCTTTTCCAGCTGTATTTTGGTTTGTTTTCTCCGTTGAGGCAAGGCGCAGCTCTTTAAGCGGTAACTGACCATCGTAACTGTTTTAGGGGACTTGGTGCTCGACTGTCCATTTTGCATGAACGTGCAGTTGTCAACGGTAAGCACCGAAAAGAAAGAATATATAAATTAGAGGATTGTAACGGCACTTTGGTCCAAGTATTAGACCTAAATGTGTATATCACAAAATACTACTAAGGATTATTTAGCAAGCCTCAGCAAATTTACATTGCTATGGACGAGTCAATAATCAATGATATACCCCAAGTTTCTTAAAGTGAGAGCGAGATACTTACCACACCCTTTACAGAAGATGAAGTGAGTAAGGCAGTTTTTCAAGTGGAGCATAACAAAGCTCCAGAATCGAATGCTGGCTTTCTGACAGAATTCTGTCAGTTTTTTTGGGAAGTTATCAAGAGAGACCTTTACCCTCTGCTTATTTTTAGCAGGAACAGTTACCAGAGCATAGTATTAATTTCGGTGTTACTATACTGCTTCCTAAGAGGTGTAATGCGATTAAATACAAGAGTATTTCCGGTATGCCTACTTATAGCGTCAGCTTTAAAATCCTCAAAGAAGTTCTGGCAAATCAGATAGGTAAGGTGGTTGAAAAATCATAAACAGAGTAACAGACGCATACTACTTTCATGCCTGGCTGGCCAAAACATAATAGGAGTTATAGTTCTCGATGAGACCATTCATGAACAACATAGTAAAAAACAAAATGGGGCTATCTTAAAAATTAATTTCATGAAAAAACATAGACAAGGCAAAATAGTCCTTTCTACAACAAGCAGTACGAATGAAAGTTTTTTCACCCAAATGGTGTAAGTAGATCCAGAATTTAGTTCCTGGGAGATCTCCTTTTTCCACACAGAGAAAGGACTAAGACAAGGTAACCCCCTTTAACCAATCTTGTTCAACATTGTTGTAGACATGTTGGCAATCCTAATAACAAGGTGCAAAATAGGATGGGCAAACCTCGGGAGTTGTACCTCATCGATGGATGATAGACTGTCTACACTACAATATGTCAAAATGATATTGTCATGTTCATGGATCATAGTTACGAGAAAACTATTGATATAAAGCTGCTCCTTTACGTTTTTGAACAACTCTCGGGATTTAAGATAAACTTCAATAAGAGTGAAATCTTCTGTCATGGGATGCCAAAGAATGGGAAAATCAATACACAGTGATTTGGATGTGGTATTGGAAATCTCCTATTCAAATCCTGGGTATTCTTATGATCCGTAGAGAATTAAGAAATAGCTATTGGAAGGGGTGGTGGAAAGGTTCAAAAAGAAGTTGAGTAACCGGAAAGGCAAGCTTAGGCCTACCGCGCGGTGGGCTCCTGATGCTCATCAACTAGTTTTGGGTAACCTGCCCATATTCATGATGTCCTTTGAAACTCCTTGAGGTGTGCTACGGTGCTAGAAAAAATAGACTTCCTCAGATCTAGCTTTTTCTGGCAAGGGGGGAGTCACAAGAAGCACCAGTTGACCAAGTGGAACATTATTTGCCAATCAAAAGACCAAGGTGGACTAGGGGTTGTTAACCTTTTGGTCAAAAACATTTGTCTTCTAAGCAAGCAACTTTAGGCTACCTTATGGAGATGAAATTTGACAACAAGTGCTTAAAAATAAATACCTTGGATACTAACGGGTAAACCAGGAGATTCTCACTTCTGACGCATCTGAGCTAGTGAAAGTGAAGTGGAAATTACTAAAATGGGGTTGGTTCCAAGTTGGTGGTGGCAAGCATAATAGATTCTCGGAGGGTACTTGGACTAACAATAAATCATTAAAAGTTTAGTTTCCTTCTCTATATAATTGTGAGAAGGAAAAATACTTCGGTGGCTGAAGTTATGAGTTATATGACTCTAAAACTATCATTTCAAGACCAATTATTGAATAAAGATTGGTCGCGTGGCATAATATGACCACTAAACTAACTAATGTGCATCTTAGGGATGAGTATGACATATTTAAATGGGATTTGCAAAGACATGGATGTTCTCCAGTCGATCTATACCAATATAATGATGTGCACCCAAATACTAACCAAAACAGTTGGCTTTGGAAACTTAAGCTTCTGCTTGATGGATTCTAATATTGCTAGCCACTAGATCTACGGGATTTAAGAGGAGATAAACAAATGCTAAAATTATTTCTTGATGAACGAGAACGGGAACATTTAGGACATACCTTCGGGTGTAGATGAAATTGACGCCATCTAGTACTTAAGGTGCCGACGGCGGTGACGGCGGAGTTGAGGTACTTCCCCTCACTTCCCGGCGGCTTAGATCGGGTCACTAACAAAACGGGTGTTGGGGCATGAATGGGCACGACGAACCCTATTTCGCGTGCCTGAGCCCACCCCTATATATTGCTTGGGCGTGAGACGAGGCCTCAACCACAAGTTGGTTGGCGCCTCCGATCTAGGCGCGTAGAAGGAGAGATGGACTCGGGTTGGGCCGTTGGGCCTCGCCCGAGTCGGAGATCAACCCATCTCTAACATTCTCCCCCTTTGATCTCCTCGGATCAAAACTTACTTAATTTCTTAATCTAAACTTAGTGTTCATTTTTTCATGTTCGACATACTGAGCACATCGCATCAGAATAGCCAATTACATACTATCTGACTCGATGACTACAATACATCTTACACTTAGAAATAACCTTATTCTTAGCTTGGCCCCTTAGTATCCAGGTGATCATAGGTTCTCCCTTAATCCCATGCCGGCTACGTGTTCTCTCAACACATTGGGTGAAAAACCTTTAGTAAACGGATCCGCAAGCATTTGCTTGATACTAATATGCTCCATACTAATAATATGATCTTGAATTTTTTCCTTCACAACATAAAACTTACTATTAATGTGTTTGTCTTGTTGCTTTAGGAGTATAACATCTTAAATGGTTTTGACGTTGTCGACCACTCTTAAACCGGGTATAATAATTCTTGTACCTGCTCGGCGACCTCATACATAATGCAAATTCAGTATGTATCGTTTATGATATAGTGACTGCTCGTTTGCAGCTTTTTCACAATAAAGCTCCAACTGCGAGTGTTAAAACTAATGTGGATTTTATTACACATCTCGTAGAATCTAAGTCTTAGTAGCCTATTATCTAAAGTGCGTCTATTCTTACTTAACATATAATGAGGTCTTAGTCACTTACAAAACTACAAGACATTCTAACATACATTCCAGTGATCTATATCTGGAATAAATTACTTATGCCAAAACACCCCGGTTACTTAAACTACGTCAAGGTGTGTTATTACTTGAGCAAACATTAATCTTCCGACAGCAGAAGCATATGTAACCAATTTTGTTTGATCGATCTCTTATTATTTCCCAAACTTACCACCTTGACTATAGAGCAGGCAAGATTTACATGCATATATTCCATACTTCTTAAGTACGCTTTCTAAGTATGTCTTTTTGGGTAAACCCAATACCCCTTACTTCTCTCTCAGTGAATCTCAATTCCTAACACGTAGGATGCTTCACCAAGATCTTTCATATCAAAGTGGAGGATAAAAAATTCTTAGTTTCTAATAGTAGATTGACATCACTACTCGCAAGTAGTATATCATCTACATAAAGAACAAGGAAAATAAATTTCTCGTTCTTAAACTTAGCACATATACAGTTGCCCTCCTCATTCTGTTTAAACCCAAACTTTCTTATAGTGTCATCGAACTTAAGATACCATTGCCTAGAGGCCTGTTCAAATCCATAAATGGACTTTCTTAATCGGCATCCCATATGTTCCTTAACCTTAATAACAAAACCTTCCGGTTGTGCCATATAAACATCCTCATATAGATCCCAATGGGAAACGCCGTTTTTACATCTATCTGATGTAATTTTAAATTATAATGTGCTACTAAGGCCATAATAATTCTAAACGGATCCTTAGTAGAGACGGGTGAAAATATCTTATTATAATCTATGTATTCTCTTTGAGTAAAGTCTTTTGCCATAAGTCTGGCCTTATATTTTTTGATTTTCCATTTGGAGTCACGCTTAATCTTGTAGAGCCACTTACAGCCTACTGTTTTGGCTCCATTAGGAATTTCGACTAATTTCCGGACTTTGTTGGCACTCATTAAACTCATTTCATCCTCCATGGCTTTACGCCACTCGGATGATTTAGTACTTCTCATAGCTTCTTCAAATGAGGCGGGATCATCCTCCATTTAAAAATCTTCACTCATATAGATCTCATAATCATTAGAAATAGCTGATCTTCTTACTCTTTGAGCCTTTTTCTAATCAACACATTATCTTCTATCTAAGGCGGTTGTTGCTCCTCATCATTAGCAACGACAGACTCTAGCAGCTCAGAAAACTGAGTTGGTTCCTGTAGAACAGGAGTCTCACTTATTATTGGTGTCGCCGATGAGGGACTAACAACAGGTGTTGAAACAACAACAACGGGCACTGTTGATTCAACTACAGTAGGTATTGAGAAATATGGTTCCTGAATCATCGAGTGGGTGCATACACCCACTTCTCCTCAAGATCAATTTCTCGGGGTACCATACTCCTCCTGATCATGGCACCCTCTAAAAAGATGGCATGCCTCGTTTTTTACAATTTTAGTGTGTCGGTCAGGACAGTAGAAATGATAATCATTACTCTTTCCTTAATAGCCAATAAAATGATAACTTACTGTATTAGAATCTAACTTACCAATGTTTGGGTCAAACACTTTTGCTTCAGCAGAACAACCACACACATGAAAATAATTAAGTGTGGGCTTACGTCCTGTTCACAAATCATACATTGTGTTTGCCACCGACTTACTAAGTACCTGATTAAGAATATGAATGTCGCTTCCATAGACCAATCGGTAAAGTTTAATAACTTAACATACTTCTTACTATATCCATTAGTGTACGAATTCGAAACGTCTAAGTGAGTAAGAATTAATTATGAAACTAAGCGCTCAATTCTCCCCCTCGAAATATGGCCTAAACTTCAATGCCATAATTTCGAATACGTTTCGGGATCAATTCTTTTGCGCTTATAAAATTATAAGTCGTTGTGAGAGGACATTTGATCATTGCTTACCACATTAATATTATCATGCAAAGATAACTAATATGACATGTCTTGTCGGAAGGCAAGATCCACAACCTTATTATTAAGCTTAATCAAATATCTGTGATTGCCAAAATGACAAACGTATCCAGATTCATTAAAGCATGATACAAAAATCAAATTCCTCTTAAAAAAAGGTACAAAAGAACATTATTGAGCTTAAGTATAAAGTCATCTCTTAGTACTAATGGGAGATCTCCAATTGCTTCGACTTTAGCTTCATAGCCATCAGCGACTTTAATGGCCCTTTTCCCTCTTCTTAGGGTCCTCCTCGTAGTGAACTCCATTCTTACAGTACCATCTCAGAAACTCAACACAGTTTTTCTGGTAATGACCTTTCCTTGTAGAACTTGCACTGATCTTTATCAACCTTCACATTTTGAGAAGAATGCTGAGTTGCCTTACCATTACCCATATTATCAAATTTATATGGAGAGCCATGTGTCTTAAAAGATTGTTTAGAAAAGTTATTGTTAAAATTACTATCCTGAGACTTACTTTTGCCGTTAACGTAGTTGACGGAGTCATTACGCAAGGACTTAATGTGTTCTTCTTTGTGAACGCACATGGCTATAAGTTTTTCAATAGTCCATCGCTCAGGCTGAGGGTTATAGTTGATGACAAACGCCTCAAATTCGTTAGGAAGTGAGGCAAAGATGAGATGCAAAATGAGCTCATCATTTAGCCCCATATCCATAGGCTTCAATTTAGAGGCCATGTTCGTCATCCTACGTATGTGCTCATGCACACCGCCTCCATTGTATTTCTCAGTCACAAGCATCTTTATCAGAGTACTTGCATAAGTTTTGGAAGAGCCAGTGCACTGACTCTCCATTTTCTGGAGATACTCAGTAGCAGTGTTGCATTCAGTGATTTCTCCCCGAATGGCCTCAGTGATATAGCTCTTAATTATCAGCAAACATTTCTTGTTTGACTGACTCCATTTTAAACGGTTTATATCGTATATAGACTTATCTTTTGTATATTCCTACATCCTGGTGTTGAAGGAGTTAGCATCCTCTCTTTCATGGACAACAGGAACCTCAGGCTCAGTGGGGTATGGAGTAATCAGTGCAAGATCGGTCTCTGAGATTGCCATCACAATCTCCAACTTCTCTCTCCAAGACTTGTAGTTCCCTCCTTTGAGGGGCTCTATGGAGAGATATAACTCAGTTCGGAAGAAACAGAGGAGGAACCTTCGGAATAAATTACGTAATTATAAGTAGAATTCATATAAACTTAAACAATATAGAAACATTGTATTTTGCTTTTCGTGTTGGTTACTCCATAAAATACAACATTCAAAATCATAACAAATTTTGTTTTTCGTGTTGGTTACTCAACGAAATTCTTTATGAATAAAATACTTAAAGCAATATAGAAATGTCGTGTTGTATTTTGCTTTTCGCGTTGGTTACTGCATAAAATACAACATTCAAAATCATGGCAAATTTTGTTTTTCGCATTGGTTACTCAACGAAATTCTTTATGAAAAAATACTTAAAGCAATATAGAAATAACGTGTTTTATTTTTCACGCTGGTTACTCAACAAAATACGTCATCCAATAACATGAACATGTAAATTTTATTCTTTCGCATTGGTTACTTAAATACCATGAATTAAATAACTTAAATTAAACTTGATACATAGTAAATTTTATTGTTCACGTTGGCTACTTAACAATTACTATAACTTAATTAACAAAAGACTTAATAAAAAATTCTCTAATTAAATTTCTCAATTGAAATTTATTTAGAGAACTAATAAACTTAAATACAACAGCGGAAGCTAAAAATGTACTTAATTAATCTTAATCCTCTACAGCGACAGAATTTAACTAAAATGTGGCTGAAAATTATTTTACCATGAAAATTACCAATTATAGAAACTAATTATACTAAGAACTAATGTTAAACTGATAAATAATTTTTAGCTGAAAACTAAGTTCTCTGCGAACCCAATATCAAGCTAAAGAGAAAAGCCAAAAACTTAGTACAATAGTACATCTAGCTCCGCCAGTTGAGAACTAAAGTTTCATTGTTGAGGTCGTGGGTTCGATGCCCACTAGAGCCAATGGCAACTCTTTTTTCGCGCGCTGGCCCGCCGCGCGCCCAGGCTTCTGCATCCCACGAGGGATGCAGCTCCGGCTGGCCCGCTCAGCGCTGGCAGCGCCCGTATAGCTGCCACCCATTAGTGTTTCTAGCAGAGTTTTTGAGCCTATAAAAAGACCACTAGGGGTGCCCCCTTGCCTGAACCCTAATTCATTTTCCTCCCTCTTTTCTCTCTCTTTAAAATGTGCCTGCTCATAGAAAACAGAGAGTGTGAGAGAGAGGGTTGCGACCTTGGCTGCAAGCGCCGCCGTGGTGCAGCTCGCCGGCGGCGCGCGCTCTCCTGTGCAATGGCCCTCTGTCGAGGTTTTCCGGCGAGGGTAAAATAGCCGCGCACGCACCTGCCCTTTTTTATTGTTTTGTTTTCTTACTGTTTTCGCTTTTGTACTTCGGATTTTTCATGCTTTACTTACTTTTTCTTCTATGTTTTGTTCTTATTACGATGCAACTTCATTTTCTAAACTTACTGGCTGTGGATCTAAAAATCTAAAGATCCCGAGTGAGATCTAGTGAAGACTAACCCAACTCTTGATGCCATTGATGGATTCTAATATTGCTAGCCACTAGATCTACGGGATTTAAGAGGAGATAAATAAATCCTAAAACTTTTTCTTGATGAACGAGAACGAGAACATTTAGGACATACCTTCGGGTGTAGATGAAGTTGACGCCATCTAGTACTTGAGGTGCCGACGACGGTGACGGCGGAGTTGAGGTACTTCCCTTCACTTCTGGGCGTCTTAGATCGGGTCACTAACAAAACGGGTGTTGGGGCGTGAATGGGCACAACGAATCCTATTTCGCGTGCCCGAGCCCACCCCTATATATTGCATGGTCGTGAGAGGGGGCCTCAACCATGAGTTGGTTGGCGCCTCTGATCTAGGCGCGTAGAGGGAGAGATGGACTCGGGTTGGGCCGTTGGGCCTCGCCCGAGTCGGAGATCAACCCATCTCCAACACTGCTAAAAATAAAAATATTCTTATAGTATCTGGGAAGAGGTGTCATACTAACCAAAGATAATCTTATCAAGAGATGATGGAAGGGCAGTACTAAATGCTCTTTTTGTAAACAAAGATGGAAGTATTCAACAACTTTACTTTGAATATCGTCTTCGCTAATTCTATTTGGTGACTTATTAGTATTGCTTTTTTAAAAAACTAGACAAACCTAGTAATATAATCGTATTTCTGAGGCTTGGCAAAGTGGAAACGGTACAAATCACAAAAGAAGACTTAATGGGAGTTAACACCCTGTTTCGGTCAATCTGGCTATGTCATAATGATATTATTTTCACAATAGGCCCATATATATCATTATTATGCTTGCAATATTCAGAGGAACATACTAGTTTAGATTTTGGAGACTGCTACAAAAGGAGGTGAGGGACGACTTCCAGAAGGCTTGACATCCATTGGAGGTGGTTTCTATGGAGATCTTTGCAACAAATGGGTGGCGGCGCAATTACAGATTTTGCTCTACTCAGTCTTTGGTGTATTGCTGTTATTCTAGCAAATGCATCTTTGATGCGAAGGTTGCAATAATAATACCTTTAGGCTGTATGCATTCCGATGCAAAAGGCCGAAACTATCTTTCCATTATTATATTTTTTTAAAAATGAGCCTCTGCATCGAAGATTTGTTTTTCTTTTCTAGACTAGAAGAAAAACATGGCTTTCTTCAGTTATCCAGATTCAGGGATTCACCAGCAGGATGAATGGTGGCCGTAACGGGCCGTCGCATCACATCAAGGTTGGCGAGGGCCGAGGCGAGCGTAGGTATTCTTGGTTCTATCTTTAACCATGTTTGTTTATGCTCCATCAAGTGAACGATCGATAGCAGGACGCGGCACCTAGGTAATTGGTCGAATTTTTCTTTGTTACGGAGGGCTCGTAGCGTATGAGTTATGATGATGCCCTCCTGCACGCGATCGCTCTCGAAGGGGAAAGTGCCTCGTCAAGTCATGATGTGATTTCTCGGCCCCAGTTAACTAACGCAACGGCGAAGTGCTTTGCCGCAGTGACAGGCAAAAGGATGGCAGAGGGCAGTGGTTCGGAAAAGGCACCAGCAACTACCGCGGCCACCATCGACATCGGCAGTGCGTGCCTAGGTTGGCAGACAGGTCGGGTAGCCTCATGTGTGCGGTTTGCCCAATTTCGTCGTTTCAGTGGCTTTGAAGATTCTTGTACCAGTTTCCGTTACGACTGCCCATCATCATGGGGGCGAGTTGAAGTGGGCGTCGATGCACTCTCATGGTGGTGCATCGTTGGCCGGGATCTCTAAAAGAATATTCTTAACTTTTTATAGTTATATTTAAAAAGATTCATACATTTACAGTTTAATTCTCTACACTCGTTCATCTTTAAAAACAACCTCTATATTAATTAACACTTTTTCCTCTTTTTTTTCTTTTTTTCTCCCCTCTTCTTTCTTTTCTCCTCTCTTCTCTCTCTTTATACAGGCACCACAGTAACACTTCGTATTTACTGGAACACTGCTGCAGCCGGCATCTTCCAGGTCGGTTTAGAGAGACCGCTGCAGGCAGCCGGTATAGCCACCTGCTCTATATTTGACGTCACGGGCATACAGGCTACCGCTGCGAGCAACCTTAGGCTATTCGCACTCGTGGACCTCTATATCGGATCTCTAAAGGAATATTCTTAACCTTTTACAATTGACTTTAAAAGATTCCTACCTTTACAGTTTATTTGTCCGCAGTCGTTCACCTCTAAATCAGACCTCTATATCAACTATCAACTATTTTATATTAGATAATACAACTATATCATATTTTATATTATTTCATATTACTACTAATGTTAATAATATTATATTTATAACTTATATAAAATTATTAAATTAATGTTTTGCTTCGTTTCCTCTCTTTTTTTCTTTTTTTCCTTTTCCCTTTCTTTTTCCCTCATTTCTTTTTTCTTATTTTTCTTTTTCCCTTTCTTTTTTCCCTCACTTCTTTTTGCTTTCTTTTCTCCCTTTCCTCCCTTCTTCTTTTTTTTTTCTTTCTTCTTCTTTCCTTTCTTTTTTTCCTTTTCTTTCTTTCCTTTCTTCTTCTTCCACTTTTTCCTCCTTCCTTTCTGTCTCTCTTCCTCACTCATCCAGGCGCAACGTAACTCTATACATTTCAGAGTACATTCCCAGGCCGTCTATAGTGACCTGGGATTTACCGGCGCCTGAAAAGCAGCTGCTGCAGGCAGCCGCTATCTGCAGAGCCGCTGTATTTGCCGGCCAGGCGCTAATAACGGCCGCCGCTGCGCCCAGCCTTAAAATCAAATCCACCCCCGCCCCATTGGGCGCATGCGTGGGCAAGCATGATGTAAGTACGTAGGATAGGAAGAGGAACACGCCTAGGCACTCCAACGTACGAGCAAGGATCATCGGGAATATTCTTGAGTGTCAGCACTCAGAGTTCAGGCACCCAACACGTCGATCCCCTATCAGACAAAGCGCATCGAGGGCGAAGAAAAAATCCACGTCGTGCGGTCCCTCGCCTAGCGACGTTGTCTCCTGCGTGCTTGATGCAGGTAACCGGAATGAAGTCAAGAAAACTTCATGCATGGCCACATTCTCGGAACAGAACAGGGATGCAGGCTCGCGTAACCGAAGCCGAGGTAGTAGTCGAATCATTCTGCAGTGTAACATCGGTAGCTCGCAAGTCAACGGAATAGCTTCCACGCGGTATGCTATGCACGTTTGCATCGCGACCGGCAGCTGGTCCGTCAGGTCAGCTCAGGTCAGGCTGTCAGCAGGCGCGCCGTCCGGTGGATGTGCGAGGCGACGTGGGGAATGTAAGCCTGCTAGCATTGGTGGAGCTCTATATCGAATTTCTAAAATATTTTTAACTTTTTACAGTTAACTTCAAAAGATTCTGATCTTTAGAGTTCAATTTTTTGCACTCGTTCATCTTTAAATCAGATCTCTATATCAACTATCATCTATTTTATATTAGATAATATAACTATATCATATTTTATAATATTTTATATAACTACTTATATATATATTATATTAAAACTTATAAAAATAAATAAATTATTTTCCGCTTCCTTTCCCCCCCTCTTTTCTTCTTATTTTTCCCTTTTCCTTTTTTTTCTCTTTTTCCTTTCTTTTCTCCCTTTCCCTCCTATCTTCTTTTTTTCCTTTCCTTTCCTTTTTATCTTTTTCTTTCTCTTTTTTCTTTTTCCCTATATCCTCTCTATCTCTGTACAGTGGCTACAGAAACTCTGCACAACTACCGCCCTGGCCTGGGAATCAACCGGCCTGATAGCTTTAGCGGTTGCCAGTGCGCTTAGCCTAAAGATGATTAGGTAGTGTTGAACGCAGGTATAATAGTGTGGTCTCATAGTGTCGGTACCTTTAATACCGGGTACCCCCGCGCACAGGAGAAAACCGCCTAAGGACCTCGCCCCCTCCGCAGGGATGAGCTCCGAGAGCGCCACGTGTCCAGCAGGGCCAGGCCTCCCCTCTCCTTAGAGGAGAGGTCCGGACCTGCCACGTGGCCAGAAGGGCCCGACCTTGCCCCCTCCGCAGGGGTGAGCTCCGAGGGCGCTACATGTCCAGCGAGGTCGGGCCTCCCCCTCTCCTCAGAGGTGAGCCCCGGGCCCGCCATGTGGCCGGCAGAGCCGGACCTCGCCCCCTCCACAGGGGTGAGCTCCGAAGGCGCCACGTGTCCAGCGGGGCCGGGCCTCCCCTCTCCTTAGAGGCGAGCCCCGGGCCCGCCACGTGGCCGACAGAGCCGGACCTCGCCCCCTCCGCAGAGGTGACCTCCGAAGGCACCAGGTTTCAGCGGGGTCGGGCCTCCCCTCTCCTCAGAGGTGAGCTCCGGGCCCGCCACGTGGCCGGCAGAGCCGAATCTCGCCCCCATCGCAGGGATGAGCTCCGAAGGCGCCACGTGTCCAGCAGGGTCGGGCCTCCCCTCTCCTCAGAGGTGAGCTTCGGGCCCGCCACGTGGCCGGTAGAGCCAGACCTCGCCCCTCCGCAGGGGTGAGCTCCGAAGTCGCCACGTGTCTAGCGGAGCCGGGCCTCCCCTCTCCTCAGAGGTGAGTTCCGAGCCCGCCACGTGGCTAGCAGAGCCGCGCTGCCCACCCCGGCTCGGTAGGCAGCAGGAGTAAAGGCACGCCATACCTTGTCCAATCAAGGCATTCAAGACCCGCGCCTTCCCAAGACGCGACACGCGCCCCTGTCAGGTGGCGTTGTGGCCAGTCGCGTCACAGTGAAACAGGCACGCCGTGGCAGAGGCTGTAGACCAATAAATACAACGACAAGACATGCCCTGCCGTCCCCGCCATCATCAACCGCTACGCCTAGCTTGTGGCTCGGGCAGGACGACAGGACGATGACTAAGAAGCCCTCGCCAGAGACAACTACCAGCATTCACTGCAAGATATGGTAGATGGCAGAAAATCACCCTGGGGTCACCTGTCGGGCCCCGGGGCCCACCTTGTAAGTCACCCGAGCCTTGAAGTATAAAAGGCTCGGGTAGGCAGCGTTGCCGGGGGTTCGCAACCCAGCCAACTGATCCTCATACGCAAGCAATACACCGAGCAACACAGCTCCCGTGGACGTAGGGTTTTACGCTCCGGCGGCCTGAACCACGTAAAAATCCTTGTGTCAATCCTCCTTCATCCAACGCGACCCTCTCGAGGGAACTAGCCCCTCCGTAAAAGAACCTCCACGGGCTGCCCCTGAAGCAGGCCCGGGGGAAGTGTGGACGGAACACTTCGACATTTGGCGCACCAGGAAGGGGGCTTTTTTCTCTCGCGACGGGTCTGCGCCAACGAAGATGACCAAGCTTCCTTCAGTGGCAAGCTCTCCTCACCCTCGTTCCCGGTGAACAATGGCCAGTGAGGCTTATGTCTCGACGCACTCAGGGAAGAGTGTGTCAGGATAGGTTGGGAGCCCGCGTGCGACTCCAACAACGCGGACTCCTACAACCTCAAGATCTGCTGCGGCGTCGAGTGCTGCTCAAACAAGAGCACTAGCTTCCGCACGAGCGATCCTGCACAATCCGCCTGCTGTGGACGCTCCCTAGGGGGCCACCCAACAGTGGATCCATGATGTCGACCACCTCTTCGCTGCTGCCGTCAACCCTCCGCTCCGGCGGGGACAACGCCCCGGTCAACCAGATGTGTCGCTGTCGCGCACACCAACGGTTGACCTGTAGACGGCAGACTCCCGCTCCACCAGGCTCTCAATGGCAGACCTGAGGTCAGAGCTGGAGCGACGTCACTTGGGGAAAGGTGCTCGCGTGACCATCGAGCGACGGTGGGAAAGGCGTCGCAACCACGAGGGTGACTACAGCATGTCAACTCCCTCGACTTAGCCTGGACCGTAGACGTTTGCCATGCGACCTCTGCCCCAGGCGTACGCCACGCAGCATATGCAGCAGCAATATGCCTTGCAGGTGGCGCCCCCAGTATATGGTGCACCACTGCCCATGCCGGGGTACACCGTGCCAGCAGCGGACCAAGCGTTCGCGGCACCAGAATCTGCAGCAACAGGGGCGGGGTGTGCGGCCCTAGCGCCCCACCTCCGCTTTGCAGTGTGGCCGCGCGAGTTCCGGCCACACCTGCCGAAGAAGTACGACGGAAGCGTCAACCCTGCAGAGTTCCTGCAGATCTACTCCACTGCCATCCTCGCGGCAGGAGGGGATGAGGCCGTCATGGCCAACTACTTCCCCGTCGCCTTGACCGGCCCAGCGTGATCATGGCTCATGAACCTGCCCCAGGGTTCCATAACTTCCTGGGGGGAGCTATGCCGACAGTTCACGACAAACTTCAACAGCTCCTACACGCGTCCCGGCACGAAGCTGGACCTCCACGCCGTGTGACAGCAACCGGGGGAATCACTGCGCTCCTTCATCCAGTGATTCTCCCAGGTGTGAAATACCATCCCTCACATCCAGAATGCATCAGTTGTGGTGGCATTCCGACAGGGTGTTAGGGACGAGAAGATGCTCAAGAATTGGCCACGAGGGAGGTGCGAGACGTCTCAGAGCTCTTCAGCCTGGCGGACAAGTGCGCCAGAGCAGCAGAAGGGTGCAACTGGCACTCACAGCCAGCCTCGAAGCAGGAGGGCAGCCCGGAGCTAGTGCTGTGCCCCAAGGGAGCAGCAAGAAGGACAAGAAGAAAGGCGGTGGCAAGATCAAGCCGCCGGCCGTAGCTCCCATTGCTGCAACTGCAACACCCAGTGGAGCTCGGGGGCCACGCCCCGTCAAGAGACCGCGACAGTCACCTGACGGTGGTGACCGTGGTGAGCCGTGCCCGGTACACAACACCAGGAGCCACACTGCTGGTGAGTGCCGGGAGATCAAGAAGCTCGCGGAGCGCTTTCGCGAGGGGAAGCAACCGCGCGCAGATGGTGCTCCCTTCGCCAGAGGGAGGGCAAGCAGAAGGTCAACCCCCGGGACAACAGCGATCAAGAAATGGGGTACCAGGAGTCTTAGCGCACCGTGAAGGCGGTACACAACCATGGTGACTCCAGCTCCGGAGAAGACGAGCACCGGAAGGCGCTCCATGTCATCTACGGAGGGTCCTCGGACCCCTCGTCGCGGAACGCAGTCAAGATCCTTCGCCGAGCAGTGGCGTCGGTGGCTCCTACCCCAAGTGTAGCGCCGCACCTCAAGTGAGTGGGGACCCCCATCAGCTTCGACGCCTCCGACTGCCCCAAGAACATGGCAGAGGCCGGACAACTACCTCTCTTGGTAGCTCCAACCATCGCCAACGTGAAGATGTACCACGTACTGGTGGATGGCGGGGCCGGCCTCAACCTCATCAGCCGTGCAGCTTTCCAGAAGCTGCATATTCCCATGGCCAGGCTCACCCTGTCGAGCCTGTTCTCAGGGGTAGGGTCGGGACAAGTCATCCCATATGGGAACATCAGTCTTCCAATGACCTTCGAAGCTCTGAACAACTACGGACTGTTCAACGTGGTGGAGGTCGACCTCCCCTTCAACGCCATCATCGGCAGACCGGCCCTGTACCAGTTTATGGCGGTATCCCACTACGGCTACCTGGTCCTGAAGATGCCTACACCCACCGGTGTCCTCAGGATCCGTCGAGATCGCACCGCCATAGTGTCAGCCCTGGAGAAGCTCCAAGCACTTGCGGCGGCCTGAGCACCAGCCCCTGGCGGTGCAGAACCGGACCAGCTCCACCCGAGTGCACGCCACCGTGCCTCGACCTCTGCACCCCGAGTGCAACCCTCCGACGAAGGCGACGTCCGCCTGAAGGTCGTCCAAGTCGGCTCCGAAGCTGCCCAGACCACCCGGATAGACGGGGGCCTGGACAGCAAATAGGAAAGCGCGCTCACCACCTTCCTCCAGGACACCATCGACATGTTTGCATGGCAACCGTCACAGATGCCCGGGATCCATAGGGATGTGATCGAGCACCATCTGAAGATCTACCCTGATGCTTGGCCGATCCAGCAAAAGCCCCGGAAGCAGTCCATCGAGTGGCAGAACTTCATCCGCGAATAGATCAAGAAGTTGCTCGATGCTGGCTTCATACAGGAGGTCCACCACCTCCGGTGGTTGGTGAATCCTGTTGTCATCCCGAAGGCCGGCGGGAAGATCCGGATGTGCATCGACTACACTAGTCTCAATAAGGCATGCCCAAAAGATCCATTCCCTCTCCCTAGAATAGATCAAATTATAGACTCAACATCAGGCTGTGATTTGTTATGCTTCCTAGACGCCTACTCAGGTTTCCACCAAATACCAATGTCTAGAGAAGATGAAGAACACACTTCTTTTATAACAGTAGATGGCCTGTATTGTTATGTCTCCATGCCTTATGGTTTGAAAAATGCTCTTCCTACCTTTGTACATGCTATGCATAAAACATTTGGAGAGCTAATCCGAGACTTAGTAGAGGTGTATGTCGATGACATCGTAGTCAAAGTCAGAGAGAGCACATCCTTGTTAGATAACCTAGCTCTAGTCTTTGACAAATTGCGCTCCACGCGCACTAAGCTAAACCCAGACAAATGTGTGTTCGGTGTCTCCTCTGGAAAGCTCCTTGGATTCCTGGTCTCACACCGAGGGATCAAGGCCAACACAGAGAAGATCAAGGCCATCAAGCTGATGCGGCCCCCGGCTCGCATCAAGGATGTCCAGAATCTCACGGGATGTCTAGTTGCGCTCAGTCGGTTTATACCTAGGCTAGCAGAGCGGGCTCTTCCCTTCTTCAAACTCCTATGCAAAGCCGGTCCATTTGTTTGGATCGAAGAAGCAGAAGAAGCATTCCAGGACTTGAAGCAGCACCTGACGACGCTGCCCATCATGGTAGCCCCCGAGCCCGAGGAGCATCTACTGCTCTACATCGCGGCGACAACAGAGGTGGTGAGCATGGTCCTAGTTGCAGAGCGGCCGGACCCCTCGCCACTACAACCTGCTCCAACAGCAGAAGTCAAGCACCAAGGTTGTACGTACCCCATGGGGGGCCTCGACAGCCAGTAGATCTCTGAGGCCCAGACCCAGAGACCACAGCCGACCTCCCGGAGGTCCAAGTTGACCTCCCGGAGATCCAAGACGACCTCCCGGAGGTCCAAGACGGCAAAGAAGCCCCCGGGTCGCAGCCCCCGGAGGCTGCCCCGGACCTTGAGGATAGGAGGTCCCAGGGTCCGGTGCCAATGGAGGAAGATGTCCTGGGTCCCCCAGGGAGGGTCCGGAACATCCAAAGGCATGTCTACTACGTCAGTGAAGTCCTCCACGACGCCAAGACTAGGTACCTGGAGGTACATAAGCTGTTGTATGCAGTGCTCGTGGCGTCCAGGAAGCTCCGGCACTACTTCCAAACCCACAGGATTTCGGTGGTCACCTCCTCTCTGCTGAAGGCCATCCTCCACAACCCTAATGCGACTAGCAACGTCGCCATGTGGCAGCGGAGCTGGTGGAGTTCGAGCTGGACTTGCTACCACGTCATGTGGTCAAGAGCCAAGCACTGGCTGACTTCGTGGCCGAGTGGACGCCATCACCAACCAACCCAGGGGGCCCTAAAGGTGGAGAGCCGAATCCCCGAGTACCGGTCTTTACCGAGCCTCACTGGATGCTCTACTTCGACGGCTCCTCGCAGAAGCAGGGGGCTGGAGCCTGCGTACTGCTCCTCACGCCGACGGGGAAGCAATTCAAGTACATGGTGCACCTCAACTTCAAGGCAACCAACAACATGGCCGAGTATGAAGCTCTCATCTTTGGCCTAAAGACATCGCTGTCTCTTGGCATCCGCCAGTTGTTGGTCAAGGGCGACGCCCAGCTAATCATCAAGCAAGTCAAGGGTGAATGCTCTTGCAACGACCCACAACTAGCTGCCTACCTGCTCTATGTGCAGATGCTGGAGAAGGACTTTGAAGCCTTGGACCTGTGCCATGTACCACGCGCCGACAATACCGTCGCTGATGACCTGTCAACGAAGGCCTCCACCGGAGCCCCGGTGCCCGAAGGATCCTTTGAAAGGACGTTGCCGCGACCCACAGCCCGGCCTGCCGTACCGGGCGAAGGGGGCGAGACCAGCACCTCAAAGCTGGCAGTCCCGGCGGCCCTGCAACCATGGCGCCCACCAAGGATCGTATGCACCACCTGTGGCTCTGTGCTACCCAGCGCCCAAGATCCAGAAGCTCAAGTCAGCCCCGATGCATGGATCAAGAAGGTCCGGGACTACTTGAAAGACAACATCCTTCCTTATGAACATGCATCCGCTGAACAGATTGTGCGGATGGCGTCCCGATCGACAGAGCAGGGAACAAAACAGAACAGGTTGCCACTGCTATTGCAAAGCCGAATCATGTCTTCAACGGCAATTCACTTCCGTTGTATTATGCTATGGTGCAAGTTCTTCAGATCATTGATAATGATTATGAAGATTATGAAATAGACCACATCACACCTGAGTGGATCATGACTCTGGGGCAGGCCGTCAACCAGTTAATCCTTTGGCACCGACGCGATATCGTGTTGGATGATGAGACGATGTCTAGCCCCGTCGCATCTCGAAAGACTGCAACCCCGTCTTCTTTGCCAAAAGTCCAGGAAGATCCACTCCCGCTATGTCCCAGCAAGGATGATAGTAACTTTGCTAGTAAAGATACCCAAGAGCAACCAGTTGAACAATAGCTTGAAACACTACAAGAGCAAGCTGCCGGCAGTAAAGAGCAATCAGTTAAACAACAGGTTCAACAACAGGCCAATGTCCAACTTCTGACGACTACTCTTCGGTCAGTGCCTGTGAAAGTTAGCTCATACGAAATAAGGAACCTTCTAAAGAAGTGTAAGAATATATGGAAAAAATTAAGAAAAATATTACAAAATATAATGCATCTCGTGCTTCACATGAGCCAACATTAGAAAATATTGAGGAGTGGGAAGAAGATGGTGTGAAATATACTTGGGAGACGACTTTAGTTAAACCAGGAGTTCCGGTATACAAGATTCAGGACGTTCCTCCTGAATATGAGAATGGGAAGCCGTTCATGACATCGACACAGCTTAGCAAACAACATTTCTCGCTCAGAAGAACGCACGAGTGGTACATCACTGCCAGCACAAAATATGAACTTTGTTACGTTACATTTCATGTGCCAAACAAAGGATTCTAGAGCATTGGAGAAGATAAACATGCCCTTCTCTTTGAAGATCCGCGGAGCCTCTTCTATCGAGGCATGCTCGAAATCAACCTGCTACTCATCTGGTGCTTGTAAGTGCCTCTAATATTTCATATTTGCTTTTCTTACTACACGCATACACATGTCATGAGATTATAACAATTTCGGACTTATTGAATAGGACGCAATACATGGATAATGAAAAGCTGGAGTCCAAGACAGGTATCCTTGATCCTACAGTGATTGCAAAGTCGAATTTCGACTTTCAGGAGCAATGGGAGTCAGAACAGTACAAGCACCTGACAAAAAAAAGAATTTGAAAAATCAATCGCAAGCCAAAAGAAGGATAGAAAGACAAATGTTGCAACCTACATAGGACATGCCATGTTTAACTTTGTCAGACAAGGCAAGGACCTCGTAAAGGCTCCATACCACTTTGAGTAAGTTCGACACATGGCATGGAAATAACTATTATTGCTAATTTTTAACTTAACACGTGTGTTTCTACGTGTGCAGTAAATACTACATAATGATCTTCATCAAGCCAACGCATGGTTTGGCAACGGTCTTGGACTCAACCAATTACTCACAAGATACTTAAAAGATTTTCTTGCAATTTTGAGAACGTAAGGTTATTCGATACTTTTAATATACACACATATATAGGTTGACAACTCTTAATTGACATTCCTTGTATGACAACGTTTGACGGTTTTACGCGAAACAACTTGGCGGTCAGATACCTACTAATAAGGATGCGTTGCAGATATAAACATATTATCCTTGTCCCATTCAGCCTTGTGGGAGCGTCTTATGCGGGTATTATGTATGCGAGCATCTTCGGACCACCTGCGAATATAGAGTGAATTGTGAGGATTTAAGTTATCCTTAATGTCAATATTATATTTTCTTACTTTTGAGTTTTATTTTCATTGTAGCTAGTGTATTTTAATACTATTATGTTATTATTTTCACCAACACATTCTAAACCTTGTTATGTGTTTCATTGCAGCACACGAATGTGGATGAAGAATGGCCGATTTCTAGATATTCCTAGTGGAGGAGCCGATAAGATTGTCAGTGAACTGTGTCTCTTCATGCGTCGTGAAATTTTCACCGAAAAGGGTTGTCTTCGATGACGCAGGCGTAATAGCTGATTGCCAGAACTTTGCCATTTAGTGAAACTTGTAAACTATGAATTGAGATATATTATATTGTACATATGTATATGAGATGACTTGGTGATATTATGTCAATGATTCTTGTCAGAATATATTGTTTCTACTGTGTGTGAATGTGCATATGAAATTGACCTGGAAATTAGAAATAACAGCATGTAGTATCTAACAAACCGCCTGTGATAATATAATTTCACAGACAACTTATTGTAGGTAAAGAACCGCATGTGATAATATAGTTTCATAAGCAGCTATTCCTAGGTAAAGAACCGTCTGCAATAATGGAGTTACACATGCGAATAATCTTATGTTACAAACCACCTGTGATAAATATTCTTCACAGGCGAACAGTCGTAGGTAAAGAACCGTCTGCGATAATGGAGTTATCACAGGCGGATACTCTTACGTTACAATGTAACCGCCTGAGATAAATATTCCTCACAGACGGTTAGTCGTAGGTAAAAAACCGCCTGCGATAATGGAGTTATCACAGGCGGATACTCTTACGTTACAAACCGCCTATGTCTTCACAGGCGGATTCATGAAGGTTAAGACCGCCTGTGACAACTTTTTTCACAGGCGGTTTAAATTTTCGTCTGTGAAAATTGTTGATTATCACAATCTCTTCGTTTCAGGCGGTTTTAAAAACCGCCTGTGATAATACGTTTAGAACCGACTGAGATGAAGCTTATTGTAGTAGTGTGATTTTCCTTAGCCCGTTCATTGCTTGCATGCACCCCACGTTGGAGTGGGAGCGGCGCCGCCACGGCGGTGAAAGGCCATACAATTGCTCTGTCGCTAGGCCCACTACTAGTCGGCTTGCTCGGTCCCAAGTGAACGTGCCTGGCATATGTGCATGCCAAGGGGGACCAGTGCTACGTGTTGCCGCTGTTTGTGAAGGCTTCACCAAAGCTTAGCCTGCTCAACCTGTACGCGTGCCTGATGTTTCGTTGTGCCAGGGCGTACACCTTGAGCAGCAGATTGCTCCTTCCATGTACAGGGGGTCAACAAGATGCCATAGACTCGGAGCGTAGGCTTTGGCGATTCAAACAAGAACATCACGGCAGGAAGCAGTTTGTTCTCACCCTGGTTTGTCATGATGATTAAATTTGGCCTTAACACTGTAATGCTGGTGAAGTGGCGAAGGTATGGCTTCAGCTACTACTATAAAAAGGGTTTTTGGTGAAGAAAAGTCCCAAACACACTACAATGGCGATTACTGAGCAGGTGACCAAAAACTACACAACAAAGATGAGATGGCGGATCTCATTTTTGTCATACCACTAGAAACATAGCAGCGACTGCAGACACTTACGTGGTCCGCCACTGATATAGGGCTCATTTCTAATTGAAGCTTCACAAGTTTGTACATGGTTTAGAGCACTTTGTTTAGCGATATCACCCGTGAGCGTCTGTGGCTTCACTATGAGGGTGAAGCGTGTAGTCTAAAGGGAGCATGCTCTAGGGGCACATCGTCATTGTAGAATGAGAGGGGTATATAATGAGTAGTAGGAAAAGCACTATAACATAATGTCGTTGTAAGGGTGTTAGACTAATACAAACAGATACACAAAATAACTACAATTTAACAAATAACAAATAGCATCGGTTGTGCTCAGACATCAACACTAGAACGGGTTGATAGCCCCAAATGGTGTGGATTGCATATAACAACTACCTACATAATACGACGGGACAATTTGTTGTCGGTTGAGGATAATAACTAAATCCCACTGTCAATTCAGTGTCGGGACCCACCTTTCCTTGGGGCCCACTTGTGCATCCCGTACCAATCCCTAGATTAGTAGTTGGTACGCACAACAGAATGTATCGAGTTCCATACATTAACTTATTTTCAATAGAACCGTTAAGGTCTTACAAGCCATTCTTAGGTTATAGTCCATGGGCCTCGCAGGGCAACTAAAAACAGAAAGAAAATGTCGAACTACAGCGGAATGGGCGACACCCAACCCTCAGGCAGCCCTGGGCGCAGGACTAGACCTACTCGTCATTTAATCGCACTTCGTCTTCTTCTTTGCTTTCTTCCTCTGCATCTGAGGGTTGTGAAGAAGGCAAGAGTGAGTACGGAAGGTACTCAGCAAGCCCTAACACTACTCAAGGGGATGTGTTTCATGCAAGGAGGTCGTAGCAAGGCAGGGCTATACGGATTAGAGTTGCCGAAAAGCATTCATGCAGGGTTTCTTTTGAAAGAAAGTTTTGCAAAGCAAAAGGAGGTAACCGTATCCTGATTTTAGTTGGTGGGACCTAGGGGAGTTGGACTCCATCCCGGCAGTTCCCTAAGTTTTCTTCAAACATTCAAGCCCAATGGCTTTACTAGTTCCGGCACACAACCATAATATCCAAAACACGGCAAACACTGCCACTCAACTACATCAAGGAAACATGCTAAGACTAATCAACAAGAGCTCGGAACATAGTGTGTCAAGACCCTAACAATGATTATCCGGATTTTACACTCTGCAGAGGTTGTTGTACACTTTACCCACAGGTCAAGCACTCCTAGCAAGGGAGTAGCGTAACGTTCGCCTCATATTCCTCGAATAACCCCACAATCACACCTCGAGATGCACCCAGGGGCTATTTGGGCAATTACTCTCCTAGCCAGACCACGGGTAATGACTCCCCTGTGCCTTTGGAACACCCTCAAATTCATTTCCATGCATTGCATACATTTTTTGTGTAGAAAAGCATTATAAAAGAAATAGAAATGGAGGAAGGAACCATAGAATGGAGAAAAAACCATAGAAATGGAGAAGGGAATATAGAAATGGAGAATGGGGCATAGAAATGGAGAAGGGAAGTATAGAAATAGAGAATGGGGCATAGAAATGGAGAGGGGAATGTAGAAATGGAAAAAAGGGACATAGAAATGGTGAGGAATGGGAAAAAGATAGCTGAAATGAGCCATCCCCAAATTTCCCCAAATTTTCGCCGAAATTTCCGAATTCCCCAATTCCACAAAAGGGGAATTTTCCCCACATTTGGGGGGGATAAAATCCCCAAGGCTGCCACACCCAACTAAAGGGATAAGTTGGTTGAGTTCCAAATTGAGTACGACTCTTGGTTGAGTTCCAATTGGAGTAGGACTTCTCCCTTCTCCCCCTTATAAATACAACCCCAGCCCCCCCCCCCCCTTTTGGCCGCAGCCTCCCCCTCCCCCTCCAAGTCGCCGACTTGGAGCCCCTGCCCCCCCCCCCCAACTCACTGAGTTGACACCCCCCCTCGCCAGAGTTTGGTCGCCGGTGAGCCCCGCCGACGAACCCCGCTGTCGAGCCCCGCCGACGAGCCTCGCCGTCGAGCCCCGCCATCGAGCCCCACCGTCGAGCCCGGTCGTCGAGCCCCGTCATCGAGACCTGCCGACGAGCCCCATCACGCCTCGCCGTCGCCGGAAAAGAAGCCTGATGATCTGTCCTACCCCAATCTTCCATAGAAAAATTCCCCGCTGCTGCCATTGCTACGAGGAAGGCCCTGCCACCAAAAGGAAGTGAGGTCCCCATTACCCATCTTACGACGTCGCTTCTGTTTCTACGCATCCGTTTTCTTCGCCCCTTTTGAAAAGAAACTTTTGCGTGTGGACAGATCGTGTTTTGATCGATTTTTGATGGTGGAATTGATCTAGATCTTGAGTCAAGATCATAACCACGTCCACATCTGATCCCAGCACCCTTGTTCATCATAAAACCCCATGAAAGCCCATTAAAACATGCAAGAACACGTACAAACTAGATTAATAAAACTGCACTACAGGATTTGCATTCATCTCCCCCATTGCATCTTGAGTAAAGTTTGTGCATGATGATTGATTGCTGTAAATTTTGTATGTGCGTGGTCATGAGTAGAAGGACAAGCTCAAGAGGCCATCTACGAGGATCCACAGCACCAAGACTTCGAGACGCTCGAACAGCAAGAACCACGGGAGCAAGGCAAGTGCCCCTTGACCATATTGATCCCATGTTTTGAAACCGTTTTGTTTGCGAAAACTCGTATGCTTGAGTCAACTTGATGGGACACCCTTTTATAGGAGTTTACTAGTTTTGTTAACCATCCTCCGGGAAAGTTGATGAGTCAGGTATGGTCATTTTTCTTTTTTGCTTCGCTTAATTTATGGGATACGGGAAGCTGAATTAAAACATGTTTAGCTACTGCACTCATATTAATAATGATGATGAGAACTTGAAGATGATAATGAGCATAGAATCGGGGAGATCTAGGCAAGATTGGTTCGTGGATGTTGCTGGATGAGATGGTGGTTTACATGCCGTAGATCTAAGGACTGGTTCATGTGAGAATATGCCAGGAAAACAGTGCCACCACAAGGCCAAGTATGGGTGCGGCTTAGCTGATTAATTAGGTGTGTTGCTAGCTTGTTATGGACCGTTGGATGGCGTGGGGAATGGGAGTCGGGAGGGACTGCCCTGGGAACTGCATGGCACAAGAGGGGGCCCGTGGGTGGGAGAATGGAGATTCAAGCCTGCCGGGAAACCTTAGTTGGTCCCTACATCTAGTAGCCCCTTTGTAAAGGCTATTTTGTGATCTCTTGGCCATACACCGATGGTTGTGTACTGGTATAATGGAGGTTTCTCTAGTCGCCGACGGGTGATGAAATCACGAACTTGTGGGTAAAGTGGTGCCACCTCTGCAGTGTAAAACTATCATGATAGCCGTGCTTCCGGTCACAAGCACCTGGCCAACTTCCAAGATTAGAGGCAAAACTTAGGATGGATATTCGGTATGGTTATGGTATGGTCACTGGGATGGGTTTTGGGACTGTTTTGAGTCATGAAAATGAGTTTGGTTTCACTTATATGAATATGAGATGGTTATGAATATTCATGAGTATGAGATAAACTTGAGAAAGATTAATGGCTGGTTGAGACTTGATAAATGGTGAATTATGATGAAAGAATATTGCTTTTTTATTTGGTTATATTGGGATTAAACTCACCTAGACCTAGTTGCTGTTTTTATCATGTTTGTGAAATAAAATTTGCTTGCTGCAATGAGCCTTTTTATTCCATACCTTGTTGTAAGCTACATGTCATACTTTTACCGCACTTGCTGAGTACGACATGTACTCACCCTTGCATTACCACATAAACATCAGCTACAGGATATGAGTACTTCGAGGATCATGTGGAGTACTAGGCGTGCGAACTACCGTCAACATGCCTGTGGAGTTGAAGTTGGAGCCTGCTGTTTTAGTCATTTTCCGCTGTCGTTTAGAGTCTTCCGCTGCAAGAATAAGTTAGATATTCATGAGTGAGATATTGAGTCATTGTCATAAAGTACTTTAAACACTATTTATTCGTGGTTATATTCTGAATTCAGTTTATGGATTACATGCGTATGTGTGATGAACATCCTGGGCACACGTATGCATTCACTTGGTTCTATTTTTGGAACCAGGTGTCACAAATTGGTATCAGAGCCAGATTGACCGTAGGACGCAAGCCTAGGTAGAATGGACACTCTAAAACATAAAGGAACACCCCTGTAAACTTCTATTTTCGAAAATTGCTTGCTGCTGCACTTTACTTGTCAATTCAGCCACCACAAAGTGCTATTTTCAGCCCCTCTTTTCTCTATTTTTGGACAGCAACACTTTTGCTTTCTTGCTCCATAGCTTCTGAAGTTTTGGATTTATTTCTTCCTTCTCTAAAGTCTCTCATGTCTTATTTATAGATGCCGGTGATCAGGAGCACAGCACGCATAAGTACTCGTCCACCACTATGTGGGAGTGCACTTAACCCCTTTGAGGTGTCTGATGGGCCATATTGGGAGGAAGTGAAGACGGAACCTCATGATGAAGAGGAAGTCAATAGCTCTATGCATGAGGAAGAGGACCCAGAAGAGGTGGAACCATTCGAAGACGATATGGAGGATGATCCACAAGAACGGCATTGGTACGTACCTCAGGAGGAGTTTCACGCGGGCTTACACCCCGTGGAGCCTCATGAAGCTATGACGGGAGGAGATGAACCCGAGGAGGAGCCACCCCTTGCTGAGACCAATAATGAAGGTGATGAATGGGCCAACCATTCAGTTCAAGAATTTCGGTCTGACGGAATGGAAGGAGGACACATATCCAAGGAGCTCAAAGAATTTCTGGATTGCTGCAGCTTATACCTAGAATATCTTCTCAAGAAAGTCCCTCGTCTCGGACATGAAGAGTGGGAGGCTGAAGTAACCATCCTATCTAACGGCAGGGTTGTCACTCGGCACTTCGCACCCACATGGAGAGCTACAAGGGTAGAAGCTATCGATGATGCAGCATGGGATGCACTCACCGGACTGTGCTACGCCTTCCGTGGGCAGCTTGAGGACACAACCTTTGAGCTGCACCCATATCGGAAGAGTGGTACAAGGGAGATCATTGGACCCCATGTAACGGCTCTTTCCAACCCACAAGCTGCTGAAAAGTCTCAGAGGTTGCTCATGGAGTTGGGAAACCGCTATGCAAGCACACAAGAAGAGATCCGTTACCTCCGCAAGAAGCTGTATTTGCTGGAGAAACAAGAGGAGACTCGTGCCAACGTGGGAATAAATGGAGCACCAGCGTCATCTATCCCTACATGGACTGCCGACTCACCATGGCATGCACCCATGTATGGACCACCCCTATCACAAGGCGAGAACAGCACCGGTTCTCACGATTAAGTTTAGGTTTCCCACTGCATAAAGCTGTAATAGGAACGTTAAGATCGTTGTAGCTTGAATAAGAGTGGTGTGCTGAATTTTTGTGATGATTGCTTGTGTTTATGTGCTGACATGAGTTGTGGGACGCTTCGGCGAATGTCCACATCCACATATAGTAGAGATATGTGAGACGCTTTGACACGTGTTCACATCCTCATATAGGCTGAAATTAATAAAAGAAGATACTTAGTTCATATACCTTGATGCATATAATTGGGAGGATCAATCTAAATTTCTAATTTCTACTCTACTACACTCTCTATCACAGATGGTGAGGGAAAACGCCAACCGCCAAAGAAGGAATGCTCGTGGCAACAATGAACCACAAGAGGATGGCAATGTTGAAGTTTCTGAAAATGGTAACCTCGTGTGACGCCCTCAATTCAGTGGATAACCACGGAACCGAGAACTAATGCGTATGTATGCCCAGGATGTTCATCACACATACACATACGTTCCACAAACTGAATTCAGATTATATATTACCATGAGTAACAGAGTTTATTACAATACCTCATGAGTCTTGGACTCATGCTCACAGCGGAAGTCTTATTTCTACGTAGCGGAAACAATTCTAACTAATGCGGAAGTAAATCTAAGCAGCGGTGACTTCATCTCTATTCCATCCACAGGCAAGGTTGAGAATAGATTACATGTCCTAATGCTCCACTTGGTCTTCATAGTAGTCTTCTCCTGCTGCTGATGAGGAGATAATAATGCAAGTTTGAGTACAATGATGTACTCAGCAAGTGCGAGAAAACACATGATATGCAGCTCATAAACAAGGTAGGTATAAAAAGGCTCATTTGTAGAAAAGCAGATTTATAAAACCATGATAAAACAGCAACTTAAGTTTAAACGAATGTAATCCCAGCATGTATTAAATTACCAACATACCTCCATCGCTTTCCATGTTCCACCCGAACATTAACCAACCTTTATTCACACTCACGAACACCTCCTCGTATTCGCTACCATCTCACGAATACCTTTCCGTATTCGCTACCATCCCATCTCATAAAACAACTCCTTCTCGCACCGAGACCAATCTCGATGCCATGACTCAACGGTCATGCAACCATCTTATCACCCGGACTCAACAGTCCCAAAAACAAACCATAACCATAATCAACAATCATAACCAAGAACCATCCCACTAACCATCTAAATAACCATCCCAACTAATCATGGCAGTTTAGCCAGGTGCTTGTGTCCGTAAGCTCGGCTATCATGATAGTTTTAGACTTTGCAGAGTTTGCACCTCTTTACCCACAAGTTTGTGATTTTGTCACCCGTCGGCGACTGCAAAACCTCCATTATACCAGTACACAACCGTCGGTGTATGGTCAAGAAATCACAAAATAGCCTTTACAAAGGGGTTACTAGACGTATGGACTCACTAAGGTTTTACTGGCATGCTAGAATCTCCAATTCTCCTGCCCACGGGCCCCTCTTGTGACATGCAGTTCCCAGGGCAGTCCTCACTCGACTCCCATTCCCCGCGCCTTCCACAGTCCATAACACTCTAGCAACTTACCTAATTACTCAGCTAAGCCGTACCTATACTTGGCCTTGTGGTGGCACTGTTATCCTGGCATGTGCATGCATGAACCGGTCCTTAGATCTATGGCAAGTAAACCACCATCTCATGATACCTCATTCACAAACCCAGGCTTGCCTAGATCTCCCTCCGATCCGCGTTCATTAACATCATCAGTTTCTCATTATCATTTCGAGTGCAGTTAGCTAGACGCATCTATCTCGCTTCCCAATCCCATAGACTCAGCGAAGCATAAAGCAAAAACCATACCCGACTCATAAACTTTCCTGGTGACAAGGGTGGTTTAACCAAAGCTAATAAATTCCTATAAAAGGGTTTCCCATCATGTTTGACTCAGTACGCACACCTTTTCGCAAAACAAAACAGTTTTACCCAAAACATAGGATCAATATGGTCAAGGAGCACTTGCCTTGTTCTTGCGGTTCCGGTTGTTCTTGAATCCCAAAACCTTGTTGCTGCAGTTCGTCGTAGACAGATCCCCGAGCTTGTTCTGCTAGGTAGGATCACGTGCATACAAGATTCACAGCAATCAATATCATGCACAGACATTAAACTAGATGCGACGATGCACATGCATGCTATCCTATGATTAATTTTATTAGATTGGTCTGTACGTGTTCTTGCATGGCTTGCATGGACAGAGGTGTTCGGATCAAAGGTGGACGTGGCGATGATCTTGTCTTTAGATCAATCTGATAATCAAGTGATCTATCCACGAGAAGGCTTCTGTTCGAAAGGAATCAAAGAACAGATGCAAAGAAAACACAACGATGTCGTAAGGTGGTATTGGAGACCTACCTTACGTTCTTCCCAGTCTCGAGGTCCTCCTCAGATCATTGGGCTTCCTCCGGCGATCTTCCCTGCTGTACTCCGGCGATGGTCTACTCGGCGGGTTGGGACTAGGGCTCTAAGTCGTCAGCTCAGGAGTTGGAAAAGAAGTTTGTAATTTCGGCCAGGGGTTCTGGGTTCTATTTATAATCGGGAAGAGAAGAGTCCTAATCTGATTGTATCCTGAATAAGAGTCTTATTCAGATCGTCGTTGGATCCTATCATCTTATCTTTAGTTGATTTGGTGCGGTAACGTTGTGGAATTCAGGTCGGTTTCCTTTACGTACCGGTATTCTTACGCGTAACAGCCGCTCCAGAACTCGTTACCTTCGCGGCGATGAGCTCCGGAGCTCCACGTGTCCTTCCGGGGCCTGGTATCTCCTTCTCCGCAGAGACGAGCTCCGGTTATGCCGCGTGTCAACGAGCGAGACCTCTCCCTCCTTTAGAGGTGAGCTCCGCGCATGCCATGTGTTGGCGCCGGTCTTTCCTCTCTTCTTTCTTAAGGGACATGCCCCGAGGTCGACACGTGTCCAGCAGCGATAGACCTCCCGGAGATAAGCTCCGGTGGCGACACGTGTCCGATAGAACCGGACTTCTCGGAGGTGAGCTCCGAGATCGACACGTATCCCGTGCGACCGGTCCTCTGATTTCCATGATGACTAGCTCCGAAGGTGACATGTGTTCTGCGGAAACGCCTTTGCTTCTTCCACAGAGGAAAGCTCCGAGAGCAACACGTGTCCCCCAGGGTCGGACCCCTCCCCTTTCGCGGAGATGAGTCCCGAACCTGCCACGTAGCTATTTTAGCGGCGGACCTCTCCCCACCTAGCAGGGACGAGCTCCGAACACGCCACGTGGCCAGCGGCTGCGGTAAGTTGTCTTCGACGCTTTCTGAGAGCGGGATTCAGCTCTTATTGGCTATCCTTTTGATATTTTTCTCTGTTCCTTCTTTTCTTAAAATGTTTCCTCTTCATAAAACATGAACATATGCTGACACCTGAGATGAGGGTGTCACAAATCTACCCCCCTTAAATTGAATCTCGCCCTTGAGATTCGTTAGTGGAGAATAGGTGGGGAAATTCTGCCTTGATATCCTCTTCACGTTCCCATGTGGCTTCAGCTTCATTGTGATGGCCCCATTGGACCTTGCACCATCGAATCACCTTGTTCCGAGTGATCCTTTCCTTTACGTCCAAGATTCGGACAGGGTGTTCCGCATAAGTCAGGTCCTTTTGAAGTTCATGCTCTCCCATTGATACTTGTTCCTCTGGTGCTCTCAAGCACTTCTTGAGCTGGGATACATGAAACACGTCATGTACGTCGGAGAGGTGGGTTGGGAGATCTAGTTGATAGGCTACTTCTCCTCGCTTGTCCAAAATCTTAAATGGTCCGATGTAGCGAGGTGCTAGCTTGCCTTTGACATTAAAACGTCGTTGGCCTCGGATAGGCGACACCTTAAGATATACGAAGTCTCCTACTTCGAAGGTCAACTTCCTACGCCTATTGTCCGCATAGCCGTTCTGTCGTGACTGAGCAGCCTTTATGTTCTCCCATACCGTTTGGACTTGCTTTTCATCTTCTTGTAGCACTTTGGGTCCAAACACCTGGTTTTCTCCGGTCTCGTTCCAGAACAGTGGCGTTCTACACCGTCTACCATTTAATGCTTTGAAAGGCGACATCTTCAAACTAGCTTGATAGCTGTTGTTATAGGAGAACTCGGCATACGGTAAACTCCTATCCCAACTATGCCCAGGTTTCAAGGCGCAAGCTCTCAACATGTCCTCCAGAATTTGGTTTGTCCTTTCGGTTTGCCCATCAGTTTGTGGGTGATAGGCGGAGCTAAAGTCTAGTCGTGTACCCATGGCTTTCTGCAGCTTCCTCCAGAACCTAGAGGTAAACTGAGAACCTCGATCTGAGACTATCCTCTTTGGGACTCCATGACGGCACACCATCTGTTCCATGTACAACTCGGCTAATTGTGCAACGTTGTAACTGGCCTTTACAGGGAGAAAATGGGCAGTTTTCGTCAATCGGTCCACGATAACCCAGATGGAGTCATAACCCAACTGAGTACGTGGCAATCCAACGATGAAATCCATACTGATGTCCTCCCACTTCCATTCGGGTATCTTCAAGGGTTGCAACAATCCAGCGGGTCTTTGATGTTCGGCCTTCACCCGTTGGCATGTGTCGCATAGGGCAACGTATTCGGCTATATCCCTTTTCATACCATCCCACCAACAACACGTTTTCAAGTCCTTGTACATTTTGGTCCTTCCGGGATGTATGGAATAGGGTGAGTCATGTGCCTCCTTCAATATCATGTCGCGGAGGTGTCTTATGTTCGGCACACAAATCCTTTTTCCTAGCCAAAGCGTACCCTTCTCATCCTCCCTGAAATCCTTCTCTATTCCTTGTCGGATTCTTTCCTTGACCTCCTTGATCCCCTCATCCGTTGCTTGGCCCTTTCTTATCCCTTGCTCCAATGAGGAGTGGATCTCCATTATTTCCATGTTGTTCAAGAATCCGAGGTGTAACCGTTCGAACTCCTTACGTAGTTCGGGTGGTAGTTCCCGAATTGTGAGTTGGTGACATGCTCCCTTTCTTCTCAATGCACCAGCTACCACATTGGCCTTCCCGAGGTGATAGTTAATTCTAACATCATAATCCTTGATGAGTTCCAACCATCGACGTTGCCTCAAATTCAAATCCGTTTGGGTAAATATGTACTTGAGGCTTTTTTGATCCGTATAGATCTCACATCGATGGCCAAGGATATAATGTCTCCAAATCTTCAATGCATGCACTACTGCTGCTAACTCCAAGTCATGTGTAGGATAATTAAGCTCGTGCTTCTTTAATTGCTGTGAGGCATAGGCTACCACTTGTCCTTCCTGCATGAGCACACATCCGAGCCCCTGTCTGGATGCGTCACAATATATGTCAAAGCTCTTGCTTACGTCTGGCAATACCAGAACTGGTGATGTGGTTAGCCTTTTTTTGAGTTCCTCAAAACTTTCTTGGCAGGCTGGTGTCCATTGAAAGACCTTTCCCTTCATTAGCAACTCCGTCATAGGTTTTGCTATCTTGGAGAAGTCTTTAATGAAGCGTCGATAGTATCCTGCCATCCCAAAAAAACTCCGAATATCGCTCACTCTCTTCGGTTGGTCCCACTTCAGAACATCTCTCTCGCTTCCCAATCCCATAGACTCAGCGAAGCATAAAGCAAAAACCATACCCGACTCATAAACTTCCCTGGCGACAAGGGTGGTTTAACCAAAGCTAATAAATTCCTAATCCCATCATTTTTGACTCAGTACGCACACCTTTTCACAAAACAAAACAGTTTTACCCAAAACATAGGATCAATATGGTCAAGGAGCACTTGCCTTGTTCTTGCGGTTCCGGTTGTTCTTGAATCCCAAAACCTTGTTGCTGCAGTTCGTCGTAGACAGCTCCCCGAGCTTGTTCTGCTAGGTAGGATGACGTGCATACAAGATTCACAGCAATCAATATCATGCACAAACATTAAACTAGATGCGACGATGCACATGCATGCTATCCTATGATTAATTTTGCTAGATTGGTCTGTACGTGTTCTTGCATGGCTTGCATGGACAGAGGTGTTCGGATCAAAGGTGGATGTGGCGATGATCTTGTCTTTAGATCAACCTGATCATCAAGTGATCTATCCTCGAGAAGGCTTCTGTTCGAAAGGAATCAAAGAACAGATGCAAAGAAAATACAACGATGTCGTAAGGTGGTATTGGAGACCTACCTTACGTTCTTCTCGGTCTCGAGGTCCTCCTCAGATCGTTGGGCTTCCTCCGGCGATCTTCCCTGCTGTACTCCGGCGATGGTCTACTCGGCGGGTTGGGACTAGGTCTCTAAGTCGTCGGCTCAGGAGTTGGAAAAGAAGTTTGTAATTTCGGCCAGGGGTTTTGGGTTCTATTTATAATCGGGAAGGGAAGAGTCCTAATCTGATTGTATCCTGAATAAGAGTCTTATTCAGATCATCGTTGGATCCTATCATCTTATCTTTAGTTGATTTGGTGCGGTAACATTATGGAATTCAGGTCGGTTTCCTTTACGTAACGGTATTCTTACGCGTAACAGCCGCTCCAGAACTCGTTACCTTCGCGGCGATGAGCTCCGGAGGCTCCACGTGTCCTTCCGGGGCCTGGTATCTCCTTCTCTGCAGAGACGAGCTCCGGTTGTGCCGCGTGTCAAC
This sequence comes from Neostapfia colusana, assembly GCA_030760725.1. Taxonomy (NCBI): domain Eukaryota; kingdom Viridiplantae; phylum Streptophyta; class Magnoliopsida; order Poales; family Poaceae; genus Neostapfia; species Neostapfia colusana. Next base: position 32,005,659 of record JASWHV010000005.1, on the reverse strand, counting down.
GAGCGAGACCTCCCCCTCCGTTAGAGGTGAGCTCCGCGCACGCCACGTGTTGGTGCCGGTCTTTCCTCTCTTCTTTCTTCAGGGACATGCCCCGAGGTCGACACGTGTCCAGCAGCGACAGACCTCCCGGAGATAAGCTCCGGTGGTGACACGTGTCCGATAGAACCGGACCTCTCGGAGGTGAGCTCCGAGATCGACACGTATCCCGTGTGACCGGTCCTCTGATTTCAGTGATGAATAGCTCCGCAGGTGATATGTGTCCTGCAGAAACGCCTTTGCTTCTTCCGCAGAGGAAAGCTCCGAGAACAACACGTGTCCCCCAGGGTCGGACCCCTCCCCTTTCGCGGAGATGAGTCCCGAACCTGCCACGTAGCTATTTTAGCGGCGGACCTCTCCCCACCTAGCAGGGACGAGCTCCAAACACGCCACGTGGCCAGCAGCCGCGGTAAGTTGTCTTCGGCGCTTTTTGAGAGCGGGATTCGGCTCTTATTGCCTATCCTTTTGATATTTTTCTCTGTTCCTTCTTTTCTTAAAATGTTTCCTCTTCATAAAACATGAACATATGCTGACACCTGAGATGAGGGTGTCACACCTCGGGGCTGATGCAAACAACCTTGAACGGTTGATGGCCATGCAGAACCAGCTCATGCAAACAATGATACAAACGTTGGGTCGGCTACAGGACAACAACGACAACAATCCTAACCCCGTTCCTGCACCCCCACCGCCGCCACTGCCACCACTGCCGGCTCACAACAGATTGGGAGACTTCATGAGGACTAGGCCACCTACTTTTGCACAAGCTAATGATCCCATGGAGGCTGATGATTGGTTGAAGTCCATGGAAAAGAAGCTTGCTATTGTTCAGTGCAATGATCGGGAGAAAGTTCTCTTCGCATCGCACCAACTTATGGGAGCAGCCGCTGACTGGTGGTACGCCCTTTGCAATGCTCATGTCAACCAGGAAACTATCACTTGGGCTGAATTCAAGGAGAGTTTCCGCTCTCATTACGTCCCTGCAGGAGCCATGATGCTTAAAAGGCAAGAGTTTGAAGGTCTCCGCCAAGGAAGGAAGAGCATGAATGAGTACCTCAACAAGTTCACGCAGCTGTCAAGGTATGCTCCAGAAGATGTCAACTCGGATCAAAGAAAGCAATACTTGTTCATGAGAGGATTGAACAATGAGATCCAAGTTCAGCTGCTCAACAATGATTACGCGAACTTCCAGAAGCTTGTTGACAAAGCTATAGTGGTTGAGAGCAAGATCCGTAAGATCGAGCATGAGGGCAAGAGGAAGATGCCCTACCAGGGACAGCCACAAGGGAGCAATGTACATCCCCATTTCATGCCACCAGCTACACCATATTATGGCTCGTCCGCTTCTACTTTCCACCCGCAAATCCACCTCGCCCTAATCAGTCACCACAGCAACGTCTTGTTATGCAAGCACCTCGTATGCCTTTGCCTCTTGCGCCCTGTCCCAACATGGGTGCCTATGCTCAAAACCAGCCTCGCCCCAACGTTCCTGCTGTATTGGGCAACAAAGCATGTTTTTCATGCGGAGAGGCAGGACTCTTTGCAAGTCAGTGCCCGAAGAAAGGCCTTGGACAGCCGAGCAACACACCAAAACAGAACCCAAGGCCGAATGGAGGAGCTAATCAAGGTAACCGTGGACAGCAGAACTATGCCCGTGGCAATGTGAATCATGTCTTCGCTGAGGAAGCACACCAAGCTGAGGACATCATGATTGGTATGTTTCTTGCCAACTCCAACCCAGCCACTGTTTTATTTGATTCCGGAGCATTGCATTCATTCATATCATCCAAGTATGTTGCCAAGTATAACCTGCCCATATCACACATGAAAGAAACTATGTTGGTTAATTCTCCCGGTGAAGAGATGAGGACTAATATAGTATGTTCGAAAGTAAGCCTTAAAATAAGGGGGATAGACTTTCTTGCCAACCTTATTGTCTTGGATTCCCAAGGGATTGACATAATACTTGGAATGGATTGGCTAAGCAAGCACAACGTAGTGATTCAATGTGCTGAGAGGATCGTGCAGTTGACAAGTGAGCACGGTACTCGTATTGAGTTCGAGGCAGCCCAACTGGCAACCGAGAAGGCAGCGCTGAACTACGTCGAAGAAGCGACATTGGAAAGCATTCCGGTGGTTCAAGAATATTCAGATGTGTTCCTGGAAGAACTTCCAGGTATGCCACCTGACCGGGACATTGAATTTGCCATTGATTTAGTACCTGGAACTGCACCTATAGCGAAAATGCCATATAGGATGCCCGCTAATGAACTAGTGGAACTTAAGAAGCAAATTCAGGAGCAGCTAGAAAAGGGTTTTATACGCCCAAGCTCATCACCATGGGGAGCCCCCATGCTCTTCGTAGACAAGAAGGATGGGACCCAAAGGATGTGTGTGGATTATAGGTCTCTCAATGAGGTAACGATCAAGAATAAATACCCGCTGCCCCGTAAAAAGGACATGTTCGACCAAATGAAAGGTGCCCAAATTTTCTCCAAGATTGATCTTCGGTCGGGATATTTCCAGCTGAAGATTAAGCCTTCCGACATACCAAAGACTGCATTTCGGGCACAGTATGGTTCGTATGAATATATAGTTATGTCTTTTGGGTTAACGAATGCACCCACATACTTTATGTACCTCATGAATAAGGTCTTCATGGAGTACTTGGACAAGTTCATCATGGTTTTCATCGATGATATCATGGTGTATTCAAAGAGCGAGGAAGAACACGAAGAACACTTGAGGTTAACATTGCAGAAACTGCGAGATTATCAATTGTATGCTACGTTCAGCAAGTGTCAATTTTGGCTAAAGGAGATATCATTCCTAGGCCACATCATCTCCAAGGGAGGAGTATTGGTTGATCCCAGAAAAGTGGGAGATGTTCTGAAGTGGAACCAACTGCAGAATGTGAGAGATATTCGGAGTTTCCTTGGGATGGCTGGATACTACCGCCGGTTCATCAAGGATTTCTCCAAAATAGTGAAGCCTATGACTGAATTGCTAATGAAGGGGAAAGCATTTCAGTGGACACCAGCGTGTCAAGAAAGCTTTGAGGATCTAAAGAAGAGATTAACCACAGCGCCGGTTTTGGTATTGCCGGACGTGAGTAAGAGCTTCGACATATATTGTGACGCATCAAGACAAGGGCTTGGATGTGTGCTCATGCATGAAGGACAAGTGGTAGCCTATGCATCGAGACAACTAAAGAAACATAAGCTGAATTACCCCACACATGACTTGAAACTTGCAGCCGTGGTACATGCCTTGAAGATTTGGAGGCATTATATCCTTGGCCACCGATGTGAGACCTATACGGATCACAAAAGCCTCAAGTATATATTCATGCAAACGGATCTGAATTTGAGGCAACGTCGATGGTTGGAACACATCAAGGATTATGATGTTGGGATCAACTATCACCCCGGAAAGGCCAATATAGTAGCTGATGCGTTGAGCCAAAAAGGAGCATGTCACCAACTCACGGTTCGGGAGCTGCCACCCGAGCTGCGCAAGGAGTTCGAACGGTTACATCTCGGGTTCTTGAACGAGATGGAGGTGATATAACTGAACTCCTCGCTGGAACAAGACATACGAGATGGCCAAGCAACGGATGAGGAAATCAAGGAAATCAAGAAAAGAATCCGACAAGGCATAGAAAAGGATTTTAAAGAAGACGAGAAAGGCACACTTTGGTTAGGGAAAAGGATTTGTGTGCCTAACGTGAAGCACATTCGCGACACGATACTAAAGGAGGCACATGACTCACCTTATTCCATACATCCCTGCTGTACAAATATGTACAAGGATCTGAAAACTTGCTATCGATGGGATGGTATGAAAGGGGACATAGCTGAATATGTTGCCATATGCGATACGTGCCAACGTGTGAAGGCCGAACATCAAAGACCCGCTGGATTGTTGCAGCCATTAAAAGTACCCGAGTGGAAGTGGGGAGACATCAGCATGGATTTCATTGTCGGATTGCCGCGTACCAAGTCCGGCTATGACTCTATTTGGGTTATCGTGGACCGATTGACGAAAACAGCTCATTTCCTTCCTGTTAGAACCAAGTACACCGTTGCACAACTAGCTGAGCTGTAAATGGAGCAAATTGTGTGTCGCCATGGAGTTCCGAAGAGGATAGTTTCAGATCGAGGTTCTCAATTTACCTCTAGGTTCTGGAAGAAGCTGCATGAAGCCATGGGTACACGGCTGAATTTCAGCTCCGCTTATCACCCACAAACCGACGGGCAAACTGAGAGGACAAATCAGATTTTGCAAGACATGTTGAGAGTTTGCGCCTTGAAACATGGGCGTAGTTGGGATAGGAGCTTGCCGTATGCTGAATTCTCATACAACAACAGCTACCAAGCCAGCTTGAAGATGTCACCTTTTGAAGCATTGTATGGTAGACGGTGTAGAACACCACTGTTCTGGAATGAGACCGGAGAAAGCAAAGTATTTGGACCCAAAGTGCTGCAAGACGCCGAAAAGCAAGTCCAAACGATACGTGAAAACTTGAAGGCCGCTCAGTCACGACAAAAGGGTTATGCGTATAATAGGCGAAGAAGATTGACCTTCGAAGTGGGAGACTTCGTGTATCTTAAGGTATCGCCTATCCGAGGCCAACGACGGTTCAACGTCAAAGACAAGTTAGCACCTCGTTACATCAGGCCATTCAAGATTTTGGGCAAGCGAGGACAGGTAACCTATCAACTAGAGGTGCCAACGCACCTCTCCGACGTGCACGACGTATTTCACGTATCCCAACTCAAGAAGTGCTTAAGAGTACCGGAAGAACAAGTACCGATGGATGAGCTCAAACTTCAAGAGGATCTGACTACGCGGAACACCCCGTCAAAATTTTGGATGTGAAGGAAAGGGTCACGAGGAATAAAGTAATCCGTTGGTGCAAGGTACAGTGGAGCCATCACACAGAAGCCAAAACTACATGGGAGCGTGAGGAAGACCTCAAGGCAGAATTCCCTCATCTATTCTCCACTCTATCGAATCTTGAGGGCGAGATTCAGTTTAAGGGGGGTAGGTTTATTCAACAGGTTGAGCCAGTGGCTCGGCCCCTGCAGGATATGGTCCCTGACGACTGCGTCCAGCAGATGGAGGAGGTGGAGCGGCGACGGCTGGAGTAGTTCGTTCGTAGTCTTGTATCTCTTCCTTCTTATGTATCGATGCTCTTGTTAAAGAATGATAAGAGAAGGGCGGCAAGTTTTTGACTTATCTTGCTTGGGGGCTTTTTCTGTTGCGCCTCGTTCAGACCGTGGCTGTGCTCTGGGTTGTCGTTGTCCCTTGGCCGTTGGTCGCGTGATGCGGCTTGGGAGGAAAGGTTCCCAAGCGCTTTGTCCATTATACCTCGTTCGGACCCTGGCTGTAATCTGGGTTGTCGTTGTCCCTTGAGTTGTCGTTGTCCCTTGGCCATGGGTCTCGCATCTCCGGACGTGATAAGGTCAGGTCCTTTGGGTGAGCTTCCAGGGCTCATGCGGTTTGAGGAAGGAATTGTCCCTTTGCCTTGCTTGGACTGCAGCTCCATTCATGGTTGTGGTTGTACCTTTGCCACTGGTCGCACGGCTCGTGGGAAAAGAAGCTTGGGCGCTTTGCCTATTATGTGTAACAGACCTAGCTTTTGTAACTTACAGTTTAACTTATGAAGCAAAGTTGAGGAGAAGGAAAACTATTTGTGTCACATGAAATAATGAACACACAATGGACATGTGAGGGAATTAAAAAAATTTCTTTAACTCATGCTTAACACTTGTTAACATGAGGTGTGGATTTCAACACATGATTTAAACTCATGTAAACATCCACTATGAAGAGAGTGGGGCAATTTAAACCTCAACTGGACTATTTAAAAAGGATTCATGTTTAAATTGTACAAATGCATACAAGTGAATCCACAAATGAATTCTACATGTATCAAAGAGCTTCTAATCCAAATTTAGTAATTTTTGGAGCTCATATACCATTTATTCAAAATAATTATTGAGAGTACATTTAAATTGCAATTTGAATTTGAAATCTGAACCAAACATGGTCAATTTCAAAATCTGATTTCAGATTCAATATCCTCATATTATTTTTGGCCTATTCTTCAATTTTGGTGATTTTTGGACAAAGCATGTGTGGGAATCTCAAATCACAGGGAGAAAAAGAAAATGAGGGGGGTGGACCCCATCTTTCAGCTACCCAACACAGTGAACCGCCTCTGGCTTTTCTTCTCTCCTTCGCTCGAGCGCGCGCCAGCTCCTGGCAGGAACCCCCTCCCTATGGACGACCGGCGCCAGCTCCTGCTCTCCCGCTCGGTTCTCCGGCTCTTATCTTCCACGCCGATGCCCAAACGAAATTTTCTTCCCTCCCCAGATCGTGCTCCCCCTCTCTGTTTCTCTCCCGTGAAGAACAGCCGACGCCCGCACTCTCTGTTCTCCCGATCACACACCGCCGCCGAGCTCGGATGATTGATGTGACACCCTCAATTTCGATTTCTGCATGCATTCATATTTTATATAGAGAAAACATTTTAAAAGAAGTAGAAACAGAGAAAGAATAAAAAAGATAGCCAAAAAAGAGCCAAATCCAATCCACAGAGAGCGCTGAAGACAACTCCCGCGGCCGCAGGCCACGTGGCGCCTTCGGAGCTCATCTCCGCAAAAGGGGGAGAGGTCCGCCGCTGAACTAGGCTACGTGGCAAGCTGGGAGCTCGTCTCTGCGGAAGGGGCAAGGTCCGACCCCGTGGCACATGTGCTGCCCCCGGAGCTAGCCTCTGCGGAGGAGTGAGGCCATTCCGCAGGACACGTGTCGCCTTCGGAGCTAGTCACTGTGGTAAAGAGAGGACCAGCCGCGCGGGACACGTGTCGCTCTTGGAGCACACTTCCGAGAGGTCCGATACCGCGGGACACGTGTCGCTCTCGGAGCTAACCTCCGAGAGGTCCGGTCCTAATTGGACACGTGTCACCTCCGGAGCTCATCTCCGGGAGGTCCGACACTGATGGACACGTGTTGACCTCGGAGCTCACCTCCGGGAGGTCTGACGCTATTGGACACGTGTCGACCTCGGAGATCGTCTCTGAGGAGAAAGGAAGATTCGGCGCTGCTTGACACGTGGCACTATCGGAGCTCACCTTCGAAGAGAGGGGAGGTCCGGCACTGACACGTGGCGAACGCGGAGCTCATCTCTGGAGAGAAGAGGGGAGGTCCCGAACCACCAGACACGTGACGCACGCGGAGCTCGCCTCTGAGGGAGAGGGACGTCCCGCCCGCCAGGACGCGTGGCGCACGCGGAGCTCACCTATGAGGGAGAGGGAGGTCTCGCCTGCCTGACACGCGGCACAACCAGAGCTCGCCCTGAGGAAAAGGGAAGCCCAGGCCCCTGCAGGACACATGGAGCCTCCGGAGCTCATCACCGCGGAGGTGACGAGATCTGAAGCGGTTTTTGCTTCTGCACGCGCGGGAATACTGACACGGAAGGAAAAATGACACGAATTCCACGTTGCTACCGCACCAAATCAATTGAAGATAAGTTGTTAAGATTCAAATACAATTTGAATAGGACTCTTATTCGAATTCTGATCAGAGTAGGACTCTTCGTTTCCCTCTTATAAATAGAACCCGAAACACCCCTTGGTTGTAACATCTTTTCTAAGCCGACAACTTAGAAGCCCTAGCCCCAAACTCGCCGAGCTAAACCCTTTCGCTGGAATTTGACCACCGGAGAGACCGCCGACGAGCCCGGACCACGATCACCATCGCCGGAGGAGAGCCGACGATCTGTTTTTGCTAGGAGGGAGGACCCAAAGGAAGCAAGGTAGGTTTCCATTACCACCTTACAACGAGATCGTGATTTTCTTTGCATCTGTTCTTCGATCCCTTCGAACAGAAGCTTTTTCGTGGACAGGACACGTGTTGATCGGTTTGATCTAGAGTCAAGATCATCGCCACGTCCACAATTGATCTTTACACCTCTGTTCATCGTAAAACCCATGCAAACCCATGCAAGAACATGCAAGAACACGTACAAACCGATCTAATAAAAACAGCATCATAGAATTAGCATGCATATGCACCATTGCATTTTGAATAAAGTTTGTGCATGATGATTGATTGCTATGAATCTTGTATGTGCGTGATCATAAATAGAAGGACAACATCAAGGAGCTATCTACGAAGGATTTCAGCCCCAAGACTTCGAGATCCCAGAGCAACAAAAGCCACAAAAACAAGGCAAGTGCCCCTTGACCATATTGATCCCATGTTTTTGGAAAACTGTTTTGTTTGTGAAAATGTGTGTGTGCTTGAGTCAACTTGATGGGAAACCCTTTCATAGGAGTTTACTAGTTTTCTTAACCACCCTTGTCGCCGGGACAGTTGATGATTCGGGTATGGACGTTTTGCTTTTTTCTTTGCTAATCTACGGGATATGGAACGCGATAGAATGTGTCTAGCTAACTGCACTCGTATGGATAATGATAATGGGAATTTGATGTTAATGAACATGAATCGGAGGGAGATCTTTTAAAAGCCCAAGAAAAAGGGACTTGCAAAAAATTTTCATCACCTCACAACACCACAGCTTTTGTTGTAGATATCTTGTGAAGAATTGTGAAGAGCAAGTAACCTCCATCAAAAGGGGGATTAGAGGGGAAAGCCTAACTTTCACAAAGTAGGATTTCTACACATGAACATGTAAGGTTGAGCTCACCCTAGACCTTAAATAGTCTTGGGAAGGCCCAGGCCAAATTTCAGGCAAATCCAACACTTTTTGAGGCACTTTTGAAGATAATTCAAAAAGGGGCCAATTTGAATGTAAATTCAATTGCAGCAACTTTCATCACTTGAATTCAAAAGTTGGCTTCATATTCAAACTCAGCACATTTTTCTGAGTTAGTCCACAAATTTTCATCCCCATTGGAGTTCATCTTGTCGGGAGCTAAATTTGCAATAATTCAAAACTGAATTTGGATTTCAGTTTAAATGTGAAGCAAACTTGGCCAAACAAATTTCCTTGGCTATGTTGTTTCCTCGCAGGGAATTGAGATGGATGAGGCAAAAATTGTTGCAATCACTAGCTGGCTAACTCCAACAACCGTCACACAGGTGCGTAGTTTTCTTGGTCTTGCAGGTTTTTATTGTTGCTTTGTGCGGGATTTCAGCACCATTGCATCACCTCTCCATGAGCTAACGAAGAAAGGAGTGCCGTTTCAATGAGGCGAACAGCAGCAACAAGCTTTTGATACTCTCAAATCAAATCTTACACAAGCACCATTGTTGTAACTTCCTGATTTTGACAAGACCTTTGAGCTCAAATGTGATGCAAGCGGCCTTGGTATTGGAGGCGTTCTCATACAAGGAAGTAAACCGTTGCTTTCTTTAGTGAAAAACTGCATGGTCCTTCTCTGAATTATTCTACTTATGATAAGGAATTGTATGCACTATTGCTAGTTTTACAAACTTGGCAACATTATCTTTGGTCTAAGGAGTTTGTCATACATTTCAATCATGAATCTTTGAAGTATCTTAAGTGTCAAACCAATCTGAATAAACGACATGCTAAATGGGTTTGGTTTAGAGACTCGTTTCCATACAACATTAAGCATAAGAACGGGAAGGAAAATGTCATTGCGCATGCATTATCTAGACGATATTTCATGCTGTCCCAACTTGATCACAAAATCTTTGGTTTGGAAATAATAAAAGCATTATACCCTACTGATTTGGACTTAAAAGATGCTTTTGAAAATTGTAGAGAAGGAAAGAACATGGAATAAATATGTGCTGCGAGATGGTCTCCTCTATTGTGCTAACTAGCTATGCGTTCTAGCTAGCTCCGTTCGTCTATTGCTTTTGCAGGAAGCACATGGAGGAGGTTTGATGGGACATTTTGGAGTGAAGAAAACTGAGGACGTGTTGTCCACACACTTCTTTTGGCCAAAGATGAGGCGTGATGTCGAGCGCTACGTATCACGATGCACTACGTGCAATAAAGCTAAGTCTCGCCTTAACCCACATGGTCTTTATATGCCTCTTCCTGTTCCTAGTGCACCTTGGGAGGATATTTCTATGGACTTTGTAATGGGATTGCCTAGGACTAAGAGGAGGAGGGATAGTATTTTTGTGGTTGTTGATCGTTTCTCTAAAATGGTGCACTTTATACCATGTCATAAGAACGATAATGCTTCACACATTGTTGATTTGTTTATGACTGAAATTGTTCGTTTACATGGTGTGCCAAATACCATTGTTTCTGATCGTGATGCAAAAATTTTAAGTCATTTTTGGACAACCTTGTGATATAAATTAGGCACCAAGTTGCAGTTTTCAACTACATGTCACCCACAAACGGATGGACAAACCAAGGTAGTTGATCGTACTTTATCCACTATGTTGCGGGTTATCTTGAAAACAAATTTAAAGTTGTGAGAGGAGTGTTTACCACATATAGAATTTGCTTACAACAGATCTGTTCACTCCACGACGAAGGTAAGTCCATTCCAGGTAGTGTATGGTTTCAATCCCCGTGCTCCTATTAATTTACTACCTTTGCCTCCTTCTAAAACTATAAATTTGGATGCTACACAACGATCTGAATTCATTCTTAAGATGCATGAAAATACAAAGGAAAATATAGAAAGGGTGAATGAGAAGTATAGGATTGCAGTTAGTAGAGGTAGAAAGGAAGTAAAACTTGAACCGGGGCATTTGGTGTGGTTACATTTGAGAAAAGAGCGATTTCCTGACTTGAAAAAAATCTAAACTTATGTCACGTGCTGCTGGTCCTTTTAAGATTGTTGAAAAGATTAATGATAATGCATATAAGCTTGATTTGCCTCCCGATTTCGCGGTTAGTCCCACATTTAACATTTCAGATTTGCGGCCATATTTGGGAGAAGAAGATGAACTTGAGTCGAGGACAACTCCGATTCAAGAGGGAAAGGATGATGTGGACATCACTCCTACGGATATACACAACACTCCCATGGTAGACATGCAAGGTCCAATTACTAGAGCTCGAGCACGACAATTGAATTTAGAGGAACCATGGAGAGGACATGGAGATACATGGAGAAGGGTTTGGAGGCGTGGAGGACCAGAAAATACACCAACAAGAAGCTAGAGACCGAGCCCAACTCAGACTCGAGTCCAACTCGGGGCCCAGGAGAAGTCCACTTTAAAATGGATGTCCAGGAGGCATGCGGACTCTGTTTTTGACGTTCTACATATGCACAGAAATCTGAGAGAATAAAATTTCCAATGGCACTGGCCCCACATCAAAATTCCTTTGGAGTCTAAGGGAATCTTCAAAACAATATCAAGTTTAGAGTCTGTCAAGGTGTTGCATCACCTAGTTGGGCCATTGGGCCTTGTATCGAGTCTAAGTCCATTATGTACGTGTCTTAGGGTTAGGTCACGACCCCAGAACCCCCTGGTCGTCCTCCACCTCCTTTATACCCCCTAGCCACCATCACAAACAGCTGGATTTTGCTTAGATAAACAGCCACCGTTCTACGGTTTTTGTGAGACCCCAACTTCGTGATTTTCAGATCGTGTCTTCTATGTTCTTGCTCGTGTTCTCGGTTGCACTTGCAGGAATTAGCCTTCTTGGCGAGGTCAAGCGTGTGCTGCACGGTTTATAATCGATGAAGCAGTGGTGTAGTTATTGCAAGGGTGTTCGAACTGCTCGAGTGCCTCAGATCATCAACGTCAAGTTCTCCACCTCAATCGATCTACCTTTCGAAATATCGGGCCTAACCTTCTCATCAGATCTCTCCATCACCAACTACTTCTTCTGCATCAAGTCGATGACTGGCACACTTGGCGACTTGGGCGAGGTCGTCTCTGATCGTAACCTCGTCCTCACGGTTCTTTGTGGTCTTTATGAGCAGTTCACCCACATGACGTATCTGCTCAAGCGGTAGCGACCCTTCCCTACCTTTGCCGAGGTCTGCAACAACCTCTAGCTTGAGCATATCGAGATGAAGTCCAAGCTTAAAAGTGCTAATTCCTTGGCTGCCACCTTGTCAGTGTTTTTTTCACCGTCTAGTAATCGAATGTTGCACGTTTTATGTCTGGATGGCTAGCTAATAAAGACAAGGATTTATACTGGTTTGGCCAGAATGTCCTACGTCTAGTTTGGGTGTTCGTCGGTCTTATATTAGCTCGGCAGTTCATGGAACCGGGGATTACAATGGAGGCTTCCACGTGCGCGGAGAGCCTAAGTGTTGTGCGTATCATGTGGGTGTCAAGTCATCCGTGGGGAGGTTCCTGGCCTCCCCCTTTTATAGGCCAGATGGTTCCACCTACCCACTGACTCCTCATAAATGGGGCGGGGGTTTACATGTTGGGTCAGTGCCTAAGGCGGCCCGATGAGCTACAGGAGCGATGAGTGCACCTGCTCCCGTCTCTTCTATGGTCTACCTCTACTTTTGGTTCCTACACACCCGCGTCGAATGGAACAGGACGAATGGTGATGATGGCCGGCGTGCCTATCTTGTCACACGTGGCCTCCCACTCCATCTTGAAATCCCTCTGTCGTTCCTTCACATCAATATTGAAGTCTTCTACCTGCCTCCGGCCCGGGCTCTAGCCCGGATTGCTCCTTCTTCCGGCCTCGTTGGCCGGGGAGGTCAGATGTTGCTTCCCGACCTTCGGGGTCGGCTGCTGCCCTGACCCTGTTGATCAGGGGTCAGGTTTCATAGTGATGCAGTCCTGAATCAGGCCCCGAGTCAGGACCCTGTGCTGACACTTCCCTCATAGCTCAAGTCGGGACGTGACTCCGTAGGCTTGCTTAATTGGTTGCCTCTCGGGTACCTGGGGTACGTAATGCTGTCAGTAGCCCCAGGCCCCGTCCGAGTTTTTTGAACCGGTCGGGGGCACATCCTGCGCTTGTCGGAGGCCCTGAAGGGATAAGAGAGAACAAAAGATTGCATGAGATCATCATTTTCATTTCGATATGCCGCATATGTACTCAAAGCTTAAGCGTTGGGCCTATTCGTAGTTTTGAATCACTCAGCAGCCCCCGAGCTCTTCCGTCAATGGTCGGGCTCGGGTTGTTTCACGAATTCGCTTCGTTCCCCATCCGGAAACTGTTCATGGTTTGGAGGGGTTGAGCTGAACGGGAATTTACCTCGTTGGCCGAATTCCCGGGCTCGGTGAGCTGCCTAAAGGGTTTAATAGGAGTGGAACCCCGCTGCCTTTTCACAAGGACTGGGAATCAGGTTGGCCTGATCGGGGCTTGGTGCCCGTGTTCTATGAGATCCCTGTCGGTACACTCAAGCAGTACCCAGCCTGTTCGGGGGCCCGGGCGTCTCGATGCCGACCCTTCAAGGGGCCTCTGCAGATTCACCGAGATGACACTCGGATATCAAAACATTGAAGATGTCGAGAGCATTCACGGCTGCCGAATTTGCCATTCGATGGCCATCTCGCTTCGTCTATACCTCTCTCGGGTTTGTTCTGGACGGTCCTTTTGACCTTCATGTTAGGTAGAACTTCAAACCCAAAACTTCGATTAGACCTCGAAAGTGGATCATAAAACTTACCTACTTACCTAGGCCTTTAATTCAGGTGGACCGTAGGCATCACGTCGAGGATAGGCAAAAAGGCGTAGCTGTGAGGCGGTTAGGAGAAGGGGAAGCGGCGCTTGACTCTTCGAATCGTTGAGGGTTTTCGATAAGGCGGGTTCTCCTGGCCGAAATTATGGTGGGCGTCATGTCCTTGTGGTCTCGGGGGACGAGCGTCCACTTCGCGGACGGGGGAGGGGGCCGTTATGGCGTGGCGCACGCGTCCATGGGCCCCAGCGCCTCTCCTCGTAACCTTCGCACGCGGGCTATATAAGCAGCCTTCCGGACATAGGTTTTTACTTCTACCCTCACGCTTCCTATTTTCTACTCCAGCCTTCTCGCGCTCCTGCCTCCCCGCGAACTTTAGCAGCGTAACATAGAAGAAGAGGAAAAGAGGGAGAGTGCAAGCAATTTCCCTATTTCTTTTCCCTTTCGCCATCGACCATGTCGGGCTGGATGAAGTCTTGTGTCTCCGCCGACCGCCTCTCCTCTCTAACCGAACGGTGGATCCTCTCGGCGTCCGAGCTTCAGCAGATCCGCATCCGGTCCAAGGAGATGGTTCCTACGCCACGCGATGGCGAAGTCCTCAGCTTCGTCGATATCCGCTTCCGTGGGCTGGGGCTCTTGGCGCACAAGTTCTTCCATGCCGCCCTCTTCCACTATGAACTGGAGCTTCATCACCTGATGTCGAACGGGTCCTCCACGACACTGTCTTCTGCACGCTATGCGAGGCATTCCTAGGGATTGAGCCCCACTTCAAGCTGTGGAGGCGCTTCTTCTTGGTGTGGCCGTCTTCCGCAGACTCATCGATCCCAGCGGTCGGTGGCTCCTGTATCCAGCTCCAGAGGGCGCAGGCGCGTTACTTCGACCTCCCGCTGCTGAAGTCTATGAAGAACTGGCGTCAAAACTGTTATATATCTGCAAGGAGGGCCTGGCGCTTCCTTTTCATGGGCCAGCTGTCCGGGTGCAGTGGCCCTAGGGAGTTGCGGAGGGGAACAAGCAGCGGGTCGCTGTCATCTACACGCAGGTCGAGGCGCTGCAGGCAGAGAGACTTACCGGGGAGGTCATCTTGCGGACCTTCATCCAGCGAAGGATCCAGCTTTTCCAAGCCTGGGCCCATGCCATGTGGCAATACACCGGGCTTGGTGACCCTACGTGCGAGTCAGCAGAGGACGTCCCCAAATCCGAGATCCGGCCGAGGTATCATGACCTCACCTGTAAGGATGTGGAGTATGGTGGGCGTCATCAGCGCCCTCTCTCCGCAGGTCATCCCTAGACTCGGGTAAGTGTCCGACCTTCATGTCATGATCTTACTAAATTCCTTTTTGGTGCTCCACTCCGACCTTACGCCGTAGCATTCCGCCCAGGGGCTAGGAGGCATGGTCAGCCTGCCGAAGCTGCCTGAGGACAAGGCAGAAAGGGAGGGAAGGGCTGCACGTGACGCAGCCTTGAAGAAGAAGAAATACGATCGCAAGGCTCGCCACCTTCACCGTCAGAGGATACTGGAGGAGCACCAGAGGGCGGTGCAGGCCGCAAGCACTACAAGAAACACGACCATTTAAGCTGACCAAAGTTATTTACAACGGTGCTAGGGTTGGCTGTCGTAAATAAAATTAATTACGATGGCTACACTTGGCCGTCGTAAATAAAAGCTTGTTTACGACGGTCTGACCTAGACCGTCGTAAATAACAACTTATTTACGACGGCCCTGGCTTGGCCATTGTAAATAAGCTTATTTACGACGGCCAGACCACGAGCTGTCGTAAATAACAACTTATTTATGACGGCCCTTGCTTGGCCATTGTAAATAAGCTTATTTACGATGGCCAGATCGCGAGCTGTTGTAAATAAGGGTTATATACCCGTAGGCCCGGGGTCGGCGCGGGAATTCACGCCCGCGCCGACCCCGAGCCACTGCCCGCTGCCACCCCAGCCAGAGCAGCCACCCCTGGCCGCCGCCGCCCCCCCCTTCCGCCCCTGGCGCCGCATCCCCTAGCACGGCCACTGCCACCCGCGCGCCCGGGAGCAACCGCCGCCCGAGGCTGCCCCGGCCTCCCCCACGCCGCCGGACGCTTCCCCGAGCCGCCTCAGGCCTCCCCCGTGCCGTTGGCTGCCTCCCCGAGTCGCCTCCATTCGGATTGCAAGTAATTTTTTTATTTGTCATTTAATTTGTTTGTTAATTAGTTTTGTAAAATGAATTTGGTATAATTTTGTTAGTTAATTAGTTGTATTAGTCAGTTTACTTGTTAATTAGATGTTTATTTAGTTGTAAATTGTATTTATTTTTTAGGGCTAACACTAAGCCTGTCGTAAATTAACTTAGTCATCTTAAATAACAAATCATATACTTCACAGGTTGCGCTGCGACCCACTCTGTCTTTACCTCCGCGCCGCCACTCGACGCTCACCGTCGTGCCTCGTGATTCACCGTCGCCGCCGCCACAGCGCAAGACCGGTCTGGTACCGACCGCCACTCAAGTCTAGAAGCGGAGTCATAAGGACCCATCCCAGCATGGGCAGTGCAGTAAGGTCGCGGCCGATCGATTGGTAAGTTATCAAAACTCATCAATTCAATTGTTACTAATACTATTGTTGTTACTAATACTATTGTTGTTACTAATACACAATTTTACTGCTTTTAGGAAAAGTGTGGGCAGGAGGTCATGAGGATACACGGGGAAGAATACGATTGGGAAAATGCGTCAATCGAGCCTCAAGCCATGTACGGTAGCGGAGGCGGGAAGGCACATGGACGGTTAGTTGGTCATTTTATTTGTTTCTTTACAATCTTGTTTCTTTTGATTATTATTCTTTTATTCTTTTATAGGTTTGCTATATTCGATGGAATTGTCGACTCGAGGGTAGCGCGACCTTCGATCGTCACTCCATCGACCGAGAGTTCCTCCGTCGGCCAGACAAGTCCTTATCTCTCCCAGAGAGAGATAGAGCTCCAAAGGGAGAGATGAGATCCGGAGGGAGAGAGGGGAGCTCCATAGAGAGAGGTTGATAGCCTGGGCTGCACAGGAGCAACAGGCCACCTATATTGCAAACTACATGGTTCAAATGCAGGCGGCGATGGAGGTAAGTAATTCAATGTAATTTAATTTAGATTCATATCATTCCATTACTATCTATGTTCTAATATTTTACAATTACAGGCATTAGCTCGATAGACTGGGCACCAGATCCAGATCCCTACGTGGCAGCCGTTAGAGTTGGCCCGCCACAGGTGCCCACAACATGGACATTCAGATATCCAGGTGTGTCTCTACATGTATGATCCTCGTCAACCTCATCTTGTGATGGTAAAACACATTCTCCTATATATTCGAGGCACGTTGGATTATGGACTTCATCTTCACTACTTCTCTATTAGTGAGCTTGTGGCTTATTCTGATATTGATTGGGTTGGATGTCCCGATACCGTCACTCTACCTCAGGATACAACGTCTTCCTCGGTGATAATCTAGTCTTCTGGTCTTTGAAGCGTCAACATACGGCATTTCGCTCTAGTGTTGAGGCCGAACATCGTGATACCGCTAACGCCGTCGCCAAAGCCCCTTGGTTGCGTCAGTTGTTAGAGGAACTTCACTGTTCACTGCATAAGGCTACCATGGTTTATTGTGATACTGTGCGTGTTATTTATCTCTCGACTAATTCAGTGCAACATCAATGAGACAAGCATATTGAGATTGATTTTCACTTCGTTTGGGAAAAGGTAGCAGCTGAAGCAGTTCGGGTTATTCATGTTCCTACAAGCTCACAGTACGCGTACATCTTCACCAAGGTCCTCTCGGTATTTATGGAATTTCGTTCCAGTCTGAATGTTCTATCTAGTAGACGTTCAGACTGCTGTGGTGTTAGACAAATAATAGTTCCACGTGGTTTATTTAACCAAAAGAGGTCTCCTGACCCCCTATTAATATGTACACCTCCAAAGATTTTAATCAATCTAATAATTATTTTTCTCACTTGTTTCTATCAGTTCCATCTGCCGGGAGATGAGTGAACTTGGATAGGCCCGGCCCTAAAAAATCAGCAGCAAGATGAACATCAATGTGTTATAACTTAGTTTCTTGCAGACAAACTATGACAGGTCGCACAACATGGAGAAGCCCCAGGACTGTCTCAGGACAGGCTGGCTATTCAAACCTCGCACATTTCAGCTTAAGACTGTAAAGTCTGCACTCATGACTAACACGTGCAGGAACCAACACTTGCTGAAGGAAACAGACATATGATGAACACGTCCACCAATTTAACTAGAAACGTCCACGCCGGCGGATAACTCTGAATCTCTGACCCATCTTAAGCACTACAGGAATCCGGACAATAGACGACGGCCGAAAACCGTCGTCAATAAGCACAGTACCGTCGTCAATAACTTATTGACGACGGTAAAATGTTATAGACGACGGTTTATGGCTGTCGTCAATTATTAGTCGTCAATAAGCTTATTGACGACAGCTAAATCTGGCTGTCATCAATAAGCTATAGCAGCTTATTGACGACGGCCAGGGTCAGGCTCTCATCAATAAGCTAGCTTATTGACGACGGCCAGGGTTTGTACCGTCGTCAATAACGATGGCTTATTGACGATGGTTTCTGGTACCTGGCCGTCGTCAATACTACTGGCTTATTGACCACGACCAAGTTCTTGGCCGTCGTCAATAATAGTGGCTTATTGACGACGGTTTCTGGTACTTGGCCGTCATCAATACTAATGGCTTATTGACGACGGCCAGGTACCAGAAACCGTCGTCAATAAGCTTTGCAATTTTTTTTAAAAAAACAGAAAATCCTGCCCTGGCTTCGAGGCCAGCCCTGGCTCGATGGCCAGATCACAGGCAATCAAAACATACTCACAGGCAGGCACAAAAACACTATACGCACGCCACACTGCCCTACGCTACCCCGACCGCTACCATCGGAGTCCAGGAAGTCATCGCGCGCTCGTCCAAATGTCGGATGCTGAGGGGATGGAGTTTCCTGAGCCTGCGTCGCCAATCCCTGTGATGTACATGTATAGTTAGACAAATTAGAAGTTCACAAATGTGTATATGACTAAATAAACTCATTAGAAGTTAGAATTGAGCAAGATAGCTAGATTTGGCTATGTTTGAGTAAGTTTGCTCATATTTTACTAAGTTTGAGAAGTATGGACTAGTATTGTTTATGTTTGAGCTAGTTCAACTAGTTTTGGCTATGTTTGAGTAAGTTTGCTCATATTTGATTATGGTTGAGTAAATTGTACCATATTTTACTCAGTTTGAGTATGTTTAACTAGTTTTCCCTAAGTTTGAGTAAGTTTGATCAAACTCAACTAAATTTGAGCAAGTTTAACTAGTTGCAGCTATTATGAGAAGTTTTGTACCTGTGCTACTAACATCGGCCCCTGTGGTAGCTGTATCGGTGGCGGCGCCCACTGAGGAAAGACAGCCGGCTGTCCTGCGGCCATAGCCTACAAATATGAAGTAAATTATTATACATGTCATTCATATATTAGAAACGTTGAGTACAACGATCTGAACTTACCTGCATGGCAGCTTGCAGCTGTACCATGTACGAGTGTTGATACTCGTCCCTAGCCAGAAGCTCAGCTGCCTGCCTCTCGTTCGTGAGCCTCAGCGCTTCCTGCGTCCTCTGGAGCTCCTCCTGAACACTCTTGAGCTCCAGATCTCGGCTGCCACGCCTGCTGGATCCACCCTGCGATGAAGAGGCCCTCGAGGAAGACCGCGCCTCCCTCGAGTCGACTACTCCATCGAAGATGGCCAACCTACACAACGAAGTAAGAGTATTCAAGTTTCGTGTCTCGAATTTCATGAAAGTAAATGAAAAACAACAGAACTCACCGGCCGTGAGGTTTACCGCCACCGCTTGCATAGGCGGCTTCAGGTACGATCGGCCCACTTTTTCTTTCTTTTCTTCCTCCACTCCTTCATTCCATCCGCCGCTCCCAGAGGCAGAAACCCGACCCGGACGCTCCTCCCCGGCCACCGCCCTGACCCCCGGCCCAGGACGCCGCCGGCCCCGGCCACTGCAGCCCCTGGGATATGGTTATGGACTTATGGTTGAACTTGTCATGATTATTTTTATCTATGTTGAACTTGTTGGACTTGGATATGGATTTATGTATCTATGTTGAACTTGTTGGCTTGTTGTCTATGTTGAACTTGTTGGTTTGTTGAACTTTTTGGATTTATGAATTATATACCTGGTCTTAGTGTTCTACACTTAGCCAAAAATGCCACACTGAACTGGTCGCGTGGCGGACGCCTAGGCGGGCGCCTAGGCGTCCACTCGCCTGGCCGGCGCCTAGGCGTCCAGGCGCCAGTTCACAACCCTGTCCTCGACAAAATAGTCCATCTGCTGTCTAGGCAACTTTGGCGGTGCCATGACCTCTAAATGATCCACATAAAAAAGGAAAACAACAATGTATCATTAGGTATACCAATATTAAGCTTACGGAAACAACAATATGACCTGCTCACGAGTTCTATGAATGTGACCTAGCTTATTCATACTGTACTCTTGTTCTGTTAATCTATAAAGGCTTAAGTTCAGACTATCAACCACAGAGCTTAACAAGAACAGAATGCTTAAGCACAGACAACAGAGCTTAACAAGAATAGAACTTAATCTATAAAAATTAAAGAATCATCCATACAAAGGCTTATGTAAAGACTACAGATTACAGAAACATTAACAGGTAAGAAAATAATGCATAGATGATATAAACAGGGAAGGCATCGAGAAAACAGAGGAAGCATGAGGCGCATCTGCCAATGGTGGCGCAAGAGAGCAGCAGAGACGGCGGGGGATGAGAAGGTGGCACACAGCAGAGGGTGGCGGGGAAGGATATTGCGGCGGCGCGGCCGGGGGGCGAGGAAAGAGGCCGGAGGGGGAGGGGGAGGGGGACTTACCTCGGGCCCGAGACGGGCGGCGGCGGCGGCGGCCCTGTCGTTTAATGTTCAGATTCAAACCACTTAGAGGTTTACAAAAGAACCCAACATATGGGTCTCCAAGTACAAATACTTTCAAACTTGATATTCTCACCACACAACTCATAAGTCTAATAATTGAACCCTTTCTGTAAAATGTAACAAATAATTGATTGATCAATTAAAATGAAATCATTTATACTGTTCTTAACATTTTAACAAATAATTCAACCTCTTCAATAATTCAACCCTTTCTAACCATTTGAATGAGCAGGGCACCTAATGGAATTTGAATGAGCCGGAGGGGGAGGGGCCGGAGAGGCCGGACGGCGAGGCCGGCCGGCTGGTGGCCGGCGGCGCGGCCTGGGGGCGACAAAAGCGGGGGAGAGGCCGGAGGGGGAAGGGGACTTACCTCAGGACGGAGACGGGCGGCGGCGGCGGCGGGGACGGGCGGCGGCGACGGGGACGGCCGACGGCAACGGGGAAGCCCAGCGCGAGTCGGGAGGCGGCACTGGCCGCCTCCCGGCTCGCGTACGGGTTATATATCCCGTTATTGACGACGGTGCTAAGAAACTGTCATCTATAAGGACTTGTTGACGACGGTGCTAGGTCACCGTCGTCAATAACTCCTCGGGTGTGCCTGAGTTAAGTTAAAGACGACGACCACCGTCGTCAATAATTTATTGACGAGGGTTCTCGTCTAGCCGTCGCCAATAACTAAGTTATTGACGACGGCTAGATAAAGCCGTCGTCAATAACATTAAAGACGACGGCCTCGTCGTCAATAAATTTGGCCGTCGTCAATGATCGTTTTTCCTGTAGTGGAGAGCAAGGGAAGAACCGTCTGAAGTCTGATGCTACCCATCTCCTAAGTCTACGATCTTGGGAGTGTAGTGATATTGATCGTGTGTTGCACAGCCTAGCATTCTCGGCCATGCTATTCAGACCGCTCAGCCTGAAACATCCACGGAACTTCTCCACAGAGGGCCAACACTACTTGAAATGATCGAGGCACAGATACATGGTGAACAGACATGACGAACACCAACCTTCACATGGACCAGCAGGGTGGACCTCCACCAGTAGCCCCGAGACACGTCCACCCCGCCGACTAGCACTTACCCAAACTGAAAAGGATGAAGAGCAACCTGGTACTACCCAGCTCCTGGCTTGGCAATGCTGACGATGTAGTAGCATCACTAGCCAGTGGAACCGTCTCATGGTGATTCCAATTTCAGGCAGCGGCCGCCTGTGCCACCAGCCCACTGCTAGGGTCCTGTTTGGTTCTCATTGTAATCGGCTTATTGATGAAAGTAAACAAAAATCTTACCCAAACAGCCTGTTTAAAATTAAATTACCTTAAGTC
Organism: Neostapfia colusana; assembly: GCA_030760725.1. Taxonomy (NCBI): domain Eukaryota; kingdom Viridiplantae; phylum Streptophyta; class Magnoliopsida; order Poales; family Poaceae; genus Neostapfia; species Neostapfia colusana. Next base: position 31,983,741 of record JASWHV010000005.1, on the reverse strand, counting down.
GATTATTAAAAAAGCACAGAAACAACAGAAGGTGGGATTTTATTGATCGCGACCAGTAACTCGCGTTTTAAATAATCGAGTGGCCCTTTCCACTGTGACCTTTCCTGTAACTCTGCTGCTCGAAGACAGAGGCCGCCGCCACTGGCTCCTGCTCCACCGCCGGGATCTCCTCTGTCTTTGCGTGCCCCCTGCCTTCCCTTCTGTCTTCGGGTTGAACCGCCGGGATCTCTGTCTTCGCGCAGCCCTGTCCCTCCGCGGATCTGATGACGCCGAGCTTTAGTCTGCAGCCAAGCTAGGGGGCTTCAGAGTTGAGCATTGGCCGGCCATACCCTGACGAGCGCACAGGGCAGCCCTCCTGTCCAGTCGCCTTAGCAGGGGAGTGGCCTCCCTGAACCGAGGCCAAGCTGGTGACCACCCCAGCATCATCAAAGGTGGATCTGAAGGAGAACCAATTCGCCTGTTGGAATCGGCTCTCGAACGAACCACGAGCAACTCTCCGGCAACGTCGTGGTGCGCTCGTGAAATCAGGGAAGACACGCTCGTTCTTACATTAGATATTCGAGAGATGGCAACGAGAAAGTGTTCTGGAGCTGCAACCAACTGGCGGGCTCCCTGTGGTCTCTGGGTCTCTTGCATGCATCTAAACCTAGAATTACAACTGATTCAACGTCCACACTACTCCCGCTGCCACGCCGCATATATCGCACACGACGCGCTCCAGCCAGCGAACATGCACCGGACGAGCTCCATACAAACTAACCGAATACCTCAGCCATGCAGCGACTCATGCAGAAATATCAAACAAACATGCAAACACACGCACCCACACAAGGATTATCACAACATTCTCCTTCTAATCCTTGCTGTGTAGAGCTTCGATGTCTATGAGTCCCAGCTTTAATCTCAACTCTTAAAACTTGACTCCTCCCAAAGCCTTTGTAAGAATGTCACTGAGTTGTTCTTCACTTCTGACAAACTCAACTTCTATTTGCCCGTTCTCAGCACATTCCCTAACCAGATGATACTTCACCTCTATGTGCTTGCTTTGACCATGAAGAACCGGATTTTTTATCAGTTCTATCGCTGATCTGTCATCCACCTTCAACGTCGTAACACATTGATCAGTCCCCCGAATCTTCCCTAACAATCTTGCAAGTCATATCCCTTGACAAGTAGCATTGGCAGCAGCTATATACTCGGCTTCACAGCTTGATTGTGCCACAACCTTCTGTTTCATGGACTGCCACGTGATCGGACTCTCACCCAAGAAATACATCACCCCTGTTGTACTCTTTCTTGTGTCAAGGTCCCCGGCATAGTCACTGTCACTATATCCTGTTAGCTTCAATTCTCCTTTTCCTTTACCAAACCAGACTCCCCAGTTCTTAGTCCCTTCAACATATCTAATGAGATGCTTGACAGCCCCCAAATGATCTTTCCTTGGTTCTTCTAGAAATTGGCTAACACACCCAACTGAAAAGGCAATGTCTGGATTGTGTGTTAACTAAATACCTGAGAGTCCCGACACGACTCCGATAAGATGTAGCATCAACCAATTCTTCTGTGCTGCTTCTGCTCAATTTAACTCGAGCTGCCATAGGAGCTTGACATGTATTGCAGTTGGTCATTCCACTTTTCTCAATGATCTTTGTGGCATATGCACTCTGGCTAACAAAGATCCCAGCCTTGTTTTGATGCACCTCTATTCCCAGGTAATACCTCAGCAATCCCAGGTCACTCATTTTGAAAGTGCTAGCCATTTCTTTCTTGAACTGGACTACATCATAGCTGCTGATCCTGGTGATTATCAAATCATCAACATACACCCCAACTACTAACTGTAGTTCACCATTGTTCTTAATATAGGTAGCCGGTTCAGATGGACTCCTCCTGAACCCAAAGCCCAACAGCGTGCCATCTAACTTCACATTCCACGCTCTAGGTGCTTGATGTAGTCCATAGAGTGCCTTCTTCAGTTTGTAAACTTTGTGCTCATCACCAAGCCTTATAAAACCGAGTGGCTGCTCCACATACACTTCTTCCTGGAGATCCCCGTTCAGAAATGCAGATTTTGCATCCATATGATGCACTTCTCATCCTTTATACGCAGCCAAAGCTATGAGAAGTATGACGGTGTCTAGACGTGCCACCGGGACAAACACTTCATCATAATCAATTCCATGTCGTTGGGCATACCCTTTCACCACTAGACGAGCCTTGTATCGTACCACAGCTCCCCTTTCATCTTTTTTTCACCTTGTATACCCATTTCAGACCGATTGCACGTTGACCTTGGGGGAGATCAACTAATGTCCAAGTGTTGTTCTCCTCAATTGACTCCATTTCTTCTGCCATGGCCTTTACCCAGCTTGGATGTTGTTCTGCCTCAGCAAAAGATGTTGGCTCCTCTGAACTTGTCACGTTTCTGATCATTAAGACTCGCGGTGTGATCTGACCAAGTGGGCCGACTCTCCTGAATCTCAGTGGTGCTATGCCATCCTCATCAACATCAAGATGTTCTTCATAGTTACTAGGAGGGGTGACAAACTCAATTTCATCCTCATCCTGCACTGCACCATCGCCTAAAACCCCAGCCGGTGGTGAGTACTGAGCTTCATTTTCTAACAATCCATCTCCCACTTCCTCAACAATATTTTCAGTCTGCAAAGGTACTTGTTCATTAGTGTAGTACTCGATTGTGAACACATCATCTTCTCTTCTTTCATCTTGATGCTGATCAGGTTCACCCCCCCAGTCCCACCTGGCTTGTTCATCAAACACAACATCTCTACTCACATGCACTTTCCCGGTTGATGGATCATATACCCTGTATGCTTTTGACCCATCTTCATACCCGATGAAAATCATTTATGACCCCAGTCGTCCAGCTTCTCGAGGTGGGGAACCGTATTCCTCACATACGCAATGCACCCAAAAACTCTCAGATGATGGACCGATGGTTTCCTCCCGTGCCAAGTTTCAAACGGTGCCATTCCCTCCACACTCCTTGTAGGGCACCTATTTAGCACGTAAACGGCAGTCATCACTGCCTCACCCCAAAACCACCCCAGCAGTCCTTTAGCCTTCAACATACTCCGAGCGGTTGCAACTACTGTGCCATTTCTTCGTTCCGCAACTCCATTTTGTTGTGGGCTATATGGAGCCATAAGTTGACGATGCACTCCTATCATGGCACAATATTCAGCAAATTCAATCGAGGTGAATTATCCCCCTCTATCTGTCCGAAGTGCACCTAACTTCTCCCTAGATTCAAATTCAGCACGTACCTTGAACTGCTTGATAGACTCGGCAGCAAGGTCCTTCGATGGCAGAGGCTTAACCCACATGTACCTGCTCTTATCATCAACTAGTAGCAGAAAATACTTACTTCCCTTTGGCGTCTCTGGAGTGATTGGCCCACACAAATCACCGTGCACAAGTTCCAGCACACGTGCACGGTACTCCGCTTCCTCTGGAAATGGCATCCTCCTTTGCTTGCCGGCAAGACACGCCTCACAAAGATGATCTAGGTGACCAATGGCAGGCAAGCCACGGAACATGTCGTCTCTGGCCATTTTCTTCACTGCTGCCATGTTAACATGCCCAAGACTAGCATGCCACTTCCAAGCTTCATCACTTCCTTTTAGCGTCATGCACATCGGTTCCCCAAGTTTCACCCGCAGAGAGTATAACCGATTTTCTCCTCTCAACACCTTTGCAAGGAGCCTACCATTGAGTTCACGTATCCTGAGCAAACCCTCCTTGATGTCTACCTGATAACCAGCTTCATCAAGCTGACCAACACTGATTATATTTGTTGTCAACCGAGGAATATAATACACCCCTGAGAATGTGTGCTGCTTTCCAGTTTTGCCCAGGAACATCACCATTCCACGCCCTTCAATTCGTGCCACCGAATCATCGCCAAAACGGACTGTCCCAATCACCTCTGTGTCTAGCTTGATGAACGCTGCCCGTGAGCCCGTGATTTGTTGCCCCTGTATCCATGACCCAGAACTTCTCATCACGTTCCTCCTCATCTCCTTGATGTACCAACGCCTTTTCTTCCTGCAGCTGGACCCTGACCCCGCTTTCCGGTGAAGGTACTGAAAACACTGGGGTGACTGGTGACGATTTCATCACAAGAAGAGAAGCTTCTTCCTCTTCCTTGACATGGTGAGCTTGCTCCTTCTTCGGCTTGACCCTACAGTCACGCGCCCAGTGACCCAACTTCCCACATCTTCGGCACTCATCACCACTTGGGAGGTTTGGCTTTCCCGGCACCTTGCTTGATGATGATCCCCGATCTCCTCCATGGCCTTGGTCACGGCCATGTCTTCCTCCTCCACGCTGACCCGAGCCTAGAGCTCCTCCTCCACCAGACCAGAAGTCATTGTCTCGCTTCTTGCGTCGAGCATCCTACTCTTCCTCGGTCAGGTACAAATTTCCATCATGCTGCAACGTTGGAGGCGGTGCATCAAACGAGTCTTCTACTGCCTTCAACCTCGCCGTTGCGTCTGCCAGCGCGAGTGTAGAGACATCAAGAAGTGCCTCGATGGCCAACACGATCTGTCGAAACCATTGTGGCACACTGTGAAACAGCTTTTGCACCATCATCGTCTCATCCACGGCTTCGCCAAGTGTTGCCAAGGTCGCCGCCATAGCACTCAACCATAGCAAGAATTCTTCCACGGTTTCTCCTTCTTTGAATGCCGCAGCCTCGAACTGCTGACGCAGATGTTGTGCACTGGCCTTCTTCACATGATCGTCTCCGACGCGCATAGTCTTGATGATGTCCCAGGCTTCTTTCGCCATCTCCTTCTTGGCGATCACCGACACCATTTCCGGCGGCACCGCGTTGCACAACGCGTCGAGCGCCAGCATGTCGTCCTGCGGATCAACTCCTCCTTTCTCCACGGCCGACCACAGCGCCCGCACCTTTCGGTGTAGTTTGTCTTCTTGAGAATTGGGTAGTTGCATCCACCGGAGACCTCCCGGACAACGCGCTGAACCATTATACCACCGGCGCCGCCGTCCTTCGAGCTGCTTTCCCCGTCGTTCTTGCCTCCCGCCATGAGTGCGAATTCCAGCGCACGATCTCGATTCCAGCAGCAAAAACGCGCCACGATTGAGTTTCCCTTCACGCCTGGCTCTGATGCCACTTGTTGGAATCGGCTCTCGGACAAACCACGATCAACTCTCTGGCGACATCGTGGTGCGCTCACGAAGTCAGGGAAGACATGCTCGTTCTCACATTAGATATTCGAGAGATGGCAACAAGAAAGTGTTCTGGAGCTGCAACCAACTGGCAGGCTCCCTGGGATCTCTTGCATGTATCTAAACACGGAATTACAACTGACTCAACGTCCACACTACTCCCGCGGCCACGCCGCACAAAATGCACACGACGCGCTCCAGCCAGCGAACGTGCACCGGACGAGCTCCATGCAAACTAACCGAATACCTCGGCCATTCAGCGACTCATGGAGAAATATCAAACAAACATGCAAACACACGCACCCACACAAGGATTATCACAACATCGCCGACCTCTGGAATGCTGACAACAGTGGGTAGGCTGACTCTGACTGGTGGGGTTTGGCAAAACCGAGGAGTGGAGGCTGGTGGTACAGAGGCCAGGAGCTCAGAAGGGGCGGGAGGGGAAAGAACGGCCGGCGTTGGGGAGGGTTGAGCTCGACTACAGTCGGAGGACAAAGGGTAGCAGGCCGCTTGGGATGTGCTGAGGAGCTAGGAGCTGGGGAGGGGCACAGCGTCGATGCGGGGGATGGGGCAGATGACTGCAGGGAGGTGGACGCCGGGGCCGGAGTGGCCATCGCCCATCGGCGGTGGCCGAGCTTCCCTCGACCTCAGCTATCCTAACAAGTATTTTGGTGGCTTGTTGTTGCGTAGATTGGTTCAGGCTAACGCTAACTGTAAAGCTAAAACACTCTGAGAGGGGCATTAGATTAACACGAAAGGCATGTGCATGAAAATGGTAAACACCAAAGTATGAAATACTATAAGAAAATATCTGTTAATAATAACTGCTAGATTAGACAGAATTAACCAACAAAAATTCAGCTATCATGAGCCTTTTGGTAAAGACAGAACTGAAAAAGAAAGAACTTATTAAAATAATCAAGTCTGCCAAACACCCCAAATTCTCCAGCCAGCGGATTATCCAAATTGCTGCTTATCAGAAAATCTTGCTTTTGAGATAACCAAGTCTTAGAAAAGCAAAACTAAATAGGGCACAAGGCTGCCATCGCTCTTGTGATGTTGCCATCTGCTAGGCGAGTCAGAGCTTGTGTGCATTGAGGTCATCGGCAACGGTTGCTAGTACTCACTATGTTGTGAAATAAATGCCGCTCAGTAAAAATTCTAATTCAATTTAAATTAAATTAGTTGTACTAAACATCATTTAATTTAGAACAGATGGAGCACATTGCTATAGGTGCCCAGCCCGAGCCTGGCCGGGCTCGGGCCTAGAAACTGAAGACCCGACACGGTCCATGAAACCAGTGTGCTGGGCCGGGCCTGGAAGGCCAGGCCCGAGCACGGCCCGTCTGCACATTTTGCATATCGGGTCGTGCCGGGCCTGTTCACGGGCCGGGCTTGCCCGGCCAGCCCAAGCCCAGTCCACAAAACCGCTTTTGTTTCAAAGTGTTTAATAAACAGAAACTGAAAATAGAGATAATCAAGATTTATTCTGATCACCAGGCTTTAAAGAGCTTTATTATAAATTACAATGACTGTCTCATTAAAAACCTTTAGGTAAAACTCCATATCAACTACATGGGTACAAAACCCTAAAGGAAAAAAGAGTACAACCAGCTCTTTTAGTGATCCATAGTTTAAATGTGCAGAACAAATAAACAATAACAATCCCAGAGAGAGACAAACTCCCACAGGCAAATAAAAGAACAGTTAGTCAATCTTTATCAATCATCAAGATATAAATTGTCTATCTTCTCTTGTAGGTCTTGAGTCACCATATTGTGTTGTTACCGAGCGTCGCCTTGCTCCAGTCCTTAAGCAAGGACAACATTTCCACACACTCTGGAGCAAGACTCCAACGGCGCTCCTCGATTAACCTGCCACACAAGCTAAAAGCATATTCGGAGGAAATAGTAGAAATTGGTACAATCATTAAGTTCTTAGCCAAAACAGACAGAATAGGGTAAGTTTTTTTGTGGTCATGCCACCAAGTTAGAATATTAAAGGAATCATCAAATTCCAAAACTGAATCCGAATCTAAGTATGAAGCTAATTTAGAAATATTGCAAGTGACTGAAGGAGCAGAATTTGTAGTTGTAGTACCAGTAGAACCAGAACCAGTAGGACCTCTATCATATATTCGGTTCTAAGAATTCACCTGCTTACCCGCTGATGTGCTACTCAGGGTAGGTCTATGCAGTCTGAGTGAACCAAATTTACTCTCATATTTAGAAAATAAGTTAGATAATTCAGACTTAACAATGTTAAAGCATAAGGTATGTGGCATTCCATCTAACATCCATGTCTAATCCAAACTTACGAGGACGGACTCCCATAGACAAACAAAATGCTTTGTAAGGATCAATTCTTTTGAAATCTTCTAAATATGTTTTAATACGTTTGAGTTCAGATTTAACAATGAGATTTATTATATGACATGCACAACATTGATGCAAGAGAGTAGAACCAACATATGAAGACAACTGAGGAGACAAATGTTGTATAGCACAAGAATTAGCAGATGCATTATCATGCGTTATAGAAAGAACCTTATCAGTCATGCTAAATTCAGAAACAACAGAAAAAATACGGTCAGCTATGTTACTTCCGGAATGAGAACAGTCAATGAGCCTCATACCAACAACTCTTTTTTCTAAGTCCCAGTCACTAGTAACAAAATGAAACACAACACTCAGATAATCTTTCTTAGCATTACCAAACCAAATATCTAATGTTAAACAAACACAATTAGTATTATTCAACATCTTAATTACAGTTGTTCTCTTAGATTTAAAATAATTTTCAAGATCTCTAGTTATTAATTGTCTAGACACTTTTTTAAAGCTAGGGTTATGTGCAGTCCAAATATAATCCTCAAAAGCACTAGTGGAACCAATTGACAGTGGTAAATCTAATCTAGCAATCAACTTCACATGTTCAGTTCTTGCAACCTCTTGATCATACTAAAAATGACAAACTACACCATCACTACCAAAATGTAATTGAGATTTAGTTGCAGAAGAGGAAGCTAAATGCTTTCTTTTACATGATGCAACATGATGAAGTAGATGACCCATACCAGCACAAGATCTAGCACTCAAAGTTGTTTCGCAACGTTTGCAGCGAGCTCCATACCTTACTTTCTTACCTTCGATGATATTGGACAACTCTTCCATATCATCCCATACATCCGAAGTACATGACCGCTTATTCTTGCCAGTGGTGCTCGTCGACGAACTTGCCGCTGGCGAGGAGGCCGAAGCAGCGGCTGTAGCGGCATGAGCAGAGCCGAACAAAGCATCAGCACCTACGTCAACGTCGCCATTGTTGACATCACCGGATACACCCTGCAGTCGAAGATCTTCGTTGATGGAGTCGGTTCCCTCTCCCTCTGCAGCCATGGCGCAGGGGCACCGACAAGCAAACCGTCAACGCCAACACTCCGCGGGGCCTGGGCCACTGGGTCCTTGGGGCAATCCTTTATGGGATAGTGAGATCCGGGGGGGAGCGGCACAACACTCCGTAGCCGAGGGTCTGGGGTGGCCACGCGGGGCACCTAGATCCGGCAGGCGGGCAAGGGCACTGACCCGCAGGGGCACGGGCACGACCGCAAGGGAAGGCCGGAGGGGCGGAGGGCTGGTCGAAGGTCAGCCGGAGCCCAGAGGCAACTCGGACACTCGGGACTGTCCTAGACGGTGGGCCGGAGTCAGAGGGGAGACCTAGACGGGCGACGAGAAGCCAAGAAGTGGGGAGGTACGGAGGTGGGAGTCGTGTAGGTTGGGTGGCGTCGGCGCGACGGCGCCGGCCGGCGGGGAGATAGTGGATGCCGGGTGCGGGGCGGGGGGCGGAGAGGGCGAGGGGACCGGCTCCAGCTCGATGCGGCGCGGCGGGGGAGGGGTGGGAATGAGCTCTTAGGGTTTCTCGCCCCCGCAGTTAGGCCCGCAATATATATGGCCAGAAATGGGCCATCCGGCCCAGGCCGTGCCCGTGCCTTCGAGCCATCCGGGCCGCTTTGTCGGGCCTGCCGGGCCGCCCATAAACGAGCCGTGTCGGGCCAGCCCGATGGGCCTGAGGCTGAGCCCGAGCATGGCTGGGTACGGGCTTCGGGCCCGATCAGGCCCGTCTATTTCAGGACGTACCTGGTTCAGGCTGTGTTTTTTGCCGGGCTTTCGTGCCGGTCCGTTAGGCCCGACCCATCTTGCCACCTATACATATGGCAGTGTAACTCGCCAAGGCTTCGTCACCAATCTGGTCGTCCAAGCCCAGTTGGCGAATTAGTCGGTGTGTGGCCCGTTGCGCCACTTGAATGACAAACGTCCTCTTGGCCTGCCATTTATGCATCCCATCTTTGTGCATGCTCGTGTCGATGTGCACCACGTGTCCAGATCATCTATCTTAAAGTATCACGTTTAGGGTATAGGGTTAGAGTTAGGGTTAGGATTTTGGGTTTATGGTTAGGATTTAATATTTAGGGTTAGAGTTTAGTGTTTAGAATTTACAAAGCGGAGAGAATTCAAAAACGGACGTTAAGATTGAAGCTGTCCACCTGCAGTCACCCCTTGGTACATTAACGGATGCAGAAAATTCGGTTTCCGCGACGCCGGGCGCCGAGGGGCTGGAGCCTGGAGGTGGCAAGTTCGCAGGAGGCTGGGATTTGAAAACAGCGTTAATTATGTTCTGGCCCGCCGTCTGATGTTCCGATGGCCTGTGATACGCATATCCTAGGCCTGGTTGTAGCGGTTAGGCCAACTCCTAAGATGCTGCAATCTCTATTTCTCGTATCTTCGAACTGGGGCCATTGCCATGTACCGCATCAGTAAACAAGAAATTCTGTGTGTCACTATTTTTATTACACTTGACCTGAATAAACGAACCAGCATGAGAATGTCGTTGCTGGAGATCAAAATTTGACCTGTGGAAATTGTGTCGTACTAGATGCATTTTTGGCTGTATCGGATGTGCTCGATGTCTGAACCTGACGCCAGAATCCTCTCATGATTTTCCTTTTGGAACCTTCTTCTCCGTGTCCTCTTGCAAGAACCACTCCGAGTAGGGGATGGCGGCAGCGCAACTGTACAACACAGGTATCGTGCTCTCAGTTGCTTCGCCGGAACGATGAATCATGTGCTGCTCTGCTTTGCGTGGTCTCTACTTCAGGATCGACCAGTGGGGGTGCATGCAGTCAGATATAAACGCACGTCCAACAAGTCGATGCAAACAGAGTGTGCCGCCACAGTAACATCAACGATCAGTTTGCTCCAATGATGACGGCAAATGAAGAACAGTAATAATACTCTCTTTGTTTCGAACTATTTGACGTTGATTAGTTCAAAATTGCAATGGGGAGTAATAATAATTGTCAATGCACGGGAGATCAATCGGCAGATACTTCCATCCGGCGAGGGCAGCGATCTGTATAAGAACCATCTAGGGCACGGTGAGTCTATATTGGTTTGGGGTTTTTAAATGATAAAAACTCTACGGTTGATAGGGTTTAGCAATACACACCAGAATGTCTCTCGTAGAGGGAAGGAGTTACATATTTGTAAGCAGCAGGTGTCGTCAGATAGTATGGCGACCGAATCATGCCTAATCTTTTTTCTATATTAATAAACGGATGTCTATCTCTTATTTCCGTGGTTGGTGGCAATGTTCCCGGGTCTTCAGAGCGCGTTATCTTCGGTGAGGCTCGTTGTCTTCGGGTTGTGCTACCTTCGAGATTGCCTAAGAATTGGGATATCGACAGTGACTATGAGAGCAATGCTAGTGTTTACACTGAACTGGTAACGCGTGAATATTTCAAGCCTCTGAGAAAATAAAAGATCCATGGGATTTCAAAAGGCAGGAACTTTTACCACATTGGCACGTCGTACCTATCTTCTGCGCATTATCGCTGCAACGATATTCACCATCATGTCATGTTAGTTGGCCAGGACCAAAAGCATAGCATCATAAAGCCACCTTTATTTGTACCACGCTTCAACAAGTATGCGCGCAGCAGGGCATCATGATCAGGAACGCGGTTGCAGAAAACGTTGAAGCAACGTGAGTGAAGACGAATGCCATGATGCAGTGCTCGGAGCAGTTGTATGGATATGGTCCATCGGTCACCGGTTAGAGCCGATCGGTCGATGCACCGTTTCATGCCCTGTCGTCTGCTGTTCATCGGAGGCTTGATGGATTGTAGGATCGGTACTACGGATCGACTCCGCACCGTGTTCAAGGAACGCGCACGGACACAATAGACACCATGCTAGCTCCTAGCTAGCTGCTGCGGCGTGCAACTATCCAATGGTGCGGCATTCCTTCTATGCGCGTGGCCGCCCATTCCCCTGCTTGCGGCGCGCCAGCATCAGTATGCTGCTTGCACATGGTGGGTCCAACAGTAATGGAAAAGGACAAACTTTTGAAAAAGTTTGTCTAAGACTTTCGATCAAAGTTTGATCGAAAATTTTATGAAAAAGTTTTAAGAAATTTCTAATTAGAAGTTTTGATAAGGCCTCTTGGTCCCTGCTGCATGCAGAGAGTGGATCCTCTCCACTATGGAACCGCAGCCGTGCCGTGGCTCAACAGCCAACCCATCACACCCCATGATCAAAGCGGAAAAATCTCCTATCATGCCACGCTTGGGCCCGTGGGTGTCCACCCCGGCCGGATAGCCGTCTCAGGTTCGTAGTGTAGCTAACATCTTCTAGCCTCGGCGGCAGCGATCTTCTGTTGAGATAGTAGTTGTGATCTGATATCTATCTCTATTTTGTACATTGTAAACGTGTTAGCTAGGGCAAGTATAATGCTACATATAGATAATCTAATAGTCTGTCTTATGCAATGCCATGTGGCATTTTTAATGATGTGGAGAAGAGAGAAGATGGTGAGAGATAGAAGTAGTTGTTTCACGAAGCAACTATCTCAATCTTAGAATTTAGAAATATGAGGCTGACTTTCACACTATTTTACGAGTTCTAGTTGCATTTTTCATCTAGAAATAAAGGAATTGTGAAAATACTACTTTGTAAGGAATTGTGAAATTACGTACTACGAACAATCATTGTACAGATGGTCTGATAGACGGTATTAAGATCACGTGCCATGTATGCGAAGGCCTACAAATTAAGCAACACTGTTGTGCTTGCCCATATACACAGTGACTTGTGATTAAGTATAGTTAGAGATATGATATAACCCTAACTATATATTGTATGAGACTGATCTTTGAATCAATCATATCTATAATGCCACGGCAGGGACTATTTCTTCCTTGTATGTATAGACTCACGGCCCCACAAGGGCAGATACAATAATGTTATACATCATGTAGACCGTCTCATGTAATATCACGTAGGATTTTTTATGATATGGAAGAGGGGGTGAGAGAAAGAGACAATAATCATATGTTAAAATTTTAGGAGTATGAGATGGATTTTACACCATTGTATGAGTTGAAGTTGTCATACAACTCATAAGTATTTCTTTTTAAATCCACAAATTAAGAAGTTATTTAATTACTATGAGACAGTTGAAAAGACCACCCGTGTTTCAAAATTACTCATGTATGAGGCATCCTATGTGTCGAAGTGTTCCGTCGACACTTCCCCCGGGCCTGCTTCAAGGGCAGCCCGCGGAGGTTCTTTTACGGAGGGGCTAGTTCTCTCGAGAGGGTCGCGTAGGATGAAGGAGGATTGACACAAGGATTTTTACGTGGTTCGCGCCACCGAAGCGTAAAACCCTACATCCACGGGAGTTGTGTTGCTCAGTGTATTGCTTGCGTATGAGGATCAGTTGGCTGGGTTGCGAACCCCCGGCAACGCTGCCTACCCGATCCTTTTATACTTCAAGGCTCGGGCGACTTACAAGGTCGGCCCAAGGGCCCGATAGGTGGCCCCCAGGTGATTTCCTGCCATCTACCATATCTTGCAGTGAATGCTGGTAGTTGTCTATGGCAAGGACTTCTTAGTCGTCGTCCTGTCGTCCTGCCCGAGCCGCAAGCTAGGTGTAGCGGTTGATGATGGCGGGGACGGCAGGGCATGTCTTGTCGCTGTATTTATTGGTCTACAGCCTCTAACACGGCGTGCCTGTCTTTACTGTGACGCGACTGGCCACAACGCCACCTGATAGGGGCGCGCGCCGCATCTCCGCGTCTTGGGAAGGTGTGGGTCTTGAATGCCTTGATTGGACAAGGCATGGCGTGCCTTTACTCCTGCTGCCTACCAAGCCGGAGTGGGCAGCGCGGCTCTGCTGGCTACGTGGCGGGCCCGGAGCTCACCTCAGAGGAGAGGGGAGGCCCGACTCCACTGGACACGTGGCGCCTTCGGAGCTCACCTCTGCGGAGGGGGCGAGGTCCGCCTCTGCCGGCCACGTGGCGGACCCAGAGCTCACCTCTGAGGAGAGGGGAGGCCCGGTCCCGCTGGACACGTGGCACCTTCGAAGCTCACCCCTGCAGAGGGGGCGAGGTCCGGCTCTGTCAGCCACGTGGCGGACCCGGAGCTCACCTCTTATGAGAGGGGAGGCCCGGCCCCGTTGGACACATGGCGCCTTCGGAGCTCACCCCTGCGGAGGGGGCGAGGTCCGGCTCTACCGGCCACGTGGCAGGCCCGGGGCTCGCTTCTGAGGAGAGGGGAGGCCCGGCCCCGCTGGACACGTGGCACCTTCGGAGCTCACCCCTGTGGAGGGGGCAAGGTCCGGCTCTATCGACCACGTGGCGGGCCCGGGGCTCACCTGTGAGGAGAGGGGGAGGCCCAGCCCTGCTGGACACATGGCGCCCTCGGAGCTCACCCCTGCGGAGGGGGTGAGGTCCGGCCCTTCTGGCCACGTGGCAGGTCCGTACCTCTCCTCTGAGGAGAGGGGAGGCCTGACCCTGCTGAACATGTGGCGCCTTCGGAGCTCACCCCTGCGGAGGGGGCGAGGTCCTTAGGCGGTTTTCTCCTGTGCGCGGGGGTACCCGGTATTGAGGGTACCGACAGTGGCCCCCGGGCCCACCTCGGGGGAGATAACGATCCCGGGGTGGGGCTTTCACCTTTTCTACCCCGCGCACTTTCTCGGAAACTCCTTTGGACCATTGCAAGAGCAACGGAGGGTCATGGGGACGTGACTCCTGCTTTGAAAGTTGCTTTAATCGCGGCGGTTCCCAACGCTGCCACTACTGCACGTTGCAGCGCCTTGTCAGGGACCTCCGGGTTGTCCGCTTTAGGGACTGACTTCTTGGACCACCACTTCTGCAGAACGGCTTGGGCACTCTTGTCATTGTCGCTGGGGCTTGGACCTGGGGCGTCCGCCCCGAGCGGCGCATATGAAGCGTTTCAAATTGCCTCTGGGAGGTTTAAAGGGAACCCCTTCTGCATCGTGGGCTTCCCTTCGCACATCTCCTTGCGCCTGAGCCTTCCGGATTCTTTCGTGCGCCCAAGCCTTCTTTGCCTTCCAAGTTCCTGCCCCTTCACCTTCGATCGCTTCCAGCCTGCCCTAACCGCGCATCGCCTGGACAAAGGACCTTGGGCCGGTGCACAGGCTCCTGGGATGGCACTCTGAGGAGCAGAGGCTTTGCCTTCGGCGGGGATCTCTTCCCCTGCGACTGGAGAGAGGGGATGTGAAGGCCTCAGTTTTTGACACATTCGAAAGTGTTCATCATCACACACACACACACCTCATTTTAAGAAAGTTGATGAACATATTTGAAGAGCAAGTAACCATTATCAACATGATCGTCAGAGAACAAACTCACACAATGCAAAAGTGGCATTTCCCACATGCATCATCTAGGGGCTGGACATATGAAAAACTTCTACACTTTGCTAGTAATGTCCATGCCAAGTTTCACCCAAATTCAAAACCTTTTTGAGGTACTTTTGGGTATAACTAGAAAGAGGGTAGTTTGAACTAAAATTCAAATTCAAACTGTTTTTACCCCACGAATTAAAAAATGGGAGGCATATTCTCACTCAGCACATTTTTGTGAGCTCACCCACCAATTTTCACTCCATTTGGAGTTGATCTTGACATGAGCTAGGTATAGCAAATTCAAATTTTATTTGAATTTCAAACTGAACATGTGCATTGTGGGGATTACTGTTTACAACAGTAATATGGAGTTAAGTTCAGACGCTAAAAGGGAAGTGGGACCAACTTGTCAGCCACTGAAGAGAACTCAGCCGACTGAACACTGCACTCGGGTTCTTGCGCTGAACCGAGCTGCCGCCACGGCGAAGAAACGGCGAGGCCACCAGCTGCTTGCCGCTCCCAGCCACTGAACCGACTCTCGGGGCCTTTATCTACGCGCCCGAGCGGTCGCCGGTGCTCCCCACCATTGCCCCGACACATTCTTGCCCAACAAACTGAAACTCCTCGCCGCCTAGTCGAGCTCTCGCTCCCTCCTCGCCCGGCCGATCCAGTGATCCTCCCGGCGATCTGAGACCAGCACCAGGTGCGCCAAGCCATCCTCGACGCCCTCGCGCCGGTTCCAGGCCCGGAGCAGTTCTCTCCGAGCTCCACCTCGACGATCTTTCCTCTGCCGGTTCAGCTCGAGCCACCACCGCGGGAATGATCCGTCCGGTCACCACAGCCTACCATTCGCCGAGCTGTGAACAGCAAAGAGGTTCGCCTTCAGTCCCTCTTCCATTTCCTCAAGCTCCGGCGGCATGACATAGACTGCTCACGCCGGAATTTCATGTTTTCGCGACGGTGTGCAAAAGTGGAGTCTGAACCGATCCGCGAAATTCGTAACCCACGCTGCACCACCCATCCTCTCGTGGAGGGGATCACTTCTAGGTACCCGTGCGAGTCCATAGGAGCAGGAACCACGAAGAACCGTTGAGGGAAACCGCTGTTCTTCGAGTTTTAGGAGAAATCCCGATTTCCGGCCTAGGTCGCACGGTGACAGCCCAACACAACCCTTCCCGAGCTCCGTGGATCTCATGTCGACCTTTCCTAAGGTCCACTGGTGCTTGACGACCCTTTGCTCGATCGGTTGGGGTGCTAGGGAGGTCGGCCGACACGGCCGAAGTTCTCTCGAAGCTGCCGCTCGTCGCCAACCATGTGCCGGCCATTTTCATGACGAACTGAGCCCGGAATCATGTTCCCCGAGTGGAAGTAGGCAGGGGCGGCCATAATCATGAAGTTTGGAGCACCACATAGGCTGCCGGCGAGCTCTCCGGCGAGGTGTCGCGGCGGCAGAGCGCGGGGAGGGCGAGAGGTAGACGAAGGGGTGGGCCCGGCTGTCAGCGGCTCGGATTTTAAATCGGGATCGGTCTGCGGCTCGGATCTGGTGTGCTGGCGCGCAAAAACTCCGTGGACCCTGGTGTGTCGTCGCTCCAGCGCCCAACACGTGTCCCCGTGGACCCACCGGCAGATTTGAACTTTTCCCGATTTTCAGATTTCATTCAAACTTCAAATCCTCATAACTTTGGCTAGGAAACTCCAAACCAAGTGAACCAAATTTTGTTGGATTCATCTCTTTGAGTACTTTCCAGAAAATCAAGTTTCACTTCATGAAAATCCTTATTTCTCCATAATTAATTCTTCAAAGTTTAAACTGTTTGGAATTTTAACTGTAGAATCCTTCGGAGGAAAATTCTGAAATTTTGCTTGGATGTTCACCAAAATATCCCTGAACTACCATAAAAATTTCAGATCCATTGGAGCTCATTTGATCCAACTAATGATGTGATTAATAAAACTGTTCCAGAGAAAATGGAAAATGTTCAGAAACATTCTCAAAATTTCTCTGAAATTGTTTAGCTCATATCTCTAGCTAGGAACCTTCAAATTAAGTGTGACCAACTCCATTAGAACCCTCTGAAAATCTAGTTTTCAGAAAGTCATGAGTTGCTCCATGAAAACCCCTAGAACACCATAAGAGCTCCAACTAAGGTCAAGTACATAATTAATTGTGGGGAGCTCAAATGAGCTTTGCTGCAACTAAAACTGGGCCAAGTCTCTGTTTAGGTTGTAACCAAGCCACAGTAAAAGTTTCACAGTCATTGGGTCTGTCTAGTAAGACTTATAAACTTCACAAGTTTCAATGCAATTCAAATGCATTTAAATTAATACATATACTTGTATATCATGTAGTCGCTAAGGTCGAGGAGGAACCCGAAGTCTTAGACTTCGTCACTTCGGAAGAGCAGCTAGCCTACGACCAAGAGCAGCAAGGCAAGCTCCGGTTTGCATTAACCTTTTTACAAACTTTTATTGTTTTGAGCACTTACTTGAGTATCACTATTTCTTGCATTGGAGTCTTGTTTGAAAACCCAATTGCATAGCCAAGAAAACCATGTGTGGGATTAGGATGGAAAACCCCCGATTAGCTACTGCAATGCTAGGATAGTGTAGGATTCGGTACAAGTCGAGTAGTTGGAACTACTCGCGAGCATAGGCTAGAGGCACTCGACTTGGGTAGAGATAGCAAATGAAACACATGGCAAGAAAAATGAGACCGAGCGGAGAGTAAGGGCAACAGGACTTTGGGGCCTGTGTGCTATAGCTCCGCTTGTGTCGATTGAGGACCGAGCCATTTGCGGGCCTGTTGAACAAGCTAGAACAGTACCGAAGACCTACCGGCTATATGGGAACCGGGAAACTGATGTAACTCGGGTAGTTGGGTATTGAGGCATTGCCCGTCGTTCAGAGGGTAGGTTGAGAGCTTGAGGTGTAAATCGGTTGGCGGCACTGAGATGCGCGTGCAGAGACCTCTTTCTTGGGTCGATGCGACCGGTTCAATAGTTGGCTGACGGGTGAAAGGTGGTTGCGTACGGCATCCGTGATGGTTGCTGTAGGCAACATTGAGTACGGGCGTACGTGACGGGTTATTCCGGTAATCCTGCAGGTGTAAATCGATTATAATCGCCGTCCCTCGTGGTCAGTGAGTATCACTTGTTCATTGTACCGTGACGTAGAAAGAACATGCCAGTTACATGTTAAAATGTTGCTGATTGAGAGATGGACTTTGATTGTTAATGATTTGTTGTAGTTTAGAGCTAATTAAAGTTCCTTTCAACTTTGGGCAAAGTACATGAGAGAAATGCGTTTCTTGTTTGATTGCGGCTCTCTCATGTGCTTTAGCGTAAGGTTCTCCACAACCTGCTTCTAAAACTTGAAAGTAAGGTTCCACTAATTAGGCGAGTTCTTGCAACTTATTTTGCCTCATGTAACCCATCACCCTCCATGTAGAAGTTTCATGTTCAGGAGAGATGGGTCAGTCTTGCTGAGCCTTCGTGCTCACTGCTTGTGTTTGAAGCTTCTGCAGGGTTGTATAAGGAGGGGACTCCCGAGGAGGAGACGGAACCCCCGGAGGGGAACCCCGTCGAGTGGGAGTCGTGCACGCCGCCGTGGTAGTGTGTGTGCGTGCTAGCGGGGACACGTTCACGGGCTGAACGTGAACTCGATGCGTAGTCTACGCTCGTGAGTGTAGACTGAACATATTTTGTTGTAAAAATGTTCATAAACCTTTTTATGTAATAAACTTTGCTTCCGCTTTGTACCTTTGATGTGTGTTATCCGGTGCTGTGCAACGCAGCACCCCTCAGCGTGATCCTGGCTCGACAAGACCGTGGGGTCGTGTCAGCGTTGGTATCAAAGCTCGCTTGAGGTTTAACGCACTACAAAGGTCATCTTTTTCAAAAATCTAGTGAGGAACGAGTTAGTAGCCCATATAAGGATGTTATTAGTGTATAGAAAGTAGCATACTAACCTATTTGCTTATGTCAGAAAATCGTGCATCTCGGGACGCTTTATGTCTTGGAGGGTGCACGTAAGCGCTGTCCACTAGTGCGCACAAGCTGAAGGGTGGAGTCCCACGGGTGGCAGGTAACCCGACCCGCTTTAATATCCTCTACGACTCTTCATGTCGTTAGAGGTATTCGAGCAACGTCTGTCCCTGGCGTGCGTGGTGCAATTTGGGAGACCCCGTCACGTGGTCAGTAACGTGAACACGTAGCTCAAGGTGTGTTTGGCTTGAGAACATCCTGGCGAGTGATGACGGCCGGGTGTACGAACTGTATGGATACCGGGCTCGTTGTGCAGCCGAGTCTGACGATTGTGTGAGTTATCTGCAGGTAGTCTAACCACAAAATGGTAGACGTGTAGCATCCGTGTGTGAGTGACGCTTAGTGCCACTGAAATAACGAAGCCGGCTAAGTCCGGTATAGGTTTTTCTTTGTGATGACGTAGTACCGACATGATCTGGTGACGCATCGATGTCACACCCCATTAAATGAGAAACTTCATTATAAAACTTGTAAATTTTAATCCAAAGCATTAAAACTTAATGTAACTCCTTTCCTTAATCAGGATATTCAAAGTTAACAAGTTTTCAACGTATAGGTTGCTAAGGACAGAGCCCCCTGTTTTCAGCTGAATTAAGGCTGGAGTAAATAAGAGGTTAGAGACTGAGTTATTTCGAGGTTGGGGTCATATGATACACTTCTGGAAAGCTTTGGAAGAGCTTTACAACTTTTCTGTTGAGGTCCATAGGTGTTTCATTCCTTAACCAATCGAAAAATGCAGTAGAGTTGAAACTGTCCAGAAAACAGGGCAGAGCAAACGCTCTCTGTAAACTCTCTGTAAATTGAGCATAACTTCCTGCATAAAAATCCGAAAATAGAAAATGATATAGATCTGAAAAGTTCATCAGATGAGTTACAACTTTTTAACAGAAAGTTTTGTCATATTGGGAGCATAATTAACTGGAATTCTTGGATCAAATCAGTACCTAAAGCAGGGAGGTGCTGTCCAATTTTCTCCAGAAATTCTGTTAACTTTAACATCTCATAAGTTTTGAACCAAGACAGATCTTAGGCCAAGCAAATACTTTCTGGAAATCTATTGAAGTTAGCGTTGACTTTGATGTTGAGCTCCAGAATTGGTTTTGCCTTTAGTATGGCCTAAATCAGGTTGAGATGGAAACTGGTCAGGGCTGTCGTGTTGGGCAGCAGATCAGCAGTCAAATTTGTTTTAATTTGAACTATATTTCCAAGTTTTATGGGTTCAATGACATGTTTTGTGTTATAACTCAATGGTTTACTGTTCAAATAAATATTTGACATTTCTCAAATATATTTTTACAGATGACAGCGGATAAACAATTCGAGAACGGGTGGGTGGAATCTCACTGTTCTCACCACAGCGTCTATCCGGAAGCATTGAGGCAGATGCTTCAATATTTCGGGTACAACCAGATGCCGCAGTACTTCGCCAAGGAAGAAGGCGAGGAGGGGAACAAGACGTGGACAATCCATGTCGAGGTTCCTGCAGGGCCTACACCAACCGGTTGGGCGTCGTTCACCGTCACGGTGAGAGGTAGACAACCGGAGGGGAAGTGGCAAGTGGCAGCTCGCGACACCATGTCGCGTTTCTGCCAGCTACATGTGAGAGCTATGGAGGGTACTCCATACGCGCTTGTTCCGGTGAAGGGACGGGCTCATCATGTGTGGGAAGGGAGGTACCGGGAGGCAACCGATCCAGGTTGCCCAAGGTACAGCCCCGCGGAGGCGAACCTCAGCCTCCAAATGAGGGCGGGAAAGGCCGTGAGGGACAGCCAAGCTGTTCATATGGAGCATCTCGACGCAAAGCTCAAGAAGAGCACAAGCCGTGGAGACCATTTCGAGAGTGCTCACAGCGCACTCCGCAATGTGCTCCTTCTGACGATCAAGCGATTGAATGAACAGCATAATCAGTTGCATCGTCTGAAGAAGGCGAAAAAGAAAAGTCGTGTTAACATCGTGGCGCTGTGAGAACAGGTGCAGGCTCTGACCCAGCAGAATGAGGTCCTTACTCAAGAGCGGGACGACGCTATTGAGGAAGGGCATGGCTGGGAAGAAGACTACAACCAGGCAATGGACGAGGTGCACGCGTTGCAGGACCTCGTACCTCCGGTATTGGGCATACCGGTGGTCTTGGGTCTTCCAGCAATGGGAGAACCCGAGATGGGAGAGGAGGTTGTAGATCCAGAGCCACCAGCAGAGAATGACTCGTACTCGTACCAACCTGGACGTTGGGGGTTCTAGTCAAGGGGGAGAAACCTCCCAACAGCCTCCCGAGGACTCCTCGGGACAGCAGCAGCAACAGCAACAGCAAACACCGCCACCGCCACCGCCAACGGTTACTTTGGCGGATATTGTAGCAGCAATGGCGAGCTCTCATAAGCAGCATACGGAGTTGCTACAGACCCTCATTGCCAATACGTCTCGACCAGAGAGACGTCAAGATCGTGAGGAGCGTCAACAAAGCTCCTACTCCAACATCTTATCCACCCATCCCCCGGTATTCTCAAGGGTGGATGAACCCCTCGATGCGGACAACTGGCTCCGCACGATGGAGATGAAGTTCTGAAAGTTGCCTAGAGGGGGGTGAATAGGCTAATAAAACCTGAAATTCAAATAAACAGCGGATAAAACCAGAGCAGGCCGGACTAGTCCGGTATGAGGTCGGACTAGTCCGGTCTAAGCCTAATTTGTGTTTTAGGTTTCCTTTTAAGTTTGTTTGAGCGGAAAATATGTGGTAGTCAAATGATATCACTAATTAGTTGAAAATGATTAGATTGCAAAATAATAGAACAATTTGCGGGAGATAACACAATGAAAGCTTGACCAATAATTCTAGTGAGCAATTTAAATAGTGGAGAGACCAAGTGACACGATTTATCCCGAGGTTCGATTCTACACAGGAATCTACGTCCTCGTTGAGGAGTCCACCAAGGACCGGGTCTTTTCCAACCCTTCCCTCACCGAGCGATCACCAAGATCAAGTCCGAGTTTTCTCACTATCAATCGAATGTAATTACAATGATCTTAGGGGCTACTCACACTTTGAGGCTCCCTACACCAACCAAGTAGTTCTAGAATTCAAAGTACAACTGTTAACAATTCAAAATAACAGTTAGAGTGCAAAGGAATCAAACCGAGAGCTCAAACGTCGGTCACCACTACTTTCCTCTCACAAAAACCGCTAACACCTTAAGATCCAATCTTAGGGGTCTAGAAGGTGAGGAAAGAGGCTTAAAAGAGCTCTAGGAATGAGTTTTCAATGCTTGGGTTCGTTTATCTTTTATTCTCAGCCGGGGGGGTCTCCTTTTATAGAAATCCCGGCATTTAGCCGTTACCAACTAAAGTCCGGACTAGTCCGGTCCCAACCCCGGACTAGTCCGATCTTGAGGGACGACTCACGTCACGGCTTAACAAATAAAGTTTTAGTGACCGTTGAATTCAAATGGTCATGAAACCCTGGACTAGTCCGGCCAAGAGCGGACTAGTCCGATCTCAGTCAGGAACCTTTGTTCCGTACGAGAACGGACTAGTCTGGTAAGGGCGGACTAGTCCGGCCCGAGGGGCGGACTAGTCCGGTCTTACCAGACTTAGTCTAGAAGACTCTCTCAACTGGAGCTGCGGACTAGTCCAGCCAACCTCGGACTAGTCCGAGCTCACACAGGAACCTTTGTTCCATCCTATTTCGGACTAGTCAGAAAAGATCGGACTAGTCCGGCCTGTGGAGCGGACTAATCCGATAACACTCAGAGATTTCTTCTCCGGACCTAAGCGGCTTAGTCCGCTTAGCGGACTAGTCCGGCCTCTTGGGCGGACTAGTCCGGCCTTCTGAGACTTAGTCTCATAACGGCTCAGACTCACACAACAACGGACTAGTCCCGCCTTTATCGGACTAGTCCGAGATCACTCAGGAACTCTTTGTCCGGTCTGAAACGGATTAGTCCGGTTCTCAACGGACTAGTCCGGCCATTTGTCCGGACAAGTCCGGTCTTCCCTTTTCTTCATGTCTATGACTACCTCATCTCGTGATTCTAACGTTCTATCATTCATTTGAGCTCTCTAGTGATTCTTAAGCACTCTAAGGAAAAGACCCTATACACAACTAAAAAATGTGAAGATTAATAGAAAATGCTATTTTCAACTCTTCCAAGTCTTCTTCTTTTCCTTTTGCTTCTTGAGAGACTTCACATCCATTTCTTTGATAAACACCTGTGCTCATACTCAGTAGAAACTTATTAGCATCTTAATTGTCATCAATCAACCAAAACCACGGGGATTATCTAGATGTACTTTCAATCTCCCCCTTTTTGGTGATTGATGACAACTCATTAAGATTTTCGCAAAGTAGATATAGTAGATTGTTTCCATAAAGATTTGCTCCCCCTAGATGTGTGCATAATGGATTATCAAGAAAGAGAGAAAAATGTGCACAAGAGTGAGTTTATGGGGAATTTTATGCTTACATGTGTTGTGATGGTGGGACTAAGTATAAGCAGTAACCACATTTAGAAAGATATAACATTTATGAGCAAGCAGGCATAATGTGAAGAGATAAAGTAACATAGTCATTACAAAAGCAACATAACGTGGCGTAATGTAGCATAGTTATTACAAGCCATCATGAAATGAGTGTAATAAGCAAGACTAGACTATGACTATGACTAGAATACTCCCCCTTGTTCTCTCCCCCTTTGGCATCAAGGCACCAAAAAGGAAGGAAAAGGAGAAAACCTAATCACTATCATCGTGATCTTCGTCTTGGTCACTCTGGGTCTCTTCATCCTCATCCTCTTCTTCATCGTCATCCTGGTGATGGGTGTGGGAGGTAGGAGGAGCAGCTGAGGTGGATCCAAAGTAGGTAAGCTCATCCTCCGTGAGGTTGGCAAACTCTGTCACGTCATCATCATCTGATGACGGTGGAGACTTTGGTATCTCCATCTTGTCGCACATGGCCTTGAGATATTTCTCTTGGCGTTGCTTCATCTTCTGTGTGCGAACTTCCACCTTCCGGCACGAGGAGAAGATGGCCTTGAAGATCTTGAGCAGTCCACTAGAGGAGCCACTCGATGACGGAGGAATGGATGGTCCGACAGAAGATGATGGAGCTGCAATAGATCCCCTGCCCATGGATGCAGGAGGGCGAGGAAGAGGAGTCGACATCTGAGGACGGAGCTTCCGATGCTTCACATCCTTTGCAAACTCTAGCCCTGTGACTTTTTCAATCATGCACATGATGTATGGTGCATAGCCACAGGATCTGTTCGGGTGTGGGAGATGTTGAAGATGTCGTTGTAGATGTAGTCAAAGACATTGAATTTCTCTTCTTCATTGAGCAGCTTCAACAGGTTTCGGAGGTACCCCTGTATCATCCCCGCATCTCCATCTTTTGGAGCTAGAGTCTTCCTTAGAACTCTGTTCATTACTCCAAAGAAGGGTTTGATGTTGTGGGTGGAGGATGCTTCATAGGAGAGATAGGAGGGGTACATGAAGTCCAAGTCATCCTTTCCCAGAGTTCTCTCATTGTGAACTATTATCTCATAGTTCAAATGCTCCCCAAGTCCTAGGATGCGAGCAAACTCATCATAGAGGACCGAGTATACTACACCATTTGTCATCCATGTTATTTTCCTGTTTCCGTAGGTGTGGAAGTAACAGGTGGTGTAGAACTGGACTATGACCTCAATGTTCCAGTCATATTGAAAAGCCATCAAGTCTTTGATCCCATGCCTCTCTGTTGCTTCGATTACTGCATCAAAGGCTTGATGTTTCTTGTCGGCCATGTATGGCCAGTCCACCCACTGAGCATCAACTACCGGTGTCTTCATTGGGAGATAGACATGCCGGTAGTAGTAACAGTGGAAGTCACACCAGAAGCGAGGGTCTGGTGTAGACTTCTCATACTTGTAGACCTCCTCCTCCCGGAACCTTCTTGCCTTGTCGGCTCCTTTTCCCTTGAAGGTTGCACTCGCCAAATTGGGTTGACGGTTTGGATTGTGCATGGGAGGTGCCCTTTCAAGGGGCCCAACCGGTCCCTGTGGGGGATTTTCCCTTCTCCGTCTAGGGTTGTCACGAATGACGAGTCCCCTGTTGGCTAGAGCTTTCTTTCTGGAAGGATCAGCTGCTTTGCCTTTTCCTTTGTCCTAGGTTGTTTTTTGTGGATCGGCAGGCTGTTTGTCCTTTAGAGTGACTAGTCTCTTCCTCCTCGGAGGGTCAACGGACTGGGAGGATTGAGCTTCCCTGTCAGCCCGTTTCTTCGTCCGAGCTTCCCTTGCAGCAGCCTCTACTGCTTCTGCCTCGGCTGCCGCGCGATAAGCGGCTTGACGAGCTGCTTTGGCCTCGGGATTTGGAAGAGGGCTGTCGTTGGATTCTGACATGATCTGGTGAGAAAAGAAGTTTTTAGTTGATGGAGTACTGCATTTGAATTGGTTTACAAACCCAAAGTTAGAGGTTAAGGTTGTATCATCCGGACTTGTCCGGGCAGGAGCCGGACTAGTCCGCTCAGGCCGGACTTGTCCGGTTGGAGTCCGGACTAGTCCGGACTTTACAGTTTTAAACCCTAACTAATGTGATTTGCTTATCAATTCATCAAAGTAGGTGCAATACTACGGGGGTTTGAAATGATATGGTCTAGGAAACTCAGAGAGGCCCTAAGGTACCCAAGATATGTTCTAGGAATAGGATTTTTTGTGAAAATCAAGGCTAGGTCAAAAAGTACCTTGGAGTGAAGGAACGTGATGAAATCCGCGGTTCGAAGGAGCGGAGATGGTCGGAGAAGAGTTCTCCGCACTCCACAAGCCTTGAATCGAGGATGCCTTCGAGGGATTTGAGGAAGAACTCCAAAATCGCCAATGGGGGCGAGTTTTGGAGGAGAGAGGTGGAGTGGAGGTGAATGAGGGAGAGAGAGGGGGGGCAGCCCGATCCTTGGAGGTTAAGTCTCCACTCAGTCCGGACTAGTCCGGTCTGTTGGACTAGGTCCGGACTAGTCTCTAGTCCAGACTTGTCCGTGTTCCGGGCGGACTAGTCCGTTGTGGACTTGTCCGCTGCTCCTCGGACTTCTTTTAGAATGCCCGGACTTGTCCGGCCACTAGGTCGGACTAGTCCAGCTTTTTAAAGTCTAAAAATTCTTATATATCAGAATTTTGCCTTGGTGAATTTACATGTACTTGCTATATGGTCCACATATATATATATATATATATATATATATATATATATATATATATATCAAACACATAATTATGTGATAACAATATAGCCAAAGATAATATGAGATGAAAATAGAGGAGGTACAAGTTTCCACAATCATGCACATTTTTGAAGGTTGTAAAAGAGTTTTTGAGAACTTCTATTTGCACAATTTTTTTAGCTTACATTCCTAGAGTCTAATATATTCAGCTCATTTTGAAGTTCACAAAATCGTTTTTCATCTAGTGGTTTGGTAAAGATATCGGCTAGTTGTTTTTCAGTTCTTACGTGTGAGATAGCTATGTCCCCCTTTATAGAGTGATCTCTTAAAAGTTGATGCCGAATGTCTATGTGTTTGGTTCTAGAGTGCTCAACGGGATTGTGGGCTATCTTAATAGCACTCTCATTGTTACAAAGGAGTGGAATGTTGTTCATATTGTGTCCATAATCCCTTAAAGTTTGTCGCATCCAAAGAAGTTGAGCACAGCAACTTCCGGCTGCAACATACTCCGCCTCTGCTGTGGAGAGAGCGATGGAATTTTGTTTCTTGGATGACCATGATACTAGAGACCTACCCAAAAATTGACAAGTTCCTGAGGTGCTTTTTCTATCTATTTTACATCCGGCGTAATCCGCATCGGAGTATCCGATGAGATTAAACTTAGACCCCTTTGGATACCATAATCCTAGGTTGGGTGTGTGAACTAGATATCTTAGGATCCTTTTAACGGCTGTTAAATGGAATTCTTTAGGTGATGCTTGAAATCTTGCACATAAACATACACTAAGCATGATATCGGGTCTAGATGCGCAAAGATAAAGTAATGAGCCAATCATGGAGCGATATACCTTTTGATCCACGCTTGGTCCATCTTCATTGAGGTCAAGATGCCCATTTGTTGCCATTGGTGTCTTGATAGGTTTTGCTTTGTCCATGTCGAACTTCTTGAGTATGTCTTGTGTGTACTTGGTTTGACTAATGAACGTGCCTTCCTTGAGTTGCTTGACTTGAAATCCAAGGAAGAACTTCAACTCTCCCATCATGGACATCTCAAACCTATCTGTCATTATCTTGCTAAACTCATTGCAAAA
The DNA here is from genome assembly GCA_030760725.1 of Neostapfia colusana. NCBI lineage: Eukaryota > Viridiplantae > Streptophyta > Magnoliopsida > Poales > Poaceae > Neostapfia > Neostapfia colusana. The sequence continues at coordinate 31,956,499 of JASWHV010000005.1, read as the reverse complement.
GGATGTGTTAGTAGAACCAAATATAATGTCATCGACATATATTTGGCATACAAAAAGATCGTTGTCTACATTCTTTGTGAACAGTGTATAATCTGCTTTGCCTATCTTAAAGCCGTTATCAATAAGAAAGTCTCTAAGACATTCATACCAAGCTCTAGGAGCTTGTTTAAGGCCATAGAGAGCTTTATGCAATTTAAACACATGATCAGGATATTCTCGGTCTTCAAAGCCGGGAGGTTGCTCCACGTACACCTCCTCCTTGATTGGACCGTTTAGAAAGGCACTTTTCACATCCATTTGATAGAGTTTAAAATCATGATGAGTAGCATAGGCTAATAGAATACGAATAGATTCAAGCCTAGCTACGGGAGCAAAAGTTTCATTGAAATCCAAACCTTCGACTTGAGCATATCCCTTTGCTACAAGTCTGGCCTTGTTTCTTGTCACCACTCCGTGTTCATCTTGTTTGTTGCGGAACACCCACTTGGTGCCTACCACATTTGCATTTGGTCTTTTCACTAGCTCCCATACTTGATTTCTTGTAAAGTTGTTTAATTCTTCTTGCATGGCTACTACCCAATCCGGGTCCTTGAGTGCATCTTCCACCCTAAATAGTTCCAAGGACGACACAAAAGAGTAATGTGCACAAAAGTTAGCTATACGAGAACGTGTTGTTACCCCTTTTGTGATATCTCCAAGGATGTTATCAACGGGATGATCTCGTTGAATGCTTTGATGAACCCTTGGGTGAGGCACTTGATTTCTTGAGTGGTTTTCTTCATCTTCATCTTCTTCTCCCCCTTGATCAACGCCATGGTTTTGATTTTCTTCTTCCTCAAACTGACCGTCTTGATCTTGGGGTGCTTGGTTTTGATCTTGAGTGAGAGGTGCCACTTTTGATGAGCTTGTAGCATCTTGTCCTACGTTTTCTTGGGGACGTATTTCTCCAAGCCCCATTCTTTTTAGTGCTTCACTTGGTGCCTCTTCTTCATCTAATACACATTGATCAACTTGCTCCACTTGGGAGCCATTAGTTTCATCAAACACCACGTCACGTGCAATTTCAATGCACCCAGAGGTTTTGTTGAAGACACGATAAGCGTAGGTGTTTGAGTCATAACCAAGTAGGAAACCTTCATCGGATTTCGAAACAAATTTTGAAATCCTAGGCTTCTTGTTAAGAATATAGCATTTTCTTCCAAAGACTCGAAAGTAGGAGATATTGGGTTTGTTACCGGTTAGGAGCTCGTATGAGGTTTTCTTTAAGAGTCGATGAAGGTAGAGGTGGTTTGTAGCATGACAAGCGGTGTTGATTGCTTCCGCCCAAAATTGATCCGAGGTCTTATATTCGTCGAGCATGGTTCTTGCCATCTCTATGAGTGTTCGGTTCTTCCTTTCAGGCACCCCATTTTGTTCGGGAGTATAAGGGGCTGAAAACTCATGTTTGATGCCTTCTTCATCCAAAAATTCTTCCACTTGAGTGTTCTTGAATTCAGAACCGTTGTCACTTCTAATCTTCTTAGTCTTTGAAGAAAACTCATTTTGAGCTCTCTTCAAGAACTTCTTGAGGATTCCTTGAGTTTCTCCCTTATCATGCAAGAAAAATACCCAAGTGAAATGAGAATAGTCATCAACAATTACAAGACCATACTTGTTACCGCCAATGCTTATATAGGTGACAGGACCGAAGAGGTCCATGTGAAGCATCTCCAATGGTCTTGTTGTCGTCATCACGTTCTTGGCGGGGTGAGCTGTTCCAATTTGCTTTCCTGCTTGGCACACACTACATGGTCTATCCTTTTCAAAAACAACACCTTTTAGTCCACGGATGTGATCCCCCTTTAGAAGTTTTTGTAAATTCCTCATTCCAATATGGGCTAGTCTTCTATGCCACAGCCATCCCATGTTGGTTTTTGCTATTAAGCATGTGTCAAGCTGAGCTTTACTTGTGAAAAAGCCCACCAAGTAGAGCTTTCCTTTTAACACACCCTTAAAGGCAATTGAGTTGTCACTTCTTCTAGAGACGGTCACATCCTCGTTAGTAAACAAGCAATTATAACCTTTCTCACATAGTTGAGATATGGACAATAGGTTATAATCCAATGATTCAACGTGTAGAACATGTGAAAGAAAGTGTTGAGAAGAGATTGCGATTTTACCAATACCTAGTACCCTTCCTTGGCTATTGTCACCAAAATAGATGCCTTCATTTGGATCATCATTTTTCTTCATACTCAACAAACATTTTCTTCTCTCCGGTCATATGGTTAGTGCATCCACTATCTAGCACCCAGTTAGTGCCACCGGAGGAGTAGGCCTGCAAAACAATTTAAACATTGCTCTTAGGTACCCAAACTTGGTTGGGTCCTTTGAGGTTAGTTACTAGGCATTTGGGCACCCACACACAAGTTTTTGGACTCTTGTGGAGTGGCCCAACATATTTTGCATAAACTTTACCATACTTGCTTTTCATAAGAAGATAAGATGCATCGAAATTATGAAATACTATAGATTTTATATTTTTGGTAATCTTATGTGAGGTAGATGCAAGGTTTTTACTCTTGTCTTGACTTGAGTTTTCTTTTACGAAGGCTACGAATTTGCTATTGTTTTTAAGGATTCTAGCATTTTGCTTTCCTCCCCTAGTATATCCAAGTCCATCTTTGATGAAGGGAGATCTTGTGATTGTGTATGCACTGCGTGCATAATTGATTTTTTCTTTATCAAAGATCCCACTCTTGTGTGTGTTTTTGCTTTGTGCCTCATTGAGCTCATTTTTTAAGTTTAAGATAGTGCTAGCACATTTGCAAGTTTTAGTGTTGGATTCTATCTTTGTTGGGAGAGAGCCTTTAGAGGATGTATTAATTGGGACGCTAGACTTAAGTGAGTTAAGTTGTGCTTCAAGATTCTTGTGAGCTTTGGTTAAACTTACAAGTTCATATTGAAGGGCTATATTATCACTTTTAAACTGAGCGCATGTCTCCTTGCTCGTGGCAAGTTCACTTTCAAGTGTTCTACACTTTTCTCTCTCAAATTCAAGAAGTTTCTCAATCTCAAGGTTTCTTTCCTTTTCAAAGATAAGCAATTCTTCTTGTTGATTGAGAAGCTCTTCTTGTTCAAATATTTCATCCAATAGCATTTTCATTTTAGCTATAGCCTTTTTGTTTAATCCTCTAAACATGAATTCGTTTTCACTACTACTATCGAAGTCACTATCATCTTCAATATGTAACTTAGAAGGTTTAGTCATTACCTTGCGTTTTCCTTCCTTTGCCATGAGGCATGTGTGACTTCGGCTTTTCCAATCACCCTTGTTTGGCAAGAGTGATTTCTTCATGGTTGGCCTCTTGATGGCTACAGTTGCCACTTTTTCTTCATCTTCGGAGGAAGATTCTTCATTTGAGTCCCATTCTTCTCCGATGTGGGCTTGTACATATGTCTTCTTCTTTGTGAAGAATTTCTTGTCTTGTGGCTTCCCATCCTTTTTCTTTCTCTTGTCATCTTCCTTGCTATGGGGGCAGTTCACAATGAAATGCCCATGTTCTCCACAGTTGTAGCTGGTCTTCTTTGTTCTTGACTTGCCTTTGTCTTTGCTCTTGTTCTCCTAGTGATGGCTTCTCCTTCTTCTCGTCAACCTTTTGAATCTTTTGATGAAGAATGCCATTTCTTCATCATTCATATATGTGCTTTCATCATCACTTTCTTCATCTTCACTTGTGAGTTGTGTTTCTTTTGCCTTTCACTTGGATGTGGCCTTGAGAGCAATGCCCTTCTTCTTGGATGAAGTGATTTTGGCTAAGTCGTTGACGTGTTGGGCTTCCTTCTCCATCATCTCATGGTTAATGATTTTCCCTAGCACTTCATCCGGAGTCATCAAATGAAAGTTTGGACTTTCCCGGATTAGGGTGCATATGGTCACATTGCGAGGCATAAATGCTCGTATCATTCTTTTAACCACCTCATGGTCATTCCATTTCTTGCATCCGTACGCCCGACTCTTGTTGATAAGAGTTTTGAGTCGGTTGTACATTTCTTGAGGTGTTTCGCCTTCTTCCATGGCAAACCTTCCCAACTCTCCTTCAATCATCTCAATCTTAGCTTCCCTCACGGATCAGTTTCCTTCATGTGCGATCTTGAGGGTGTCCCAAATATCTTTGGCGAGCTCCAACCCATCTACCTTGTTAAATTCTTCAATGCTCAAAGATGAGTTGAGCACGGCTGCTGCTTGTGCATTGCGATGGATTTGTTGTTCTTGTTCTAGAGTGAGTTCATCCTCGTCTTCGGGGATATCTATACCTGTACATACCACATGCCAAAGACTTGGGTTCAAGGAAATTAGATGCAACTTCATGTTGTGTTTCCACATTGTATAGTTAGTTCCATCGAAGTGTGGTGGTTTGCCTAGAGGAATTGATAAATAACTGGAATGAGAATTTAGTCGTTCATAGTTAAAAGGATATCGCGAGTAGTCTTGTTGACTACTCTTGAGTTTCTTCTCTAACTTCTCCTTCTTTTTCCTTTTGGCCTCCTCCTTCTTCTTTTTGAGGAGTGCCATAAGACGAAGAATTTCTTCATCTTCTTCTGAGCTTGTAACGTCTTGTGGAGGAGCAACTGCGGAAGGTGGGTTAGACCCTTGTTCTTCAAAGTTGCTCGAGCTTGCTCCTTTTCCCTTGTTGAGATCAATTTGGCTACCGACCTTGTCCCCCATCTCCTCTCCAAGCGGTTAAGCTTTTGTGGAGAGTTAGGCTCTGATACCAATTGAAATTTGCCTAGAGGGGGATGAATAGGCTAATAAAACCTGAAATTCAAATAAACAGCGGATAAAACCAGAGCAGGCCGGACTAGTCCGGTATGAGGTCGGACTAGTTCAGTCTAAGCCTAATTTGTGTTTTAGGTTTCCTTTTAAGTTTGTTTGAGCGGAAAATATGTGGTAGTCAAATGATATCACTAATTAGTTGAAAATGATTAGATTGCAAAATAATAGAACAATTTGCGGGAGATAACACAATGAAAGCTTGACCAATAATTCTAGTGAGCAATTTAAATAGTGGAGAGACCAAGTGACACGATTTATCCCGAGGTTCGATTCCACACAGGAATCTACGTCCTCGTTGAGGAGTCCACCAAGGACCGGGTCTTTTCCAACCCTTCCCTCACCGAGCGATCACCAAGATCAAGCCCGGGTTTTCTCACTATCAATCGAATGTAATTACAATGATCTTAGGGGCTACTCACACTTTGAGGCTCCCTACACCAACCAAGTAGTTCTAGAATTCAAAGTACAACTGTTAACAATTCAAAATAACAGTTAGAGTGCAAAGGAATCAAACCGAGAGCTCAAACGTCGGTCACCACTTCTTTCCTCTCACAAAAACCGCTAACACCTTAAGATCCAATCTTAGGGGTCTAGAAGGTGAGGAAAGAGGCTTAAAAGAGCTCTAGGAATGAGTTTTCAACGCTTGGGTTCGTGTATCTTTTATTCTCAGCCGGGGGGTCTCCTTTTACAGAAATCTCGGCATTTAGCCGTTACCAACTAAAGTCCGGACTAGTCCGGTCCCAACCCCGGACTAGTCCGATCTTGAGGGACCACTCACGTCACGGCTTACCAAATAAAGTTTTAGTGACCGTTGAATTCAAACGATCATGAAACCCCGGACTAGTCCGGCCAAGAGCGGACTAGTCCGATCTCAGTCAGGAACCTTTGTTCCGTACGAGAACGGACTAGTCTGGTAAGGGCGGACTAGTCCGGCCCGAGGGGCGGACTAGTCCGGTCTTACCAGACTTAGTCTAGAAGACTCTCTCAACTTCCGAGCTCACACAGGAACCTTTGTTCCATCCTATTTCGGACTAGTCGGAAAAGATCGGACTAGTCCGGCCTGTGGAGCGGACTAGTCCGATAACACTTAGAGATTTCTTCTCCGGACCTAAGCGGCTTAGTCCGCTTAGCGGACTAGTCCGGCCTCTTGGGTGGACTAGTCCGGCCTTCTGAGACTTAGTCTCATAACGGTTTAGACTCACACAACAACGGACTAGTCCAGCCTTTATCGGACTAGTCCGAAATCACTCAGGAACTCTTTGTCCGGTCTGAAACGGATTAGTCCGGTTCTCAACGGACTAGTCCGGCCATTTGTCCGGACAAGTCCGGTCTTCCCTTTTCTTCATGTCTATGACTACCTCATCTCGTGATTCTAACATTCTATCATTCGTTTGAGCTCTCTAGTGATTCTTAAGCACTCTAAGGAAAAGACCCTATACACAACTAAAAAATGTGAAGATTAATAGAAAATGCTATTTTCAACTCTTCCAAGTCTTCTTCTTTTCCTTTTGCTTCTTGAGAGACTTCACATCCATTTCTTTGATAAACACATGTGCTCATACTCAGTAGAAACTTATTAGCATCTTAATTGTCATCAATCAACCAAAACGACAGGGATTATCTAGATGTACTTTCAAGTTTGGGCTGCTCCAAGTGAGTGATCAGCGCAAGACTCAGTTCACGGTCCAACAGCTCCAGGGATCCGCGAGCGTGTGGTGGGCAAACTTCTATGCTTCACAGCCCACCGACCGAGTTATGACCTGGGCGGAGTTCCGGACGGCCTTCAGGGCCTATCATATACCGCCGGATCTCATGAAGAGGAAGACGCAGGAGTTTCTACACCTGCAGCAAGGGAGCCGGAACGCGATGGAATACTCCAGGGCGTTCAACGATCTCGCGCTCTACGCGTCGTATCACGCTAATACTGACGAGAAGCGGCGGGACCACTTCTACCAGGGGCTTAACCCACGCCTGAAGGACAAGCTGGCGATGTTCAATCGCGGCAGCCTCAACGACATAATTGATGCTGCAATTGTTCAGGAGGACTCCGGCAAGGAGTTAGCGGCGTGTAAGGATCGTAACGCCCAAGAGGGGGGGTGAATTGGGCTTTTTAAAATTTTAGAGCAATTTAAAACTTTAATGGTTGAAGCCCAATTCCCTATGCAAACTAAGTACGCAAGTAAGAGAGTTAAGTGCGGAATAGTAAAAGCGTAATAGTAAGGGGTGAGGAGAGAAATGCAAACTCCCGCGGAGACTCGGAGACACGGCGATTTTTCCCGTGGTTCGGTAAGATCATAAAAAATCTTCCTACATCCACGTTGTGGCACCCACCAAAGGGTATGGCCACTCCCAAGTCACCAAGACAAGGGAATCCACTATCTTTCTCCGTTCGCCCTCTCCGGCAAGGTGGAGCTCAAGCCTTGTACAACGGTGATCCTCCGGGCTTCCACAAACACCTTGGTAAGCTCCGGAGTGATCTCTTCTTCCTCCAACGTTTACAAGGTGAGAGAAGTCACCAAGACACTCTCTCTCACTAGTCTAGAGATTCCAATCACCAAGAATGGACGCACACAAGCTTCTCTCTAGTTAGATATAACCTATAGTTGGATTACAAGAGGTTTTGAAGTGTGGAAGTGGTAGCTCTTGGTCTTGAATGCTTGAGAATGTGTAGTGAGGCTCAGGAGATCAAGACTTGTCGAAATGGCCGGTTGGAGGGGTATTTATAGCCAGCCCACACGAGATAGCCGTTGGAAAAGTGGGCAGACTTTGTCAGTTAACATCGGATCCTCCGATGCACCCCTTTATATGATCATCGGTCGAATTCCAAATTAGCTGATGTCACGTGTCAGATGTGACCGTTGGATATAACCGTTGGATCTTTTAATCGACCGATGTTACTTCAATTTATCATCGGATGATCCGGTGAGTTGATCTTCAGAATTTGGTCAGAAATATTGTCTCTGTTGAATTTGACCGATGTACACTTACTTCCTCATCGGATGATCCGGTGTGTATATCTTCATAATAACTCAGATATCAACCTTCGGGTGAACTCAACCAATGTGCCACTTCCTTCACATCGGATGATCCGATGAGTACTGGGATCTGAGGTCTTCTTCTTCTGCCAACTCAAACTCGACCGATGTAGTCATTTTGCAAGACATCGGATGATCCGGTGAATGCAACTTGTTTGCTTCGAGTTATTTTGAGTTGATCTTTTGGAATCTTCTTGAGTGACCTCTTTGACACTTGTTTGAAATGATATTACGGTAAAGTGTAAGCTTCTTGTGTTGCCAATTTCGATAGAATAGATTTGTATGAGTTCTTCATATCGAATGACCCCTTAGAATAGATCGTTGAGGGGTCTCCATTTGTATCCAATGAGCAGTAGATGGTGTGAATAGATAGTTCATTAACGGTTGATGTGATATATGTGAAACCTCGCATCCACAAACTCATTAGTAATAACGAACGGTTGTCATTAATCACCAAAACCATATCTCACGGGGGCCTAGATGCTTTCAATCTCCCCCTTTTTGGTGATTGATGACAACACAACGAGTAGAGCATATAATTGAATTAAAACACAATGCTCCAAAAGAAATATAACAGGTACAAATTGCAACACAAGTGGCTCGAAGGCTCAAATAATAAACGATAAGGCATAAGAGCATAGAGTAGCACCCGGAGTACAATAATAGCAAATAATAATAACGGTCAATCTCAAATAAAGTAGCAAAAAGGATGGACAATCTCAGATATAGTAGCAAAAGTATAGACATAGACACTCCACCTAGAACTGAGCTAACCCTCCCCCTGACTCTAACTCTTCTCCCCCTTTGGCATCAAGACACCAAAAAGGGAAGTCGAGTGCCTACGACTCAGGCGCGCTCCTGGCGATGGTGAAGCGGTCGGCGTCGACGGTGCTGTCGTCGGAGCTGCTGGAGGTGGAGGTCGCTGGTGCTGGAGCTGGAGCGGGAGCTGGAGCTGGAGCTGGAGCTGCTGTGGGGGCTGGAGCTGGAGCTGCTGGGGGATCCGCTGAGGCTGCAGGCGCCGGTGGAGGTACTGCCGGAAGAGGTGAGGACTGGAACGGCGTCGGCGGCAGTACTGGAGCTGGCGCTAGTGACGGTGCACCTGGAACCTGACCGAGTCCTGAGTGCTGAGGTGGAAGAGCGACTCCTGTCTGCTGATAGAGGTTGGTGACCAACCCCAGGATGCCCAACAGCATCTGCTGAGTCTGCTGCTGCTGGTCCAGAGTGCGTCGCGTCATCTGATCGACAAGGTTGGTGAACCTGTCGGTGTCCTCTCGCATCTGACGGGCGATCTCCAGCTGCATCTCCTGCTGCTGCCTCTGAAGCTCCTCCTGTCGAGCTGCCTGCTGCTCCTGCTGCTGAGCCATCCACTGAAGTAAAGCAGTGAGCTCTGACGGCTGAGTCACCTGAGCCTCTGACACTGGAGGAGGTGAAGGTGGTGGAGCAGCTGAGCCTCCTGCCTCTGCGTCGTGCTGCCTCGGTGAGGGAGGAGCAGGAGGGAAGTACTCCTCGACACTGTCGCTGGTGTCGCTGTCCGACCATACGTGCTGTAGGTCTCCTCCCTGAGCCTCTGCCTGTGCCAGCTCTGCGTCCTCCTGAGTCAGCTCTGCCCAGTCCTCCTCGGACAGTCTGGCTCGAACCTCACGCTCGACGGGACGGCCAAGGCGGCGGTCTCCCGGAGTGGGGACTCGGTAGTGGCTGAACCGGGTCACGTGCATCTCTGTCAGCTGAGAGACTCCTGGAGTGTCCTCTGGAACCAGCTGGTGAAGAAGGTGACAGATGCAGTGACCAAAGACCAGCTGTCGTAGCATCCCAACTCCGTCGGTGATCACGTCCTCCATCTCGCAGATCAGAATGTCTACTATGTCGAACTCCATCCCGTTCATCACATAGAACAGGATGGTCTGCTGTAGGCTCGTGAAACCCTCCAAGTAGCTGAACCTCGGTAGCAGGGTACGCCTGAGGACGTGGTGAACTGTCCGGGCTGCTGGGGTGAGAAGCGCTGGCACCCTCGGCTGGTCAGGAGTGAACGTCTGAGTGAACAGACCTCTGATCTCCTCGAAAGGCGGTGCCACTCCTCCAGTCAGTGGCCTCCTCGGCGGGTCTGCGTCTCCGTAGACTATCTGGTGCAGACACGTAGTAGAAAGCTCCACACCGAGCAGTCTGCCCAACAAGTCGCGAGACACGTCGTGGATCCGCCCCATGAACATGAAGTGGATCGAGCGACGGCCCTCAGAGACGTAGAGTGTCGCGTAGAACACCCTGACCCACTCCTCGACGTAGGCACTCCTCTGGTGTGAGAGCAAATCCACAAGTCCTCTGTATCTCTCAAAGAGGGGCCTGATCCCGTGTTCTGCTGCCACTGCAAGCTGATCCCAGTCAATGCTGTTATGCTGGAATAGCTTGTGACCCCGACGCCTGTAAGTCTCGTACAAGGACGCCTGTGTCAGGGTCCAGAAACGGGAGTCAACTCGAGAGTCCCTAGGCCGCGGGAACCACTCCTCAAGGATCACTGACCATCTGAGCTTCTTCAGTTGCCTAGCCTTTGTCTTCCTGTAGTCAGTGAGTCTGACATCCTCGGCAACACGGACAGCTGTGTCCATCAGGTGGACGGCCCTTTCGGCCTCCCTGTCCTCGGCGCGGTCAGCCGCAGAGGGACACCGACTCGCCGTAGGGGTCTGTCCACCCCCACGAGTCCTCGGGGTGCGCCGGCGGATGAGTGGCGGCACCTCGGTCTCCTCCTCGTCGGAGCCCTCGGGAGGCACCGGCTGGATCGGAGGCTGCTCCTGCCTCTGCCGGGACTCGCGGATCCGTAAGGAACCGCGATGGCCGCGCTCACGCTCCTCGGCGGCGCGAGCGGCCAACTCCGCACGACGAGTGTCCTTGGACATTTTGCGCTTCTTCGCGGCGGGCTCCTCAATAGCCTTGCCCTTTCCTTTGCGATCGCGACCCATCTTATCGACGAATCGGTGAACCACGGCGAAACCCTAGCGGAGAGGGTGATGCGTGCCGGCGGCGAGTGGTGGAGGAGAGACGGCGCGCGCGGGAGGCGGCGTGCGCGGGAGAGGCGGTTGTGCGTGGGAGGCAGCGGAGGCAGCACCTGGGAGGCGGCGGCGGCGGCAGGGAGGCGGCGGCGGCCGAAGGGCGGCGGCTGCGGCAGGGAGGCGGCGGCGGCCGAAGAGCGGCGGCTGCGGCAGGGAGGCGGCGGCGGCGGCGCCTGGGAGCCGGCGACGACTGCTGGAAGGCGGCGGCGCAGGAGAGGCGTGAGGACGGCGGCGAGGGCGTCGGGCGGCGGCGGAGCTCGGGAAAGAAGAAAGAAAAACGATCGGTGGCCGACCCCCCCCTTTTAAACTATACGGGCAAACCCTAGCCGCACATAAAACACCGGATGGACCGATGATCATCGGAGGATGCATCGGTCGAGTTCAACAGAGAGCTGTTCCAAGAACTCTCTTTGAACACCGGAGGATCCGATGTTGATGTGACGATCATCGGTTGATTTCTGCAGGGCACTAGGAAGGCTGAACATCGGATGCTCCGATGCCTTCTGAAAAGAACTCATCGGTTGATTTGTGACATCTGACTTGATCCGAGCACTGAGCTGAAGCACCAATTGATCCGATGATCTGCTGGCCCTAGCATCGGATAATCCGATGACTGCAGAAAATCTAAGACTGCCCATATATGTCCTTGGACTTAAGCACACAAAGATAAGGATTGGTCTTAGGACTTTTTGGGCAACTCCTAACCTCTAATATAAGGCCTTAAATATAGTGCCACATATTGGCTAAGCCCTTAAGCAAAGAGAACACACAGGGTTAGGAGTGAAACCATGAAAATGTAAGGCCCATGCTTTGTGAGCTAGAGTGTAGAGAACTTCTATCTCTTTAAAGCATGTACCTTTAGAATTTTGCTCTATCCACATCATATGAGTTGAGCTATTGCATTTTGAACAAGTCTCCTTCTCATGATGTGGTTTCCCTTTGTGACAATCTACCGTATGCAATGCCAACCAAAATAATGCAAGATATTGAATGAGTGCAAGTCTATATGGCAGGAATCATGCAAGGCGTAATGTAAATCTATCTTGCCAAGTTTAAACCTGCCAAAGGCTTCCTCAGGAAAAGCTATTTCTAGCTTGCCCCTATCCTTTGGGAGTTAGACAAGACCTATTTGATATGCAACCTTACATGAACATGGCAACTTACATGACGTTAGATGCATCTAGCACATTTAATTCACTTCTTAGTCTAGAAAAAGTTTTCTCATCAAGTGGTTTAGTGAAGATATCCGCCAATTGTTCTTCGGACCTTACACCTTGCAAAGAGATGTCTCCTTTAGCCTCATGGTCCCGCAAGAAGTGATGGCGAATATCAATGTGCTTAGTGCGGGAGTGTTGAACGGGGTTTCTAGCTATCTTAACCGCACTTTCATTGTCACAAATGAGAGGCACACAATCAAACTTAATTCCAAAGTCCAAAAGGGTTTGCTTCATATATAGAATTTGGGCACAACATGCACCGGCCGCTATATACTCTGCCTCCGCGGTGGACAAAGCCACGGAGTTTTGCTTTTTGCTCGACCAAGATACTAGGGAACGCCCAAGTAAGTGGCACCCACCGGATGTACTCTTGCGATCCACACGGCATCCGGCAAAGTCCGAATCCGAGTAACCCAAGAGATGAAAACTAGCGTTCTTGGGGTACCACAAACCTACACTTGGGGTATGCTTGAGATACCTAAGTATCCTAAAGACCGCCTTACGATGCGATTCTTTAGGTGCTGCTTGAAAGCGAGCACACAAGCACACACTAAACATGATATCGGGCCTAGATGCGGTAAGATATAATAATGAACCAATCATGGGGCGGTAATGAGATTGATCAATAGGTTTACCGTCCATGTCCGCGTCGAGATGACAATTTGTTGCCATTGGAGTGCTTCTTGAGCTGCAATCTTCCATTTCAAACTTCTTCAAGAGGTCTTTGGTGTACTTTTCTTGGTAGATGAAAGTCCCCTCTTGAAGTTGCTTGATTTGAAATCCTAGGAAGAAATTGAGTTCTCCAATCATTGACATCTCGAACTCCCTAGACATCATGGTGCCAAACTCAAGACTAAGAGATTTGTTAGTTGAGCCAAAAATAATGTCATCAACGTAAATTTGACAAAGAAATAAATCCCCGTTGATGTCCTTGGTGAAAAGTGTAGTATCCACCCTCCCGATCTTGAATCCTTGCATGACTAGGAAATCCCTAAGACGTTCATACCATGCCCTAGGTGCTTGCTTGAGCCCGTAGAGCGCCTTGTGTAACCTATACACATGGTTAGGATTCCTCGGATCTTCAAACCCGGGAGGTTGCTCAACGAAAACAAGCTCGTTAATATAACCATTGAGGAAGGCACTTTTCACATCCATTTGATAAAGCATAATATTGTGATGTGAAGCAAAAGCTAGGAGTATACGAATAGCTTCTAACCGTGCGACCGGGGCAAAGGTTTCTCCAAAATCTAGTCCTTCTACTTGTGAAAAACCCTTGGCCACAAGCCTTGCCTTGTTGCGGACCACCACGCCATTCTCGTCTTGTTTGTTGCGGTACACCCACTTCGTTCCGATGACGTTCTTGTCCTTAGGTCGCTCCTCCAGTACCCAAACTTTATTGCGGGTGAAGTTGTTGAGTTCTTCTTGCATAGCCATCACCCAATTTGGATCTTGGAGTGCTTCCTCAATATTTGTGGGTTCTACACACGAAACAAAGGAGTAGTGCTCACAAAATGAAGCAACATGGCGAGAACGAGTACTTACTCCCCGTGACGGACTTCCGATGATTTGATCCATCGGATGTGCCTTGGAGATGCGCCCATGCCTCATAAGAGGTTGTGAGGCACTTGGTGGTGGTGAGGCATCTTGCTCGTCTTGTGGTTGGACTTGACCTTGGACTTCTTCTTCTTCTTGGTGTTGTGTGGCATGTGAATCTTGCATTGGCAATGGATCATTTTTCTCTTCTTCTTCATCAATTTGAGGCTCCATGGAGGTGTTGATGTTGGAACTTGAGGCTCCCCCTTGATCATGGCTCTCCTCAACTTCGGGCTTGATGTCTCCTATGGTCATGTTCTTCATAGCTTCTCGTAGAGGCTCATCATCTATATCATCATGACCAAAACCCTCCTCTTGGGAGCCATTAGTCTCATCAAACTCAACATCACAACTTTCTTCAACTAACCCGGAGGTTTGGTTGAATACTCGATATGCTTTTGAGTTTGACGCATAACCAAGAAAGATACCAACATCACACCTTCTTTCAAACTTACCGAGCCTTTTCTTGCGGTAGATGTAGCACTTGCACCCGAAGACTCGGAAGTAGGAGATGTTGGGCTTTCTCCCAATGAGGAGCTCATATGGGGTCTTTTGAAGTAGTCGATGAAGGTAGACCCTATTTGCGGCATGGCACGCCGTATTGATTGCTTCGGCCCAAAACTTCTCCGACGTGCCATAGTCATCAAGCATTGCTCTTGCAAGGGTGATTAGAGTCTTGTTCTTCCTTTCAACGACACCATTTTGTTGAGGGGTGTATGTGGCCGAAAACTCGTGCTTCACGCCTTCGCGATCACACCACTCCCCAATGTTGTAGTTTTTGAACTCGGTGCCGTTGTCACTCCGGACCTTGATGATGGGAAGTTGAAATTCCCTTTGAGCTCGTTTAGCGAAGGTCTTGAAGATTTCCGGAGTTTCACCCTTGTCGCCTAGGAACAATGTCCAAGCATAGCGAGAGTAGTCATCAACAATAACAAGACAATAGAGGTTACCGCCAAGGCTTTGATACGTGGACGGTCCGAAGAGGTCCATGTGAAGTAGTTCAAGTGGCTTGGAGGTTGACACCATTGTCTTTAACGGATGGTGTGAGGCAACTTGCTTCCCGGCTTGACATGCGCTACAAAGCTTGTTCTTCTCAAATGTGACATCCTTCACGCCGGTCACCATCCCAAGCTTGAATGACTTCTTGAGCTTGCTCATCCCAATGTGAGCAATGCGCCGATGCCATAGCCACCCCAAACTAGTCTTGGTGAAAAGACAAGTGGTCAAGCTAGCATCCTTGTTGGAGAAGTCCACCAAGTAAAGATGTCCATGCCGAAAACCTTTGAATATTAGTTCTTTACTTGACTCACTAGTCACCACAACACCATTCTTGTCAAATGTGCACGTTAGTCCAAGATCACATAATTGTGCAATAGAAAGTAAATTAAAGCTAAGAGACTTAACGTAAAGCACATTAGAGATGGACAAATCATGAGAAATAGCAATTTTACCCAAACCAATTACCTTCCCCTTTGAGTTATCACCAAAGGTGACTTGTTCATGATTGCCGGGGTTTTCTATGGAGGTGAACATACCATCATTGCCGGTCATATGTTGAGTGCACCCACTATCGAGTACCCAATGCTTTCCTCCGGCTTTGTAGTTCACCTTTGAGTTACCTTTCGCCATTAGGCACATAGGAGGTGGACGAAGAGGGGAGTCATTCTTGTTGACGATGGCGAGGCCCACCAAGTTTTCTTCATCTTCACTATCTTCGTCGCTTGACTCTTCATCCGTGATCCACTCATTTGCTTCACACATGAAGACCTTTTGAGGCCCTCTTCTTTTCTTTGGAAAGAGCTTGGTTTTCTTGCCTTTGTCAAATTTCTTCTTTCCAAAGGAGCGCTTGGGCTTGACCTCCTTTCATCATCACTTTCTTCTAGCTTGTGATGCTTGCCAATTTCCTTTCTTTTGTCCGGTCTTGGGCAGTCATATGATATGTGGCCTAGATCACCACAATTGTAGCACGTCTTGTTTTCATCTTTTCTTGGCAAGAAGGCTTTCTTTTTGGGATCAAAAGAGTATCCCTTCTTTGCAATCTTAGAGTTGAGGTGTGAGAATTTTCTCATCATCAAAGCAAGCTCATCATCATCATCTTCACTTGTTTCTTGCTCTTCTTCACTTGAGCTAGGCTCAACCACTTTCTTCTTCTTGGGAGTTGTCTTCTTGGTTGACGCCTTGAGAGCAATGGTTTTTGATGATGACTCCTCCATCATTCCAAGTACGCTCATTTCATGAGCATGAATTTCTCCAATGAGCTCCGAAACTTCAATGTTGTCTAGTGACTCTTTTTGGAGCATTCAATTGATAATGTTGTACTTGGGCTTGGGTAGAAGCATGAGGATCTTGCGATTTATAAGTCCCTTGCCAAGAGAAGCAATATCAAGTGCGTTAATTTCCTCAATGAGCACATTTAAACGAGAAAACATTTGATTAACGTTTTCATGAGGAAGCATCTTAAATTCATCATATTTTGATTTAAGCATGTGATATTTGAGTTCTTTGACACGAGATGAGCCCTCATGTATTTCAACTAGACATGCCCAAATTTCACATGCTTTTTCCTTGCTAGCAATCCTAGCAAAAACATCTTGACTAATGCATTCATATATGGCATTTCTAGCCTTAGCATCTCATTTTAATTGGTCTCCAACATAGTCAAGATTTCCAAACCCCGCATGGGTCGCTTCCCACACTTCGGGAGCAATTGCCTCAAGGTAAGCGCGCATGCGTGCTTTCCAATAAGCAAAATTCTTGCCCTCGAAGGTAGGAACCGAACCCCCATTCTTGGCCATTTTTGCTCTCTAGCGGTGAGGCTAGAATGATCCAATGAGCAACCAAGCTCTGATACCAATTGTAAGGATCGTAACGCCCAAGAGGGGGGGTGAATTGGGCTTTTTAAAATTTTAGAGCAATTTAAAACTTTAATGGTTGAAGCCCAATTCCCTATGCAAACTAAGTACGCAAGTAAGAGAGTTAAGTGCGGAATAGTAAAAGCGTAATAGTAAGGGGTGAGGAGAGAAATGCAAACTCCCGCGGAGACTCGGAGACACGGCGATTTTTCCCGTGGTTCGGTAAGATCATAAAAAATCTTCCTACATCCACGTTGTGGCACCCACCAAAGGGTATGGCCACTCCCAAGTCACCAAGACAAGGGAATCCACTATCTTTCTCCGTTCGCCCTCTCCGGCAAGGTGGAGCTCAAGCCTTGTACAACGGTGATCCTCCGGGCTTCCACAAACACCTTGGTAAGCTCCGGAGTGATCTCTTCTTCCTCCAACGTTTACAAGGTGAGAGAAGTCACCAAGACACTCTCTCTCACTAGTCTAGAGATTCCAATCACCAAGAATGGACGCACACAAGCTTCTCTCTAGCTAGATATAACCTATAGTTGGATTACAAGAGGTTTTGAAGTGTGGAAGTGGTAGCTCTTGGTCTTGAATGCTTGAGAATGTGTAGTGAGGCTCAGGAGATCAAGACTTGTCGAAATGGCCGGTTGGAGGGGTATTTATAGCCAGCCCACACGAGATAGCCGTTGGAAAAGTGGGCAGACTTTGTCAGTTAACATCGGATCCTCCGATGCACCCCTTTATATGATCATCGGTCGAATTCCAAATTAGCTGATGTCACGTGTCAGATGTGACCGTTGGATATAACCGTTGGATCTTTTAATCGACCGATGTTACTTCAATTTATCATCGGATGATCCGGTGAGTTGATCTTCAGAATTTGGTCAGAAATATTGTCTCTGTTGAATTTGACCGATGTACACTTACTTCCTCATCGGATGATCCAGTGTGTATATCTTCATAATAACTCAGATATCAACCTTCGGGTGAACTCAACCGATGTGCCACTTCCTTCACATCGGATGATCCGATGAGTACTGGGATCTGAGGTCTTCTTCTTCTGCCAACTCAAACTCGACCGATGTAGTCATTTTGCAAGACATCGGATGATCCGGTGAATGCAACTTGTTTGCTTCGAGTTATTTTGAGTTGATCTTTTGGAATCTTCTTGAGTGACCTCTTTGACACTTGTTTGAAATGATATTACGGTAAAGTGTAAGCTTCTTGTGTTGCCAATTTCGATAGAATAGATTTGTATGAGTTCTTCATATCGAATGGCCCCTTAGAATAGATCGTTGAGGGGTCTCCATTTGTATCCAATGAGCAGTAGATGGTGTGAATAGATAGTTCATTAACGGTTGATGTGATATATGTGAAACCTAGCATCCACAAACTCATTAGTAATAACGAACGGTTGTCATTAATCACCAAAATCATATCTCACGGGGGCCTATATGCTTTCACGGCGGCGGAGAGAAAGCGAAGCGCGCTGCAAAGCAGCGGAGAAGGAGGCGGTCCTTCTCAGAAATTTCAGATGGTGAATCGCCCACCATCAGGTTCATGCTGGCAGCCACCACAGAGGTCGATGTCGTTCCGCAGTCGGCCATATTCTTCACCGGCATTCAGGCCAGCACTGCCAGCACCACCTCCGCAACAACAACAGCAGCAGCGGGCGATGCCGCGTGCGTATGCACCTCAGCAGCGCATGCCGGGCTTTCGTCCCCCAAGCACCGGACAAGCAGCGGTCACATGCTACAAATGTGGTCGTCCAGGACACTTCGCCAGCAGTTGTCCGGAGAGACAAGGCAGCGGAGTTGCACCGCATCTTCCGGGGAGGAATCAGCCCCGGAACCCTACTAATGCGCGGCGGGCGAACCCTAGGCCCAGCACTGTCCACCAACTTGCCATAGAGGACGTGCTGGAGGGTGAGCCAATCCTTGCGGGTATGTTCCAACTCCACCAGCATCCCGCCATAGTATTGTTTGATTCAGGCGCCACGCAAAATTTTATTAGCCAAGCTTTCATTGCTAAGCACAGCTTGCAAATACTACCCACCGATAGTCCATATTTGATTTGTTCACCGGGTGGGAAGATTTCAGCAAGCGTAATGGTTTCCAAAGCACCATTATGCTTAGCGGGTAGAGTATACCCTACGTCTCTCATAATCTTAGAGGGACAGAAGGTCGATGTCATCCTAGGGATGTTGTGGTTAAACCGCCATGGCACTGTTTTAGACACCGTCCTTCGAATCGTGCACTTGAACTCAGAAGTGCACGGATCTCACTCCTTATTTCTGGACAGTCCAGAAATAAAACTTCCAAGTGTCTATCAAACCACAACTATCAGATTGGAAGATATTCCAGTGGTCCGAGAGTTCCCTGACGTGTTTCCGGATGATTTACCGGGGATGCCGCCCGATAGAGAGGTGGAGTTCAAGATTGAACTTGCACCAGGAACCATGCCAATATCCCGAATGCCGTATAAGATGACGCCCAAGGAATTGACTGAACTAAAGACTCAACTAACGGACCTGCTAGAGAAGGGTTTTATTAGGCCGAGCTCCTCGCCATGGGGCTGTTCGGCATTATTTGTGAAAAAGAAGGATGAGACGTTGCGGCTGTGCGTGGACTATCGTCCATTAAATGCCATAACCATCAAGAACAAGTATCCGTTGCCACGGATCGACATGTTGTTTGATCAATTGGTCAAAGTAAAGATCTTTTCCAAGATGAATTTAAGATCCGGGTACCATAAGATTAAGATACGGGCTGAGGACATTCAGAAAATGGCTTTCTCGACGAGGTACGAGCTTTATGAGTACCTGGTCATGTCCTTCGGCCTCACCAATGCTCCAGATCACTTCATGTATTTGATGAACTCGGTATTCATGCCGGAGCTGGTATATTCCAAGTCGGAGGAAGATCACAAGAAGCATCTGCGTATAGTCTTGCAACGGCTGCGGGATCACAAACTATACGCGAAATTAAGCAAATGCGAATTCTGGATATCGCAAGTGCCTTTTCTCGGGCATATCATCTCAGCGGAGGGTATCGCTGTAGACCCGAGTAAGATCACACAAGTGCTGAATTGGAAATCCCCGAGAACTGTTCACAAGGTACGGAGTTTCCTCGGACTCGCGGAATATTATCGGAGGTTCTTTCCGAACTTCTCAAAGATTGCCAAGCCTATGACGGAGCTGCTAAAGAAGGTTACCAAATATGTTTGGAGTCCAGCATGTGAAGCAGCATTCAAGGCATTAGTGAAGCACCTGACATCAGCACCGGTCTTGGCGTAGCCAGACACAACAAAACCGTTCGATGTGTACTGCGATGCATCTGGCATTGGGCTCGGATGTGTGCTGATGCAGGACCGAAGAGTGGTCGCGTATGGATCACGGCAGCTTAGAAACCATGAGCAGAACTATCCAACTCACGACTTGGAGCTCACTGCCGTTGTACTTGCACTGAAAATGTGGAGGCACTACCTACTCGGTAACCTCGTACATTTATATACCGACCACAAAAGCCTCAAGTACATATTCACCCAGAAGGAGCTGAACATGAGGCAGCGAAGACGGTTAGAATTGATAAAGGATTACGAAATAGAAATCCATTATCACCCCGGCAAGGCAAACGTAGTGGCGGATGCGCTGAGTCGCAAGTCACACGTCAACAATCTGACCATCACACTGTTGGAAGAGAGCGAACCACCACTGCATGTGATTCCACATGGAGCTCTCTACAACCTAGCTTTGATCCTCACCATCCGTGAAGAGATACCGGCAGCTCAGAAACATGACAAGGGCATGTCGCATATGCAGAGACGTGTAGACAGTGGGGTGCTGAAATGTTTCCGGAATGTGAGACCTATGTGTGCTGAATACATTGGCAATTAGGATAAAAGTTAGCATTAACATTCAAAGTTTTGAATATTGCCAAAACATTCTTCTGTGGCAAGGTCCGACAAGTTCTTTGTTAGGTCCGCCAAGTGTTGGCAAGGTCCGACGCTAGGTCCGGAGAGCCCCTGCAAGGTCCGGAGAGCTTCTGTGAGGTCCGGAGCTTGTTGTTAGGGAGCTCCCGTGAAGTTCAACTCGTAGAACTGCAGCGTCTTGTTTTTGCTTTTAACTCGCAATGTTTCAAACTTGCTTTATGGGAAGGTTTGCTTAGTATTAATTTGCTAAGTTTTTGGTGTGTTTTGGTGGTTATGGCTGTTATCATTTGATATGGTTTGCAACATGCTTATGTGACGTGCTCATGTAAGGTGTTGTGGTTTTCGAACTAATGTGAGTCAAGTCAAGGACTTGTGCTCGGAAGAATTGGTTGTTTATTCATGTGCAGGTGTTGCTTGAGTTCAAGACATGGCTGGTGACGGGATCCTTGGACTATTCTCAGGGAGGAGATGAGGTTCCAACAACCAAGTTCGGGAGGAGCTGTGGTTGAGTTGATCGGGAGGTCGCGCAGCATGTTTGGATCAAGGGCAGTGCATATGAAGGTTGCGTGTACGTCGTTGGAAGGTGTTTGCACGTGTGCAAGGAGTGCATGGATGTGGCAACATTGTTCCAAGGCGTGATGAAGAGAAGTGGACGTAAAGAATTGGTCGGAAAGGTCCAACCGGCTGGATTGCGTACTCAGGCTGAGGCTGAGTCGGATATGGCTCAAATATGGAAGATTTGAGTTGGTTATGATAGGATTTCATGCTAGGCACGAAGTTGAGTTGTTTTAGGAATGTTTAGGACGTTCCTAAGATGTTTGGAAGTCTCACGATTGCTTCTATCTGCGAATAGGAGAGTCCTGAGCAGTTATGGTAAGTTAGGATACGAGTCCAATTAGGAGTAGGAGTCCTAGATTGGATTGTTTAGCCTGAGGGCTGGCTATAAAAGCAAAGAAGGCCAGAGCTCTCATGGGGAGAGAACTTTGGGCTGTTCCTCTTGTGTTTCTATTGAATAAAGTTCATAGTTTCGAGGAGCTTTTGTGCCTTGTTCCTCCGACTTGTTTTTCATCAAGTCTTTCTCGCCGAGTTTTTGGATAGACCGACATTGCTTTGGTGTTTCGTTCATAACTCGAGTTTTACAGATCCGATTGATGTGATTCTTTTTGGGTTGTCTTCACAACTCAATTATCTATCATCTGTGAAATTTTCACGAGCTTCGGATCTGTAGTTTTTGAGATACACGAGTTTCTTTGCAGCGTTGCAGATCTGTTTTATATCGGGTAGAACAGCTTGATCTTCGTTTAATGTTTTGAACGTATCTCAAGTTTTCATGTTTTCAAGTGATTCTTGTTGCATTAGATCCGTGACTTGATTCTCTACCTCTCTACTTGATTTGTCACGGTTGAACACGTTTGAAAACACTTGCACACACGGTTTCTTTAACTGATTGATTTTTGCTGAGGGGTTTTTGTTGTTTCCACTGCGAAAAGTTTTAATCTACCATTCACCCCCCTCTGGTAGCTTTTCACGTGCTCTTCGATCCTACACGGAAATATGGAAACGGCGTCCTATGGTTCAAGGACCGGATCGTCGTACCCCGTAACCCGGAATTATGGAAGAAAATCTTTGATGAGGCTCACTTATCAAAGTTTTCTATTCACCCCGGCAGCAACAAAATGTATCAAGAACTCAGAAGCAAGTTTTGGTGGACATGAATGAAGCGGGAGATCGTAAAGTACGTGTCCGAGTGTGATACATGTCGAAGGGTGAAGGCAGATCATATGCGGAAACCGGGACTGCTACGACCACTGGGCGTTCCTGCCTGGAAGTGGGAGGATGTGAGCATGGACTTCATCGTCGGTTTACCCACCACCTTTCAGAAACATGATTCTGTGTGGGTGATCGTCGACCGGCTCACCAAAGTTGCCCATTTCATCCCGGTCAACACCAACTACAACGCCAAGAAGTATGTTGAACTGTACATCTCACGGATCCTATGCTTATACGGCGTACCCCGTACCATCATATCGGACCAGGGCACTTTATTTGTGTCCCGTTTTTGGGAGCATCTACACGCTGCATTGGGGACGAAGCTGATCCGTAGTTCAGCATACCACCCGCAGACGGATGGGCAAACCGAGCGGGTAAATCAGATTCTAGAAGATATGCTACGAGCTTGCGCTATCAACCACGGCAAGAATTGGGATGATCACTTGCCGTTAGCCGAGTTCTCGTACAACAATGGGTACCAAGCCAGCATCAAGATGGCGCCTTACGAGGCGCTATACGGGAGGAAATACCGCACACCACTGAATTGGTGTGAATCTGGCGAAAGGGTTACCTTCAGGATTAATCTTGTCAACAACGCGGAGGAAAAGGTTCGACTGATTCAAGCGAACCTAAAAGCCGCCCAATCCCGACAAAAGCAATATGCGGACCGGAGAAGGCGCCCACTACAATTCGAAGTCGGGGATCACGTATACCTACGTGTGTCTCCAATGAAGGGTGTGAACAGATTCGGGGTGAGAGGAAAGTTGGCACCTCGATTCATCGGTCCATTTCAGATTACAGAAAGATGTGGATCAGTAGCATACCGGCTGAAATTACCAGAAGCACTTTCTGGTGTGCACGACGTCTTTCATATTTCCCAGCTGAGGAAGTGTCTTAAGCTATCAACAACCGTTCAGCTGGAGGACATTGAAGAACTGAAACCGGATCTCACGTATCGAGAGGAACCGGTTCAGATTGTAGATGAAAAGGCCCAAACCACACGCAACCGTACATTGTGGTTTTACAAAGTTCTATGGAGTAATCACTCCGTGAATGAAGCGACATGGGAGAGCGAAGGATTTCTTCGCGCTAACTACCCCGACTTTTTCACGTCGCATATACGGTAATTTTCCACCGTCCTCTCTCTCGTTTTCACCTTATAATCTCGGGATGAGATTCTTTTAAGGGGGGAGGAATGTGAAGGCCTCAGTTTTTGACACATTCCAAAGTGTTCATCATGAGACACACACACCTCATTTGAAGAAAGTTGATGAACACATTTGAAGAGCAAGTAACCATTATCAACATGATCATCAGAGAACAAACTCACACAATGCAAAGGTGGTATTTCCCACATGCATCATCTAGGGGCTGGACATATGAAAAACTCCTACACTTTGCTAGTAATTTCCATACCAAGTTTCACCCAAATTCAAAACCTTTTTGAGGTACTTTTGGGTATAGCTAGAAAGAGGGTAGTTTGAACTAAAATTAAAATTCAAACAGTTTTTACCCCATGAATTCAAAAATGGGAGGCATATTCTCACTCAGCACATTTTTGTGAGCTCACACACCAATTTTCACTCCATTTGGAGTTGATCTTGACATGAGCTAGGTATAGCAAATTCAAATTTTATTTGAATTTCAAACTGAACATGTGCTGCAAATTTAGTGAAACCAAACCCAATTTGAACTCTAACGAATTCAAATGGCTCAGGGGTGAATAATTTAAATAACCATGGGCATTGTGGGGATTACTGTTTACAACAGTAATATGGAGTTAAGTTCAGAGGTTAAAAGGGGAGTGGGATCCACTTGTCAGCCGCTGAAGAGAACTCAGCCGACTGAACACTGCACTCGGGTTCTTGCGCTGAACCGAGCTGCCGCCACGGCGAAGAAACGGCGAGGCCACCAGCTGCTTGCCGCTCCCAGCCACTGAACTGACTCTCGGGGCCTTTATCTACGCGCCCGAGCGGTCGCCGGTGCTCCCCACCATTGCCCCGACACATTCTTGCCCAACAAACTGAAACTCCTCGCCGCCTAGTCGAGCTCTCGGTCCCTCCTCGCCCGGCCGATCCAGTGATCCTCCCGGCGATCTGAGACCAGCACCAGGTGCGCCAAGCCATCCTCGACGCCCTCGCGCCGGTTCCAGGCCCGGAGCAGTTCTCTCCGAGCTCCACCTCGACGATCTTTCCTCTGCCGGTTCAGCTCGAGCCGCCACCGCGGGAACGATCCGTCCGGCCACCACAGCCTACCGTTCGCCGAGCTGTGAACAGCAAAGAGGTTCGCCTTCAGTCCCTCTTCCATTTCCGCAAGCTCCGGCGGCATGACATAGACTGCTCACGCCGGGATTTCATGTTTTCGCGACGGTGTGCAAAAGTGGAGTCTGAACCGATCCGCAAAATTCGTAACCCACGCTGCACCACCCATCCTCTTGTGGAGGAGATCACTTCTAGGTACCCGTGCGAGTCCATAGGAGCAGGAACCACGAAGAACCGTTGAGGGAAACAGCTGTTCTTCGAGTTTTAGGAGAAATCCTGATTTCCGGCCTACGTCGCACGGTGACAGCCCAACACAACCCTTCCCGAGCTCCGTGGAGCTCATGTCGACCTTTCCTAAGGTCCACTGGTGCTCGAAGACCCTTAGCTCGATCGGTTGAGGTGCTAGGGAGGTCGGCCGACACGGCCGAAGTTCTCCCGAAGCTGCTGCTCGTCGCCGACCATGTGCCGGCCATTTCATGACGAACTGAGCCCGGAATCATGTTCCCCGAGTGGAAGTAGGCAGGGGCGGCCAGAATCATGAAGTTTGGAGCACCACAGAGGCTGCCGGCGAGCTCTCCGGCGAGGTGTCGCGGCGGCAGAGCGCGGGGAGAGCGAGAGGTAGACGAAGGGGTGGGCCCTGGCTGTCAGCGGCTCAGATTTTAAATCGGGATCGGTCTGTGGCTCGGATCTGGTGTGCTGGCGCGCAAAAACTCCGTGGACCCCGGTGTGCCGTCGCTCCAGCGCCCAACACGTGTCCCCGTGGACGCACCGGCAGATTTGAACTTTTCCCGATTTTCAGATTTCATTCAAACTTCAAATCCTCATAACTTTGGCTAAGAAACTCCAAATCGAGTGAACCAAATTTCGTTGGATTCATCTCTTTGAGTACTTTCCAGAAAATCAAGTTTCACTTCATGAAAATCCTTATTTCTCCATAATTAATTCTTCAAAGTTTAAAATGTTTGGAATTTTAACTGGAGAATCCTTTGGAGGAAAATTCTGAAATTTCGCTGAGATATTCACCAAAATATCCCTGAACTACCATAGAAATTTCAGATCCATTTGAGCTCATTTGATCCACCTAATGATGTGATTAATAAAACTGTTCCAGAGAAAATGGAAAATGTTCAGAAACATTCTCAGAATTTCTCTGAAATTGTTTAGCTCATATCTCTAGCTAGGAACCTTCAAATTAAGTGTTACCAACTCCATTAGAACCCTCTGAAAACCTAGTTTTCAGAAATTCATGAGTTGCTCCATGAAAACCCCTAGAACACCATAAGAGCTCCAACTAAGGTCAAGTACATAATTAATTGTGGGGAGCTCCAATGAGCTTTGCTGCAACTAAAACTTGGCCAAGCCTCTGTTTAGGTTGTAACCAAGCCACAGTAAAAGTTTCACAGTCATTGGGTCTGTCTAGTAAGACTTATAAACTTCACAAGTTTCAATTCAATTCAAATGCATTTAAATTAATACATATACTTGTATATCATGTAGTCGCTAAGGTCGAGGAGGAACCCGAAGTCTTAGACTTCGTCACTCCGAAAGAGCAGCTAGCCTACGACCAAGAGCAGCAAGGCAAGCTCCGGTTTGCATTAACCTTTTTACAAACTTTTTTATTGTTTTGAGCACTTACTTGAGTATCACTATTTCTTGCATTGGAGTCTTGTTAGAAAACCCAATTGCATAGCCAAGAAAACCATGGGTGGGATTAGGATGGAAAACCCCGATTAGCTACTGCAATGCTAGGATAGTGTAGGATTCGGTACAAGTCGAGTAGTTGGAACTACTCACGAGCATAGGCTAGAGGCACTCGACTCGGGTAGAGATAGCAAATGAAACACATGGCAAGAAAAAATGAGACCGAGCGGAGAGTAAGGGCAACAGGACTTTGGGGCTTGTGTGCTATAGCTCCGCTTGTGTCGATTGAGGACCGAGCCGTGTGCGGGCCTGTTGAACAAGCTAGAACAGTACCGAAGACCTACCGGCTATATGGGAACCGGGAAACTGATGTAACTCGGGTAGCTGGGTATTGAGGCATTGCCCGTCGTTCAGAGGGTAGGTTGAGAGCTTGAGGTGTAAATCGGCTGGCGGCACTGAGATGCGCGTGCAGAGACCT
This sequence comes from Neostapfia colusana, assembly GCA_030760725.1. NCBI lineage: Eukaryota > Viridiplantae > Streptophyta > Magnoliopsida > Poales > Poaceae > Neostapfia > Neostapfia colusana. The sequence goes on along the minus strand of JASWHV010000005.1, from coordinate 31,929,868 downwards.
CTTGCTCGGGACGATGGGACCGGTTCAATAGTTGGCTGACGGGTGAAAGGTGGTTGCGTACGGCGTCCATGATGGTTGCTGTAGGCAACATCGAGTACGGGCGTACATGACGGGTTATTCGGGTAACCCTGCAGGTGTAAATTGATTATAATCGCCGTCCCTCGCGGTCAGTGAGTACCACTTGTTCACTGTACCGTGACGTAGAAAGAACAGGCTAGTTACATGTTAAAATGTTGCTGATTGAGAGATGGACTTTGATTGTTAATGATTTGCTGTAGTTTAGAGCTAATTAAAGTTTCTTTCAACTTTGGGCAAAGTACATGAGAGAAATGCGTTTCTTGTTTGATTGCGGCTCTCTCATGTTCCTTAGCGTAAGGTTCTCCACAACCTGCTGCTAAAACTTGAAAGTAAGGTTCCACTAATTAGGCGAGTCCTTGCAACTTATTTTGCCTCATGTAACCCATCACCCTCCATGTAGAAGTTTCATGTTCATGAGAGACGGGTCAGTCTTGCTGAGCCTTCGTGCTCACTGCTTGTGTTTGAAGCTTTTGCAGGGTTCTATGAGGAGGGGACTCCCGAGGAGGAGACGGAACCCCCGGAGAGGAACCCCGTCGAGTGGGAGTCGTGCACGCTGCCGTGCTAGTGTGTGTGCGTGCTAGCGGGGACACGTTCACGGGCTGAACGTGAACTCGATGCGTAGTCTACGCCCGTGAGTGTAGACTGAACACATTTTGTTATAAAAATGTTCATAAACCTGTTTATGTAATAAAACTTTGCTTCCGCTTTGTACCTTTGATGTGTGTTATCCGGTTCTGTGCAACGCAGCACCCCGCAGCGTGATCCTGGCTCGACAAGACCGTGGGGTCGTGTCAGGGGAGACTGCCCTCTTCGTTGCCTACGCCTTGGCTGGGTTTGTACCGCCGATTTCTTCCTTCTTCGTGACTCTTCTGGAGACTTATGGTCTTCAGCTCCACCACCTCTCCCCGAACTCTTTTGCTCTGGCTGCTGTCTTTGTGCACTTCTGCGAGATGTTTGTGGGGGTACGCGCTTCAGTGACGCTCTTCCGTCACTTCTTCTTGCTGCGGACAACTGGGCGTGGCTCGAAGAACCAGCTGGGAGCCTACTACTTCCAGCACCGCTATAAGGATCTGAAGGTCTCCAAGTACCTTCTACCCTTCAGTGCCTCGAGGTGGGAGAGCTGGAGGGATGACTGGGTGATCGTGAAGACTGATGAGCACAATCGCCTCCAGCTGCCGACCGAGGCCCCAACCACCGGGCGTCGCTTCTGGGAGGAGTGCCCGGAGCTGGAGCCAGAGTACGCGCCAGTCCTGGAGCGGATCCAGTTCCTGGCGGAGCAGGGGTTGACGTCCCTGATGGTGTTGGCGGACTTCCTGTCGCGCCGCTGCAGCAGCGCAATCGCCTGGCATGGTACTACACCGGCGTGCATGACTACACCAGGCTGGAGACAGGCTTAGACTCTGACCCGTCCGTCAAGATGCTGAGGGAGATGGTGATGAGGGTAAGCAGTAACATCCTCGATGACCGCTCCCTAACAGTTCCTGTTTCCTGCCTCCCCCTCTTCATAGAGCCAACACGGAGGTCGAGGCTGCTGCGGGAGATGCCAACCCTGGACGATATCGGAATTGCCGTGCGCCAGATTGGTGATGCTTCCTGGGGGATCTCGATCACCGAGGTTGACCGCTCCAGAGCGCAGCGCGAGGCGTCGGTCGATGCCCAACCCGCGCCGAGGAGCGACAAAGCTCAGACTATCGACAAGGGGAAGGGCAAGGTGCCAGCCTCCAGTACACCGAAGAGGAAGCGCTCCCGGTCTCTGCCGAGGGCATCGTTCGCGCCGAGTCAGGGCAGCGGAGTGCCCCCGCGCTCTTCATCAGGAGGCTTCGGTTCGTCAGGCGGCGACCGAAAGAGACCTCGGGTCTTCTGTGCCGACGGAACTCCCCTTGGACAGCGGCGGTCAGAGGAGCCCCGGGCGTCCCACACTCCTTCCACAGGTGGAGCTCCGAGGAGGGACGCCGGTGCCACGGTGTTTGGGACTCAGCCAGGGGCTCAGGTGCCCCAGTCGCCGAGTGTCCCCGCCGCAGGCTCGACAGGCGGCGGTTCCAGAGGGAGCGCAGCCGCGACTCAACCGGGGGCGCAGGCGCCCCGACCTTCAGGTGCTTCAGGGGCTGGCACGGCGAGCAGCGCCAGAGGTGTTGCTGGCGGGAGCTCCGCTGCTCCATATCCCAGGGGGGACTCCAGGTGCTCCCCCTGTTCTGCCAGTCCATGTGCCTTCGGCGCAGGCCCCAGCAAGCTCTGGCGGCCCTGCCCCGGCTCGGAAGCCAGGGCTTCATGCCCGCTGGAATGTCTGTGTCACTCGGTAAGTTGTACTTACCGGGACTAAGTACTTGCGTATTTTAGTTCTTCTATTATTATTGTATTGAGCGTTCCCTGTGCTTGTAAGGACTCGTCGACTTTCGGGGACGCGTCTGTTCCCCAGCCAACTTTGGCTAGTAGGAGCCCTGTGCCGCAGCGTCCGGATGCCACGACAGCTTCACCGGCCCCCGTGCAAGTCCAGGCGTCTACTCCTTCTGGCCCGGCATGAGACAGCCAGCAGGACCTCGTCGGGTGGTGCCGTGTTATGCGGGACCCAACAGCACACGGGTCGATGAACACACATCATATTACATAAATAGTTTGTGGAAGCATACAAGATTGTTTTACAAATAAGTATATCAGAGTAAACTACAGCGGAAGACTCTCACTCTCCCGTCTCATATCTAAACTAGCAACAAAGAAACGGTCCAGCCCGCGGACGTTTCTTACTAGCAACACGAAGACAATCTGCAGCGGCGAGGATGCTCTTTGAGTAAGCACTCGGAGGTTCCCGAGTCTCATAGGCACCCCTTCTCATAAGCATCGAGTCAATTACCTGCAAAACAACTCGGATAGCATCCGTGAGCATAACGCTCAGCAAGACTTAACCGTCACCCTAAACATGAAACTCTAAGTGAGGTTATGAACCCAACATAGGATGGCATAAGCATAATTAAACTCGCCTAAAAGTGAATCCTTACTTTCAGTATTAATTGCAGTATTTTAAGTAACACTGGGCACGCCACATCGGGAGTCCACAATCAAACAAGAAACGCTTTCCCCTAATGTAAATTGCTCATGGCATAAAAGAATCGAGTTTGCACTAGCCTATTCATCAAGATCCAATACCAAGGTGGGATAATACTTCACATCAAATTGATTAGTTCGTTTCTCATGCAAGTTCTTACTACGTCACAACTGTGAGAACAAGTATGCTCGGTCCATTCCGTGAGCGACGGTGATTCGAATCAATAACACCCAGACTACATGACACGTACGCCCGTACTCGACGTTGCCTACAACAACCATTACTGACGTCGTACGTGGCAGCCTTTCCCCCGTTTCACCCCCGCTGAATGGATCAAGTCGCCCCGTACAGTAGCTACTCTCATGGTGCACCTTCCGACGTGAGATGTCATGAGAATATTCCCCACATACTGCACACCGGCCGTCCGCCTGAGGCGACCCGAAAAGTCTCAACGACAGCTTCCCGAGGTACATCGGTTTACTGGGTCCCATATATCCAGCATGAGTCCGGTACACAACTCAAACTTGTTCAACAGGGCCGAATACGGATCGGTCCTTGACCGACACGGACAGGTCTCCCCTATGTCCTGCTGCTCCTACAACCTTCCGGTCTCAACTTTAACTTGCTAATTCAATTACGAACCAATTCCGTATGCCCCTGTTGTTCCTAAATCTGCGAGTAGCATCGCACCACTCGACTTCTACCGAACCGTACTTAAGCATGGCAGTTCTACACGGTGAAAGACACCTACCCAATACTCCATGGGTCATTTGGCTATGCAAGAAGAGTATCAAACACTAGACCTAATGCACAGTTCAAATCTTAACCGAAAGTGGATACAAAAGAAAAACTTAACAGCTGTTAAATGCAAATCGGAGCTTGCCTGTTTTGCAGGGTAGTCGTATATAACAGTTAGTGTCCTTGCAGATCCACCCTTGATTCTCCGGAGTTTGATCCACTTCGATGAATCGCTCCTTTGAGTCCCCTTCGTTGTGGTTCCTATTGAAATGCATATGCATATGTTTTATAGAATGTAATGGAAAGAAGTTATAGAATTACTTTCTTAGGAACAGAGGTTGTGTGGAAAAGCCAAGCATGGCTTGGTTTGCCTCTGTTGTGCAAAGAACAGAAATAAACTAAATTGATCTTAAGGCCTTAGCTATACACTAACCACGTTCCCTAATGAACATAATAGATAAGCTGAAAGGATTTGAGTGCAACTGAATAACAAGAACTCCAATGGCCTCAAAACGTTTTCAGCAGGTTCTATACTACCTAAGGATTTAGCTTGCCAAATTGCAGCTAATGGGGAGTCATATTGTGTCCCCCATAATTCTCACAACATCTCTGATGTATTTTTCCCTTATACATAAGTATGGAGAATAAGGACAGGGAGTTAAAAGACTCATCTTGGGCTGATAATTTACATGTGAGTTCTTGATCACATGAGAGTAATCTGGTCCAAAATTCAGCCCTTTTACTTGAGTAGTTCTCCCAGAACAATTCTTTAAGCATTCCTACTCAAAAGAATTAATACTGAGGTAATGTGCATTTTCATGCTCAATTAAATGAACCACAAGTTCAAATATGTCTCAGAGAGCTTGCCTAAATTTTCCTATGATTTTTGGAGCTATGGATTGCTTAGAACAGATTTTTGAAGTGGGAAACATTTTCTGAAAATGTTTCTGGACTCTTTTGAACACAGTAGTTCGCATTTAGCAAATTCCTACTCAAATGATCTTCAAATGAGCTGAAAATTTGCTAGTAGGTCAATACTATGCTAAAGAATATTCTGGCAGAATTTGGGGAGTTTTTGGATAAAACAAATTCCCTCAATAATTCTTTTTAGGAAAACCTTCCAAGAATTACCCAGAATAAACTATTGGCTTTCATACAATTCTAAGTTCATATTTGGATAGAGCTCTGAAAGATGAATTCAACCCAAGTGGAATCACTCAAATTGGAGTTTTCTACGGGGAGATATGAATTTCCAAAGATTGAGCTAAGTCTGGAATTATTTTCCTACAGCAAATTCGGCTGGACCCACAGTTTTGAATTCCAGCTAATAGAAACGAAGCCACACCGGGCCACAGCGTCTCTGCGCGCCAACACACGGGATCCCGGCCACACCCGATCCCGGGTTTAAAATTTGAGCTGCTGACAGCCGGGGCCCACGCGTCTTCTTTTTCCTCCGGCTTCCTCGCTCGCGCCCGCGCTGCCCCTCGCCGGCCCGACGCCGGAGCTCGCCGGCTCGCCGTTTCAGGCCACCGCCTGAGCTGAAACTCGCCGCCAGGAAGTTTGTGACACCGAGGAACACGGCTGTGGGGTTGGCTTGGGCTGCCAACGACCGGAACATGGCCGGCGACGTGCGACAGCTACTGTGGGGGTTCGGCGGCGTTGCCTGAGGTATCCAGCCCGCCAAAACCTGTGCCGACGAGCCCTACAGCACCAGTGGATGATCGCAAGGCTCGGCCTGGCCTCTAAATGGCTCCGGAACAGCCGTAAGTCGGTCGTCACCGTGCGCCCGATTCGGTCCACCGGAGAAGTGCTCGGTAGACCTCAAAATACGTCGCCTCTAAGGGTTTTCATGCGACGGATGCTAAAGAGAACATGATCGCCGGCTACTCCAGCTCCTACGTCCAAAGTTTGATGAGCTAAGAACGAATAGAAATGGAGAATTTTGGATTCTCGTACCGGATGCTCGGGTTGAAGCCGCCGGAGCAAAACATCAAAATTCATCGGCGATGCTTCACGGTATGGCCTGAGCTTGGGCTGAGAGAAGAACCGCACCCGTGCGCGTCCGTAGCTGCGATCGCTCGGCCATGAAACCCCCTGTGGAGGGCTGTCCACGTGCACCCGATCACGTTTTTGAGCTAGGTCGCCGCGGCGGCGTTTGTACTCGGGCAACGGAGGTCGCAGCTCGCTTGCTTTTGTGTCGGGGAGGTGGAGGCTGACCTCAGGGAGAGGTTTAGCAGCTCGGGGCAGGAGAAGACACGATTGCTTCGCCGTTTCTTCGATCGGACCGAGAGAGCGGCGGGGAGAAACAGCCGCTGTTCGTGCGCTCGCGAGGGGAGGAGAACAACTGGGTCTTCGCTCGGCTGAGGCACAATAACGTCAAAGGAACCGCCTTCGTTGGCCGCGCGTGGGGGAAAGAAGCAGCTGGTGGCGCTGCCGGGCGTCCACGTGGCTCCACTATGGGAGCTGCTCGGGGCTCACGTGTTGTTCGGTGAATTTCCCCACTGGGCTGAGACTTAGGGTGCAAGGTTTCTTCCTTTAGCTCTATGACCTGTGGATCCCACTCCACATGTACCTCCCAAATTTCTGTTCAAGCTGATCCTCTTAATTCCCACAATTCTGAGTTTTAAAATGTGGATTAGAATTTGAATCTTTCCAATTCAGTTTGAATTTGCTTGACAAATTTGAATTTGGGTGAAGTTTGCAAATTCTTCTCTTTAACTCCTTTTTGAGCCCACCCTACAAATAGAAAGTTGGGGATCACACTCCTCCCTATAATTCCATCTATATGGCTGCATGTTTATTCAAAGTTTTTGGTCACTACATGTGTGAACTTTGAATTTCAAATCTGATTTTTAAACTTACATGCAAAGAGGTGTTTAATCTCCTTATTGGTTCAACACTTTTAAATAAAAAGGTGAACCTCATGTTGGATGTTCATCCATGTATTACCTTGTATGAAGAAAATTTTAGAAAGTCCCATTTTTCATGTCTTTGCCACACATATGAATTCAAACTTTAGTTTTTATTCATACACATTTTTGGGACTTTTACATTCCTCCCCCCTTAAAAGAATCTCGTCCCAAGATTACAAAAGAGGAACAAGACGGGAGAGGTAATTACAAACTGTACAAAGATAAAAGTTCTGGGTAGTTGGTGCGGAGATAATCTTCACTTTCCCACGTCGCCTCTTCCGTGGTGTGATTACTCCACAGCACCTTGAAGAATCTGATCGTCCGGTTCCGGGTTACCCGGGTCTTTTCATCCAAAATCTGGACCGGTCGCTCGGTGTAGGTCAGGTCCGGTTTCAATTCGTCGATGTACTCGGTGCGAACAGCAGCGGTGAATTTGAGGCACTTCCGCAGCTGTGAAACATGAAATACATCATGAACACCCGCTAGACTTGCCGGTAATTCCAGCCGGTAGGCTACGGGTCCGCACTTCTCCTTGATAGCAAAAGGACCAATAAAACGGGGAGCGAGTTTCCCCTTTACACTGAACCGGTGAATTCCCTTCATCGGAGATACACGAAGATATACATGCTCTCCGACGTCAAAATGTAACGGCCTACGCCTTTGATCAGCGTAGCTCTTCTGTCGGGATTGTGCAGCCTTCAAGTTTTCTTGTATCAACCGAACGCAGTCTTCGGCTTCGTTGACAAGATCAATCCCAAACAGAACTCTTTCGCTGGACTCACACCAATTCAGCGGTGTGCGACACTTCCGGCCGTAGAGAGCTTCATACGGTGCCATTTTAATACTCGCTTGATAACCGTTGTTGTATGAAAACTCCGCCAGCGGTAGGTGATCGTCCCAATTCCTACCGTGGTGGATGGCACACGCTCTCAACATATCCTCAAGTACTTGATTCACCCTCTCAGTTTATCCATCGGTTTGAGGGTGATATGCGGAGCTCCTAATCAGCTTTGTGCCCAACGAGGCGTGCAGCTGCTCCCAAAAACGAGCAACAAACAGCGCAACTCGATCTGAAATGATGGTCTTCGGGACACCACGTGAGCATATAATTCTAGAGATGAATAACTCCGCATATTGCCTTGCTCGATAATGAGTGTTCACCGGTATGAAATGAGCTGATTTCATCAACCGGTCGACGATCACCCATATCGAGTCATGCTTCTTGGATGTGAGTGGTAATCCGATGATGAAATCCATACTCACATCCTCCCACTTCCATGCCGGTATCTTCAAAGGTTGTAGCGGTCCGGCTTTCCGCAAATGATCAGCCTTGACCCGTCTACACGTATCGCATTCGGATACGTATTTAGCAATCTCCCTCTTCATCCTCGTCCACCAAAATTTCTGTTTCAAATCTTGGTACATCTTGTTACTTCCGGGATGAATGGAAAACTTAGAAAGGTGGGCTTCATCCAAGATCTTCTTCAGGAGTTTCATATTGCGCGGTACCACTATACGGTTGTTAAACCATATCGTACCGTTCTCATCCTTCAGGAAACATTTCACTTCTCCGTTGTCTAGTCTTCTCCGTATGTGAGATATACCTCTGTCTCTTCTTTGAGCCTCAACAATCTCTTCACGGATTGTTGGAATGAGCGCGAGATTATACAGCGCGCCATACGGGATGACACGGAGACTTGGTTCTTCATCTTCCAACTCAGCAGCCGCTAAGTTGTGAACGTGGGCTTTCCAACTCAGCGCGTCGGCAACACCGTTGGCTTTTCCCGGGTGATAGTGGATCTCAATTTCATAATCTTTGATGAGCTCCAACATCTCCGTTGTCTCATATTCAGCTCCTTATGCGTGAAGATATACGTCAGGCTTTTACGGTCGGTGTAGAGGTGAAAAAGATTACCAAGCAGGTAATGCCTCCACATCTTCAATGCCAACACCACAGCAGCAAGCTCAAGATCGTGAGTTGGATAATGCTGCTCGTGGTTTCGCAGTTGACGAGACCCATAGGCGACTACACTCCCTTCTTGCATCAGAACACAGCCGAGACCGATGCCGGATGCATCACAGGTACATCAAATGGCTTCGTCGTGTCTGGCTGAGCAAGAACTGGAGCTGTTGTGAGATGTTTCACCAACGTTTTGAATGCAGCTTCACATGCTGCATTCCACGTGTATCTTGTGCCTTCTTCAGCAGCTCCATCATTGGTTTAGCAATTTTTGAGAAGCTCGGAATAAACCTCCGATAATACCCCGCTAAACCTAGGAAACTTCGGACCTCGTGGACTGACTTGGGAGATTCCCACTTCAGCACTTGTTCAATCTTGCTGGGGTCCACGGCAATACCTTCTGCTGAAATAATATGGCCTAGGAAAGGCACTTGATTAATCCAGAACTCGCACTTGCTGAACTTGGCATATAATTGGTGCTCCCGCAACCGTTGTAGCACAATACGCAGATGTTCAGCGTGCTCTTCTTTAGATTTGGAGTAAACCAATATGTCGTTGATGAATACCACGACGAACTTGTCTAACTCCGGCATGAACACAGAATTCATCAAGTACATGAAGTGTGCCGGAGCGTTGGTTAATCCAAATGACATGACGAGGTACTCGTAGAGTCCGTATCTCGTCCAGAAAGCTGTCTTCGGTATGTCCTCCGGTCGGATCTTGATTTGATGATAGCCCGACCGAAGATCCATCTTCTATAATACCTTTGCACCCACAAGTTGATCGAACAGGATATCGATGCGAGGCAAAGGATACTTGTTCTTGATCGTGACAGCATTTAGAGGACGGTAATCAACACATAGCCGTAGTGTTTCGTCCTTCTTCTTAACAAACAGCGCTGAGCAACCCCAAGGTGAAGAACATGGTCGTATGAAACCCTTGCTCATGAGTTCATTCAGTTGCTCTTTCAACTCCGCTAGCTCGTTAGGTGCCATCTTGTAAGGCCTTCGTGAGATAGGCGTCGTTCCCGGCGCCAGTTCAATCTTGAACTCGACGTCCCGTTCGGGTGGCATACCCGGTAAATCATCGGGAAATACGTCGGGATAATCACGTACCAGCGGAATGTCTTCAAGCTTAAGTGCTTCCGTGTGGTAGGCCTCTACCATATCTGGGTCTTCGCTGTCTAAAAACAGCGTGTGCTGTCCATGAATCGGCGAGTCAATCTGGACAGTCCGGTCACCGATATTGAGAACGGCACCGTGACGATTTAACCAAGACATCCCCAATATAATGTCTATCTTCTGCCTATCCAACATAATCAGCGATGTTGGGTATATTTTTCCGCCCAAACACAAAGCTGCTCGGGACACAATCTGATTGGCAGAGATATTTCCTCCCGGTGAACGTATAAGAAAACTCGTTGTGGGAGTATCGGTGGATAATTGGTGCTGATCCACGCATGTTTTGCTGATAAAATTATGGGTTGCACCGGAATCAAAAAGTATGAGCACGGGCACGTCTTTGAGAGTGAACATGCCCGCTAACACCGGTGCTCCCTCCGGGACATCCTCAATAGTAAGATGTTGCACACTCCCGGATTGCAATGCTGTTATGTTGACTTGAGCAGGTGGCGGCATACCACCTGACGATGATGGCTGTTTGGTGTTCACCAACTTCTCCGGCATTCCTTCCTAAAATGCCCTGAACGGTGGCAATAAGAACAAGGAGGTTTCCCCGGTTCTTCATTGACTTGTGGTTGAGAAGTTGAGGCACTTGGCTGCAGCAATGATGCAACAGATGTCATTCGTTGCTGAGGCAAAGGTGTTGCTTCAAGACATGATTCTTGAGCAGGAAATCTGTACGGAGTTGATCTCCCTGGTGCTTGCCATATCTCATCGGATGGTGTGTGATACACCACACGGTATTTACGAGGAACGATTGGTGTGTCTTCTTGCACCTCCTCCCGGTCCCTCTTTTCTGCTTGACACTCAAGTGTCGCTTGTTCTTGCAGTAGAGCAGCACTGATCAACTCGGTGTAACTGCCTTGATTGAACAAGGCTAACTTCTCTTTTAGTATGGCACTCAAGCCATAGAAAAAATAGTCACACATTGCAGCTTCGCTCGTCGCATAAGCAGGAGCATATTGTGCCAGAAGGTTGAATCGTCTGACATAATCGAGGACACTCATGTCCCCCTGCTTCAAGTTCCTGAATTCCTGCTGCTGGGCCTTGATAAAACCCATAGGAATGTGACGAGCACGGAATGCTTCACGAAATTCTGTCCATTCCACTTGATGGCCTTCCGGAACGGCGGCGAGATAAGCAAACCACCAATTTCCGGCGGCTCCATGGAGCTGTTGAGCTGCAAATAATGTCTTCTGATATTCGTCGCACTCAAACACTCCAAACTTGGACTCCATAACCTGAAGCCACTGATCAGCTTCCACTGGTTCGTTGGCTTCCGTGAAAATTGGCGGTTGTGTCGCCAAGAAGTCCAAATAGGCGTTCCGAGGTGGAACGTCCTGTTGTGTACGTTGGAGTAAACCTTGTTGTACCAAGGCTTGGAGTAGTCTGGTGTTCTCTTGACTTGACTCAACCATCTGAGCCATGACATCCGCCCATACCATTGATGGCGGTGCCCGTGGTGGAGTCGGGTCATTATCATCTCGTCGAGAACCTTTAGTCCTACTCGGAGAATGAGTACGCACCATACTGCAAAATAATCAGTTTTGAAGGGAGTCAAAACTTGATATCAGCAGTATGTGAAATTATGTAAAACATGAACATGCTAAAACTTTATGAAAGCATAACAAACTTCATGTTTACATATCTTTCTAAAGCCAACAAAAACAATCCCCATTTGCAGTACAGAACCGACCTTTCTGTACTTAATCCAGATTTGGATCCAGTTACCAGCATTTTCATAACTCAAGTTGAATACAAAAGTTAAATTTAACTTCTGTATCTTTCCAACGAGTACTCACATGCCTCTGGATCATCCCTTAAGCAGAAGTTATGATCGTTCAAAGTTGACAGAATTTCTGGATACATTTTGCCAGCACCTCCTTTGTATGTGGCTGTTTTCATCACAGTTTTACATACAAGTGGAGTACAATTCTGAACAACTATGAACTACAAAATCGTTGCAAATTTCATAACCTTTCCAACTGTATATTATCTGACCCCTACAGATTTTTCTACAGAATGTTATGGCCAATTTATAGAAACATCCAGAGAAGTTTGCAGCTGCTCTGTTTTCTGAACAGTTTGCGTTCATCTGAACATTCAACCAAGTTGGTGTCCGATTTGGCTCTGGACTTCTACAGAAAAGTTGTAGAGCACTTAATCACCTTTCCAGAAATGTATCAAACACCTCCATTGGGTCAAGATAATTAGAGTTACGCTCTGTTAAACCCAGAAAAATTATGTTTGAACAGAGCACTCTGTCTTTGAGATCAAAAGAAGACTAACAAGTCTCTTCTTTGAAACTTAGTTCAAATGAAGAGCTCAGTACTAATATGTGCTTTATCACATCCATTTTTAGTTTGGAAGTTAGTCATGAATGATTTCTTCATAGGTAAGAATACTATCTAGTGTAGTACGGTGACGATGCACCGTAAGACATATGACGGTACTACGTTGCCTCACCAAAGAAAAACCTAACCGGATTACACCGGCATATACGTATCCTTAGGTGGCACTAAACGATCACTCGCAAACGTGTTCTACACGTACTAAGGTTTTCGTGGTTAGTACCTACATAAGCCACACTCAATCATCAGGTCCGGCTGCACACCGAACCCGGTATCCATACAGTTCGTACACCCGGCCGTCATCACTCGCCCAGGTGTTCTCAAGCCAAACACGCCTTGATCTACGTGTTCATGTTACTGACCACGTGACTGGGTCTCCCAAATTGCACCACCACGCCAGGTACAGACGTTGCTCGAATACCCCAAACGACATGAAGAGTCGTAGAGGATACTAAAGCGGGTCGGGTTACCTGCCACCCGTGAGGCTCCACCCTTCAGCTTATGCGCACTGGTGGACAGCGCATACGTGCACCCCCCAAGACATAGACGTCCTGAGATGCACGATTTTCCGACATAACAAATAGGTTAGCTTGCCACCTTCATATTATGCTAATAGTAGTCCTTATGTGGGCCTAGTACCGTTATCTCACCGTATCCTAAGTTTTTGACGTAATATGATGCTCAATCCATGCTCTATTCCCAACGCAGCTCTGATACCAGCTGAGACAGCCAGCAGGACCTCGTCGGGTGGTGATGTTATGCGGCACCCAACAGCACACAGGTCGATGAACACACATCATATTACATAAATAGTTTGTGGAAGCGTACAAGATTGTTTTACAAATAAGTATATCAGAGTAAACTACAGCGGAAGACTCTCACTCTCCCGTCTCATATCTAAACTAGCAACAAAGAAACGTTCTAGCCCGCGGACGTTTCTTACTAGCAACACGAAGACAATCTGCAGCGGCGAGGATGCTCTTTGAGTAAGCACTCGGAGGTTCCCGACTCTCATAGGCACCCCTTCTCATAAGCATCGAGTCAATTACCTGCAAAACAACTCGGATAGCATCCATGAGCATAACGCTCAGCAAGACTTAACCATCACCCTAAACATGAAACTCTAAGTGAGGTTATGAACCTAACATAGGATGGCATAAGCATAATTAAACTCGCCTAAAAGTGAATCCTTACTTTCAGTATTAATTCCAGTATTTTAAGTAACCCTGGGCACGCCACATCGGGAGTCCACAATCAAACAAGAAACGCTTTCCCCCGATGTAAATAGCTCATGGCATAAAAGAATCGAGTTTGCACTAGCCTATTCATCAAGATCCAATACCAAGGTGGGATAATACTTCACATCAAATTGATTAGTTCCTTTCTCATGCAAGTTCTTACTACGTCACGACTGTGAAAACAAGTATGCTCGGTCCATTCCGCGAGCGACGGTGATTCGAATCAATGACACCCGGACTACACGACACGTACGCCCGTACTCGACGTTGCCTACAACAACCATCACTGACGTCGTACGTGGCAGCCTTTCCCCCGTTTCACCCCCGCTGAATGGATCAAGTCGCCCCATACAGTAGCTACTCTCATGGTGCACCTTCAGACGTGAGATGTCATGAGAATATTCCCCACATACTGCACACCGGCCGTCCGCCTGAGGCGACCCGAAAAGTCCCAACGACAGCTTCCCGAGGTACATCGGTTTACTGGGTCTCATATATCCAGCATGAGTCTGGTACACAACTCAAACTTGTTCAACAGGGCCGCATACGGATCGGTCCTTGACCGACACGGACAGGTCTACAGCACCCAGGCCCCTATGTCCTGCTGCTCCTACAACCTTCCGGTCTCAACTTTAACTTGCTAATTCAATTACGAACCAATCCCGTATGCCCCTGTTGTTCCTAAATCTGCGAGTAGCATCTCACCACTCGACTTCTACCGAACCGTACTTAAGCATGTCAGTTCTACATGGTGAAAGACACCTACCCAATACTCCATGGGTCATTTGGCTATGCAAGAGGAGTATCAAACACTAGACCTAATGCACAGTTCAAATCTTAACCGAAAGTGAATACAAAAGAAAAACTTAACAGCTGTTAAATGCAAACCGGAGCTTGCCTGTTTTGCAGGGTAGTCGTATATAACAGTTAGTTTCCTTGCAGATCTACTCTTGATTCTCCGGAGCTTGATCCACTTCGATGAATCGCTCCTTTGAATCCCCTTCGTTGTGGTTCCTATTGAAATGCATATGCATATGTTTTATAGAATGTAATGGAAAGAAGTTATAGAATTACTTTCTTAGGAACAGAGGTTGTGTGGAAAAGCCAAGCATGGCTTGGTTTGCCTCTGTTGTGCAAAGAACAGAAATAAACTAAATTGATCTTAAGGCCTTAGCTATACACTAACCACGTTCCCTAATGAACATAATAGATAAGCTGAAAGGATTTGAGTGCAACTGAAGAACAAGAACTCCAATGGCCTCAAAACTTTTTCAGCAGGTTCTATACTACCTAAGGATTTAGCTTGCCAAATTGCAGCTAATGTGGAGTCATATTGTGTCCCCCATAATTCTCACAACATCTCTGATGTATTTTTCCCTTATACAGAAGTATAGAGAATAAGAACAGGGAGTTAAAGGACTCATCTTGTGCTGATAATTTACATGTGAGTTCTTGATCACATGAGAGTAATCTGGTCCAAAATTCAGCCCTTTTACTTGAGTAGTTCTCCCAGAACAATTCTTTAAGCATTCCTACTCAAAAGAATTAATTCTGAGGTAATGTGCATTTTCATGCTCAATTAAATGAACCACAATTTCAAATATGTATCAGAGAGCTTGCCTAAATTTTCCTATGATTTTTGTAGCTATGGATTGCTTAGAACAGATTTTTGAAGTGGGAAACATTTTCTGAAAATGTTTCTGGACTCTTTTGAACACAGTAGTTCGCATTTAGCAAATTCCTACTCAAATGATCTTCAAATGAGCTGAAAATTTGCTAGTAGGTCAATACTATGCTAAAGAATATTCTGGCAGAATTTGGGGATTTTTTGGATAAAAAAAATTCCCTCAATAATTCTTTTTCAGAAAACCTTCCAAGAATTACCCAGAATAAACTATTGGCTTTCATACAATTCTAAGTTCATATTTGGATAGAGCTCTGAAAGATGAATCCAACCCAAGTGGAATCACTCAAATTGGAGTTTTCTACAGGGAGATATGAATTTCCAAAAATTGAGCTAAGTCTGGAATTATTTTCCTACAGCAAATTTGGCTGGACCCACAGTTTTGAATTCCAGCCAATAGAAACGAAGCCACACCGGGCCACAGCATCTCTGCGCGCCAACACACGGGATCCCGGCCACACCCGATCCCGGGTTTAAAATTTGAGCTGCTGACAGCCGGGGCCCACACGTCTTCTTCTTCCTCCGGCTTCCTCGCTCGCGCCCGCGCTGCCCCTCACCGGCCCGACGCCGGAGCTCGCCGGCTCGCCGTTTCCGGCCACCGCCTGAGCTGAAACTCGCTTCCAGGGAGTTTGTGACACCGAGGAACACGGCTGTGGGGTTGGCTAGGGCTGCCAACGACCGGAACAAGGCCGGCGACGTGCGACAGCTACTGTGGGGGTTCGGCGGCGTTGCCTGAGGTATCCAGCCCGCCAAAACCTGTGCCGACGAGCCCTACAGAACCAGTGGATGATCGCAAGGCTCGGCCTGGCCCCTAAATGGCTCGGAACAGCCGTAAGTCGATCATCACCGTGCGCCCGATTCGGTCCGCCGGAGAAGTGCTCGGTAGACCTCAAAATATGTCGCCCCTAAGGGTTTTCATGCGACGGATGCTAAAGAGAA
This sequence comes from Neostapfia colusana, assembly GCA_030760725.1. Taxonomy (NCBI): domain Eukaryota; kingdom Viridiplantae; phylum Streptophyta; class Magnoliopsida; order Poales; family Poaceae; genus Neostapfia; species Neostapfia colusana. The sequence goes on along the minus strand of JASWHV010000005.1, from coordinate 31,913,747 downwards.
CATGATCGCCGGCTACTCCAGCTCCTACGTGCAAAGTTTGATGAGCTAAGAACAAATAGAAATGGAGAATTTTGGATTCTCGTACCGGATGCTCGGGTTGAAGCCGCCGGAGCAAAACATCGAAATTCACCGGCGATGCTTCACGGTATGGCCTGAGCTTGGGCTGAGAGCAGCACCGCACCCGTGCGCGTCCGTAGCTGCGATCGCTCGGCCGTGAAACCCCCTGTGGAGGGATGTCCACGTGCGCCCGATCACGTTTTTGAGCTAGGTCGCCGCGGCGGCGTTTGTTCTCTGGCAACGGAGGTCGCAGCTCGCTTGCTTTTGTGTCGGGGAGGTGGAGGCTGAACTCAGGGAGAGGTTTAGAAGCTCGGGGGAGGAGAAGACACGATTGCTTTGCCGTTTCTTCCATAGGACCGAGAGAGCGGCGTGGAGAAACAGCCGCTGTTCGTGCGCTCGCGAGGGGAGGAGAACAACTGGGTCTTCGCTCGGCTGAGGCACGATAACGTCGAAGGAACCGCCTTCGGTGGCCGCGCGTGGGGGAAAGAAGCAGCTGGTGGCGCTGCCGGGCGTCCCCGTGGCTCCACGTTGGGAGCTGCTCGGGGCTCACATGTTGTTCGGTGAATTTCCCCACTGGGCTGAGACTTAGGGTGCAAGGTTTCTTCCTTTAGCTCTATGACCTGTGGGTCCCAATCCACATGTACCTCCCAAATATCTGTTCAAGCTGATCCTCTTAATTCCCACAATTCTGAGTTTTAAAATGTGGGTTAGAATTTGAATCTTTCCAATTCAGTTTGAATTTGCTTGCCAAATTTGAATTTGGGTGAAGTTTGCAAATTCTTCTCTTTAACTCCTTTTTGAGCCCACCCTACAAATAGAAAGTTAGGGATCACACTCCTCCCTATAATTCCATCTATATGGCTGCATGTTTATTCAAAGTTTTTGGTCACTACATGTGTGAACTTTGAATTTCAAATCTGATTTTTAAACTTACATGCAAAGAGGTATTTAATCTCCTTATTGGTTCAACACTTTTAAATAAAAAGGTGAACCTCATGTTGGATGTTCATCCATGTATTACCTTGCATGAAGAAAATTTTAGGAAGTCCCATTTTTCATGTCTTTGCCACACATATGAATTCAAACTTTAGTTTTTATTCATACACATTTTTGGGACTTTTACACGGCAGGACCGGCTTCTGCGACGGCGGCGGCGCCTCCTCCTTCACCATCTCGGGAGCTGGCTGCTGGTGAAGTCCCGGTGGAGCAGGCAGGCGACGACGCGGGAGGAGCTGACGCGGGTCCTCAGGTGGGCGGTGAGCAGGAACGCATCAGGACTGGCCCTGCCTTAGCACCGTCTTCTCCTGATTGGCACATCGTCGTGGCTCCCTCGGATGTTGCGGTGCCGGCGTCTTCTCCGTCGGATGACAATGCCATGGAGGAGGTCCATGGCGCGGCTTCGGCCTCTGCTGCTCCACTGTCCCTGTCGGCCACCATGGAGCTGGCCCAGTCCAGCGTCCGTAAGGTTCAGGCTGCGCTCGAGCGTGAGCGGGAGGTCTTGGCGGATGAGAGGGACCGCCTTCGCGGCTGGGGGCGGCTCTTGAAGCTGCGGACCAGGGAGGTCGTGGAGGAGCTCAACGCTAAGAGGGCGAGGCTCGACACTGAGGAGGAGCTCCTCAATGTGCAGAAGATCGCCGTCGACCGTCTGGACACCGAGACCCGGAGGATCATGCAGGAGGCCCGTGAGGCCTATGACGGTGTCCAGGCTCGCTCCGCCGCCAATGAGGAGATGTGGCTGCGGCTGGTGCGGCGTGAGTGTGCCATCACAGAGCGGGAGCGCACCGTGGGGGTCAAGGAGAAGGAGGTCGCCGAGCAGCTGGAGGCGGGAGAAGGCGACCTGAAGGCCAGGCCCGAAGAGCTGGAACTCCGGAAGGCAGCCCTGGCCGAAAAGGAGGGGCAGGTCACCCTGGACCGCCAGGCCGTGCTGAACCGGGAGCTTGCTGCCGACATCCGGGCGTCGGAGATGGAGAGGCTCACCCGGGACCTCCAGCTCTGAGAGAATGACCTCGCGTCCAAGGAGAGGAGGTTTGCCGAGGAAGGACCTGGTGCTCTGCTGGCGGCTCGTCAGGAGGTGGTGCAGCTCCGGGCTTCACAGACCGTCGAGGTCCAAGGAGTCTGGGACTTCGTTGGCCAGGCGGAGTCTGCTCTAGCGCCTCTCGGCTTCAGCCTCGTGAGGACGGAGGTTCTGGCGCAAGAGATAGCCCAGGCGCTCCCGGCACTTGAGTCCATTGGTGCCAAGCTGGGGAGGCTGGAAGCCGTGATCGCCGACGAGCTCGAGGTCGAGGGGAGGAGCTTGGCGAAGGAGGTCGCCATGCACGTGCTTACGTGCTTCCGGAGATGGGACTCCTCCATCTCTTTGGAGCCGGTGGTGCGGGGTCCCGTCGCCGAGCAGGAGGAGGTCGCCAGGGCCAAAGTTGGAGACGTCGCCGCCCTCATCGCATCTCGGTTCCAGCGGGAGTCCGGGGACTCCTAGATGCTTGCCCTTGTAGCTGGAGGGCTTTTGTATTTTGTCTTCTGTCTGTAGACCAGCTTGTTGAGCTTTCAATATACTTGTTGCCTGTGCTTTTTGCTTCCTTTTCTTGGCTTACCCTGCCCGAGCCCTTAGCTCCGTAAGGACCCCGGGAGGTCTCCACCGATCTCGAAGCCTCTTAGCACAGACACCTCCCTTGGGTCCTTGTTCTCATAAGGACCCAAGGGGCCATGAGTTGGAGTCTGGAGCTCCGGTCTTGAGAAGCCTTGGGACTTCAGTACAACCGGGTGCTCTGGTGTTCCCTTGTGCAGTCCCCGTAGTGGCCCCCTGGTAGGTGTGGCCAATGCATTGGGCACACCTACCACATTCCTGTGGGGGAGATAAGGCCAGGGCCCCCCTGACCGCCCGGAGCACGCCAGTGTTGAAGCTTCGGCGCCGGAAGTCCGGGAGGCCTCCCAAGGGGTCCTGCACACAAGTAGGGAAAAGGTAATTCTGCTCGGAGGTCCTCCCTTCCCTGTCTCCCAGTCTTATTTGGCTTACAGCCTTGGGCCGGTATACGGGGATTGGGCAATTCAGTGCACCCGGCACCGGAGGTCCGGCTCCCTCCTTGGTTAGGGTGTAACCGTCCGGCCCCTAGTACTAGACCGTAGCGCTAGGGAGGCAGAGTGCACACGCTTTGGTTACGGAACCAGGCAAAGCTGGCTGCACACCCTGGACCTCCCGGAAGGCAGAGTGCGCACGCTTTGGGTACGGAACCAGGCAAAGCAGGCTGCACACCCTGGACCTCCCGGTCTGGCGTAGGTTTTTCCTGGAGGAGACCAACTGGCATCATAGGACCCTAACTGGGAGGGTCTGAGAGGCCCCCTGTCCTTTGGCAGGTACCTCAAGCACGACCGCCTTCGGCAGGATGGCAAATGTCGACTAGGCACGAGAGTGGGAAAGGAGAGTCGAGTATTCGATGAGCGTACACCGTCTTGAGCATGGGGAGGTGATCATAAAAATTAATGCGTAATTTAAATGAACACATAAGAGAGCGTGGTAGGACAGGGTTCTTTCCATTCATATACATCCGTAGGAGGAAAACAGGCTGTACATGGAGGCAACGACCCACCCCATTGTGAAGGGGGACAGCGCCTACGCGCTTAGGGTACGGGACCAAGCTAAGTCGGACGTAGTCCTGGACCACCCCCTGGGGCTTAGTTGCTCCGAGCGCTGCTTTGGGATCTGTTACAGAAAAAAGAAAAAACATGTTCTACCATTGCTCTAAGGGTAGAACTTACGGAGGTGTTCTAGGTTCCAAGGGTTTGGGAGCGGGTCCCCGTCCTTGGTAGCAAGGCGTACGCACCCGGGGCGGCAAACTTTCATGACTTGGAAGGGACCTTCCTAGCTGGGGGAGAGTTTGTTGGCCCCTTCTCGAGAAAGTATGCGCCACAGCACCAGGTCGCCTTCCTTGAGCTCCCGAGCTTGCACGGACCTCTTGTGGTAGCGCCGGAGCGCCTGCCAGTACCGTGCGTTGCGGAGCGTTGCTTGCCATCGTGCCTCGTCGACGAGGTCGATGTCCTCACACCGGAGCTGGTCCTATGTGGCTTCGTCGTAAGGCCGGACGGGAGGGGACCCCATGGTGACCTCCGGGGGAAGCACGGCTTTGGCCCCGTATACCATAAAGAAGGGTGTCTCCCATGTGGCCTGTCTCTGGGATGTCCAGATGGCCCACAGTGCGCATGGAAGCTCGTCCACCCACTTGGAACCATGCTTCTCCAAGCTGGCATAGGTGCGAGTCTTGAGCCCCCGAAGGATCTCGGTGTTGGCTCTCTCGACTTGCCCGTTGCTATTTTGGTGAGCAACGGAGGCATAGCACACCTGGATGCCAAGGTCTTTGCAGTACTCTTGGAACGTTGCACTGGTGAACTGGGTCCCGTTGTCGGTGATGATTATGTTGGGGACCCCGAACCTGCAGACGATCGACTTGATGAACTTGACTGTGGATTGCTTGTTGATGGTGATGACTGGTGACGATTCCGGCCACTTGGTGAACTTGTCGATGGCGACGTAGAGGTACCGTTATCCCCCGACGGCTCTGGGGAAGGGCCCCAGGATGTCCAACCCCCATACCACGAAGGGCCAAGAGGGTGGGATCATCTGCAGCGTCTGCGCCGGTGTGTGGATCTGCTTGGCATGGAACTGGCACGCCTTGCATCTCTTGACCAGCTTGACAGCGTCCAGGAGGGCTGTCGGCCAGTAGAAGCCATGCTAGAAGGCTTTGCCGACCAGCATGCGGGAAGATGCGTGGTTCCCACACTTGCCTCCATGGATTTCTGCGAGCAGGTCACAGCCTTCCTCCTGGGTTATGCACCGCAATAGGATGTCGTTGGCGCCACGCCGGAAGAGGTCCCCTTCTACCAGCTATCATCGATTGGGAACTTTGGCTTGACCCTGAGTCTGGCACAGAACCAACACTGCTAGGGTAGGAAGTTGGAGATATCAAATGCTCCTTAGCCAAGGGAACCATCACTCTATTCATGGCGTTATTTGTCCCGATTCTCTAAGTTCATCCATTATTGCTTTCATAGATGCATTGACCTTTTGATCAATTGTATCATCAATTGTCTTCTTGAACTTGTCACGTCTTCTATATAACTCTTTATTGTTCGAGAAACCATCTCTTCAGGACATCTGAGAAGAGATTGCTCGAACTCGTCCACCGTTTAGGGTTGGCTAGGATAGCGGTAAGTTGGTCATTCTCCCTCTTCAGCTTGAAGAGACTCTTCTGTTGCTTTTCAATTACTTCTTTCATTTTTTGCTCTACTTAGTTCATAGAGTCAAACTTTTCAAGTTTGCCCTCGTTGGTCAAACCTGACCGAGCTAAGACCCGCCTCTTAGTTCTCTCATCGCAGCCTTGTAGCAGGTTAGGATTGCCCTTATTGACAGTTTTCTCTAATATTTTATTATATTTCTCAACTTTGAGGGCATATCCGGCAGACCCCAAGCGATGATGGTATTTGTTCTTTTTGGCAAGCTCTGACCTAGATTCACTTAGTGCTTTAGCCTTAGGTGTGGTCTTTTGACGAACAAATTCTTGCCACTGAGCTTGTGTGATTTTTCCCATCTTCTTCACTCTAGGGACCTTATTATCCTTATCATAAGCATTCATTTCACTCTTCCAGCCAGAGACATCTTGCCGCAAGAGACCAATGTTGCTTGCTTTACAGCTTATTCCGTGCCTTTTAGGAACTTGAATTATTTTTTTTAACTTCTCCCACAACTTATTCTTCCGTGCCACTTTATGATATCAACTTTTATGCGATAATGTGTAACACAACATTGCAGCACAACACTTTCAGAACAAGAAAAATCACTAGAGGAAAATATACCTGCAACATTACGGTTTCAATAGAAGGTTGTACATATTGCAAAGGAAGAGGAGGAGGAGGAGGTGGTGGTGGTGATCACGAGGCGTGTATGAGGCCACGAGTGAAGTGAAGTGAAGCGATGCGATTGCTTTTGAGTGCACAAGATGCATACATGCTGATACTGTATGTGTACAGGGACAACAGAGGCCATAGAGATCACTTGAAATAGCAGCTTGCTTTGGCGATAGTGTAGCCGAGTGATTGGTTGCAGCGTCTCCGTCACAAAGCGCTATGGACTTCATCTGTTCTGATGATGTCTAACACATATATTGCAGGAGATAATGTCTAACACATACATTGTAATGATATCTATTATGATTAGGAGATAAAAATAACATTGCAGAACAAGAAAAGAAAACACAACATCGGTAACCGCAAAGGTCGCGCACGTCCGATCGCTTCAGCCGCCTGTATTAATGGCTCATATTGTAGGCGGCTCCTACTCCACGGTCTGTGATGTTCTTTCATCACGGGCGGCTATTAATTCATTTGACATCAGAGGCGTGTTTTTTTATGGACCGTCTGGGTCTGAAAAATGAGTCGTCTGTGATAATAATTTTTATAGTAGTGCCATATCCGCTTAGATTACCGCGGCGTCTATCTGGGTCTGCGAGCTAGCGAGGGGCACACGTCTCAGCATCGCCTCGTGATATACATGATCGGGTACAAGAGAAACGGACGTGCGGGCGTGTTGTTTTGATGACCGGCCACTCGGCAATCGCCACCTGACCTCGCAGTGCCAGTCCTTGTAAAAAATTCTCATTATCCGTTATGCATCCCCACTATCGTGCATCCCGCGCATTCTCCACATATACAAATTACCGATCTCAGTACATCAGATTTAAGGTTTAAGGGTTAGTGTTAGATTTTAGTATTTAGGGTTAGAGTTTAGGATTTAGAGTTGGAGTTAAGTCGATTAGAATTTAAAAATTGATGTTTTAAGATTAGAACTGCTCATGTGGCATGCATCGCGCGCGCCCCTCAGTGCATATAGGTTGTAAAAAATTTGGTTTCCGATTCTAAGCCAGCACACGGCTGTACGACGCGAGATCGGCAATCAATGAATAGCACGTCTCTCAGTTGTACCCATCGTGTTGCTGACAGCTGAAGTGCTGAGCTAGCTGGTGTAAGTGCGCACCGTTTCTCACTCATCTCATGGCCCAACCGGTGCTGCCGTAACACGCAGCGTTTTGAGAACGTTAAAACTGGTGTGTGCACATCGGGTACGGTGGTGCTAGATTGTGTGCAACAAACGTACTGCAGATCGGCAACCATCGTACTGGTGCTGATGATTTTGAGTAATCATTTAATTTCCGAATGGTACTGGAGGAAGTGCCGCTGTTCAGGTATCCTAGATTACAGTCGATAAGAACAGAGGGCTGTTACAGTCAACGTCTTTCTGCTTGTATGGCAGGGATGGGATTCACAAAGCGTATAAGCACTACATCAATACGACTCGCTTACGACGACCAAAACTGTTGTAAGATAGGTTTAAACCGTCGTAATTATCTTAATTACGACTCTGAGTTAGACTGCAAAAATAAATAATTTATAAGGAAAGATAATTGATAAATAGAATTTCAAATAATGTGATTGGCAACTGATATTTACCTCCTTGCGCTGAAAGGCAAAAACTCGGTCCGAAAAGTCTGGAAGGTGCCTCATCAGCTGAGAGCGTCTGCTCGCACCTGACGAGGTACCTGAGAAGACCAAGTCCCGGGGCTGGGTGAGGAACCATCTCACCCTCTTCCTCCCCTTCCTCTTTCCATTTGATGACGACATCCTGATGCAATGAGTAATTGATAAATATACTAAGATAATATACAAAATTCATGATAAGTTAGTGAAGAAAATATTATTTCATCAATTTTAAAATTCATCAACGTCATGATCATGTACCCTACTCCGTAAACCAGACCATCGATCTTCTTTTCTGAGAGTCTGGACTAGATTTCATTTTTTTGTTTCCGAATATCATAAGTCTCGACATCTTGAGCGTCTCCAACCAAGTCATCGAGTCCTACACCAGGCTCAATGATGAACGACTCTGACAACTCTTCTTCTTGGTAAACTTCATCAACTTCATTAGTATCATGGTATCCATCATCTCCTGGAGTGTATAACCGCTCACGAGGATTCACCTTATGAATCACCCACCAAGCATCGAGTTTTTTGCAAGGATAAGGTAGATATTACACTTGCTCCACTTGGTGAGCAAGAATAAATGAATCGTATCCTCGTAGCCGTTCCTTGTGTTTTACTTTCACCATGCCAAATTGGTTTTGTTGAATTCTATGATAGTTATCAAACCAATCACAGTCAAAGAATACTGCTCAAAAATCCTTATTACCGACGAAAGCAAATTCAATAATTTTTTTAATGATCCTATAGTAATTAGTTTCACGTCCTTGAGAGTCGATTGCCCTCGTCATAACTCCGGTATTTGACGTTACCGCGAGTGGACGATGAAATTCAAATTGAGTTGTACGAAATCGGAAGCCATTGACGTCATATCGACCGTAACTTCTAACTTTAACCAATCCGTAGGATAGTTGCCGCAAGTCTTCATGGACATTGGCATCTTTCATGCACTGTCCAAAATACGAAGTTACAAGAAAATTTGTAAATACTCGTAAGTTATAAGAAAAATTTGTAAATACTCGTAAGTTACAAGAAAACGTTACATGATCACAAAACCATGATAGGAAGTTAGGTCTTCCGTTTATTCCATCTCATCGCATCGCTTCTACTTGTTTGCTCGTAGGTTGATTTTTATGTGTGCAATTCTGTTTGTGAAACTCTCTGTACGAAAAGATAAATTTTAGAACAGATCTGTTCCATTTATGATGAGTAGAATAAATGTAGGATAAAGGGTTTAGGGTTTAGAGCTCATCTATATTAGCATACATGTAGAGGAAAGCAGCATTCCTTTCTTCTGTGGTAGAGTTGTAGGAATTACAATTACCAACTGCAGTGCCTCTTGTTGTAAAAATGGAGAGATCGCTACAAGTAGTTTGATCATCCATATTGTACCGTATTACCGAAGTATTGACATTGTGTTCATCTGCAAAGTAAACACATGAAAAATACCTTACTTCCTTAAAAGTAAATGCTTCGTTGATGCACTCTTCTACCTTTGTCCTGTTATGAACCATTGGTTTCAGATATCTTAGCGCTCTTTTAATATGATACATCCACCTATATTGCACGGGATCGCCCACTTTAGCTTCATATGGAAGATGAATAAGAACATGTTGCATTGGATTAAAAAAGTCTGGAGGAAAAAATTTTCTATCTTACATAATAATACTGGTATCTCCTTTTCTAACTTACTCATCATCTCTATCGTGACTTCTTCAGCACAGAGCTGTATATAGAAGTGGCTAATCTCGGCTAGCAACCTTCCACACCGCATCGTCAAAATAGCCCTGAAATATAACAGGTAGAAGTCTTTCCATGATAATATGCTAATCATGACTCTTCAACCCAGTTAGTTTTCTCGTTTTCACATTCACAGCTCGTTTTAGACTAGCTGCGTAACCATCTGGGAATTTCAAACTTTTCAACCATTCGAGTACTTCTTTCTTTGCTTTGGGTCAAAGACAGAAGGAACCACGTGATTTACCACCACTTTCAAAAAGCTCAAGAGTTGGACGGTTACAAAGCTCAGTCTGATCCTTTCGAGCCTTTATATTGTCTTTCATTTTGCCCATCATGCTCATGCATGTGCTTATGATATATTCCCCCATGTTATGCTCTTGAAGCATGACATCAATGTTGTGCATTAGCATCAACGACTTCACATATGGTAGCTCCCATAGTCCACATATATGAGTCCAATTGTGATCATTTTCGAGGACGAGAAAATATCCAGGATGATCTTTATCTGGCAACAGTTTATCTAACATATCAGATATTTCTGACCTGTTAAGAAGTTTTGGTGGTCCTTTCGTGACAACGATGTCCTTTGTGAATACATTCCTCTGTTGCCTAAACATGTGATTCGAAGGAAGCCAACATCTGTGACAATTAAAGTAACATATCTTTCCTTCATGAGTAAGTCAAAAACAGTCAGTTTCAGATGCACATACTGGACACGTCAAACGACTATGAGTGCTCCATCCAAAAAACATGCCATACACCAGAAAATCATGGACAGACCACAAATATACAGCTCGAAGGTTGAATCGCTGCTTCTTGTAATTGTCGTACATTTCAACTCATGTCCACAACATTTTCAATTCTTCGATCAGTGGTTTCAACATCACGTTGAGACGTGACCCAGGATGGTCCGCCAAGGTAAAATGAGGCTAAGGAACATGAACTCGTACTTCATGCAGAGGGCCGGTGGTAGATTATACGGAATGACAAAGACAGGCCAACAGGAGTATGGTGAAGCGTTTATACTGAACGGCGAGATTCCATCTATCGCCAATCCAATCCGAACATTTCTCGCATCACGGCCAAACTCTAGATCAAACCGGTCCAGCGCCTTCCATGCCTCACTGTCGAACGGGTGCGTCATGACTTCTTCATTCTGACGTACACCTTCTTTGTGCCATTTCATGTGTCTGCCAGTTTTTTCGAAAGAAACAAACGCTTCAACCGAGGTCTCACGGGTAAGTATCGAAGTTGCTTACGTGCCACTTCTGTCGTCACATTTTCACCATCTTCATTAACGATTTCGACATACCTCAATTCACCACATTGTAAACATTTCTTCTCTTTTGCATATTTTCCAGAAAAGCATGCAGTTGTCTGTACACACATCAATCTTCTCATATGTCATACCGAGACCCGCAATTTGTTCACGTGATACATATCTTTAGGCACTTTATGGGGCCATGGAAAGATATCGCTGATCAATTTGATGAGGCTGTTGTAACAATTATTAGAAAAGAAATATTTAGACTTAATTGCCATAAGTCTAGTCATGAAAGTGAGGAGGGTCACTTCCGTGTGTTCATGCAGCGGCTGTTCTGAAGCTTTGAGAAGCTCGAAGAACGTATCAACCTCCGTTGTAGGTGGATCCTCCGTAAAGTCTGGTTGTATAGCTTCTAGCATCTCATCCATCCTATCATCTCCAGTAATATCATCGATGTCCTTTTCCACTTCTTGTACAGCTTTAGAAGCTATCTCGCCATGAAAGGTCCAGACCTTATAACATGGTGTGTAACCGTTTCAACACAAATGTATCGAAAGTCCCACTTTGTCCAAAAACTTGGTATTCTGGCATTTCGTACATGGGCACCGCACCTTATCGGTATTTGACAATGAAAATGCTCAATCTACAAAAGCATCTGTCTTGGTGAACCACTCAGCTGAGTGACCACCAGATCTGCTCTTCCAACTAGTATACTTTCAACTGCAGTCTTCACCCATGTTTTACTCTACAGTATAAGGCTATAGAAATTACGTTCACTTTACATATATTGGAAGGGATAGGTCCTAAACCCAACCAAGAGTGACCAAGACGAGCCTGCTTATACGAGACGCGGGGTCTGGATCCAGACGAAATTTCGGCAGCGTAACCCCGCTGTTCTCCAACTGCACGCTCGATAATGGTGCAGCGGAGAACACTAGGGTTACATTGTCAAAATTTCGTCCGAATCCAGACCCCACGTATCGTCATAAGAATGCCCCCTCGGTCACTCCTAGGGTGTCCAAAAAGTGACAATTCCGAACCTACACGCCTCACATGCGTAACGCATGTGAGACGGGCCGGTCCGAAATAGGTGACGCATATTGTATAGGTTACATTAATCTTACATTTTGGAGTGATTTACGAGAGAGAGGAAGAAAGAACGAGAGCGATTAGGGCTAAAAATAGCTAGGGAGTACTCTACGACGGCGGCGGGCAGTGGAGGAACTCCGTCGATCTTGTTCTCCGACACAGATGGACAAAAAATCTTGGGACATGATCGTTTGACTTCATAGAAACCTAAAAAGCGCTAAACTAGTTGGCTATGGCGGCGACGGCCATGGCTATGGCACCACCGATGCTTCTTGATCGAAAACCACACGGTTCTCGACGGTTGTCTCAGCGGCGGCCATGGCCATTGACCTTTGAATGGGCCGTGTCAGGCCATATTAGGGTTGTGCAGGGCTGAGCCGGCCTGAAGCCCGTTTATTATTTATATATCGATATTATACACTCAAGCAATCAAATTAAACTAAAATTTCTAACTTAATAATCAACTAACTCAAAATTTCAAAAGAAATACTAAACTAACTTAATAGTCAACTGAACCAAAATTAAGTAATCTAATTCCAATTTTTAAGGCATCGCTTAAGCGTGCTTAAGCGGGAAGGCGTCGGCGGGGGATAAGGCGTCCGGTCGCCTTACATCCCAGTGTAAGGCGGGGGAAGGCGGCGGGGGGGGGGGGGGGGGGGGTGGGTGGGCAGAGGGCGAGCCGGCCTGGGACGGCGGTGATGAGTGGTTTAGGCCCGATCTTCCGAAAGGTAGGTCGATTGAAGTGGAGATCTCGACGTTGATGATCTGAGGCACTCGAGCAGACCCGAATACCCCTGCAATCACTACACCACTACTCCGTTGGTTATCAATCGTGCTTCACACGCTTGACCTCGCCAAGAAGGCTATCTCTGCAGGTGCAACTGAGAACACAAGCAAGAACGATGAAGATGCAATCTGAAATTGCGAAATTGGGGTCTCACAAACCGTAGAACGGAAAATGTGTTTAATCTAAGCAAAACCCACCGAATATGGTCGGCGACTGCAGTATTTAAAGGCTATGGTTCGTTCATAAGACCCTTAGACGCGTCCCTAATGGACTCATACGGGATACAAGGCCCAAAATCCCATTACGGTGGTGCAACACCGGACAGAACTCCGAATTCGACTTGTTTCAACAATTCCCAATGACTCCTGGCGAATTTTAATGTGGAACTAGAACCATTGGAAATTTTATCTTCTCATCTTTCCATGCATATGTAGAACGTCGAAAACAGAGTCCGTATGCATCCTGGGCGTCCGTTTTAAGATGGACTGCTCCTGGACTCTGAGTTGAACTCGAGTCCGAGTTGGCGACTGTTTCTATCAACTTGTGGACGTCCCATCTGGTTGTCCACGTCCCCAAATCCTTCTCACTTTACTTGTTGATCATATCCATGGTTCCTAATAACAATTAAATCATTAAATAGCAATCCATTCTCAAACTCACATGGGTAGGAAGTTAGAAACGAGTTCACCCGCTGATTTAGTAACCGTGCTCGTGCTCTTGTGATTGGTCCTTATATATCAATGTGAGTATCCACTGTTGTGATGTCCTCATAATCCTCCCCCTCTTTAATCGGAGTCGTCCTCGACTCAAGATCATCTTCTTCTCCCAAGTATGGTCGTAAATCTGAAATGTTAAATGTGGGACTAACCCCAAAATCGGGAGACAACTCAAGCTTATATGCATTGTCATTGATCTTTGCAACAATCTTAAAAGGACCAGCAGCAGGTGGCATAAGTTTAGATTTTCTCAAGTGAGGGAATCGTTCTTTTCTCAAATGTAGCCATACCAAGTCCGCTGGTTCAAGTTTTACTTCTTTTCTACCTTTACTACCAGAAATTCTATACTTCTCATTCATCCTTTCAATATTTTTCTTTGTAGTTTCATGCATCTTAAGAATGAATTCAGAGCGTTGTGTAGCATCCAAATTTATAGTTTCAGAAGGAGGCAAAGGTAATAAATCAATAGGAGCACGGGGATTGAAACCATACACTACTTAGAATGGGCTTACCTTTGTAGTAGAGTGAACTGACCTGTTGTAAGCAAATTCTATATGTGGTAAACAATCCTCTCAACCCTTTAAATTTGCTTTTAAAACAGCCCGCAGCATAGTGGATAGAGTACGATTTACTACCTCAGTTTTCCATCGGTTTGTGGGTGACATGTGGTTGAAAACAGCAGCTTGGTTCCCAATTTATACCACCAAGTTCTCCAAAAATGACTAAAAAATTTTGCATCGCGATCAGAAACAATGGTATTTGGCACACCATGTAAACGAATGATTTCCGTCATAAACAAATCAGCAATGTGTGAGACATTATCATTCTTATGACAAAGTATAAAATGTGCCATTTTGGAGAAACGATCAACAACCACAAAAATACTATCTCTCCCCCTCTTAGTCCTAGGCAATCCCAAAACAAAATCCATTGAAATATCCTACCAAGGTACACTAGGAACAGGAAGAGGCATATAAAGACCATGTGGGTTAGGTCGAGACTTAGCTTTATTACAAGTAGTGCATCGTGACACATAACGCCCGACATCACGTCTCATCTTTGGCCAAAAGAAGTGTGTGGTCAGCACGTCCTCCGTTTTCTTCACTCCAAAATGTCCCATCAAACCTCCTCCATGTGCCTCCTGCAAAAGTAATAGGCGAACAGAACTAGCAGAAACACATAGCTTGTTAGCACGATAGAGGAGGCACTCCCGTAGTACATATTTATTCCATGTTCTTCCTTCTCTACAATTTTCAAATGCATCTTTGAAGTCCAAATCAGTAGGATATAATCCTTTTATTGTTTCTAAACCAAATATTTTATGATCAAGTTGGGACAGCATGGTGTAACGTCTAGATAATGCATCTGCAATAACATTCTTGTAACACCCCAAATTTTGATTCAAAATCCTAAACCATGTTCAGAGGGGAATTTAAAAATTTTTGGACGTGTTGCATGTTTTGCAAAAATTCAAATTCAAACTGGAATTCTAATTAGACTCAAAACAGAAAAGAAATGGAAAAAGAAAAAGAGAAAACGGGAAAAAAAACCGGCCAGTGGGCCGAAACCCGCCAGCCGGCCCAATTTCCCCCGCGCCAGCCCGCAGCCGCGCGCCCGCGCTATCCCTCACAGACAGGTGGGACCCACCTGTCATCCCCAACCCCGCGACCCCGGACTCTCCCGCGCGCGCGCGATCTTAACCGACCGGAATTCCGCGTCCCTCAGCCCGAATTCTGGTCCCAGAAGACTCAAACTCGATCACAACTGACCCACCGCCCTCCCCCGGCTATAAAAACCCCAGCCCCGATCGATTTTTCCCACGCGATCGCCGATTTTCACTCCGGTGAGCACCGCGACTTTGCCGGTGAATTCTGGCCGATCTAACTCGCTGGTCTTGATCCACCGCCTCCGGGGAACCTTGCAGGTGCAGAAAACTCGGAGACTTGCGGTGTAAACACAGCGCCGACGAGCTTCGCCGTGGTTTTGCCTCGGACCTCGCCGCCGATCACTTTCCAGGACCCCCGAGCTCAAGAAAACCCCCGAGGTGAGATCCCTGACCTCCCCTCTACCGATCTATGCCATAAGATCACAGTTCTAGGCAGAATTCTCGAGGATCCGAAACTTTCCGGCGAGATCGCCGCTTCCCGCCGCCGTGCGCCGCCGGCAGCGCCGCCCGCGCTCGATCAGAGCGACGTGGCCGCTTGTGCGCCGTTTATTTTAAATCGCACGGTAGACTTTAAAACCCCGCGTACCGGTTCGATGTTATAATCTCAGCCGTCGGTTTAAAATCGGACGGTCCACGTCAGCCCCGCGTTATAAAGACTGGAATTCTTACGTGCTACCCCCTGGGGTTCTCGGGAAATAAGAGCTAGCCCCGGAAACTTCTGATGTAGCCCCTGGAACTCCAGAAAATCATGTAAATTCATTTAAAAATCAGTTTTAGCCCCTGGACTTAATAAAAATTAGGAAAAACACCTCTGATAAGTGTAGCTAGACCCCTGGAAATTATGAAAATAATATTATAGACCCTGTAATGGGGTGAGTTCATTATTTTAGCCCTGTTTAGTATTTAATTTAGAAAATTGAATATGTAACTAGTGTTTAAAAATTAAAAAGGGGGACAAACATAATTGTCAAAATTAATTAAAAACTTTCTCAGTACTTAGAAAACTTTGGAGTGAGATAAAAATATATTTTTGGGCTGAAATGAATCTGTTTCATTTATTATTCACATTATTTAGTATAGGGACACATTTTTAAGTAAAGAATAGCTATAGAAAAAAATAGGGAAAATAATTATGAAATAGTTTACATCAGGGGCCAAGGTCAAAATATGTTATTAAATTATTTAGGACCAAAACCTATACTGTTTAGATGATGTGTATTACTAATTTCATAATAAAATACACAATTATGCATAGGAATATAAATCTGAAAATATAGCAACTAGTAATTGATAAATGGAGTTTTTAAAATCCAAAGAGTTCAGTTTAGGGATTGATAGAAATTATGAAGGCACATATGGAGAAGAAAAATACTTTTCATACATACTTGGTAGTTTAATATAAGGAATTTATTTAAAAACTGAAACACACATATATATATAGTATGTAAGTATAAATATGAACACCAAAGTAGGAATCATATACATATAAATAAAAGTGTATGCAAGCCACAGATCAACACACAAAGTAACCACAACCCATATAATGGTGAATGAATTTCATAAATATGAATGAGTGGTTTGTATGAAGTAAGAAGTGTGAACTATGTCTTATGATTGTTGTTTTTCTTTTGCTATGTGTGATGGTATGAAGTAGAACCTGTTTAAGAGCAAGTTATTCCTTTCCAAGATCAGGACTACCCATTTCAAGAGCAGCAAGAAGGAGGCAAGTGTCCTTGACCACTTTGATCCTATGCTAGGATGTGTAGATAGAATTATTTGCATTGTCAAATGAAATATGAAACCCATGCTAGGAAGTTTCCCTAGAATTGCATTACCTTGTTTCCTTGTAGATTGGGTTGGGATTTATTTTGTCATGTCATTTATCTACATGCATATGCTTAGCCATGCTTAGAATGGGATGTTTGGGACATGAGATCATCAGTTTATATTACCATACTCTTGAATGAGACATTGTGAGTTATGTAGAGGTAGGGATCAAGGCAAGTTGGATGTTTTGGTTGTGTGCTGGGTGCACGAGACTTGGGTTTGTGTTTAGTACTTGCCTGGATCCTAAGGACCGGTTCATGGAGCATGTAACCCGACTTTACAGTGCGAACCACATGCTGAGATGGGGCAGCTTGGCCAATTAATTAGGTGTATCCCCGGCGTAGTATGGGTATGTTGGATGGTGCGGGGAGTAGGTGTCAGCTGGACTACCATATGAACCGCAGGCTCAAGAGGGGGCCACTGCAGCGGGGTTGGAGCCTCTTGTATGCTGTTAGGGGTGAAACCTCAGTGGGCCCACGCTCGTCGGGAATCCCTTTGTAAAGGCTTCGTAGTGATCTCCTGGCTGCACACCTGGGAAGTGTGAATGTGGATCGTAGCCACTGGCATAATGGAGGTTCTTTTAGTCCACCCGGCAACGGGGGATGAAATCACTACATGTGGGTACAGTGGTACAAACTCTGCAGAGTCAAAACTGTCTTGACAGCCGTGCTCACGGTCAAGAGCGGCCTGGACTTATTCATGATTAGAGGATTGATGGTTTTGGAAGTTAAGCGGGGAGCTTAACATTGGAAATGATGTTATGGTTATTGGATTATGATGATGGGATGGGAGATTGGGACCATTTCACCTGTGTAGTAATGTAGGTGCTTAATAAGCTAAGGTGATAGGTATTAATTGCGTAGTGCTTTAACCATGAGTTCAACCTCTCCTTGTCCTAGCCATGCATGATAAAATTTTCCCACACTTGCTGAGTACCATTGGTACTCAACCTTGCATATTTGTTGGTTTATATTGCTGCACAGGTCAAGATAATGAGGTGGTGTATAATGACCAAGATTTTGGACCCGAGGAAGGTTTTTAGGTTCATGAAGACCCCCGGGCAACGCCTGTGATGGAGCCCTAAAGAATAATATTCCGCTGCTAGTTTATTTACTTGTGATGAACTTATTATTGTCCATCGAGACATTTACTATGTAAGACTTACTTATATTCGACACCTGGCTTGTAATAAATGATGCTTCACTATTTGTCATCACATGTATGAGAAAATGATCCTGGCATACATGTGATATTCACTTGGTTGTTTCTTCGGAAAAACCGGGTGTGACAGAGGTGGTATCAGAGCCAAGGTTGCCTGTAGGAATGTGGACCTAGGTAGAAATGGACGTATTTAAGGGCCCTATTTTCTTAAAAACTATTTTCCAAGGTGTGGGTGGAAGAGTGTTATTTAAGGAGTCATTTCCTTCATCTTATCCCAAAATTTTCATTCAAAATGGGATTTTTGTTTAAAAAGTTTATCTAACCTAATTTTAAATTCTGTTTGTTTTAGATGGTTCGCATGATTCGCACCGCTCGCAAGTCCACAGGAGGGAGAGTTCCCGTAGTTGCCCTTGCCGAAAGAGAGGAGAGTCGTCCAGTGACGTATCTTTCCTACGGATTGGCAGTAGGAGACTTGTTGCGCCGTCTTCGACGTATGCTCGAAGCCGCAGGCAATACGGGCAAGCTAATCATCCACTATAACTCCACCAGGACCATCCGTGAGAAGAGGGAAGAATGGAGTTCGGAGATGAGGATTATACATGAGAATCAGCTGCTTAAGATTCACCACTCTCCAGCTTGTCGAGCAACACAAGTTGACGCGGAGAAAGATGTCACCTGGGAGGCCATCACCTGCCAGAGTCACATCTATCGTCGCTACTTGAGCAAAACTGAGTACATGTATGTCCTCCAACGTGAGAGTGGTACCACGGAGTACAAGTACCCACCGGTGCAGCAAGGGACTTCCCATGAGCACATGGACTTGTGCTTGGAGGATGCTGCTATGCTCAGCACTCGACTGCAGGAGTGTCAACAAGAGCTTCAGGATGTCCGAGACACCCTGAAGGAAACGGAGGCGTTGCTGCGAGCTTGCTTAAAGGCGAGAGAAAGAGGAGATGGGAATGAACTGTGTGTCACCGTGAATGATACATGGACTCCTGACTCCCCGGATCGCCGAGCGATCAGGCGTCGTCGCACTTCTCCATCAACAGCCTCCCCACCCAAAGCAGAGTCGGAAGGTAGCCGTAATGAGGAGGAAGATCCCAAGGAGCCAGCTCAAGAGGACGAGTAGTGTAGAGTCTTTCGCCTAGCTAGCAAGAGGTCGAGTAGTCGAGTCGTTACGTAGATAATGGTGTGATAATGCTTGGTGTGTGACGTGAGTTGTGGAAGCCATGAGCAATTGTCCACAGCCTCGTCTCCAGATTGTTTTGCTTTGGTGTGTGAACCCACAGGAAATAATAGTGCATTTATTTGGTGTGAGATATAAACCCTCGTAAAATTTTAACAAAGCCTCAACACCTCAAAGTACTAACAAATGAAAGTAGTAAGACGATACTAAATGGGATCAAATTAACATTTGTTGATTCTGCCAGATGGCCGGAAGAGGAAAAGGACGTGCTGCCAACCCCGCCAACAACAATGATGAGGCATGCAACCCTCATCTTTCTGGAGGCCAGGACCGGGGTGGTCGCCGTGAAGAAGTTGATCCTCTCCACCAAATGCTGGAGAATCAAAATCAGCTCATCCAGAACTTGACTCAAGTGGTGGCCAACTTGCATCAAGTTCCACCTACACAAGCTGCACCACGCCAACCAAGGTTGAGTGAGTTTCTAGGAACTCAACCTCCGAAGTTTGCAAGTGCTGCTGAACCTCTGGAGGCAGATGATTGGCTGAAGACCATTGAAAGTAAGATGAGGATTATACAATGCCAAGGGTATGAGAGGGTGCTGTTTGCCTCTCATCAATTGCATGGACCTGCTGCTGATTGGTGGACCGCCTACGTGGCCGCCCATCATGACCCTGAGAACATCACTTGGGAAGAGTTCAAGCGTAGCTTCCGCAACCATTACATCCCAAGAGGTGAACTCAAAAACAAGAGGAAGGAGTTTTTGGGACTGCAGCAGGGAAACATGACGGTGAGGGAATACCTCACTAAATTTACTCAACTATCCCGTTATGCCCCACGGGACATAGAGACTGATGAGCAGAAACAAGATTGTTTCGTGGAAAGGCTTACCGCAGAAATGCAGTGTGCAATGTCCTCAAATGAGTATGAAAGTTTTCAAAAGATGGTGGACAGAGCATTTGTGGTGGAAAGGAAGCTAAAGGCCCTGGAAAATGAGAATAAAAGGAAGGCTGGGTGGTCACATCAAGACTCAGGGAGTAACACCCGCCCACGTATGATGCAGCAACCTACGGGGCAGACGAGCCGTGCTGCGGTACCCTATTCAGCACCAAGAGGGTACAACCCAAACTACAGGCCTCCCGCAGCACCAGCACAGCCGCAATGTCAGTTTGTGCAGCAGCCTCGCCCCGCATATCCACCTCGACCAGCAGTGCAAGGACCCCCAAACCAACCCCAAGACAACAAGGGCCAGGCATCTAAGATTGGGGTGCAATGTTTTAGCTGTGGTGAAGTGGGGCACTACGCCCATAAATGCCCAAAGAAGAAGCCTGCGCCGCCACAACAGCAGAATGTAATGAGAGGACGGGTGAACCATGTCACTATGGAGGAAGCACAAGAGGCACCCGACGTGGTAGTTGGTAAGTTTCCTGCCAATTTACACCTTGCAACTCTGCTGTTTGATTCTGGTGCTACCCACTCGTTCATTGCTCAAGGGTTTGTTAAGAAGCATGACCTAGCAACCACACAAATGAACCATATGCTAGCCGTAAACTCTCCAGGTGGAGAAATAAGGACAAGACAAGTGTGTCCCAAAGTGAACCTAGACATTAATGGGGTAGTATTTACTGCTAACCTCATAGTGATAGATTCACAAGGGATAGATATTATTTTGGGTATGGATTGGTTGACCAAACATAAAGGAATCATCCATTGTTCGACCAGAACGGTGGAACTAACTCACCCCAGTGGTACCAGAGTGAAGTTCATAACAATACACGAGCCTAGGAGGGACATTAAATTAAATCAAATGGAGGTGAAAGTTGAGGAAATCAGGACTATCAGGGAATATCCAGATGTTTTTCCGGAGGAGTTGCCAGGTATGCCTCCCGACCGTGACGTGGAATTCGCAATTGAGCTAGTACCGGGAACAGCCCCGATATACAAGAGACCTTATCGAATGGACTCCAAGCAGCTAGAAGAGCTCAAGGATCATTTGAGAGAATTGACGGGGAAGGGGTATATTCGCCCTAGTTCCTCACCATGGGGAGCTCCGGTGATATTTGTGCCCAAGAAAGACGGAACCCAAAGGTTATGCGTGGATTACCGTGCCTTGAATGAGGTAACCATCAAGAACAAGTACCCATTACCCCGCATTGAAGACTTGTTTGATCAGTTGAGGGGATCTTGTGTGTTCTCGAAAATTGATCTCAGGTCGGGATACCACCAACTCAAGATAAGGCAATCTGATATTCCCAAGACAGCTTTCGTATCTCGGTACGGACTGTATGAATACACTGTCATGCCTTTCGGGCTAACCAAGGCCCCGGCATATTTCATGTACCTCATGAACAAGGTATTCATGGAATATCTGGACAAATTTGTGGTGGTTTTCATAGATGATATTCTCGTCTTCTCCAAAGATGAAGAAGAACATGAGAAACATCTAAGGTTGGTGTTACAGAGGCTGAGAGAACACCAACTATATGCCAAGTTGAGCAAGTGTGAGTTTTGGCTGAAGAGAGTTCCCTTTTTAGGACATATAATCTCGGAGGGAGGAATCTCCGTAGATCCCGCCAAAATCGAGGATATCCAGAAGTGGAAGACCCCTGAAAATGTCGGGGAAGTTCGAAGCTTTTGGGGATTGGCTGGATACTATCGACGGTTTATTGAGGGGTTCTCCAAGATTTCGAGACCTCTCACCAAACTGTTGGAAAAGGGAATCACATTCACCTGGACGCCACAGTGCGATATGAGCTTTCAGGAGCTAAAGAAGAGATTGACAACAGCCCCAGTGTTGGTTATGCCAGATATGCAGAAGAATTTCACAGTGTACTGCGATGCCTCTAGAAATGGGTTGGGATGTGTTCTCATGCAAGAAGGACATGTCGTGGCATATGCATCCCGGCAGCTTCGGAAGCACGAGAAGAACTATCCTACACATGACCTAGAACTAGCTGCAGTGGTACACGCGTTGAAAATTTGGCGGCACTATTTGATGGGGAAGAGGACAGAGATATATACGGATCATAAGAGTTTGAAGTACATATTCACACAGCCAGATCTCAACCTCAGACAAAGGAGATGGTTAGAGCTAATCAATGACTTTGATGTGGGCATCAACTATCATCACGGGAAAGCAAACGTCGTGGCCGATGCTTTGAGTCGGAAAGTGCAGGTCAATAAGTTGAGCTTGAAGGACATGCCCGCAGAATTGAAGGACGAGGTTATAAGGCTCAATCTATGTCTAGTAAATAGTGGTGAAGCCATCGCCATGGAAGTGGACTCCACACTCGAGCAAGACATACGCGAGGGCCAAAAGAATGATGAGAAGATACAAGAGATCAGACAGCTCATCAAGGAAAATAAAGCTCCTGGTTTTAGAGAGGATGAACAGGGAACGGTGTGGCACGGGAAAAGGATCTGTGTGCCAGAAGTAAAGGAGGTCTGTGAATTAATTTTGAAGGAGGCTCACGATTCCGACTATTCCATTCATCCTGGGAGTACGAAGATGTACCAGGACCTCAAGAGCATGTATTGGTGGTATGGCATGAAGCGAGATGTCGCGGAACATGTTGCCCTATGTGACACATGTCAGTTGGTGAAAGCAGAACATCAACGACCCACGGGATTGCTGCAACCACTCAAAGTGCCTGAATGGAAGTGGGAAGAAATCAGCATGGATTTTGTCGTGGGATTGCCTAGGACCCAATCCGGGTATGATTCAATATGGGTCATTATTGATAGGCTAACCAAGGTAGCTCATTTCATCCATGTGAAAGAAAGCTACAGCGGATCCAAATTGGCAGAATTGTACATGTCAAGGATTGTGTGTTACCATGGAGTGCCAAAGAAGATAGTGTCGGACCGAGGGACACAGTTCACCTCGAGGTTTTGGCAGAAGTTGCATGAAACCATGGGAACCCATCTGAACTTCAGCTCTGCCTATCATCCCCAAACTGACGGGCAGACGGAGAGAACCAATCAGATCCTTGAAGATATGTTAAGGGCATGTGCACTCAAAAACAATAGAAGTTGGGACAAGAACTTACCGTATGCGGAGTTTTCCTATAACAACAGCTATCAAGCTAGTATGAAGATGTCACCGTTTGAAGCTTTGTATGGAAGGAAGTGCAGAACTCCCCTATTTTGGAACCAAACAGGAGAAAGTAAAGTGTTTGGTCCAGAAGTGCTACAAGAAGCCGAGGCGAAGGTGAGGGAGATTCGCAACAACTTGAGGATAGCACAAACACGCCAGAAGAGTTATGCTGATGTACGAAGAAGAGAGCTCGTTTTCAACGTGGGAGACTATGTTTATCTCAAGGTGTCCCCTATCAGAGGACTTCGTCGGTTCAAGGTGAAAGGGAAGTTGTCACCTCGATACATCGGACCCTTTCAAGTTTTGGAAAGGAAAGGCGAAGTGGCGTACCAACTAGAGTTACCGGTTCATCTATCGGACGTGCACGATGTATTCCATGTGTCACAACTCAAGAAAGGTCTGAGGACGCCTGAAGAGGTGTTACCCATGAATGAAGTGGATGTAGCTGAGGATTTGTCTTATGCCGAGCAACCATACAAGATTTTGGAGACGATGGAACGCCTCACCAGAAACAAGAGAATCCGGATGTGCAAGGTGCAGTGGAAGCATCACTCAGAAGAGGAAGCCACCTGGGAACGGGAAGATGAGCTCAAGGCACAATTTCCGGAATTGTTTTCTTAGAAACACCAATCTCGAGGACGAGATTTCTTTTAAGGGGGGTAGAGCTGTAACACCCCAAATTTTGATTCAAAACCCTAAACCATGTTCAGAGGGGAATTTAAAAATTTTTCGACGTGTTGCATGTTTTGCAAAAATTCAAATTCAAACTTGAATTCAAATTAGACTCAAAACAGAAAAGAAATGGAAAAAGAAAAAGAGAAAACGGGGAAAAAAACCGGCCAGTGGGCCGAAACCCGCCAGCCGGCCCAATTTCCCCCGCGCCAGCCCGCAGCCGCGCGCCCGCGCTATCCCTCACAGACAGGTGGGACCCACCTATCATCCCCAACCCCGCGACCCCGGACTCTCCCGCGCGCGCGCGATCTTAACCGACCGGAATTCCGCGTCCCTCAGCCCGAATTCTGGTCCCAGAAGACTCAAACTCGATCACAACTGACCCACCGCCCTCCCCCGGCTATAAAAACCCCAGCCCCGATCGGTTTTTCTCACGCGATCGCCGATTTTCACTCCGGTGAGCACCGCGACTTCGCCGGTGAATTCTGGCCGATCTAAGCTCGGAAACTCTGATCTAACTCGCTGGTCTTGATCCACCGCCTCCGGGGAACCTTGCAGGTGCAGAAAACTCGGAGACTTGCGGTGTAAAGACAGCACCGACGAGCTTCGCCGTGGTTTTGCCTCGGACCTCGCCGCCGATCACTTTCCAGGACCCCCGAGCTCAAGAAAACCCCCGAGGTGAGATCCCTGACCTCCCCTCTACCGATCTATGCCATAAGATCACAGTTCTAGGCAGAATTCTCGAGGATCCGAAACTTTCCGGCGAGATCGCCGCTTCCCGCCGCCGTGTGCCGCCGGCAGCGCCGCCCGCGCTCGATCAGAGCGACGTGGCCGCTTGTGCGCCGTTTATTTTAAATCGCACGGTAGACTTTAAAACCCCGCGTACCGGTTCGATGTTATAATCTCAGCCGTCGGTTTAAAATCGGACGGTCCACGTCAGCCCCGCGTTATAAAGACTGGAATTCTTACGTGCTACCCCCTGGGGTTCTCGGGAAATAAGAGCTAGCCCCGGAAACTTCTGATCTAGCCCCTGGAACTCTAGAAAATCATGTAAATTCATTTAAAAATCAGTTTTAGCCCCTGGACTTAATAAAAATTAGGAAAAACACCTCTGATAAGTGTAGCTAGGCCCCTAGAAATTATGAAAATAATATTATAGACCCTGTAATGGGGTGAGTTCATTATTTTAGCCCTGTTTAGTATTTAATTTAGAAAATTGAATATGTAACTAGTGTTTAAAAATTAAAAAGGGGGACAAACATAATTGTCAAAATTAATTAAAAACTTTCTCAGTACTTAGAAAACTTTGGAGTGAGATAAAAATATATTTTTGGGCTGAAATGAATCTGTTTCATTTATTATTCACATTATTTAGTATAGGGACACATTTTTAAGTAAAGAATAGCTATAGAAAAAAATAGGGAAAATAATTATGAAATAGTTTACATCAGGGGCCAAGGTCAAAATATGTTATTAAATTATTTAGGACCAAAACCTATACTGTTTAGATGATGTGTATTACTAATTTCATAATAAAATACACAATTATGCATAGGAATATAAATCTGAAAATATAGCAACTAGTAATTGATAAATGGAGTTTTTAAAATCCAAAGAGTTCAGTTTAGGGATTGATAGAAATTATGAAGGCACATATGGAGAAGAAAAATACTTTTCATACATACTTGGTAGTTTAATATAAGGAATTTATTTAAAAACTGAAACACACATATATATATAGTATGTAAGTATAAATATGAACACCAAAGTAGGAATCATATACATATAAATAAAAGTGTATGCAAGCCACAGATCAACACACAAAGTAACCACAACCCATATAATGGTGAATGAATTTCATAAATATGAATGAGTGGTTTGTATGAAGTAAGAAGTGTGAACTATGTCTTATGATTGTTGTTTTTCTTTTGCTATGTGTGATGGTATGAAGTAGAACCTGTTCAAGAGCAAGTTATTCCTTTCCAAGATCAGGACTACCCATTTCAAGAGCAGCAAGAAGGAGGCAAGTGTCCTTGACCACTTTGATCCTATGCTAGGATGTGTAGATAGAATTATTTGCATTGTCAAATGAAATATGAAACCCATGCTAGGAAGTTTCCCTAGAATTGCATTACCTTGTTTCCTTGTAGCTTGGGTTGGGATTTATTTTGTCATGTCATTTATCTACATGCATATGCTTAGCCATGCTTAGAATGGGATGTTTGGGACATGAGATCATCAGTTTATATTACCATACTCTTGAATGAGACATTGTGAGTTATGTAGAGGTAGGGATCAAGGCAAGTTGGATGTTTTGGTTGTGTGCTGGGTGCACGAGACTTGGGTTTGTGTTTAGTACTTGCCTGGATCCTAAGGACCGGTTCATGGAGCATGTAACCCGGCTTTACAGTGCCAACCACATGCTGAGATGGGGCAGCTTGGCCAATTAATGAGGTGTATCCCCGGCGTAGTATGGGTGTGTTGGATGGTGCGGGGAGTAGGTGTCAGCTGGACTACCATATGAACCGCAAGGCTCAAGAGGGAGCCACTGCAGCGGGGTTGGAGCCTCTTGTATGCTGTTAGGGGTGAAACCTCAGTGGGCCCACGCTCGTCGGGAATCCCTTTGTAAAGGCTTCGTAGTGATCTCCTGGCTGCACACCTGGGAAGTGTGAATGTGGATCGTAGCCACTGGCATAATGGAGGTTCTTTTAGTCCACCCGGCAACGGGGGATGAAATCACTACATGTGGGTACAGTGGTACAAACTCTGCAGAGTCAAAACTGTCTTGACAGCCGTGCTCACGGTCAAGAGCGGCCTGGACTTATTCATGATTAGAGGATTGATGGTTTTGGAAGTTAAGCGGGGAGCTTAACATTGGAAATGATGTTATGGTTATTGGATTATGATGATGGGATGGGAGATTGGGACCATTTCACCTGTGTAGTAATGTAGGTGCTTAATAAGCTAAGGTGATAGGTATTAATTGCGTAGTGCTTTAACCATGAGTTCAACCTCTCCTTGTCCTAGCCATGCATGATAAAAATTTCCCACACTTGCTGAGTACCATTGGTACTCAACCTTGCATATTTGTTGGTTTATATTGCTGCTCAGGTCAAGATAATGAGGTGGTGTATAATGACCAAGATTTTGGACCCGAGGAAGGTTTTTAGGTTCATGAAGACCCCCGGGCAACGCCTGTGATGGAGCCCTAAAGAATAATATTCCGCTGCTAGTTTATTTACTTGTGATGAACTTATTATTGTCCATCGAGACATTTACTATGTAAGACTTACTTATATTCGACACCTGGCTTGTAATAAATGATGCTTCACTATTTGTCATCACATGTATGAGAAAATGATCCTGGCATACATGTGATATTCACTTGGTTGTTTCTTCGGAAAAACCGGGTGTGACAATTCTCCTTCCCTTTCTTATGCTTAATGATGTATGAAAATGATTCTATGAACTCAATCCATTTAGCATGTCGTTTATTCATATTGTTTTGGCACTTAAGATACTTCAAAGATTCATGATTGGAATGTATAACGAACTCCTTAGACCAAAGGTAATATTGCCAAGTTTGTATAACTCGCACTAAGTCATACAATTCCTTATCATAAGTAGAATAATTCAGAGAAGGACCATGCAATTTTTCACTAAAGAATGCAACGGGTTTACCTCCTTGTATGAGAGCATCTCCAATACCAATGCCGCTTGCATCACATTCTAGCTCAAATGTCTTGTCAAAATCAGGAAGTTGTAGCAATGGTGCTTGTGTAAGCTTTGATTTGAGAACCTCAAAAACTTGTTGCTGCTGTTCGCCCCATAGAAACTGCACTCCCTTCTTCGTCAGTTCATGGAGTGGTGCTGCAATGGTGCTGAAATCCTGCACAAAGCATCGATAAAAACCTGCAAGACCAAGAAAACTACGCACCTGCATTACGGTCGATGGAGTTGGCCAGCTAGTGATCGCCACAATTTTTGCCTCATCCATCTCAATTCCCTGCGATGAAACGACATATCCAAGAAACGAAACTCGATTGGTGCAAAAGACACACTTTTCAAGGTTACCAAACAAACGTGCATGTCTCAAGACACTGACAACAGCACGTAAATGATTAAGATGTTCGTCATATGACTTGCTGTAAATGAGGATATCATCAAAGTAAACCACCAGAAATTTTCCAATAAAAGCACATAAAACCTCGTTCAGTAATCGCATAAAAGTGCTAGGTGCATTAGTTAAACCAAAAGGCATTACTAACCACTAATAAAGTCCAAACTTGGTTTTAAATGCAGTTTTCTATTCATCTCCTAGTGTCATTCTAATTTGGTGGTAACCACTACGCAGGTCAATTTTTATGAAAATAATAGCACCACTCAATTCATCAAGCATGTCATCTAAGCGAGGAATAGGATAACGATATCGAATGGTGATGTTATTAATCGCTCTATAATCAACACACATGCGCCAGCTACCATCTTTCTTAGGAACCAAAAGAACATGAACTGAACAAGGACTAAGGCTTTCGCGAATATACCCGCGGTTCAAAAGATCTTGAACTTGTCACTGAATTTCCATTGTCTCTTCCGGATTCGCCCTGTACGTCGCACGATTTGGCAAACTTGCCCCTGGAATCAAGTCGATCTTATGTTCAATGCCCCTCATAGGTGGTAATCCAGGGGGTATCTCGGGGGAATCACATCCGCAAAATCCTGCAAAAGGTTAGCAACAGCAGGGGGCAATGCAATGGACACTTCATGAATTGAAAACATGGCTTCTTTGCATACTAAAGCGTAGCACATCCCCTTGGTATTAAATAAATCAGCAAGGTCAGATTTAGTTGTGAGCAACGAAGGTGATTTTAACTTAATTACTTGCTGTTTTTCATAGTCTAGTGATTTTGTTGCCTTATCATCACGTGTTTTACTTTTCTCAAAATGTACAATTTCAGCAGGAGTCATAGGAAGCAAAATGATTTTCTTTCTTTTATGCATCAGAGTATATTTATTAGTTCTACCATGATGAATAGCATCTGTATCAAATTCCCAAGAACGTCCCAATAAAAGAGAACAAGCATCCATAGGTACAACATCAAAATCGGCAAAATCATGGTAAGAACCAATCGAAAAATGTACCCTCGCTGTTTGTGTTACCCTAACCTTACCGCTGTTGTTGAACCACTGAATGTGGTATGGATGAGGGTGTGCTCTTGTTGTCAACCCAAGTTTCTTGACCACATCCGTGTTCACCAAGTTGTTGCAGCTGCCTCCATCAATTATAGTGTGCACACGGCAGTCCTTGACGATGAGAAACATGTGAAAAAGATTGTGTCGTTGTAGCTTGTCATCCGCCTCAACTTTGGAGTTCAAAGCACGCTGCACAATTATGCTTCTATAATTTTCTGTTGTTGCAGTACCAAGTACCTCTTCATCTGTGCTATAGTGGTCATCTTTTGGTCCTGCAACGTTAGTAGCAAGAGAATATTCATCTTCAACATCCGAAGTACTATCATACCGCCATCATCTCGTGCTATGTATGCTCGTTTCCTAGGGCAATCTTTCATCACATGACCAACTCCTTGGCAGCGGTGACACTTAATGTCGGAAGTTCGACTCGTGGAAGGAGTGGAAGATGTAGGCTTGAATGGTGTCGTCTTGCTGCCCTCCAGCACGCGAGGAAATGGAGCAGTAGATGAAGTTTGTTGGCCACCATTGGATGGTGTAGTGACTGTACGAAAACTCAAATATGGTGCTGTTTTGGATGGTGTAGATGTCGAACACAGTGTAGTGCTCCTCGTGCGTTGTTGCTGCTGCTGTTGGCGGCCCTGCAATTCTTTTTCTGCCAACATAGCCAGGTGAAATAATCTGTTAACAGTATCATATTCCTTATAATCAATAATGTCCTGAATTTCACGCCTTAACCCCCCATAAAAACAAGCTATTTTATCATCCATGTCCTCTACTACCAGACAGTGCAACATACCCTTTTGTAACTCTTGATAATACTCCTCTACGGACATGTTACCTTGGTCTAAGCGCTGCAAATTTTTGCGAAGGTCCCACTGAAAAGAAGGAGGAACAAAACGAACACGCATAGCTTCCTTTAATCTATCCCATGTTGGAGGATCAGTTCTAGTTTGAACAAGTTCAATGATAGCAAAATCCTTAAACTCACTAGTGGCTTGACGAACTCTATGTTGTTCAGGAACAAGGTGGGCATTAAATTTCTGCTCTACTGTCATCTCCCAATCAAGATATGCCTCAACATCATAAGCACCATAAAAAGAGGGTATAGTAAATTTGACTTTAGCAAAAGGATCATCAAGAGGGTGATTAAAATTATTATGACGATCATTGTAATTATAACGATTATTACCTCCCATACCTCGTTGATAACGTGGAAGTCGTGGTTGATTGTTATGATCTTCTATATTATAAGAACCGTATTCACGATCTTCAGCGAGAGGCAGCCGCGCCTCAAGAGTATCCATCCGAACAACAAGATCAGCAAGTTGGCAATTCAAGGTCGTCAATGAGGCCTCTGTCGATGCTTGGGTTTTGGTGAACATATCTGTCATTTCCCTCATCATGTCATGCAACTTAGCATGTTGAACACATTCATCATCCCTTTTATCTTCTGCCATTGTTAGTAGTAAACAAAAGACAACAAAAAGATGTTATCCCTATCAACTACAAAGGATAGTGGCAATGTGAAAAGTGGAAGGAAGGAAACAATCTCTCTCTCTCTCAAACGTCTTACCACGTTCTTACAAGTGTTCTTACCGACACAGCAGGTGGTAAACGGTGGACGGTGAGAACCAATGAAGCGTGGAGTGATTGCAAAGGTACCTGTTCTGCTCAAGAGGAAAAGTGGAGCTTGGATGGCACAATATGGTGGCTAATAAGCAAAAATTGTTAACAGCAAAAACAAAGTTGAATAAGTATTCAATGTAGGAACTGTTGCTGGTTAACAAGTGTTCTAGGCCTAGCACAACACAAGGCAGTAGAAAGGCAAATAGAAAATCAGGAAGATATAACCAACAAGTATAGCACAAGTGTATAGACCAACTGTTTTCAAAGGTATGCTGTCAATGCTTTAATATCTGTGCTCTCTTCACTATTTTTTTACTTTTTTATATTTTTTTCTGACGTTTTTTGTTTACTCGAGAGCACGAAAATAGAAAGAACACAACTTTGCAGGTCAATTGGATGTAAGATGTGGCTTATAGAAAATCAGTAAGATTCTTTAAAATCTAGGCTGAAACTTCAGAGGCCAGATAGTCTATCTTCCGAGGGGAATTTGGCCAAAAAAATTTCGCCGAACATGGCGATGTGGTGGAAAATCGGTTGCGAAATTTTGAGTAGATTAATTTGAAAAAAAAAATCGCTTGATTTCGAGTTTGTATGCAAAAGTTATGGCCGTTTTAAGGTAGACTACCTGAGTTACTGTTTTTTATGTTGATTCAAACTCGGTTGTGAAAAAGATCTTGCAATAGGATGTGAGAAACAATCGGAATTTAACAATGACGACTGATGGGGTGTTGTGTGATGAATCAAGGAGGACTGGCATAATGGTTTGTCATCTGTTCTAGGGCTGGCGATGCGGGAGTTCACGCAAGGCGGCTAGCTAGGGCAACCCGATGATCTTGGTGGCACGGTTTGTTGTTTAGGGATTATGGAATAGGTGAGCAGCAAGAAAAACAAGGAAGAAAACCAATAACTACGACCCAAAAAACACAAAGCTAAACCAGCAATAAGACTCGAACACACGAATGCAAACTCAACAATGCAAACTGAAAAACGAAAATTGCAGGCACTATGGTCTAGGAATCGGTAAACACAATATGTTTTTTGTGGCTTTTTTTGTGGACTCTAGGTATGAAAAAAAACAAAAAATAATCTAGTGAGAAATCAAAGTACCTCACGGGCAACCTGAAATCTGATACCAATTGATGAGAGGTTTAGGCCCGATCTTCCGAAAGGTAGGTCGATTGAAGTGGAGATCTCGACGTTGATGATCTGAGGCACACGAGCAGACCCGAATATCCCTGCAATCACTACACCACTGTTCCGTTGGTTATCAACCGTGATTCACACGCTTGACCTCGCCAAGAAGGCTATCCCTGCAGGTGCAACCGAGAACACAAGCAAAAACGATGAAGATGCAATCTGAAATTGCGAAATTGGGGTCTCACAAACCGTAGAACGGCAAAAGTATTTAATCTAAGCAAAACTCACCGAATATGGCCGGCGACTGCAGTATTTAAAGGCTAGGGTTCGTCCATAAGACCCTTAGACGCGTCCCTAATGGACTCATACGGGATACAAGGCCCAAAAGCCCAATACGGTGGTGCAACACCGGACAAAACTCCGAATTTGACTTCTTTTGACAATTCCCAATGACTCCTAGCGAATTTTAATGTGGAACCAGAACCATTGGAAAGTTTATCTTCTCATCTTTTCATGCATATATAGAACATCAAAAATGGAGTCCTATGCATCCTGGGCGTCCGTTTTAAGATGTACTGCTCCTGGACTCCGAGTTGAACTCGAGTCTGAGTTGGCAACTATTTCCATCAACTTGTGGACGTCCCATCTGGTTGTCCACGTCCCCAAATCCTCCTCCCTTTACTTGTTGATCATGTCCATGGTTCCTAATAACAATTAAATAATTAAATAGCAATCCATTCTCAAACTCACATGGGTAGGAAGTTAGGAACGAGTTCACCTGCTGATTTAGTAACCGTGCTCGTGCTCTTGTGATTGGTCCTTGTATATCAATGTGAGTATCCACTGTTGTGATGTCCTCATCAGGCGGCATGGGGGAGGGGCGGGCGGGAAGAGGGCAAGCCGGCCTGGGAGGGCAGCGGGGGGGGGGGGGGGGGGGAGGGCGGGCGGGCGAGGAGAGCGCAGCGGGGGAGAGGCAGGAGAGGAGAGGGCATCTGGGGAAGGGGCGGGCGAGTTGAGGGCGGCGCAATGTGGAGGACTGGGGGTAACCCTTATGCATGAAGCAGCAGAAAAGGTAAAGTGGGCTTGGCCGAGGAGGCTGAGGTAGAGAAGAGGCTAAATGTGACACCCGGTTCCCAAAATGAACCAAGTGAATGCATATGTGTGCCCAGGATGTTCATCACACATAGACGTGTATTCCACAAACTGAAATACAGAATATAACCACGTACGAATAATGTTTAAGTGCTTTATTACATTGACTCAATGTCTTACTCATGAATGTCTAACTTATTTAGCAGCGGAAGACTCTAAACGACAGCAGAAAATGGCTAAGATAGCAGACTCCAACTTCAACTCCACAGGCATGTTGACAGTAGTGCGCATGCCTAGTACTCCACTTGTTCCTCGAAATATTCTTCTCCTGTAGCTGATGTATATGTGAGAATGCAAGGGTGAGTACATGTCATACTCAACAAGTGCGGGAGAAGTATGAAATATAGCTTACAACAAGATAGGGAATAAAAGGTTCATTGCAGCAAGCAAATTTTTATTTCATAAACATGGTAAAAATAGTAACTATGTCTAAGTGAGTTAAAATCCCATCATAACCAAGTTAATCATCAACATTCCTTCATCATATTTCACCATATATCAAGTCTCAACCAACCAATAATCTTTCTCAAGTTCATCTCATACTCATATGTACACATGATCATCTCATTTCCATAGAACCGAAACTAAACTCGTTGTCATGACCCAAAACAGTCCGAAAACCAATCCCAATTACCATACCCTAATATCCATCCCAAATTTTGCCTCTAATCATGGAAGTTGGCCAGGTGCTTGTAAACGGAAGCACGACTATCATGATAGTTTTACACTCTGCAGAGGTGGCACCACTTCACCCACAAGTTTGTGATTTTGTCACCCGTCGGCGACTAAAAAAACCTCCATTATACCAGTAAACAAGCGTCAGTGTATGGCCAAGAGATCACAAAATATCCTTTACAAAGGGGCTACTAGGATGTACGGACCCACTGAGGTTTCACCGGCAGGCTTGAATCTCCTTTTCTCCCACCCACGGGCCGCTCTTGTGCCATGCAGTTCCCAAGGCAGTCCTCCTCAACTCCCATTCCCGACGCCATCCAATGGTCCATAACAAGCTAGCAACACACCTAATTAGTCAGCTAAGTCGCACCCATAGTTGGCCTTGTGGGGGCACTGTTTTCCTAGCATGTGCTCGCATGAATCGGTCCTTAGATCTACGGCAACCAAACCACCATATCATTCAGTAACATCCACGAACCAAGCTTACCTAGATCTCCCCAATTCCATGCTCATCAACATCATCAAGTTCTCATCATATTTAATATCATGAGTGCAGTTGCTAACAAGTTTTATTTCAGCTTCTCGTATCCCGTAAGTTAAGTGAAGAAAAAAGGAAAAACGACCATACCCGACTCATCAACTTTTCCGGCGACAAGGATGGTTAACAAAACTAGTAAAATCCTATAAAAAGGTGTCCCATCAAGTTGACTCAAGCATACGAGTTTTCGCAAGCAAAACAGTTTCGAAAACATAGGATCAATATGGTCAAGGGGCACTTGCCTTGCTCCCGTGGCTCGTGTTGCTCAAGCGTCTCGAAGTCTTGGTGTTGTAGCTCCTCGTAGACGCCCTCTTGAGCTTGTCCTTCTACTCACGACCATGCACATACAAAATTTACAGCAATCAATTGTCATGCACAAACTTTACTCAAGATGCAATGAGGTGAATGAATGCAATTCCTATGGTGCAGTTTTATAAAACCAGTTTGTACGTGTTCTTGCATGTTTTAGTAGGCTTCCATGGGGCTTTATGGTGATCAAGGTTGCTGGGATCAAGTGTGGATGTGGTGATGATCTTGACACAAGGTGTAGATCGATTCCACCGTCAAAAATTGACCAAAACATGGTCTGTCCACACGCAGAATTTTTCTGCTCGTAGGGGGTGAAGAAAACGGTGCTTAGAAACAGCGGTGACGTTGTCAGTGGGGTAACGAAGACCTAACTCACTTCTTCCTTGCTTCTGGGCCTCCCTCCTTGCAATGGCAGCAGAGGGAGATTTTCCAGGGAGAATTATGGGGCTGCGGCTAGGGTAGAACGTCGGGGGCTTCTTCTCCGGTGACAGCGAGGCGTGACGGGACTCGACGGCTGCCAAATTCCAGCAAGGGGGGGAGTCGGTGACTTGGTAGCAATGGGGCACGGCTTGGAAGCAGGGGGGCGGCGGCCAAAAAGAGGCAAAGGGGTGGGCGGCTAGGGGGGAGTTATATTATAAGGGGGAACAAAAGAGTCCTAGAGGTGGAGGAATAACAGAGTCCTAGAGGTGGGGGACAAAAGAGTCCTAGAGGTGGGGGAACAAAAGAGTCATAGAGGCGGGGGTACAAAAGAGTCCTAGAGGTGGGGGAACAAAAGAGTCCTAGAGGTGGGGGACAAAAGAGTCCTATAGGTGGGGGACAAAAAGAGTCCTAGAGGTGGGGGGCTAGGGTTCCCCCCCCCCCCCCTAATGGGCTGCGGCCAAAAGGTGGAGCCCAATTAGGGTCCCCCCCCCTAATTTGGTTCATCCAATTTGGAGGAAAATCACCCCCCCAAATATGGTGGAAATTCCCCCTAGGAGAATTTTGTGGAATTTGGGGAAAATCAGGAAAATTGGGGAAAATTTGGAAAAATTGGGGAAGGGGGAAATTTAGGGAAAATTGGGATGGCCAACTTTGGCTATTTCATTTATTTTTTATTTTTCTTTTTATTTCTTTTCCTTTTCTATTTATTTTCATTATGTTCCATTTCTATTCCCTTTCACTATTTTATTTGCTTCTAAATTCCTCTCTTTATTTCTTCTTCTTTTTAAATGCTTCTCTATATGAAAAATGTAATCAATGCATAGTAGAATTTTTGAGGGTGTTACAAACCTACCCCCTTAAAATGAATCTCGCCCTCGAGATTCGATAGAGTGGAGAAAAGATGAAGGAATTCCGCCTTGAGATCTTCCTCATGTTCCCATGTAGTTTCAGCTTCCGTGTGATGGCTCCATTGTACCTTGCACAACAGATTACTTTCTTCCTCATGACCCTTTCCTTCACGTCCAATATTTTGACAGGGTTTTCCGCGTAGGTCAGATCCTCTTGAAGCTCTAGCTTATCCATCGGTACTTGTTCTTCCGGTACTGTTAGGCATTTCTTGAGCTGAGATACGTGAAACACGTCGTGCACGTCGGAGAGGTGCGTTGGCAGCTCTAGTTGATAGGCTATCTCTCCTCGCTTCCCCAAAATCTTGAATGTCCCTACGTAGCGGGGTGCTAGCTTGCCTTTGACATTGAACCGTCGTTGACCTCGGATAGGCGACACCTTAAGGTACACAAAGTCTCCAACTTCGAAGATCAATCTTCTTCGCCTATTGTCCGCATAATCCTTTTGTCGTGACTGAGCGGTCTTCAAATTTTCACGTATCATTTGGACTTGTTTTTCGGCATCTTACAGCACTTCGGGTCCGAATACTTGGCTTTCTCTGGTCTCATTCCAGAACAGCGGTGTTCTACACCGTCTACCATACAATGCTTCGAAAGGTGACATCTTCAAGCTGGCTTGGTAGCTGTTGTTGTACGAGAATTCAGCATATGGACAGCTCTTATCCCAACTACGCCCATGTTTCAAGGCGCAAGCTCTCAACATGTCTTCCAAAATCTGATTTGTCCTCTCGGTTTGCCCATCGGTTTGCGGGTGATATGCGGAGTTGAAATTCAACCATGTACCCATGGCTTCATGCATCTTCTTGCAGAACCTAGAGGTAAATTGAGAACCTCGATCTGAGACTATCCTCTTCGGAACTCCATGGTGACACACGATTTGCTCCATATACAGCTCGGCTAATTGTGCGCCGGTGTACTTAGTTCTAACAGGAAGGAAGTGGGCTGTTTTCGTCAATCGGTCCATGATAACCTAAATGGAATCGTAGCCGGACTGAGTACGCAGCAATCCGACTATGAAATCCATGCTGATGTCTTCCCACTTCCACTCGGGTACTTTTAATGGCTGTAATAATCCAGCGGGTCTTTGGTGTTCAACCTTCACTCATTGGCACATGTCGCATAGGGCAACATATTCAACAATATCCCTCTTCATGCCATCCCACCAATAGCAAGTTTTCAGGTCCTTGTATATCTTTGTACAGCCAGGGTGTATGGAATAAGGTGAGTCATGTGCCTCCTTTAGTATCATGTCGCGGATGTGCTTCACGTTAGGCACACAAATCCTTTTCCCTAACCAAAGCATGCCTTTCTCGTATTCCTTGAAATCCTTTTCTATGCCTTGTCGGATTCTTTCCTTGATTTCCTTGATTTCCTCATCCATTGGTTGGCCATCTCGTATCTCTTGTTCCAGCATTGAGTTCAGTTCGATCACCTCCATCTCGTTCAAGAACCCGAGATGTAACCGTTCAAACTTCTTACACAGCTCGGGTGACAGCTCCCGAACCGTGAGTTGGTGACATGCTCCCTTTTGGCTCAACGCATCAGCTACTACATTGGCCCTTCCGGGGTGATAGTTGATTCGAACATCATAGTCATTGATGAGTTCCAACAATCGACGTTGCTTCAAATTCAGATCTGTTTGTGTGAATATATACTTAAGTATTTTGTGATCCATATAGATCTCACATCAGTGACCAAGGATATAATGCCTCCAAATCTTCATGGCATGTACCACAGCTGCAAGTTCCAGGTCATGTGTGGGGTAATTCAGCTCATGTTTCTTTAATTGCCTCGATGCATAGGCTACCACTTGGCGCCCTTGCATGAGCACACATCCAAGCCCTTGTCTTGATGTGTCACAATGTATATCGAAACTCTTGCTCACGTCCGGCAATACCAAAACCGGCGTTGTTGTTAATCTCTTCTTTAGCTCCTCAAAACTGTTTTGACACGCTTGCATCCACTGAAATGCTTTCCCTTTCATCAGCAATTCAGTCATAGGCTTCGCTATTTTGGAGAAATCCTTGATGAACCGGCGGTAGTATCCAGCCATCCAAGGAAACTCCGAATATCTCTCACATTCTGTGGTTGGTTCCACTTCAAAAAATCTCTCACTTTTTTGGGATCAACCGATACTCCACCCTCGGATATGATGTGGCCTAGGAACGATATCTCCTTTAGCCAAAATTGACACTTGCTGAACTTGGCATACAATTGATGCTCTCGCAGTTTCTGCAACATCAATCCCTTCCTTTTCGAATACACCATGATATCGTCGATGAAAACCACGACGAACTTGTCCAAGTACTCCATGAAGACCTTATTCATGAGGTACATAAAGTATGCAGGTGCATTCGTCAACCCAAATGACATAACGGTATATTCATATGAACCATACAGTGTTCGAAATGCAGTCTTGGGTATGTCGGAGGGCTTAATCTTCAGCTGGAAGTATCCCAACCGAAGATCAATCTTGGAGAAAATTCGGACACCATTCATTTGATCGAACAAGTCCTCTATGCGGGGCAGCGGGTACTTATTCTTGATCGTCACTTCGTTGAGAGACTTATAGTCCACACACATCCTTTGGGTCCCATCTTTCTTGTCTACGAAGAGCACCGGGGGCTCCCCACGGTGACGAGCTTGGGCGTATAAAACCCTTATCTAGCTGCTCCTGAATTTGTTTCTTGAGCTCCACTAATTCATTAGCAGGCATCCTATAAGACCTCTTCGCTATAGGTGCAGTTCCGGGTACCAAATCAATGACAAATTCTATGTCCGGATCAGGTGGCATACCTGGAAGTTCTTTCGGGAACACATCTGAATATTCTCGAACCACCAGAATGCTTTCCATTGTCGCTTCTACGACGTGGTTCAGCACTGCCTTCTCGGTTGTAGGTTGGGCTGCCTCAAACTCAATACGAGTATTGTGCTCACTCGTCAACTGCACGATCCTCTGAGCACATTGAATCACTCTGTTGTGCTTGCTTAACCAGTCCATTCCATGTATTATGTCAATCCCTTGGGAATTCAAGACAATAAGGTTGGCAAGAAATTCTACCCCCCCCCTTATTTTCAGGCTTACTTTCGGAGATACCATATTTGTAGGAGCTAGAATTCAGATTTGAAAGAAGCGATTTCCCAACTATATGCATCAAGGTGTATGAACTAAGCAACTTCTTTCATTAATATCAGCCTATATGAGGATGTGAACACGTGCCGAAGCATCTCACATCTCTCCACTATGTGTGGATGTGGACATTCGCCGAAGCGTCCCACAACTCACACCAGCACACAAACACAAGCAATCATCATTAAATTCCACACACCACTCTTATTTCATCCTACTACGATCTAAATGTTCCTATTACAGCTTATTCAATGGAAAACCTAGACTTAATCGTGTGAACCGTTCTCGCCGTGTGAGGGGGTGGTCCATACATGGGCACACGCCATGGTGAGCCAGCAGTCCATGTAGGGATAGATGACGCTGGTGCTCCATTTGCTCTCGCGTTGGCACGAGTCTCCTCTTATTTTTTTAACAAGTACAACTTCTTGCTGAGGTAACGGATCTCTTCTTGTGCGCTTGCATAGCAGTTTCCTAACTCCACGAGCAACCTCTAAGATTTGTCAGCAGCTTGTGGGTTGGAAAGATCTCCTCCATGGGGTCCAATGATCTCCCTTGTACAACTCTTCCGATACGGGTGTAGCTCAAAGGTAGTGTTCTCAAGCTGCTCATGGAAGGCGTAGCACAGTCCGGTGAGTGCATCCCATGCGACATCATCAATAGCTTCTGCCCTTGTAGCTCTCCATGTGGGTGTGAAGTGCCGTGTGACAACCCTACCGTTAGATAGGATGGTTACCTCAGCCTTCCACTCTTCATGTCTGAGACGAGGGACTTTCTTGAGGAGCTACTCTGGGTATAGGCTGCAGCAGTCCAGGAACTCTTTAAGCTTGTTGGATATGTGTCCTCCTTCCATCCCGCCAGATCGGAATTCTTGAACTGAACGGTTGGCCCGTTCATCACCTTCATTCCCGGCATCAGCAGGGGTGGCTCCTCTTCAGATTCATCTCTTTTCGACATAGCTTCATGAGTCTCTACGGGGTGTAAGCCCGCGTGAAACTCCTCCTGAGGTGCGTACCAATGCTTTTATTGTGGAAGTTTTCCATGTCATCTTCGATTGGTTCCACCTCTTCTGGATCCTCTTCCTCATGCATGGAGCTACTGACATCATCTTCATCATGAGGTTCCATCTTCACCTCCTCCCAATATGGTCCATCGGATACCTCAATGGGGTTAAGTTCACTCCCAAGTGGTGGTGGACGAGTCCTTATGCGTGTTGTGCCCCTAGTCACCGGCATCTATAAATAAGACATGATAAACTTTAGAGAAGAAGAAAATAACTCCAAAACTTCAAAAGCTATGAAGCAAGAAAACAAAAGTGTTGATGTCCAAAAGGAAAGAAAAAGAGAGCTGAAATAGCACTTTGCAGTGGCTGAATTCACAATTAAAATGCAGCAGCAAGCAATTTTCGAAAATAAAAGTTTAGAGGGGTGTTCCTATGTGTTTTAGAGTGTCCATTCTACCTAGGCTTGCGTCCTACGGTCAACGTGGCTCTGGTATCAATCTGTGACACCAGGTTCCGAAAATGAACCAAGTGAATGCATGTGTGCCCAGGATGTTCATCACACATACACATGTATTCCACAAACTGAAATTCAGAATATAACCACGTATGAAGAATGTTTAGGTACTTTATTACATTGACTCAATGTCTCACTCATGAATGTCTAACTTATTTAGCGGCGGAAGAAACTAAACGATAGCGGAAAATGGCTAAGACAGCAGGCTCCAACTTCAACCCCACAGTCATGTTGATGGTAGTGGGCACGCCTAGTACTCCACTTGTTCCTCGAAATATTCTTCTCCTGTAGCTGATGTATATGTGGGAATGCAAGGGTGAGTACATGTCATACTCAGCAAGTGTGGGAAAAGTATGACATGTAGCTTACAATAAGGTAGGGAATAAAAGGTTCATTGCAGCAAGCAAATTTTTATTTCACAAACATGGTAAAAACATCAACTAAGTCTAAGTGAGTTAAAATCCCATCATAACCAAGTTAATCATCAACATTCCTTCATCATATTTCACCATATATCAAGTCTCAACAAGCCAATAGTCTTTCTAGAGTTCATCTCATACTCATAAGTACAAATGATCATCTCATTTTTATAGAACCGAAACCAAACTCATTGTCATGACCCAAAACAGTCTCAAAAACCAATCCCAATGACCATACCCGAATATACAGCCCAAGTTTTGCCTCTAATCATGGAAGTTCTCCAAGTGCTTGCAACCGAAAGCACGACTACCATGATAGTTTTACACTATGTAGAGGTGGCACCATGTTACCCACAAGTTTGTGATTTCGTCACCCGTCGGCGACTAGAAAGAACCTCCATTGTACCAGTACACAACCATCGGTGTATGGCCAAGAGATCACAAAATAGCCTTTACAAAGGGGCTACTAGGATATACGGACCCACTGAGGTTTCACCGGCATGCTCAAATCTCCATTCTCCCACCCACGGGCCCCCTCTTGTGTCATGCAGTTCCCAGGGCAGTCCTCCTTGACTCCCATTCCCCGCGCCATCCAACGGTCCATAACAAGCTAGCAACACACCTAATTAGTCAACTAAGCCGCACCCATATTTGGCCTTGTGGTGGCACTGTTTTCCTGGCATGTGCTTGCATGAAGGTCCTTAGATCTACGGCAAGCAAACCACCATACCATTCAGCAACATCCACGAACCAAGCTTGCCTAGATCCCCCTGATTCCATTCTCATCAACATCATCAAGTTCTCATCATCTTTAATATCATGAGTGCAGTAGCTAACAAGTTCTATTTCAGCTTCCCGTATCCCGTAAGTTAAGCGAAGCAAAAAAGGAAAAACGACCATACCCAACTCATCAACTTTCCCGGTGACAAGGATGGTTAACAAAACTAGTTAACTCCTATAACACGGTGTCCCATCAAGTTGACTCAAACATACGGGTTTTCGCAAGCAAAACAGTTTCAAAAATATAGGATCAATATGGTTGAGGGGCACTTGCCTTGCTCCTGTCGCTCGTGTTGCTCAAACGTCTTGAAGTCTTGGTGTTGTAGCTCCTCGTAGATGGCCTCTTGAGCTTGTCCTTCTACTCACGACCACTCACATACAAAATTTACAGCAATCAATTATCATGCACAAACTTTACTCAAGATGCAATAAGGTGAATGAATGCAATTCCTATGGTGCAGTTTTTTAAAACCAGTTTTCTACGTGTTCTTGCATATTTTAGTAGGCTTCCATGGGGTTTTATGGTGATCAAGGTTGCTGGGATCAAGTGTGGGCGTGGTGATGATCTTGACACAAGCTGTAGATCAATTCCACCGTCAAAATTGACCAAAACATGGTCTGTCCACACGCAGAATTTTTATGCTCGTAGGGGGTGAAGAAAACGGTGCGTAGAAACAGCGGTGACATTGTAAGAGGGGTAACAAAGACCTACCTCGCTTCTTCCTTGCGGCAGGGCCTCCCTCCTTGCAATGGCGGCAGCGGGAGATTTTCTAGGGAGAATTATGGGGTTGCGGCTAGGGCAGAACATCGGGGGCTTCTTCTCCGGCGACGGCGAGGCGTGACGGGGCTCGACGGCGGCCAAATTCCGGCAAGGGGGGGGGAGTCGGTGACCTGGCAGCAAGGGGGCGCGGCTTGGCAGCAGGGGGCGGCGGCCAAAAAGAGGCAAAGTTGTGGGCGACTAGGGGGGAGTTATATTTATAAGGGGGGACAAAGGAGTCCTAGAGGTGGGGGAACAAAAGAGTCCTAGAGGTGGGGGACAAAAGAGTCCTAGAGGTAGGGGAACAAAAGAGTCCTAGATGTGGGGGAACAAAAGAGTACTAGAGGTGGGGTAACAAAAGAGTCCTAGAGGTGGAGGACAAAAAAGTCCTAGAGGTGGGAGACAAAAAGAGTCCTACAGGTGGAGGACTAGGGTTTCCCCCTAATGGGCTGCAGCCAAGGGGGTGGGACCCAATTAGAGTTCGCCCCCTAATTTGGTGCGGCCAATTTGGGGGGAAATTGCCCCTAGGGAAATTTTGAGGAATCTGGGGAAAATCAGGAAAATTTTAGAAAAATTGGGGAAGGGGGGAATTTGGGGAAAATTTGGGGTGGCCTAATTTGGCCATTTCATTTATTTTTTCTTTTTTATTTTTATTTCTTCTCCTTTTCTATTTATTTTCATTATTTTCCATTTCTATTCCCTTTCACTCTTTTATTTGCTTCTATATTCCTCTCTTTATTTCTTCTTCTTTTTAAATGCTTCTCTATATGAAAAATGTATGCAATGCATGGTAGAAATTTCGAGGGCGTTACACTAAAGTGGGTTGGACTGAGATATAAACTAATTTTCTATTTACTAATTACTATTTTTATTCTTATTTATTTGGAATTTTCCTATATAAACTATATTACTAAGGCGTTGCCTCGCATTATGCCTTACCGCTTAAAAGATGAAAAAGGGTAGGTCGCCTTATGTCGCCTTACTGCCTTAATAACCAATGTTAACCTAAACGGTAGACGGTGTTTAAACGGTGGAGGTCTGTGGTGATGGCGGCAGCGTGGGATTGGCGGCGGCGGCGGCGGCGCACAGAAGGCATCTCGGCTGCGGGCTGCGACGCGTGCTCGATTTGGGTGATGCTTAACGAGTGCAGATAGGGTCCGATTTGTAATGGTTTTACATACTTCACGTAAACGAGGCAAAACAGCGTTTAAACCTGACCCAAAACCGTTTCGTTCAGCCCATTACAACGTTTAGACGACCGTTGACCCATTTAAACAGGTCAACCGTTTACAGACCCGTTTAGACCCTAAACTGTGCAGTGACTACCTGTTTACCGTTTAAACCCGTTTAAACGCCCGTTTACACCTGTTT
The DNA here is from genome assembly GCA_030760725.1 of Neostapfia colusana. NCBI lineage: Eukaryota > Viridiplantae > Streptophyta > Magnoliopsida > Poales > Poaceae > Neostapfia > Neostapfia colusana. The sequence goes on along the minus strand of JASWHV010000005.1, from coordinate 31,870,042 downwards.
AGGATAACACTGTTAATAACTATGATCTAATTAAGTAATAAGTTAAATCATTAACTAAACTAATTAATAAAAAACTAAATTAAGATCCAAATGAACTTAATAAATTAAATTAATTACTAAATGAACTAAATTATTACTAAAATAACTAAATTAATTACTAAATAAAATAAATGAACTAAATTACTTACTAAATGAACTAAACTAATTACTAAATGAACTAAATATACTAAATTAATTACTAACCGAACTAAATTAATTACTAAATGAACTAAATAAACTAAATTAATTACAAAATCAACTAAATGAACTAAATTAATTACTAAATAAAACGTACCTCGAAGTAGCGACGGCGCCAGGGCGACGCGCGGCGGCGACGCTGGGGCGACGGCGCCGGGCAGCTCGGGCGGCAGGGCAGCGCCGGGGCGGCTCGGGCGACGGGGCGGGGCGAGGCGCGGCGGCGGTGCTGGGGCGCGCAGGGCGACGACGGCCTTGGTGACGGCGGCGGCGGTGCGGGCGCTGGCGGCGGTGCGGGCTCGGTGGCGGCAACGGTAAGGTCGGTGGCGGCGGTGCGGGCTCGGGCTGAATGCCGTCCACTTATGACGGTCGTGTAACTTACGACGGCTTAGGTTATGGCCGTCGTAACTTACACTTAGTTTACGACAGTGTTGTAACTTACGACGGCTTAGGGTTACGGCCGTCGTAAGTTACGGGTAACTTACGACGGTCCAGTAACTTACGACAGCCATGGGCATGTAGCCGCCGTAAGTTAGTTTACTTACGACGGCCCGTAATGACCGTCGTAAGTTAATTTACTTACGATTGCTAGCCGTCGTAAATAACGTAGCCATCGTAAGGTACGACGTTTTCTGTAGTGAAGGGTAAAAGATAAAAAAACACTAATAAATTGATTTCTATCCAAGAAAAGAGTGATGTGCATACCACTTGAATAAGTTTTGTATTTACATGGAGTTGGTGAATTGCTTACTCGTCTCTACATCAATTCTAAAAGAATGATACTCAATGTCACATGCATATCTGCTCGACCTGTGCTGCATCGATAGAACAGCAAAACGGTGCTTCTAGATCCGTAGATCATGCTGACGGGCTCACTGCACAAGAACATGGCTTATGTCTCCCAAGGAACTCTGCACCGTTTCCGGTATCCAATTAGGGGTAGAGATCACGGTAATAAGATCCGCACGGTAAACGGTTGTGTGCAGTAGTGTCAACCTTGCTGGCCCTCAACTATTATTGCAGAATACGACTGATATTGGTAATGTCCCTTCTACAGCATCGGAAATTTAGAGGACAAAGATCAGATCTCAATTATTACTGCAGAATACCTGAATCCGTGTTAGTACCACCTACAGCTTCCTAACCTTGATCTGACGCTTTTTAAAATGGGGAATTGCAGAGGATAGGCATCAGAAGAACCTTGAGCAGTAAACTTAATCCATTCCATACGGTGTACATGTGCTGTGCTGTATACGATCATGCATCCATTATTATATCCAATATCAAAAAACAGAGAACAAAATATAAATATAAGGGAAGAAGAGAAAATTCATGACTAGTGTATTTTCTTTTGTGTTTGTTTGAATGAGCTTAGGTACACAGTACGTTCTATATTTCACTGTTCCTAGTTTTATATTCTAGTACGTAATGCAAGATGGAAATAAATAAATCCTTCATGTTTCTACTTCAATAGAAGTTGATAATATATATATATATATCTGAATATCTGGTCATATATGAAAGTATTGTGTAAATGTTCAATGAGTATATATACACATGTTGCTGTACCAATACTACCAATGCAAAACTGATTCCATTTTTGGGATGAAAATTACAGAAGGATATAGCCTTTCTAGCAGAGAAACAAAAGTTTACTTAGATGTAATGTAAGGCAAAGTAGAATTGAGTATGGGTAGCGGAATATACCAAAGCTTGTCTCAGTTGGCAAAGCCTTTGCTTATCCAGAACTTCCGTCATTAGCCTCATAACCTATGTGCCCGATCCCGTGTCATCTAGAAACACTCAGCACATGTATCTCTACGCGGTAAGCTAATCAACAGAGCACTGCAGGCAGCAACAAACCTGCAGGCATGCAGGCCGGTAAATTGTTAGCAAGTTGCGAACACGCGCTATCACACTGTTCCGTGCTGAAACGAGTGCGCCGTATGGTTGAGTGGGCTCATTCTTGCAACCTTGCGAAAAGGACGTGTGTTCCTGGGCTGATCTCGTTTAGCTGCAATCGTCGCAATTGAATGGGTCCTTGGCGCTTTGTGATGATGAGGCCAGGTGACAAGTTTGGCGGCACAATTTCAGCCTTGTATACTTCTCTAAGTAGTGATCGCTGGGGCTAGTAAGAGGGAGAGTTGGATCTGCATGTGTTAGAATTGAGGTGAAAACAGATCAAATATTTTCTGAACCATCCATGACCAATTTTAAAAATATCCGATTCATATCTGTTTTATCGGATATTTTTCAGATTCAGGATTTTCCATATCGAAAATGATGCGAGTTGTTTTTAGATATCCGAAAAGCGGTCCGTCGAAACTGAAGCAGCCCACTAACAACTGGGTCTCCAGGCCCAATCAGAAAATAATCGAGGTAGCCCTACCGCCTGCGCCCCTCGCCCGCTTGCCTGCCGCAAGGTGCTTGTTGGCTGCTCGACCCGCCTCCGCCGCCATGGTCCCTGACTCGCCGCCCAGCCCCTCCCCGCCGCCCCAACCCCTCCGCCCCCACCCCCCCCCCTGCACACACCCCGTTTCCTGCTGCCGCGTGCGCTCGCCCTCGGTACCTGCGTCGCAGTCGGCCGCCCGCATCCGGGCACTGTCGGCCGAACCTCCGGCAGCTTGCAGGGCTGGCGCCTTGCATCCATTCTTCCTAGCAAGCTTCTCTGGCTTTCAAAAAATTCAAGGATTTCTGATTTCTTAGCAGTCAGTTATGTAAGTATAATGATTTATTGATTTTATATGTCTATCCAAATAGTAAAACTGCATGATTTGAAGTTTTTAATTACAATTATTAGAGGCTGATCAATTTATAGATAATAAGGGATGCCCTCAGTAGAGACGGCCAACAGTTCAGCTCCGAAATCAGCATCCACACGCGGTCTCTTTTGGAGCCTCCTTCGCCTCCACTAAGTGTGTGAACTATATGTGAATTTGATGTATAAACTATGCACTATGTACGTGAACTATGTGTGAATTTAATGTATACACTATGTGTCATATGTGAACTTGATGCATGCATTATGTGTCGACTTGGTGTATGTAGTATGAACTATGTTTTAGTCATTATAGATTTCAATTATATGCCTCATGTGTGATTTGCGAAATGTATGTATTTGGACTATCAGTTATGTATTAGTTTTTAAAATATTTAATTACATGTGTTACAAAAGACCCAAGTGGGTCGGACCCTTCCCCGGACCCTGCGCAAGCGGGAGCTACATGCACCGGGCTGCCCTTTCTTTTTTTTTGTTATTTGTGGTCATAATAACTATAAATATAAGTGTTGATTTGCATATATTTGATTGTCTAATATTTAATATGGTTAATTTTGATATTAAGTTCTAATGTGACGTGATATGTGAAAAGTTGTTTCTGAAATAAATTTCTGAGTCTGTCCAATATCGATGTGTTTCTGTTCCGATGGATCCGTTTCTGATATCCGACATATCCGATACCGAATCCATTTCCGACGATTTCGTTCCCGACTTGGATTCTGAACTCTCAATATGAATATGAAAATGGTTTAGCCTTTCAACTGACCGTTTTTATATCTTAGGATTGGTCAAGGTGACCGAATCCTAATGGACTTAATTACCGGCCCAGATCCGGAGTCACTTATCATATCAGTGGCTTGATCCCAAGCATCCCTCTCTTGTAAAAGACGGTCCTGGATCCAAATAATGGATTAATGTGACGAATTAATTATCTGAGTTAAAATCCTAATCCCCTAACCTATCCAGGAAGGTGTGGTAGCTGATTGATGGCCTGGCTACCGTTGGCCACAAGTGCCCGTGCTAATCTTCTGTGGGGGCGGGGGGGTGAGGAGGAGCAAGATGCACATGTGCCCTACTTCAAGCAGGCATGGGTTATCAGCGGCTTAACGGAAGACAAGATCTACAACCTGGTCAGTCAATGCCACAGTTAGGCGAGATTTACGACCGGACCAGTCCTATTAATATACGAAAGGCGATGATTTGAAAAGCAGAAATATACAACACTGAACATGTCATCTATAATACTCATGATTCCAAAAGTGAATCATGGGGATCGCAGAACTCTGGGATATGACAATCAGGGCCTGCAAACCTGGATACGTTATATGGGACCTGTTTTAGAGACAGTGCCTTAGATCTGACTAAAGTGCACATCCTCAGCTGTGATGAACCCGAAACCCTTCAGATCGTAGAACTACGCTTAACTACCCCTCTGTTCGGTCATCTCATGGAACACAGGAGCACACGACTCATCAAGCAGGAGGCACGGGTAATAAAACGAGATCAGCCAAAGAACACACGCCGAGTGCGCTCTTTCTTGCACAGGTAAGATGAGGTCGCTCAAAAGAACATCCAGATGTAATGAGACCTAATAAGTTCCCACTTATCATATGTTCTTTCTACTACAGGAAACTGCACTATTTTGGTCGGCCAAACATATATTTGTCGGCTCTCGTGAAAATAAATAAAGTTTCATGAGCCGATCTGTAGCACATGAAAATACGTGATATTGCCGTGGGTTTCAGTGCTGGCACACGAAAACACATGATATTTTCGTCGGTTTCGTGCAGCTCATGAAAGTAGGTGTTATCTTCGTGGGTTTAATTTCTGGCACACCAAATTGTGACGCGTATTTCGTGGGTTAGGGTAAGCGCACGAAATTCAGAGCCTATTTCCGTGGGTTTCGACAGGCGCACGAAATTTTGGACCCTTATTTTCGTGGGTTTGGGACGGCTCACGAAAGTACAGTTAATGTCGTGGGTTTTGGGGGATCAGCTCACGAAAATACGTGTGCTACTTTCGTGGGTTTGCGTCTGGCTCACGACAATACTGGCAAAAACTGTCCCTCCTCGATTTCCTGCAATATTTTCGTGGGTTTACAGACGGGCTCACGAAAATACTGGTGTGTGTTCACGATTTCCCCGCACATTTTCATGGGTTTGCCACTTGGCTGACGATAATACTTCGATTTTCCTGGGCCTAAACCCTAGCTCACGAAAATATATGCGATATAGCTGAATCCTACTCGGGTTGCCCGACACCTCCGCGCGTCCGTCCCCAGTCTCCCGGTCAATCCGCCGCTGGCCGCCCCGCCCCAATCGCGCGCCACATCGGTCGATCCGCCGCTCGCCTCCCCGGCCGACCCCCGCTGTCGCCTACCGGCCGCCGTCGGCTACCCGTCGCCCAAGCCACGCCGTTTCCGTCGCTAAAGCCCCATCACAGCACCTCCCTGGCCGTCGACCCGCCGCGCTGTCGCTACAGCCACGCCTTGCCGTCACCCAAGCGTCGCCGCGGCCGCAGCACCTGTCGCATCGCCGCACCTCCACTGCCGACCCGCCGCCCTCCTTGCTGTAAGTATTGTGGATGTGATGATTATTTGCAGGTCAGGTCGATTGTATGTTATTGACATAAGTAAACTAGCAGCAAGCAATATATATATATATATATATATATATATTAAGATGAAGTCGCTCAAAAGAACATCCAGATGTAATAAAACCTAATAATTTCACCCTTAGCAGAGGTTCTTTCCCTTTGATTCTCTCTTCCTTACAACGACAAAGAAAAGTAAAACAAAGCGGGTATACTGTTCTAACTTCCATGTTGGAAGGTCAAGAAAAGAAGGAGTATATTGTAGGGAGCCATGTGACATTAGGGAACCACTACTACATAAAGCATTTTCACATATGTCTCCCATTTCTTGTACAGACAGTCCATTTAAAAGCACACCTTTGATGTCCAAAGAATTAAAAACCGCCTGTGATAATTCAATATCATAGGCGGTCCGTAAAAAAATGTTTGTGAAAAAATATGAATTTTCACATGCGTGTGAAAATGGACAATATCTTAGACGGTGTTTCTTAAAAGACTGCCTGTGACTGTGATAACAGACTTGTTTTCACACGCGGTCGTTGTATAAAATCGTATGTGATAATGGACAATATCTGAGATAGTTTTTTAATCAGGACCTCCTAAGAAAAATACACTTGTTTTCACAAGCGTTTGGTATTTGGAACCGCCTGTGACATTGTAGTCATCACATGCGGTCCCCTATACCAACAACCTATGAAAAGAAGTGTATATATAGCCTTCATGGGTTCTTGTCCGAGCGCGCTGAGCTAGATATAGTCGCGGTGGATGATATTTTTGCAAAATTTGGGAGGGGGCGGTTTCATTTCCAAATCTTTTTAGAGGAATGCGTTCTTATTGTTATTATAGAGGGATAATTGTGGGCTGTATTAGATGATGAAAATAAAGAGGTACAGGGTCCATTATACAGAGGGATTAGGTGAGAGGAAAAGTCTAAACTACCCCTAACCCTAATCACTCACTAATGACTAAACTGCCCCTATGTTATCCATGTAATTACAGAGTCTAACACCCCCCCCCCGCAGTCCCAACATCTAGCCACTGCAGATGTTGAGACTGGACCGAAACTCGGAGAACAGCGATGACGGGAGGCCCTTGGTGAAGATGTCGGCGAACTGCGACGTCGTCAGGACATGGTGTACCCGAACCTCGCCACGTGCAACCCGCTCACGAACCAAATGGAGGTCGATCTCCACATGCTTCGTGCGCTGATGCTGGACCGGGTTGGTGGAGAGGTACACGGCGCTGACGTTATCGCAGTAGATCAGGGTGCTCCTGGCGACGGGAGTGTGGAGCTTCTGAAGCAGCTGCTGAAGCCAGGAAGCCTCAGTCACGCCGTTAGCCACGGCACGATACTCCACCTCAGCACTCGAACGCGATACCACGGGTTTTCGCTTCAAGGACCAGGAGACGAGGTTACCGCCAAGGGAGACGGTGTACCTAGAGATAGACCGGCGTGTGTCTGGGCAGCCTGCCCAGTCAGCATCGGTGTACACGACTGTAACACCCTCAATTTCATATTCATGCATTGCATATAGAAAAACATTATAAAAGAAATAGAAATGGGAAGAATCATAAAAATGGGAGAAAGATAGCTGAAAAGAGCCAATTTCAATTCGTCGAGGAGCGCTATCGACACTTCTTGTGGCCTGCTGGCCACGTGGCACCTTCGGAGCTCATCCCTGCGGAGGGGGTGAGGTCCGGCACTACTGGCCACGTGGCAGGCTTGGAGCTTGCCTCAGGAGAAGGGGCGAGGTCCGACCCCGCTGGACACGTGTTGCCTTCGGAGCTAGTCTCTGCGGAGAAGAGAGGCTCAGCCCCGTGGGACACGTGTTGACTACGGAGCTAGTCTCTGCAGAGAAGCGAGGCCCAGCCTACAGGACACGTGTCAACTTTGGAACTCACCCCTGCGGAAGGGATGAAGTATGCCCCACGAGACACGTGGCAGGATCGGATCTCACCTCCCAGAGGTCTGATCCCGCGGGATACGTGTCACCCACGAAGCTCGCCTCCGGGAGGACCGACACTGCTGGACACGTGTCACCCTCGGAGCTCGCCTCTGGGAGGTCCAACACTGTTGGACACGTGTCGTCCTCGGAGCTCACCTTCGAGGAGAAGGGAGGTCCGACGCTGTTGGACACGTGTCGCTCTCGGAGCTCGCCTCCGAGAGGTCCGCCCCGCTGGACACTTGTCGACCTCGGAGCTCGTCTCTGAGGAGAAAGGAAGTCCGGCACTGCTGGACACGTGTCGCTCTCAGAGCCTACCTCCGAGGAGAGGGGAGGTCCTGCACTGACAAGTGGCGCCCCCAGAGCTCACCTCTGAGGGAGAGGGAGGTCCTGCCCACCAGACACGTGGCGCAACCGAAGCCCGCCCCTAAGGAAAAGGGAGGCCCCGCCCCGTTGGACGCGTGGCAGGTCCAGAGCTCACCTCTGAGGAGAGGCAAGGACCGGCCCCCGCTGGACACGTGGAGCCTCCGGAGCTCACCCTACGGAAGGACGAGATCCTTAAGCTGTTTTTCTCCTGTGCGCGGGAATACCCGGTACTGAGAAAACCGACACGATTTCTACGTTGCTACCGCACAAAATCAATTGGAGATAAGTTGTTAAGATCCAAAACAAATTGAATAGGACTCTTAATTAAAATCCAATCGGAGTAGGACTCTTCTTTCATCTCTTATAAATAGAACCCAAAACCCCTTAGCCGCAACCACGTACCTATTTTCCACCTCCCGAGACGATGACTTGGAGGCCCTAGCTTCCAACTCGCAGAGTTACACCCCTCGCCGGAGTTCAGTCGCCGGTAAGCACCACCGACAAGCCATCACACCTCGCCGTCGCCGGAAAAGAGCCGACAATCATAAGAAAAGTGAGGTAGGTCTTCATTCCCACCTTACGACATCATCGCGGTTTTCTTCGCATCTGTTTTTCTTCGAACAGAAGCTTTTTCGTGTGTACAGATCACATGCTGATCGGTTTTTGACGGTGGAATTGATCTAGATCTTGTGTCAAGATCGTCACCGCGTCCACACTTGATCCTTACACCCTTGTTCACCATAAAACCCCATGCAAGCCCAGTAAAACATGCAAGAAGACGTACAAACTGATCTAAATAAGACATCATCATAGGATTTGCACCATTGCATCTTGAGTAGAGTTTGTGCATGATGTTGATTGCTATAATTTTGTATGTGCGTGGTCGTGAGTAGAAGGACAAGCTTAGGAAGCTATCTACGAAGGACTACATCACCAAGACTTCGAGACACGTGAGCAACAAAAGCCACAGGAACAAGGCAAGTGCCCCTTGACCATATTGATCCCATGTTTTGGAAACTGTTTTGTTTGCGAAAACATGTATGCCTGAGTCAACTTGATGGGAAAACCTTTTATAGGAGTTTACTAGTTTTGTTAACCATCCTTGTCGCCAGGAAAGTTAATGAGTCGGGTATGTTCATTTTTCCTTTTTGCTTCGCTAATCTATGGGATATGGGAAGCGAGATAGAACATGTCTAGCTACTGCACTCATATGAATAATGATAATGAGAACTTGATGATGATAATGAGCATAGAATCGGGGGAGATCTAGGCAAACTTGGTTCGTGGATGTGGTAGATGTTGAGTACTTCTGAAGGTTTATCAGAGTTTAGTTTCCTTATGTTTCAAGGAAATAAAGCACATATGACAAGAACCAGAGGTGTGTCCTGAGTCACATGTGTTGCACCAAGTCTTAGTGTGTGTGAGGGTGTTTTTGATTTGTTTCAAACATAACCCGGGGGGTTTTGGGGCCATACGTTCATGGCACATGCATGTGCTGCATGTTTTTCAAATTTGTATGGTGCAAAACCCGGGCTGAGGTTGTTGAAAACTTGTGGCTTCCGGCTAATAAAAGGAGGGGAATGCGCTGGTGTTTGTTGAGCGCCGCCACAACTCATCCGAGCCATTTTCATTCGGTTCTCCACTTGTGTTTGGATCTACACCACACCTCTAGACTTCCAACACGATTTGCATCACAAGTCAGTGAGAGTTAAGTGAGGAAAACACCCAACAATTGGCATCAGAGCCGATTACATTGCCTGGAACCGTGACACGGCCATTGATTGGGCGCTGATGTCGCGGAGGAGATCTTCATCGCCAGCCCGACGTTCATGGAGAGACGTCACACCACCGGGAGGCATCAGCAGGGCAGGAGGAGGATCAGGGGCATTGGTGATTCATCGCATCACGAAGGAAGTCAGCAGTGGTGGTACGTATACGATGCTCACAAAGACAAACTATCATGATTGGTCGGCACTTATGCGGGTGATGTTGCAAGCGAGAGGCTTGTGGACTTCGGTGAGCCTTGGCACCGATGATTACATTGAAGATCGGATGGCTTTGGAAGCTTTCACCAAGGCTGTGCCACCAGAAATGATATGGATCATTGCCGGGAAGGAGTCGGCCAAGATTGCATGGGATGCGATACAGTTGCGCAACATTGGAGCCGAACGTGTGCGCAAGGCCAGGGCAAGCACATTGGGTCGGGAGTTTGATGCACTCAGATTCCACGATGGTGAAACTGTTGATGAGTTTGGTGTGCGTATGAGCCGTATCACATCTCAACTTGCGGCACTTGGGAGTGAACGTTCGGAGGAAGAGATTGTCCGGAAGTTCCTTCAGGCGGTACCACAAAAGTTTGAGCAGATTGCGGCCTCCATCGAGACATTGCTTGACTTAAGTGATATGTCCGTTGATAAGTTGATTGGTAGACTCAAGGCTGCAGAAGAAAGGCTTGGTGCAAGCACTTGGGAGGGCAACACACATGAGAAGTTGCATCTGAGTGAAGAAGAGTTGCTTGCAAGGTTGTCGACACGTCTCAAGATGTCCGGGGGAACTGGACAGGAATGGCACAAAGACTCATTTGCACCAAGGAAAGATCATGGTCGAGGACGTGGCCTTGGTCGAGGTAACTGTGGTGGTGGAAACTCAGGACGTGGAGTGGCCAAAGATGAGTGCCGCTACTGTGGTAAGAAAGGTCATTGGGCTAGAGAATGCAGGAAGAAAAAGAAGGATGAAGAGGTGAACACAGCTCAAGTTGATCATGAGTTTGAATCCAGCCTCTTGGTGGCGTGTGCCAACACCAAGGCTGATCAAGACATGTCCCTGGAGGAGGTATGCCTCAACAATGATATGTTACACGTTCAAGTAGGAGACTTGGAGGGAGGAGGTAGTACCCGGTGGATCCTGGACTCCGGTGCAACAAATCACATGACCAGGAAGCGGGATGTGATCATAAAACTTGATAACACGGTGCATGGTACTGTGCGTTTGGGAGATGGCTCATTGACAGAGATTGATGGCCAAGGAACTGTGGTGTTCCAAGGTTTGAAAGGTGGTCGAAAGGAGTTGGCTGGGGTCTATCCTATTCCTCAGCTCAAGGCAAACATCATCAGTCTTGGACAGCTTAAGGAGGAGGGACACCGAATCTTGATGGTGAATGGTTATGTCAAGATTTGGGATAAAGATGGAACCCCTGTGGCAATGGTGAAACGGGGAGTGAACCGGTTGTACACCATTGATCTTAAGGTAGTGCAACCAAGGTGTCTCATGGCACAAGGGTGCAATGCAACATGGATGTGGCATGCAAGGATGGGGCACTTAAACTTTCGGAGTCTCAGAAGACTTGCCGAAGAGCAACTTGTGTATGGATTGCCAACCATCACTCAAACTGAGGAGAAGTGTGATAGCTGTTTGGCTGGGAAACAAAGACGTCTACTGTTCCCATGCATGGCAAAGTACCGAGCTGAGAAGAAACTTGAACTTGTGCATGGAGATCTCTGTGGACCAGTGAAGCCAGCAACTCTAAGAGGCAGCAGGTTTTTCTTTCTTCTTGTGGATGACCTCAGTAGATACATGTGGGTGTTTTTGATCAGCAGAAAGGATCAAGCTATGAGTACTTTCATGGGTTTTCAATCAAGTGTTGAAGCTGAGGCAGGGAGGAAGATTGGAACTTTTTGCACAGATCGTGGTGGAGAGTTCACAGCTCGGGCTTTTGTTGAGTATTGCACCAAGGAGGGTGTTCAACGTCACTTGACAGCTCCATATTCTCCTGAGCAGAATGGTGTGGTTGAGAGAAGAAACCAAACTGTTATGGGAATGGCAAGAAGCATGTTGAAAGCAATGAATATGCCCGGTTGGTTCTGGGGGGAGGTAGTAACCACAACAGTGTATGTGTTGAACCGATCTCCTACTCGGAGTGTTGAGAGAAAGACTCCATATGAGGTATGGCATGACAAGAAACCTAGTGTACATCATTTGCGCACTTTCGGTTGTGTAGCACACATGAAACAGGGAAGCAAACGCCTTAGCAAACTTGAAGATCGAAGTATACCAATGGTCTTCATTGGATATGAGCAAGGAAGCAAGGCATGGAGGTTTTACAATCCAAACACGGAGAGTGTTCACGTGTCACGTGATGCTGTGTTTGAAGAAAACCGCCCATGGAAGTGGGATGCAGCTGAGTCAAGTGAAATGGTGAATGATGAAGAAATCTTTCGGGTACAATACATCTTTCGTGATGAGAACCCTGGTGGAGTGAGTTCTTCCTCTTGTGACACAGGTCAAGGTGACAAAACCCCAGCTGAGGGAGTGTCTTCTATGACACAACTGAAGCAACAAGCATCCAAGGATGTGGAGTTTGTGTCACCTCCTTCCATGTCACCTGAAATGGATAGTGAGCTAAAAGAAGCACCACTTCGTTATCGTTCCATGAGAAATATTCTTGAGGAGGTGCCAAATTGTGAACCAAAAGAAGGAGGAGTAGATGAACTTCTTGTTGTCATAGGTGAAGAGCCATGCACAGAAGAAGAGGCCTTGAGAGTCAAGGAGTGGTGCATTGCCATGATTGATGAGCTCACATCCATTGAAGAGCATAAAACATGGTCATTGGTACAACTTCCGGAGGGTTATCGTACCATTGGCTTGAAATGGGTTTTCAGGTTGAAGAAAGATGAACATGGGAATGTCATACGTCACAAAGCAAGGCTAGTTGCAAAGGGGTATGTGCAGAAGCAAGGAGTTGATTTTGAAGAAGTTTTTGCACCGGTTGCCAGGATGGAGTCTGTGAGGATTGTGTTAGCTGTTGCAGCTCATTTTGGGTGGCATGTTCATCACATGGATGTGAAGTCAGCCTTCTTGAATGGGAGTCTAGAAGAGGAGATCTATGTCACTCAACCTCCCGGTTTCATAGCTGAAGGCAAGGAGAAGTGGGTTTTAAGACTTCACAAGGCATTGTATGGCTTGAGACAAGCTCCTCGAGTATGGAACTACAAACTTGATGAAAGTCTCAAGCAACTCGGTTTCACACGGTGCAAATCAGAACATGGCTTGTACACTAAATTTGGAGGTGAGGCAAGGCTCATTGTGGGTGTGTATGTTGATGACTTACTGATTGTGGGAGAAAACATGGAGGAAATCAGTCGGTTCAAGGAGAAAATGAAGGAGAAGTTTTGCATGAGTGACTTAGGAAGCTTGTCTTACTATCTTGGTATTGAAGTAAAGCAAGGAAGACATGGTATTGACTTGTGTCAAGGAGCCTATGCTGCAAAGTTGCTGGAAAGAAGTGGGATGATAAATTGTAATGGGTGTGCCACTCCCATGGAATCCCGGTTGAAGCTTACCAAGAGAAGTACAGCTCCACTCACTGATCCAACCACTTATCGCAGCATAATTGGTGGACTCAGGTATCTTTTACATACTCGGCCTGATCTCAGTTTTGGTGTTGGGTACTTAAGTAGGTTCATGTCAGAACCTCAAGAAGAACACATGGTGGCTTTGAAACATTTACTTCAGTATGTGGCAGCTACAATGAGGTATGGCTTGTCTTACAACCGAGGTGAAGGAAGTCTTGAGTTAAGAGGCTATAATGATAGTGATTTTGGGGGAGATGTGGATGGCAGGAGAAGCACAACAGGAGTCATATTCTTCCTGAGTGAAAATCCTATCAGCTGGTTATCCCATAAACAAAAGGCTGTGGCAAAGTCCACATGTGAAGCTGAGTATGTGGCTGGAGCATCTGCAGCAAGTCAGGCTGTTTGGCTCAGGCAAGTACTCCACCAGTGATTAAGATGGATAACTCAGCAGCAATTGCTTTGGCAAAGAATCCAGTTTTGCATGATAGAAGTAAACACATTGACATCAAGTTTCACTTTCTCAGAGAATGTGTTGATAGAGGAGAAGTCATATTGGAGCATGTTGGGACAAAAGATGAGCTTGCCGATATCCTCACAAAGCCACTGGGACGTACACATTTTCAGGAACTTCGTGAGAAGATTAGAGTTCAGGAGATCAAACCTCAGAAGTAGGGGGAGATTGTTGAGTACTTCTGAAGGTTTATCAGAGTTTAGTTTCCTTATGTTTCAAGGAAATAAAGCACATATGACAAGAACCAGGGGTGTGTCCTGAGTCACATGTGTTGCACCAAGTCTTAGTATGTGTGAGGGTGTTTTTGATTTGTTTCAAACACAACCCGGGGGGTTTGGGGCCATACGTGCATGGCACATGCATGTGCTGCATGTTTTTCAAATATGTATGGTGCAAAACCCGGGCTGAGGTTGTTGAAAACTTGTGGCTTCCGGCTAATAAAAGGAGGGGAATGCGCTGGTGTTTGTTGAGCGCCGCCACAACTCATCCGAGCCATTTTCATTCGGTTCTACACTTGTGTTTGGATCTACACCACACCTCTAGACTTTCAACACGATTTGCATCATAAATCAGTGAGAGTTAAGTGAGGAAAACACCCAACAGTAGAATGAGATGGTGGTTTACTTGCCATAGATCTAAGGACCGGTTCATGCTAGCACATGCCAGGAAAACAGTGCCACCACAAGGCCAAATATAGGAGCGGCTTAGCTGACTAATTAGGTATGTTGCTAGATTGTTATGGACCGTGGAAGGCGCGGGGAATGGGAGTCAAGAGAGGACTGCCCTAGGAATTGCATTGCACAAGAGGGATCCGTAGGTGGGAGAATGGTGATTCGAGCCTGCCGGTGAAACCTCAGTGAGTCCATACATCTAGTAGTCCCTTTGTAAAGGCTATTTTGTGATCTCTTGGCCATACACCGACGGTTTTGTACTGGTATAATGGAGGTTCTGTAGTCGCCGACGGGTGACGAAATCACAAACTTGTGTGTAAAGTGGTGCCACCTCTTAAGAGTGTAAAACTATCATGATAGCCGTGCTTACGGTCACTAGCGCCTGGCCAACTCACATGATTATAGGGAAATTTGGGATGGTTATTGGTTCGATTATGGTATGGGATTGGTTTCGGGACTGTTGAGTCTTGGTAATGAGATTGGTTTCGGGACTGTTGAGTCATGACAATGAGTTTAGTTTTCGGTTATATGATTATAAGATGGATATGAACATGAGATGATTATTATGAGCGCGAGATAAAGTTGAGAAAGATTAATGGTTGGTTAAGACATGAAAAGTGGTGAATTAGGAAGGAGGTATGTTGCTGTATTACTTAAATATATGTTGGGATTAAATTCACTTAAAGATAGTTGCTGTTTTTATCATGTTTGTGAAATAAACTTTGCTTTCTGCAATGAGCCTTTTTATTCGCTACCTTGCTGTAAGCTATATGTCATACTTTTCCCGCACTTGATGGGTACGACATGTACTCACCCTTGCATTATCATACAAACATCAGCAACAGGAGAGGAGTACTTCAAAGATCACGTGGAGTACTAGGCGTGCAGACTACCGTCAACTTGCCTGTGGAGTGGGGATGGAGCCGCTGCTGTTTAGATGCTTCCGCTATCATTTAGAGACTTCCGCTACTAGAATAAGTTAGAGACATCCGCTGCAAGAATAAGCTGGAGATTCATGTAATAAAGTACTTAAACACTATTTATTCGTGGTTATATTCTGAATTCAGTTTGTGGATTACATGTGTATGTGTGATGAACATCCTGGGCATACATATGCATTAGCTGGGTTCCGTGTTTTACGGGACCCGGCGTGACAGATTGGTATCAGATCCACGTTGACCGTAGGACGCAAGCCTAGGTAGAATGCACAGATTGGCATGATAACCACATTAACCGTAGGATGCAAGCCTATGTAGAATGGACACTCTAAAACACATAGGCACACCCTTCTAAACTTTTATTTTCGAAAATTGCTTGCTGCTGCACTTCCTTGTCAATTCAGCCACCGCAAAGTGCTATTTTCAGCCCTTGTTTTCTCTTCTTTTGGACAACAACACCTTTGCTTTCTTGCTCCATAAATTCTGAAGTTTTGGAGTTATTTCTTCCTTTCCAAAGTTTTCTCATGTCACATTCATAAATGGCGCTGGTGTTCCCGATCAACGCCATATAACCATACATGGACCGCCAACTCACCGTGGCGTGCGCCCATGCATAGACCACCCCCGTACATGGCGGGAACAGAACCAGTTCACACGATTAAGTTTAGGACCCCCATTGAAAAAGCTTGAATAGGAGTGGTGTGAACTTTTATGATGATTGCTTGTGTTTGTGTGCTTAGTGTGAGTTGTGGGACGCTTCAGCATTGTCCATATCCACAAATAGTAGAGAGATGTGAGATGCTTCGGCATGTGTTCACATCCTCATATAAAAGTATATATATGTAGTCCATCCACCTTGATGCATATAGTTGAGGGGGCATCAATCTAAACTTCTAACTTCTACTCCACCCAATTCTCTCTCACAGATGGTGAGGGAAAACGCCAGCCGTCAAAGGAGAAACGTTGGTGGCAACCATGAACCACAAGAGGATGGCCATGATGAAGTTCCTGTGAATTT
Organism: Neostapfia colusana; assembly: GCA_030760725.1. NCBI lineage: Eukaryota > Viridiplantae > Streptophyta > Magnoliopsida > Poales > Poaceae > Neostapfia > Neostapfia colusana. Next base: position 31,853,639 of record JASWHV010000005.1, on the reverse strand, counting down.
TAACCCCGGGGCTGGTGCAAACAACCTTGAACGGTTGATGGCTATGCAGAACCAGCTTATGCAAATTATGATCCAAACTTTGGGTCAGCTGCAAGCCAACAACAACAACAACAACAACGCCATTCCTGCACCACCACCCCCACCGCCACCACCGCCGGCTTACAACTGACTGGGAGAGTTCATGAGGACTCGACCGCCTACTTTTGCACAAGCTAATGATCCCATGGAGGCCGACGATTGGTTGAAGTCCATGGAGAAGAAGCTTGCTATTGTTCAGTGCAATGATCAAGAGAAAGTTCTATTCGCATCGCACCAACTTATGGGAGCAACCGTTGACTGGTGGGACGCTCTTTGCAACGCTCATGTCGACCAGGAGACTATCACTTGGGCGGAGTTCAAAGAGAGTTTCCGCTCTCATTACGTCCCTGTTGGAGTCATGATGCTAAAAAGGCAAGAGTTCGAAGGTCTCCGCCAAGGCAGGAAGAGCGTGAATGAGTACCTCAACAAGTTCACGCAGCTGTCAAGGTATGCCCCCGAGGATGTCAACTCGGATCAAAGGAAGCAATACTTGTTCATGAGAGGGTTGAAAAATGAGATCCAAGTTCAACTGCTCAACAATGACTATGCAAACTTCCATAAGCTAGTTGACAAAGCTATAGTGGTTGAGAGCAAGATCCGTGAGATCGAGCAAGAGGGCAAGAGAAAGATGTCATACCAGCCACAAGGGAGAAATGCACATCCCTGTTTCATGCCCCCAGCTGCACCGCAGTATGGCTGGTCCGCTTCTACTTTTCGCCCTAATCAACCACCCCAGTAACGTCCTGCCATGCAAGCACCTCATATGCCTTTGCCTCCTGCGCCCCGCCCCAACATGGGTGCCTATGCTCAGAACCACCCCCGCCCTAACGTTCCTGCTGTCTTGGGCAACAAGGCATGTTTTTCATGCGGAGAGATGGGACACTTTGCAAGTCAGTGCCCGAGGAAAGGCCTTGGACAGCCAAGCAACGCGCCCAAGCAGAACCCACGACCAAACGGAGGAGCTAATCAAGGCAATCGTGGGCAGCAGAACTTCGCTCGTGGTAACGTGAATCATGTCTCCGCTGAGGAAGCGCAATAGGCTGAGGATGTCGTGATTGGTATGTTCCTTGCCAACTCCAACCCAGCTACTGTTTTATTTGATTCCGGAGCATCACATTCATTCATATCATCCAAGTATGTTGCCAAGTATAATCTGCCCATATCACACATGAAATATACTATGTTGGTTAATTCTCCCGGTGGAGAGATGAGGACTAATATAGTATGTCCCAAAGTAAACCTTAAAATAAGGAGGGTAGACTTCCTTGCCAACCTTATTGTCTTGGATTCTCAAGGGTTTGATATAATACTTGGAATGGATTGGTTAAGCAAGCACAACGGAGTGATCCAATGTGCTGAGAGGAGCGTGCAGTTGACAAATGAGCACGGTATTCGTATTGAGTTCGAGTCAGATCAACCGGCAACCGAGAAGGCAACATTGAACCACATCGAAGAAGCAACATTGGAAGGCATTCCGGTGGTTCAAGAATATTCAGACGTGTACTCGGAAGAACTTCCAGGTATGCCACCTGACCGGGACATTGAGTTTGCCATTGATTTAGTACCTGGAACTGCACCCATAGCGAAAAGGCCATATAGGATGCCCGTTAATGAACTAGTGGAACTTAAGAAGCAAATTCAGGAGCAGCTAGAAAAGGGTTTTATACGCCCAAGCTCGTCACCATGGGGAGCCCCCGTGCTCTTCGTAGACAAGAAGGACGGGACCCAAAGAATGTGTGTGGACTATAGGTCTCTCAATGAGGTGACGATCAAGAATAAATACCCGCTGCCCCGTATAGAGGACCTATTCGACCAAATGAAAGGTGCCCGAATTTTCTCCAAGATTGATCTTTGGTCGGGATACTTCCAGCTGAAGATTAAGCCCTCCGACATACCCAAGACCGCCTTTCAAACACGGTATGGTTTGTACGAATATACCGTTATGTCTTTTGGGTTAACAAATGCACCCGCATATTTCATGTACCTCATGAATAAGGTCTTCATGGAGTACTTGGACAAGTTCATCGTGGTTTTCATCGACGATATCATGGTGTATTCGAAAAGCGAGGAAGAACATGAAGAACATTTGGGATTGACATTGCAGAACCTGCGAGAGCATCAATTGTATGCCAAGTTCAGCAAATGTCCATTTTGGCTAAAGGAGATATCGTTCCTAAGCCACATCATCTCCGAGGAAGGAGTATCGGTTGATCCCAGAAAAGTGGGAGATGTTCTGAAGTGGAACCAACCGCAGAACGTAAGAGATATTCGGAGTTTCCTTGGGATGGCTGGATTCTATCGCCGGTTCATCAAGGATTTCTCCAAAATAGCGAAGCCTATGACTGAATTGCTAATGAAGGGAAAAGCATTTCAGTGGACACCCATGTGTCAAGGAAGCTTTGAGGAGCTCAAGAAAAGGCTAACCACAACACCGTTTTTGGTATTGCTGGACGTGAGCAAGAGTTTCGACATATATTGTGACGCATCAAGACAAGGGCTTGGATGTGTTCTCATGCAAGAAGGACAAGTGGTAGCCTATGCGTCGAGACAACTAAAGAAACACGAGCTGAATTACCCCACACATGACTTGGAACTCGCAGCCGTGGTACATGCCTTGAAGATTTGGAGACATTATATCCTTGGTCACCGATGTGAGATCTATACGGATCACAAAAGCCTCAAGTACATATTCACCCAAACGGATTTGAATTTGAGGCAACGTCGTGTCACACCCGGTTTTTCCGAAGAACAACCAAGTGAATATCACATGTATGCCAGGATCATTTTCTCATACATGTGATGACAAATAGTGAAGCATCATTTATTACAAGCCAGGTGTCGAATATAAATAAGTCTTATATAGCAAATGTCTCGATGGACAATAATAAGTTTATCACAAGTAAATAAACTAGCAGCGGAATATTATTCTTGAGGGCTCCGTCACAGGCGTTGCCCGGGGGTCTCCATGAACCTAGAAACCTTCTTCGGGTCCAAAGTCTTGGTCATTATACACCACCTCATTATCCTGACCTGAGCAGCAATATAAACCAACAAAATATGCAAGGTTGAGTACCAATGGTACTCAGCAAGTGTGGGAAAATTATATCATGCATGGCTAGAACAAGGAGAGGTTGAACTCATGGTTAAAGCACTACGCAATTAATACCTATCACCTTAGCTTATTAAGCACCTACATTACTACACAGGTGAAATGGTCCCAATCTCCCATCCCATCATCATAATCTAATAACCACAACATCATTTCCAATGTTAAGCTCCCCGCTTAACATCCACCACTTCCAAAACCATCAATCCTCTAATCATGAATAAGTCCAAGCCGCTCTTGACCGTGAGCACGGCTGTCATGACAGTTTTGACTCTGCAGAGTTTGTACCACTGTACCCACATGTAGTGATTTCATCCCCCGTTGCCGGGTGGACTAAAAGAACCTCCATTATGCCAGTGGCTACGAACCACATTCACACTTCCCAGGTGTGTAGCCAGGAGATCACTACGAAGCCTTTACAAAGGGATTCCTGACGAGCGTGGGCCCACTGAGGTTTAACCCCTAACAGCATACAAGAGGCTCCAACCCCGCTGCAGTGGCCCCCTCTTGAGCCTTGCGGTTCATATGGTAGTCCAGCTGACACCTACTCCCCGCACCATCCAACACACCCATACTACGCCGGGGATACACCTAATTAATTGGCCAAGCTGCCCCATCTCAGCATGTGGTTGGCACTGTAAAGCCAGGTTACATGCTCCATGAACCGGTCCTTAGGATCCAGGCAAGTACTAAACACAAACCCAAGTCTCGTGCACCCAACACACAACCAAAACATCCAACTTGCCTTGATCCCTACCTCTACATAACTCACAATATCTCATTCAAGTGTATGGTAAAATAAATGATGATCTCATATCCCAAATATCCCATTCTAAGCATGGCTAAGCATATGCATAATAATAAATGACATGATAAAATAAATCCCAACCGAAGCTACAAAGAAACAAGGTAATGCAATTCTAGGGAAACTTCCTAACATGGGTTTCATATTTCAATTGACAATGCAAATAATTCTATCTACACATCCTAGCATAGGATCAAAGTGGTCAAGGACACTTAACTCCTTCCTGCTGCTCTTGAAATGGGTAGTCCTGATCTTGGAAAGGATAACTTGCTCTAGAGCAGGTTCTACATCATACCATCACTCATAGCAAAAGAAAAACAACAATCCATAAGACATGGTTCACACTTCCACTTCATACAAACCACACATTCATATTTATGAAAGTCATTCACCATTATGTGTGTTGTGGTTACTCTATGTGTGTTGATTTGTGGCTTGCATGCACTTTTAAACATGTGTATATGATTCCTACTTTTGTGTTCACATTTATACTTACATACTATATATATATGAGTTTCCAATTTAAATAAATTCCTTATATTCAACTACTACACCTTTTAGCTACCAAGTATGCATGAAATGTATTTTCCTTCTCCATATGTGCCTTCAGAATTTCTACCAACCCTAAACTGAATTCTTTGGATTTTAGAAACTCCATTTATCATTTACTAGTTGCTATATTTTCAGATTTATTTTCCTATGCATAATTGTGTACTTTATGATGAAATTAGTAATACACATCATCTAAACAGAATAGGTTCTGGTCCTAAATAATTTAATAACACATTTTGACCTTTGCCTCTGATGTAAACTATTTCACAATTATTTTCCCTATTTTCTAAAACTATTCATTACTTAAAAATGTGTCCCTAAATGTGAATAATAAATTAAACAGATTCAATTCAGCCCAAAATATGTTTTTATCTCACTCCAAAGTTTTCTAAATACTGAGAAAGTTTTTAATTTAATTATGACAATATGTTTGTCCCACTTTTTAATTTTTAAATACTAGCATCATATTCAATTTTCTAATTTAAATACTAAACAGGGCTAAAAAGTTAAACTTACCCCACTACAGGGTCTATAATATTATTTTCAGAATTTCTAGGGGTCTAGCTACACTTATCAGAGGTGTTTTTCCTAATTTTTATTAAGTCCAGGGGCTAAAACTGATTTTTAAATGAATTTACATGATTTTCTGGAGTTCCAGGGGCTAGATCAGAAGTTTCCGGAGCTAGCTCTTATTTCTCGAGAACCCCAGGGGGTAGCACGTAAGATTTCCAGCCTTTATAACGCGGGGCTGACGTGGACCGTCCGATTTTAAACCGACGGCTGAGATTATAACATCGAACCGGTACGCGGGGGTTTAAACCCTACCGTGCGATTTAAAATAAACGGCGCACAAGCGGCCACGTCGCTCTGATCGAGCGCGGGCGGCGCTGCCGGCGGCGCACGGCGGCGGGAAGCGGCGATCTCGCCGGAAACTTTCGGATCATCGGGAATTCTTCCTAGAACTGTGATTTTATGGCATAGATCGGTAGAGGGGAGGTCGGGGATCTCACCTCGGGGGTTTTCTTGAGCTCGGAGGTCCTGGAAGGTGATCGGCGACGAGGTCCAAGGCGAAACCATGGCGAAGCTCGTCGGCGCTGTGTTTACACCGCAAGTCACCGAGTTTTCTGCACCTGCAAGGTTCCCCGGAGGCGGTGGATCAAGACCAGCGAGTTAGATCAGAATTTCCGAGCTTAGATCAGCCAGAATTCGCCGGAGAAGTCTCGGTTCTCACCGGAGGAAAAATTGGCGATCGCATGGGAAAAACAGAACGAGGCCGGGGTTTTTATAGATGGGGGAGGGTGGCGGGGTGGTTTAGATCATGTACGCGTCACCTACGAACAGAATTCAGCGGGGATACGCCGAAATCCCGATCGGTTTTGATTCGGGTGCGAGGGAGTCCGGCGCTGTCGCTAGGTAGACGAAGATCAGGTGGGTCCCGCCTATCAGTGTGAGACAGCAGCGCGCGCGGCTGCGGGCTGGCGCGGGCGCTGGCTAGGCCGGCTGGTGGGTTTCGGCCCACTGGCCGGTTTTTTTCTGTTTTCTCTTTTTCTTTTTTCTATTTCTTTTCTGATTTGAGTTTAATTTGAATTCTAGTTTGAATTTGAATTTTTGCAAAGCATGCAACACGTCCAAAAAATTTTTAAATCCCCCTCTTAACAGGATTTAGGGTTTTGAATCAAAATTTTGGGGTGTTACAGCTCTACCCCCCTTAAAAGAAATCTCGTCCTCGAGATTGGTGTTTCTAAGAAAACAATTCCGGAAATTGTGCCTTGAGCTCATCTTCTCGCTCCCAGGTGGCTTTCTCTTCTGAGTGATGCTTCCACTGCACCTTGCACATCCGGATTCTTTTATTTTTGGTGAGGCGTTCCATTGTCTCCAAAATCTTGTATGGTTGCTCGGCATAAGACAAATCCTCAGCTACGTCCACTTCATTCATGGGTAACACCTCTTCAGGCATCCTCAGGCATTTCTTGAGGTGTGACACATGGAATGCATCGTGCACATCCGATAGACGAGCTGGTAACTCTAGTTGATACGCCACTTCGCCTTTTCTTTCCAGAACTTGAAAGGGTCCGATGTATCGAGGTGATAACTTCCCTTTCACCTTGAACCGACGAAGTCCTCTGATAGGGGACACCTTGAGATAGACATAGTCTCCTACGTTGAAAACGAGCTCTCTTCTTCGCACATCGGCATAGCTCTTTTGGCGTGTCTGTGCTATCCTCAAATTGTTGCGAATTTCCCTCACCTTCACCTCGGCTTCTTGTAGTACTTCTGGACCAAACACTTTACTTTCCCCCGTTTGGTTCCAAAATAGGGGAGTTTTGCACTTCCTCCCGTACAAGGCTTCAAACAGTGACATCTTCATACTAGCTTGATAGCTGTTGTTATAGGAAAACTCCGCATACGGTAAGTTCTTGTCCCAACTCCTATTGTTTTTGAGTGCACATGCCCTTAGCATATCTTCAAGGATCTGATTGGTTCTTTCCGTCTGCCCGTCGGTTTGGGGATGATAGGCAGAACTAAAGTTCAGATGGGTTCCCATGGTTTCGTGCAACTTCTGCCAGAATCTTGAGGTGAACTGTGTCCCTCGATCCGACACAATCTTCTTTGGCACTCCATGGTAACACACGATCCTTGACATGTACAACTCTTCCAATTTGGATCCGCTGTAGCTTTCTTTCACGGGGATGAAATGAGCTACCTTGGTTAGCCTGTCAATGATGACCCATATCGAATCGTATCCTGATTGGGTCCTAGGCAATTCCACGATGAAATCCATGCTGATTTCTCCCCATTTCCATTCAGGCACTTTGAGTGGTTGCAATAATCCCGCGGGTCATTGATGTTCTGCTTTCACCAACTGACATGTGTCACATAGGGCAACATGTTCCGTGACATCTCGCTTCATGCCATACCACCAATACCAGCTCTTGAGGTCCTGGTACATCTTCGTACTCCCAGGATGAATGGAATAGTCGGAATCGTAAGCCTCCTTCAAAATCAATTCACGGATCTCCTTTACTTCAGGCACACAGATTCTTTTTCCGTGCCACACCGTTCCTTGTTCATCCTCTCTAAAACCCGGAGCTTTATTTTCCTTGATGAGTTGTCTGATCTCTTGTATCTTCTCATCATTCTTTTGACCCTCGCGTATGCCTCGCTCTAGTGTGGAGTCCACTTCCATGGCGATGGCTTCACCACTATTTACTAGACATAGATTGAGCCTTATAACCTCGTCCTTCAATTCTGCAGGCATGTCCTTCAAGCTCAACTTATTGACTTGCACTTTCCGACTCAAAGCATCGGCCACGACGTTTGCTTTCCCGGGATGATAGTTGATGCCCACATCAAAGTCATTGATTAACTCTAGCCATCTCCTTTGTCTGAGGTTGAGGTCTGGCTGTGTGAATATGTACTTCAAACTCTTATGATCCGTATATATCTCGGTCCTCTTCCCCATCAAATAGTGCCACCAAATTTTCAATGCGTGTACCACTGCGGCTAGTTTTAAGTCACGTGTAGGATAGTTTTTCTCGTGCTTCCGAAGCTGCCGGGATGCATATGCCACGACATGCCCTTCTTGCATGAGAACACATCCCAACCCACTTCCAGAGGCATCGCAGTACACCGTGAAATTCTTCTGCATATCTGGCATAACCCACACTGGGGCTGTTGTCAATCTTTTCTTTAGCTCCTGAAAACTCGTCTCGCACTGTGGCGTCCATGTGAATGTGATTCCCTTCAACAGTTTGGTGAGGGGTCTTGAGATCTTAGAGAATCCCTCAATAAACCGTCGATAGTACCCAGCCAATCCCAAGAAGCTTCGAACTTCCCCGACATTTTCAGGGGTCTTCCATTTCTGGATATCCTCGATTTTGGCGGGATCTACGGAGATTCCTCCCTCCGAGATTATGTGTCCTAAGAAGGGAACTCTCTTCAGCCAAAACTCACACTTGCTCAATTTGGCATATAGTTGGTGTTCTCTTAGCCTCTGCAACACCAACCTTAGATGTTTCTCATGTTCTTCTTCATCTTTGGAGAAGACGAGAATGTCATCTATGAAAACCACCACAAATTTGTCCAGATATTCCATGAATACCTTGTTCATGAGATACATGAAGTATGCCGGGGCATTAGTTAGCCCGAAAGACATGACAGTGTATTCATACAGTCCGTACCGAGATACGAAAGCTGTCTTGGGAATATCAGATTGCCTTATCTTGAGTTGGTGGTATCCCGTCCTGAGATCAATTTTCGAGAACAAGCAAGCTCCCCTCAACTGATCAAACAAGTCTTCAATGCGGGGTAATGGATACTTGTTCTTGATGGTTACCTCATTCAGGGCACGGTAATCCACGCATAACCTTTGGGTTCCGTCCTTCTTGGGCACAAATATCATCGGAGCTCCCCAAGGTGAGGAACTAGGGCGAATATACCCCTTCTCCGTCAATTCTCTCAAATGATCCTTGAGCTCTTCTAGCTGCTTGGAGTCCATCCGATAAGGTCTCTTGTATATCGGGGCTGTTCCAGGCACTAGCTCAATTGCAAATTCCACTTCACGATCGGGAGGCATACCTGGCAACTCCTCCGGAAAAACATCTGGATATTCCCTGATGGTTCTGATTTCCTCAACTTTCACCTCAACTTGATTTAATTTAATGTCCCTCCTAGGCTCGTGTATTGTTATGAACTTTACTCTTGTGCCACTAGGGTGAGTTAGTTCCACCGTTCTGGTCGAACAATGGATGATTCCTTTATGCTTGGTCAACCAATCCATACCCAAAATAATATCTAACCCTTGTGAATCTATCACTATGAGGTTAGCAGCAAATACTACCCCATTAATGTCTAGGTTCACTTTGGGACACACTTGTCTTGTCCTTATTTCTCCACCTGGAGAGTTTACAGCTAGCATATGGTTCATTTGTGTGGTTGCTAGGTCGTGCTTCTTAACAAACCCTTGAGCAATGAACGAGTGGGTAGCACCAGAATCAAACAGCAGGGTTGCAAGGTGTAAATTGGCAGGAAACTTACCAACTACCACGTCGGGTGCTTCCTGTGCTTCCTCCATAGTGACGTGGTTCACCCGTCCTCGCATCACATTCTGCTGTTGTGGCTGCGCGGGCTTCTTCTTTGGGCATTTGTGGGCGTAGTGCCCCACTTCACCGCAGCTAAAACATTGCACCCCAACCTTAGGTGCTTGGCCTTTGTTGTCTTGGGGTTGGTTTGGAGGTCCTTGCACTGCTGGTCGAGGTGGATATGCGGGGCGAGGCTGCTGTACGAACTGAAGTTGTGGCTGTATTGGTGTTGTCGGAGGCCTGTAGTTTGGGTTGTACCCTCTTGGTGCTGAGTAGGGTACCGCAGCACGGTTCGTCTGCCCTGCTGGTGGCTGCATCAGACGGGGGCGGGTGTTGCTACCCGAGGCTTGATGTGACCAACTGGCCTTCCTCTTATTCTCATTTTCCAAGGCCTTTAGCTTCCTTTCTACCACAAGTGCTCTGTCCACCATCTTTTGGAAGCTCTCATACTCATTTGAGGACATTGCACACTGCATCTCCGCGGTAAGTCCTTCCACGAAACAATCTTGTTTCTGCTCATCAGTCTCTATGTCTCGTGGGGCATAACGGGATAGTTGAGTAAATTTAGTGAGGTATTCCCTCACAGTCATGTTACCTTGCTGCAACCCCAAAAACTCCTTCCTCTTGTTTTTGAGTTCACCTCTTGGGATGTAATGGTTGCGGAAGCTACGCTTGAACTCTTCCCAAGTGATGTTCTCTGGGTCATGATGGGCGGCCACGTAGACGGTCCACCAATCAGCAGCAGGTCCATGCAATTGATGAGAGGCAAACAGTACCCTCTCATACCCTTGGCACTGGATGATCCTCATCTTGCTTTCAATGGTCTTCAGCCAATCATCTGCCTCCAGAGGTTCAGCAGCACTTGCAAACTTTGGAGGTTGAGTTCCTAGAAACTCACTCAACCTTGGTTGGCGTGGTGCAGCTTGTGGAGGTGGAACTTGATGCAAGTTGTCCACCACTTGAGTCAAGTTCTGGATGAGCTGATTTTGATTCTCCAGCATTTGGTGGAGAGGATCAACTTCTTCACGGCGACCACCCCGGTCCTGGCCTCCAGAAAGATGAGGATTGCATGCCTCATCGTTGTTGTTGGCGGGGTTGGCAGCACGTCCTTTTCCTCTTACAGCCATCTGGCAGAATCAACCAATGTTAATTTGAAAGCATTTAGTATCCTCTTACTACTTTCATTTGTTTGTACTTTGAAGTGTTGAGGCTTTGTTATACTTTTCTGAGGGTTCATTCCTCTTTCTCTCGCCCTCAAGCAGGCTCGCAGCAACGCCTCCGTTTCCTTCAGGGTGTCCCGGACATCCTGAAGCTCTTGTTGACACTCCTGCAGTCGAGTGCTGAGCATAGCAGCATCCTCCAAGCACAAGTCCATGTGCTCATGGGAAGTCCCTTGCTGCACTGGTGGGTACTTGTACTCCGTGGTACCACTCTCACGTTGGAGGACATACATGTACTCAGTCTTGTCCAGGTGGCGACAATAGATGTGACTCTGGCAGGTGATGGCCTCCCAGGTGACATCCTTCTCCGCATCGACCTGTGTCGCTCTACAAGATGGAGAGTGGTGGATCTTAAGCAGCTTATTTTCGTGTATAATCCTCATCTCCGAACTCCATTCTTCCCTCTTCTCACGGATGGTCCTGGTGGAGTTATAGTGGATGATTAGCTTGCCCGTATTGCCGGCGGCTTCGACCATACGCCGAAGACGGCGCAACAAGCCTCCTACTGCCAATCCATAGGAAAGGTACGTCACCGGACGGCTCTCCTCTCTTTCGGCAAGGGCAACTATGGGAACTCTCCCTCCTGTGGACTTGCGAGCGGTGCGAATCATGCGAACCATCTAAAACAAAAAGAATTTAAAATTAGGTTAGATAAACTCTCAAACAAAAATCCTATTTTGAATGAAAGTTGGGGTAACATGAAGAAAGTGACTCATTTAAATAACACTTTTCAATCCACACCTTTGTAATATAGTTTTTAAGAAAATAGGGCCCTTAAATACGTCCATTTCTACCTAGGTCCACGTTCCTACGGGCAACCTTGGCTCTGATACCACCTCTGTCACACCCGGTTTTTCCGAAGAACAACCAAGTGAATATCACATGTATGCCAGGATCATTTTCTCATACATGTGATGACAAATAGTGAAGCATCATTTATTACAAGCCAGGTGTCGAATATAAATAAGTCTTATATAGCAAATGTCTCGATGGACAATAATAAGTTTATCACAAGTAAATAAACTAGCAGCGGAATATTATTCTTGAGGGCTCCGTCACAGGCGTTGCCCGGGGGTCTCCATGAACCTAGAAACCTTCTTCGGGTCCAAAGTCTTGGTCATTATACACCACCTCATTATCCTGACCTGAGCAGCAATATAAACCAACAAAATATGCAAGGTTGAGTACCAATGGTACTCAGCAAGTGTGGGAAAATTATATCATGCATGGCTAGAACAAGGAGAGGTTGAACTCATGGTTAAAGCACTACGCAATTAATACCTATCACCTTAGCTTATTAAGCACCTACATTACTACACAGGTGAAATGGTCCCAATCTCCCATCCCATCATCATAATCCAATAACCACAACATCATTTCCAATGTTAAGCTCCCCGCTTAACATCCACCACATCCAAAACCATCAATCCTCTAATCATGAATAAGTCCAAGCCGCTCTTGACCGTGAGCACGGCTGTCATGACAGTTTTGACTCTACAGAGTTTGTACCACTGTACCCACATGTAGTGATTTCATCCCCCGTTGCCGGGTGGACTAAAAGAACCTCCATTATGCCAGTGGCTACGAACCACATTCACACTTCCCAGGTGTGTAGCCAGGAGATCACTACGAAGCCATTACAAAGGGATTCCCGACGAGCGTGGGCCCACTGAGGTTTCACCCCTAACAGCATACAAGAGGCTCCAACCCCGCTGCAGTGGCCCCCTCTTGAGCCTTGCGGTTCATATAGTAGTCCAGCTGCCACCTACTCCCCGCACCATCCAACACACCCATACTACGCCGGGGATACACCTAATTAATTGGCCAAGCTGCCCCATCTCAGCATGTGGTTGGCACTGTAAAGCCAGGTTACATGCTCCATGAACCGGTCCTTAGGATCCAGGCAAGTACTAAACACAAACCCAAGTCTCGTGCACCCAGCACACAACCAAAACATCCAACTTGCCTTGATCCCTACCTCTACATAACTCACAATATCTCATTCAAGTGTATGGTAAAATAAATGATGATCTCATATCCCAAATATCCCATTCTAAGCATGTCTAAGCATATGCATAATAATAAATGACATGATAAAATAAATCCCAACCCAAGCTACAAAGCAACAAGGTAATGCAATTCTAGGGAAACTTCCTAACATGGGTTTCATATTTCGATTGACAATGCAAATAATTCTATCTACACATCCTAGCATAGGATCAAAGTGGTCAAGGACACTTGCCTCCTTCCTGCTGCTCTTGAAATGGGTAGTCCTGATCTTGGAAAGGAATAACTTGCTCTTGAGCAGGTTCTACATCATACCATCACACATAGCAAAAGAAAAACAACAATCCATAAGACATGGTTCACACTTCCACTTCATACAAACCACACATTCATATTTATGAAAGTCATTCACCATTATGTGTGTTGTGGTTACTCTATGTGTGTTGATTTGTGGCTTGCATGCACTTTTAAACATGTGTATATGATTCCTACTTTTGTGTTCACATTTATACTTACATACTATATATATATATGAGTTTCCAATTTAAATAAATTCCTTATATTCAACTACTACACCTTTTAGCTACCAAGTATGCATGAAATGTATTTTCCTTCTCCATATGTGCCTTCAGAATTTCTACCAAGTCTAAACTGAATTCTTTGGATTTTAGAAACTCCATTTATCATTTACTAGTTGCTATATTTTTAGATTTATTTTCCTATGCATAATTGTGTACTTTATGATGAAATTAGTAATACACATCATCTAAACAGAATAGGTTCTGGTCCTAAATAATTTAATAACACATTTTGACCTTTGCCTCTGATGTAAACTATTTCACAATTATTTTCCCTATTTTCTAAAACTATTCATTACTTAAAAATGTGTCCCTAAATGTGAATAATAAATTAAATAGATTCAATTCAGCCCAAAATATGTTTTTATCTCACTCCAAAGTTTTCTAAATACTGAGAAAGTTTTTAATTTAATTATGACAATATGTTTGTCCCACTTTTTAATTTTTAAATACTAGCCACATATTCAATTTTCTAATTTAAATACTAAACAGGGCTAAAAAGTTAAACTTACCCCACTACAGGGTCTATAATATTATTTTCAGAATTTCTAGGGGTATAGCTACACTTATCAGAGGTGTTTTTCCTAATTTTTATTAAGTCCAGGGGCTAAAACTGATTTTTAAATGAATTTACATGATTTTCTGGAGTTCCAGGGGCTAGATCAGAAGTTTCCGGGGCTAGCTCTTATTTCCCGAGAACCCCAGGGGGTAGCACGTAAGATTTCCAGCCTTTATAACGCGGGGCTGACGTGGACCGTCCGATTTTAAACCGACGGCTGAGATTATAACATCGAACCGGTACGCGGGGGTTTAAACCCTACCGTGCGATTTAAAATAAACGGCGCACAAGCGGCCACGTCACTCTGATCGAGCGCGGGCGGCGCTGCCGGCGGCGCACGGCGGCGGGAAGCGGCGATCTCGCCGGAAACTTTCGGATCTTCGGGAATTCTTCCTAGAACTGTGATTTTATGGCATAGATCGGTAGAGGGGAGGTCGGGGATCTCACCTCGGGGGTTTTCTTGAGCTCGAAGGTCCTGGAAGGTGATCGGCGACGAGGTCCAAGGCGAAACCACGGCGAAGCTCATCGGCGCTGTGTTTACACCGCAAGTCACCGAGTTTTCTGCACCTGCAAGGTTCCCCGGAGGCGGTGGATCAAGACCAGCGAGTTAGATCAGAATTTCTGAGCTTAGATCAGCCAGAATTCACCGGAGAAGTCTCGGTTCTCACCGGAGGAAAAATCGGCGATCGCGTGGGAAAAACAAAACGAGGCCAGGGTTTTTATAGACGGGGGAGGGCGGCGGGGTGGTTTAGATCATGTCCGCGTCGCTTACGAACAGAATTCAGCGGGGATACACCGAAATCCCAATCGGTTTTGATTCGGGTGCGAGGGAGTCCGGCGCTGTCGCGAGGTAGACGAAGATCAGGTGGGTCCTGCCTGTCAGTGTGAGGCAGCAGCGCGCGCGGCTGCGGGCTGGCGTGGGCGCTGGCTGGGCCGGCTGGTGGGTTTCGGCCCACTGGCCGGTTTTTTTCTGTTTTCTCTTTTTCTTTTTTCTATTTTTTTTCTGATTTGAGTTTAATTTGAATTCCAGTTTGAATTTGAATTTTTGCAAAGCATGCAACACGTCCAAAAATTTTTTAAATCCCCCTCTTAACAGGATTTAGGGTTTTGAATCAAAATTTTGGGGTGTTACACGTCGATGGTTGGAACTCATCAAGGATTATGATGTTGGAATCAACTATCACCCTGGGAAGGCCAATGTAGTAGCTGATGCATTGAGCTGAAAGGGAGCATGTTACCAACTCACGGTTCGGGAGCTACCGCCCGAGCTGCGCAAGGAGTTCGAACGGTTACATCTTAGTTTCTTGAACGAGATGGAAGTGATGGAACCCCATTCTTCGCTGGAACAAGAAATAAGAGATGGCCAAGCGACGGATGAGGAAATCAAGGAGATCAAGGAAAGAATCCGACAAGGCATATAAAAGGACTTCAAGGAAGACGGGAAGGGTACGCTTTGGTTAGGAAAAAGGATTTGTGTGCCTAACGTGAAGCACATCCGCGACACGATATTAAAGGAGGCACATGACTCACCTTATTCCATACATCCCGGCAGTACAAAGATGTACAAAGACCTGAAAACTTGTTATTGGTGGGATGGTATGAAAAGGGACATATCTGAATATGTTGCCTTATGTGATACGTGCCAACGGGTAAAGGCCGAACATCAAAGACCTTCTGGACTGTTGCAACCATTGAAAGTACCCGAGTGGAAGTGGGAAGACATCAGCATGGATTTCATCGTCGGATTACCACATACTCGGTTGGGTTATGACTCCATCTGGGTTATCATGGACCGATTGACGAAAACAGCCCATTTTCTTCCTGTTATAACCACGTACCGCGTCGTAGAACTAGCCGAGCCGTACATGGAGCAAATCGTGTGCCGTCATGGAGTTCCGAAGAGGATAGTTTCAGATCGGGGTACCCAATTTACCTCTAGGTTTTGGAAAAAGCTGCATGAAGCTATGGGTACACGACTGGATTTCAGCTCCGCTTATCACCCGCAAACCGACGGGCAATCTGAGAGGACAAACCAGATTTTGGAAGACATGTTGAGAGCCTGCACCTTGAAACATGGGCGCAGTTGGGATAGGAGCTTGCTGTATGCTGAGTTCTCATACAATAACAGCTATCAATCCAGCTTGAAGATGTCACCTTTCGAAGCATTGTATGGTAGACGGTGTAGAACGCCACTGTTTTGGAATGAGACCAGAGAGAACCAAGTGTTTGGACCCGAAGTGCTGCAAGACGCCGAGAAGCAAGTCCAAACAATACGGGAGAACTTGAAGGCTGCTCAATCACAACAAAAAGGTTATGCGGACAATAGGCGAAGAAAGTTGACCTTCGAAGTAGGAGACTTCATGTACCATAAGGTATCGCCTATCCGTGGCCAATGACGTTTCAACGTCAAAGGCAAGTTAGCACCTCGCTACATCGGGCCATTTAAGATTTTGGGCAAGCAAAGAGAGGTAGCTTATCAACTAGAGCTCCCAACGCACCTCTCCGACGTGCATGGCGTGTTTCACGTATCCCAACTCAAGAAGTGCTTGAGAGTACCAGAAGAACAAGTACTGATGGATGAGCTTGAGCTTCAAGAGGATCTGACCTATGTGGAGCACCCAGTGCAAATTTTGGACGTGAAAGAAAGGGACACGAGGAACAAAGTGATACGTTGGTGCAATGTACAGTGGAGCCATCACACGGAAGCTGAAGCAACATGGGAGCATGAGGAAGACCTCAAGGCAGAATTCCCTCATCTATTCTCTACTCTGACGAATCTCGAGGGCGAGATTCAGTTTAAGGGGGGTAGGTTTGTAACACCCTCAATTTCATATTCATGCATTGCATATAGAAAAACATTATAAAAGAAATAGAAATGGGAAGAATCATAAAAATGGGAGAAAGATATTTGAAAAGAGCCAATTTCAATTCGCCGAGGAGCGCTGTCGACACTTCCCGCAGCCTGCTGGCCACGTGGCACCTTCGGAGCTCATCCCTGCGGAGGGGGTGAGGTCCGGCACTGCTGGCCACGTGGCAGGCTCGGAGCTCGCCTCAGGAGAAGGGGCGAGGTCCGACCCCACTGGACACGTGTTGCCTTCAGAGCTAGTCTCTGCGGAGAAGGGAGGCTCAGCCCCGCGGGACACGTGTTGACTACAGAGCTAGTCTCTGCAGAGAAGCGAGGCCCAGCCCGCGGGACACGTGTCGACTTCGGAACTGACCCCTGCGGAAGGGATGAAGTCTGCCCCGTGGGACACGTGTCACCCTTGGAGCTCGCCTCCAGGAGGACCGACACTGCTGGACACGTGTCACCCTCGGAGCTCGCCTCTGGGAGGTCCAACACTGCTGGACACGTGTCGTCCTCGGAGCTCAACTCCGAGGAGAAGGGAGGTCCGACTCTGTTGGACATGTGTCGCTCTCGGAGCTCGCCTCCGAGAGGTCCGCCCCGCTGGACATGTGTCGACCTCAGAGCTCGTCTCTGAGGAGAAAGGAAGTCCGGCGCTGCTGGACAGGTGTCGCTCTCGGAGCCCACCTCTGAGGAGAGGGGAGGTCCGGCACTGACACGTGGCGCCTCCAGAGCTCGCCTCTGAAAGAGAGGGAGGTCCTGCCCACCAGACACGTGGCGCGACCGGAGCCCGCCCCTGAGGAGAAGGGAGGCCCTGCCCCGCTGGACGTGTGGCAGGTCCGGAGCTCGCCTCTGAGGAGAGGCAAGGACCAGCCCCCGCTAGACGTGTGGAGTCTCCGGAGCTCACCCTGCGGAAGGACGAGATCCTTAAGCGTTTTTTCTCCTGTGCGCGGGAATACCCGGTACTGAGGAAACCGACACAATTTCTACGTTGCTACCGCACCAAATCAATTGGAGATAAGTTGTTAAGATCCAAAACAAATTGAATAGGACTCTTAATTAAAATCCAATCGGAGTAGACTCTTCTTTGATCCCTTATAAATGGATCCCAAAACCCCTTGGCCGCAACCACGTACCTATTTTCCACCTCCCGAGATGACGACTTAGAGGCCCTAGCTTCCAACTCGCCGAGTTACACCCCTCGCCGGAGTTCAGTCGCTGGTGAGCACTTCCGATGAGCCATCACACCTCGCCGTCGCCGGAAAAAAGCCAACGATCATAAGAAAAGTGAGGTAGGTCTTCGTTCCCACCTTACGACATCATCACGGTTTTCTTCGCATCTACTTTTCTTCGAACAGAAGCTTTTTCGTGTGGACAGATCACGTGTTGATCGGTTTTTGACAGTGGAATTGATCTAGATCTTGAGTCAAGATCATCACCATGTCCACACTTGATCCTTACATCCTTGTTCACCATAAAACCCCATGCAAGCCCAGTAAAACATGCAAGAACACGTACAAACTGATCTAAATAAGACAACATCATAGGATTTGCACCATTGCATCTTGAGTAGAGTTTGTGCATGATGTTGATTGCTATAATTTTGTATGTGCGTGGTCGTGAGTAGAAGGACAAGCTCAGGAAGCTATCTACGAAGGACTACAACACCAAGACTTCGAGACACATGAGCAACAAAAGTCACAGGAACAAGGCAAGTGCCCCTTGACCATATTGATCCCATGTTTTGGAAACTGTTTTATTTGCGAAAACATGTATGCTTGAGTCAACTTAATGGGAAACCCTTTTATAGGAGTTTACTAGTTTTTTTAACCATCCTTGTCGCCGGGAAAGTTAATGAGTCGGGTATGGTCGTTTTTTCCTTTTTGCTTCGCTAATCTACGGGATATGGGAAGCGAGATAGAATATGTCTAGCTACTGCACTCATATGAATAATGATAATGAGAACTTGATGATGATAATGAGCATAGAATCGGGGGAGATCTAGGCAAGCTTGGTTCGTGGATGTGGTATAATGAGATGGTGGTTTACTTGCCGTAGATCTAAGGACCGGTTCATGCCAGCACATGCCAGGAAAACAGTGCCACCACAAGGCCAAATATGGGTGCGGCTTAGCTGACTAATTAGGTAAGTTGCTAGATTGTTATGGATCGTGAAAGGCGTGGGGAATGGGAGTCGAGAGAGGACTGCCCTGGGAACTGCATGGCACAAGAGGGGGCCCATAGGTGGGAGAATGGTGATTCGAGCCTGCCGGTGAAACCTCAGTGAGTCCATACATCTAGTAGCCCCTTTGTAAAGGTTATTTTGTGATCTCTTGGCCATACACCGACGGTTGTGTACTGGTATAATGGAGGTTCTGCAGTTGCCGACGGGTGACGAAATCACAAACTTGTGGGTAAAGTGGTGCAAACTCTGCAGAGTGTAAAACTATCATGATAGCCATGCTTACGGTCACAAGCGCCTGGCCAACTCACATGATTAGAGGGGAATTTGGGATTGAAAGTTGGGATGGTTATTGGTTTGATTATGGTATGGGATTAATTTCGGGACTGTTGAGTCTTGGTAATGAGATTGGTTTCGGTACTGTTGAGTCATGACAATGAGTTTGGTTTTCGGTTATATGATTATGAGATGGATATGAACATGAGATGGTTATTATGAGCATGAGATAAAGTTGAGAAAGATTAATGGTTGGTTGAGACATGAAAAGTGGTGAATCAGGCAGGAGGTATGTTGCTGTATTACTTAAATATATGTTGGGATTAAATTCACTTAAAGATAGTTGCTGTTTTTATCATGTTTGTGAACTAAACTTTGCTTTCTGCAATGAGCCTTTTTATTCTCTACCTTGCTGTAAGCTACATATCATACTATTCCCACACATGCTGAGTACGACATGTACTCACCCTGGCATTATCATACAAACATCAACAACAGGAGAGGAGTACTTCGAAGATCACGTGGAGTACTAGGCGTGCAGACTGCCGTCAACTTGCCTGTGGAGAGGAGATGGAGCCGCTGCTGTTTAGATGCTTCCACTATCGTTTAGAGACTTCCGCTGCTAGAATAAGTTAGAGACTTCCGCTGCAAGAATAAGCTAGAGATTCATGTAATAAAGTACTTAAACACTATTTATTTGTGGTTTTATTCTGAATTCAGTTTGTGGATTACATGTGTATGTGTGATGAACATCCTGGGCACACATATGCATTAGCTGGGTTCCGTGTTTTATGGGACCGGGCGTTACAACAACCAGCTTGGAGGCCACGTCACGTCGAAGGAGGAGGCCGTAGTCGAGGGTTCCACGTAGGTACCGAAGAATCTGCTTCACAGCGGTGAGGTGCAGCTCCCTCGGGTCATGCATGTGGAGGCACACCTGCTGAACTGTATAGGAGATATCCGGCCTGGTAGACAAGTGCGGGGTTGGCGAAGCGAGAAGTCATCGTCGGAGCTACGCCTGGTGCGACTGGTAGCGTCGGGGACGTCGGGCTCGCTGCAGGTGACGTCGGGGAAGCCGAGGCCGCACGTGACGCAGCTGGTGACGTCGTGGAAGCCGAGAACACGCGTGGCACAGCTGGTGACGTAGGGGTCACCCGAGGTGCAGCAGGCGACGCCGGAGACGTCGATGCCGCGCATGGCGCAGGTGGTGACGTAGGGGTCACCCGAGGCGCAGCATGCGACACCAGACCTGTCGATGCCGAGCATGGCGCAGCAGGCGACGCCGGAGACGTCGATGCCGCACGTGGTGCAGCAGGTGACGCCGGGGTACCTAAGACATAGTGTGTGTTAAACCTGCAGAAGAATAAGGCCAAGGCAGCTGGGGAGCAGCCTCGGGGTCAGTGGGAAAAAGGGAATCCAGCTCTGTGGTGGAACTGGAAGAGGTGGTAGAGAAGGGAAAGGAGGACTCGTCAAAGACGACATGCCGAGAGATCAAAAGACGGTGAGTAGTGAGATCTAAGCACCGGTACCCCTTATGATCAAGGGAATACCCGAGAAAAACACACCGTGTCAAGCGGGGCGCAAGCTTATGCGGGGCAATGGTGGAAAGGTTAGGATAGCAAGCACACCCAAAAACTCGAAGGTGATCGTAAAGAGGATCGGTGACATATAAAGCAAAGTAGGGGGTGGAGGCACGAATCGCCTTGGTAGGAAGGCGATTAAATAGAAGTGTGGCAGTATGGAGAGTCTCCACCTAGTATCAGGCTGGAACGGATGCCTGGAACATCAGGGAGCACATGACATCATTGGTGGTGCGAATCATGCGCTCTGCCTTGCCGTTTTGAGAAGAGATATACGGAAAAGACATGCGTAGCTGTACCCCATGTGCGGAGAGAAAGTTACGAAACGCAGAGTTATCGAACTCGCGTCCGTTATCACACTGGACAGCTTGGATGGTGCGCCCAAACTGAGTGGAAAGCTAAATGAAGAAGTGTGAAAGAGTAACGAGAGTCTCAGACTTCAATCGTAATGGAAAAGTCCACGAAAAGTGAGAAAAATCATCAATGATCACCAAGTAATAATTAAAGCCCGATACACTGGTGATGGGTGATGTCCACAAATCACAATGTATAAGATCAAAAACATGCTCAACATGAGTCACAAAAGTGGGAAAAGGAAGCCGAACATGGCGACCAAGCTGACAAGCATGACATAAGGAGTCATGTGTGCCCCTAGAACACGAGATAACAGAACTATTAGACAACTTCGACATAGCATCTGCACCAGGGTGGCCAAGCCGGCGATGCCAAATGGTGGATGAAGCTGTTGTAGTCAAAGCAAAAGGCGGTGATGCAGCGGAAGCAGGAAGTCGAAGTGTGTACAGGGGCCCCGAGCTATCACATCAAAAAAGATGTCGCCAGGTAGAAAGATCCTTTACAGACAAACCAAATAGATCAAACTCAATGGAAACATTGTTGTCAGTGGTAAAACGACAGACAGAAAGCAAATTTTGAATGATATCCGGAGCGACAAGAATGTTTTTAAGATGGAAAGAACCCGGGAGACCGAAATCACCTACTGAGGTGACCAGAAGAACAGACTCATTCCCAACAACGACAGATGAACGAAAAGAGGGATTGGGAGGGTGGGTGGAAGAGAGTTGTCGACGTGTGTAGCCGACACTTCCCCCGGGCCTGCTCTGGGCAGCCCGCAGATGTTCTTTTTCGGAGGGGCTAGTCACTCACGGAGAGCTTACGCGTTAGGGACGATTGAAGGAGAAGCTTAACACAGAGATTTTTACGTGGTTCAGGCCGCCGGAGCGTAAAACCCTATGTCCACGGTGAGCAGAGGTGCTCGTTGTATTGCTTGGTGCTCAGAAACCGGAGTTCTGAGCTTGGGGATGACCTAAGTGCTCGGATGCTGGAGCGTAAGTGTGCAAAGAGTTGAACCCTCAGGTGCAAATGGCTGAGGTCCGAACCCTTGCTAACATTGCCTACCCGAGCCTTTTATAGTCCAAGGCTCAGGTGGCTTACAAGGTGGGCCCGAGACCCGACAGGTGGTCCCGGGGAGATTGCCTGCCATCTACCGTATCTGAAGTTACGCCAGCAGTTGTCTCGGGCGAGGGCTTCTAAGTCTTCGTTCTGCCGCCCTGCCCATGCCGCAAGCTAGTCGTAGTGGTTGATGATTGCAGGGGCGGCAGGGGATGTCTTGTCACGTATTTATTGGCGTACAACCTCTGACGCGGCGCGCCAGTCTTCATGCGACGTGATTGGGCGCAACGGCACCTAACAGAGGCGTGCTCCGCATCTCCACGCCTTGGGAAGGCGTGGGTCTTGAATACCTGGTACGGGCAAGGTATGTTGCGTCCTTACTCTTGCTGCCTGCCGCGCGGGGGTGGGCAGCGCTGCTCTGCTGGCCAAGTGGCGGGCCCGGAGCTCTCCTCTGAGGAGAGGGAGGTCCAGCCCCGCTGGACACGTGGAGCCTTCGGAGCTCTCCCCGCGGAGGGGGGAGGTCCGGCTCTACTGGCAACGTGGCTGGCCCGGAGCTCTCCTCTGAGGAGAGGGAGGTCCGGCCCCGCAGGACACGTGGAGCCTTTGGAGCTCTACCCGCGAAGGGGGGAGGTCTGGCTCTGCTGGCCACGTGGCGGGCCCGGAGCTCTCCTCTGAGGAGAGGGAGGTCCGGCCCTGCTGGACATGTGGAGCCTTCGGAGCTCTCCCCGCGGAGGGGGGAGGTCCGGCTCTGCTGGCCACGTGGCAGGCCCGGAGCTCTCCTCTGAGGAGAGGGAGGTCCGGCCCTGCTGGAAACGTGGAGCCTTCAGAGCTCCCCCGCAGAGGGGGAAGGTCCGTCTCTGCTGGCCACGTGGCGAGCCCGGAGCTCTCCCCTGAGGAGAGGGAGGTCCGGCCCCGATGGACACGTGGAGCCTTCGGAGCTCTCCCCGCAGAGGGGGGAGGTCCGGCTCAGTTGGCCACTTGGCGGGCCCGGAGCTCTCCTCTGAGGAGAGGGAGGTCCGGCCCTGCTGGACACGTGGAGCCTTCAGAGCTCTCCCCGCGGAGGGGGGAGGTCCGGCTCAGTTGGCCATGTGGCGGTCCCGAAGCTTTCCTCTGAGGAGAGGGACATCCGGCCCCGCTGGACATGTGGCGCCTTCGGAGCTCTCCCTGCGGAGAAGGGCGAGGTACTTAGGTAGTTTCCCCTGTGCGCGGGGGTACCCCATATTGAGGGTACCGACAGTGGTCCCCGGGATCATCTCGGGGGAGATAACGAGCCCGAGGTGGGGCCCCGTCTCTTCCACTCCGAGCACCTTCTCGAAGACCCGCATTGACCGTTGTCGGGGCATGAACAGTCGCGGGATCATGGGAGCGTGTGCCCCACTTGATGGCTGCTTTTACTGCTGCGATTCCCAAGGCTGCCACTTCTGCACGTCGCAACGCCTTTTTGGGAACCACCGAAGCGTCCTGCTGGCTCATCTTCTTGAGAGACTGACTTCTTGTTCCACCGCTTCAGCTGGACGGCTTGGGTCCACTTTTCATCGACGCTCGGTCTTGGATCTGAAGCGGTTGTCCAAGCAGCTTATTCGAAGAGTTTCGAATCGCTTTGTATCGCGCCTGGGAAGTTTAAAAGGGGATCTCACCCGCATCACGGCTTCCCTTCGCACTTCCCTGAGCTTGCATCTTCCTTCTTTCCTTGAGCTCTTGCGCCCTTGTCTTCCCTGTTCTTGAGCTTCCATCTGCCATGGCTTCCAACTTGCCTCCACCGCGTCTCGCTCGGTCGGCCGAGCTCGGGTCAGTGTGCAGGCTTCTGGGATGGCACGCGGAGGAGCAGAAACGCTGGCTCTGGCAGGGATCTCTCCTCCTGCTCCTGGAGAAGGGGGAAATAGTCTTCTTCACCGCCTACGCCATGGCGGGGTTTGTCCCGCCGATTTCTTCCTTCTTCATGACGCTGCTGGAGACGTTTGGTCTCCAGCTCCACCACCTCTCCCCCAACTCCTTCGTGATGGCCGCCGTCTTCGTGCACTTCTGCGAGATGTTCGTGGGGGTGCGCGCTTCAGTGACGCTCTTCCGCTACTTCTTCGTGTTGCGGACGACCGGGCGCAGCTCGAAGAATCAGCTAGGGGCGTACTACTTCCAGCATCGCTGCAAGGATCCAAAGGCCTCTGGGTACCTTCTACCTTTCGGCGTGGCGAGGTGGGAAAACTGGAGGGAGAACTGGGTGATCATGCAGACCGACGAGCATGATCGCCTGCAGCTGCCAACTGCCGGCCCGACCACCGAGCGTCGCTTCTGGGAGGAGATCCCGGAGCTGGATCCGGAGTACGCGCCGGTCTTGGAGCGGATCCGGTTCCTGGCCAACGAGGGGCTGACTTCCCTGATGGTGCTGATAGACTTTCTGTCACGCCGTATTGCGCCCTTGCAGCAACGCAACCGCCCGACGTGGTACTACACCAGCGAGCTCGACTGCACCAGGCTGGAGAGGGGTCTCGGCTCTGACCCATCTGAGAAGGTGTTGTACGAGATGGTGGCCAGGGTGAGCAGCGACTTCGTCACCGGCGGCGACCTCACTTTCCCGGCCTCTGGCACTCCCCTCTTCTTGGAGCCGCAGAGGAGGGCGGAGTTGCTGCGGAAGATGCCGAACCTTGACGACATCGGGATCGCCGTTCGTCAGGTTGGAGATGCCTTCTGGGGGATCTCGATCCCCGGGGTCGAGCACTCCGAGGCGGAGCGCGAGGCGTCTGCTGCTGCCCAACCCGCACCAAGGGTCGACGGAGCTCGGACCGTCGACAAGGGGAAGGGAAAGGAGTCGGCCCCCGGGCAGCCAGAGAAGAAACGTGCCCAGTCCCCTCCAAGGGCGTTGTTTGCGTCGAGTCAGGGGGCTGGGGTACCCTTGCGCCCATCTCCCGGAGGCGCTGGTTCGTCGGGCGGCGACCCAAAGAGACCTCGGGTCCCTAGCTCCGGCGGGGCTCTTCTCGGACAGCGGCGGTCCGAGGAGCCCTGGGCGTCCCGCCTCCCTTCTTCAGGCGGAGGAGCTTCAAGGAGGGATGCCGGTGGGGCGATGCCCGGGGGTGAGCCAGCGAGCGTCCCGGCTGTAGGCTCGGCAAGCCGCGGCATCGGAAGGAGCAGCGCTGGGACTCATCCGGGGGCGCAGGTGCCCCGTGCCTCAGGGGTCGGATCGGCGAGCAGCGCTAGGGGCGCCACTGACGGGGGCCCTACTGCTCTGCCTCCTACTCCGCCAGTCCGGGTGCCTGCGGCACAGGCGTAGGTGCCGGCGGCAGGTTCCTGTGGTTCTGTCCCGGCTCGGAGGCCCGGGCTCCAAGCCCGTTGGAGCGCTCACGTCCCTTGGTAAGTGTTGCTCTTTCCGGCTTTTAGAACTAGCGTTCTTTTCTCCTTTCTTAGCCTGAGACCTTCTTATGCCGGCAGGGACTCATCGGCTGCCGGGAGCGAGTCTGTTCCCCGGCCATCTCCGGCCAGCGGAGGCTCTGCGCCGCAGCGTCCGGGAGCTGTGGCGGCTCCGACAGCCCCCGAGTCGGCGGGGGCTTCTTCTGTGCCGGTGGGACCATCCCCCGCGGTGGCGGCGGCAGCACCCGCTCGTCCTCCTTCGCCAACTCGGAAGTCCAGTGCTGAGGCTGGAGGGGCAGCTGCGGGTGCAGCTGCTGGCCCTCTGGCTTCCCCAGATCGGTGCCTCACCTCAGTTGCCGAGGCACCGGCACCTCCACCGGTGGAGGACATGATGGAGGAGGTCAGGGGCGCGGCTTCGGCCTCCGCCGCCCCGCTGCCCCTAGCGGATGCCTTGGGGCTTGCCCAGGCTGGTGTCCGGCAGGTCCAGGCCGCCTTAGAGCGGGAGCGGGAGGTGCTGGCTGGAGAGAGAGACCACCTCCTTAGCTGGGGGCATCTCCTGAAGAAGCGGACCCAGGAGGCTAAGGTAGAGCTCGACTCGAGGCAGTCGAGGCTTGATGCCATGGAGGCGCTGATCGATGCTCAGAAGAGGGTCGTCGACCACCTAGGCTCGGAGACCCGGCGGCTCCGCCAGGAGACCCGCGAAGTTCATGCCAGGGCCGAAGCGCGTTCCACTGCCGTGGAGGAGCTGCGGCTGCAGGTAGCTCGCTGCGAGTGCGCCGTCGCGGATCGGGAGCGCGCCGTGGCGGCCGAGGAGAAGAAGGTCACCGCACGGCTGGAGGCCAGCAAGGGCAAGCTGAGGGCTCAGGCCGAGGAGCTGGGGCTCCACGAGTCGGCTGTTGCCGCGAGGGAGGAGCAGACCTCCCGGGAGCGCCAGGCGGCGCTAGATCGCGAGCTGGCGGCCCGCCAAGAGGTGGAGAAGCACCAGGCTTCACAGTCTGTCGAGGCCCGAGCGGTCTGGAGCTTTGTCGCTGAGGCGGGGTCCGCCCTGGTTCCCCTCGGTTTCAGCCCGGTGCGGACGGAGGCTCCAGCACAGGAGGTGTTTGAGGCAATCCCAGCGCTTGAGTCCATCGGCGCCAAGTTGGGCAGGCTCGAAGCGGTGATCGCCGATGAGCTTGAGGCGGAGGGACGAGGCCTGGCGAAGGAGGTCGCCACGCACGTGCTGGCGTGCTTCCGGAGTCAAGACCCTTCCTTCTCTCTGGAGCCGGTGAGACTAGGCCCTGTCGTCGAGCGGGAGGAAGCTGCGAGGGCCAAACTCGGGGACATGGCCGCCCTCGTGGCCTCTAGGTTCCAGCAGGAGTCCGGGGACGCTTAGGCAGTCGCCCCTGCGGCCAGAAGGCCCTATATCTCTTCTTTTTTGCTTTTGTTGAGTCTGTAGTCCAGCCCATGGAGCTTTGAATGAATGAACATGCTCTTTGTTTTTTGTGTCCGTGCTTATCTTCTTCTTGGCTTGGCCTAGCCGAGTCCTTAGCTCCGCAAGGACCTCGGAGGTCTTCACCAATCTTGAAGTCTTGCATTGGACGCCTTCCTTGGGTCCTTATTGTGTTAAGGACCCAAGGGGTCTTCGGAGCTCGCCACGTGAGGACAGGGAGGTCCAGATCTGCCGGCCACGTGGCGGGCCCGGAGCTCTCCTCTGAGGAGAGGGAAATCCGACCCCGCGGGACACGTGGAGACTTCAGAGCTCACCCCTGCGGAGGGGGCGAGGCCCGGCTCTGCCGGCCACGTGGCAGGCCCGGAGCTACCCTCTGAGGAGAGGGGAGCTCCGACCCCGCCGGACACATGGGGCCTTTAGAACCTGCCCCTACGGAGGGGGCAAGGTCCGAATCTTCCGGTCTTTTCTTGCACGGTCCACGTAGTGGCCCCCTGGTAGGTGTGGACAATGGATTGGGCACACCTACCATACTCCTGCGGGCAAGCTAAGGCCGGGAGGTCCTGCACACAAACATGGGAACCGTAATTCTCCTTGGGGCTCCCCCTTCCCTATCTCATAGTCTTATTTGGCTTACGGTCCTGATCCGGTATATGGGGCTTGGGCAATTCAGTGCGCCCGGCGCCGGTGGCCCGGCTCCCTCCGAGGTCAGGGTACGACTGTCCGGCCCTTAGTACTGGACCAACTAGCATCGCAACACCTGACTGGGGGAGGCCCGAGAGGCCCCCTGGCCATTGGCAGGTACCTCAAGCGCGACCATCTTCGGTAGGATAGCAAATGCCGACTAGGGATGAGAATGGGAAAAGGGAGCTGAGTGTATGGTGAGCATACACAGAAATTGCGGTCGTAAAAATTAGTGCATAATTAAATGAGCACAAGGGTAAGAGCAAAGCAGGACAGGTTTCTTTCCATATAAATATCCATAGGAGGAATGTAGGCTAAACGTGGAGGCAATGACCCACCCCATTAAGAAGGGAAGCAAGACTCTACGCGCTTAGGGTCGGAACCAGGCCAAGCTGAACGTAGTCCTGGACCGTCCCCTGAGGCTTAGCTGCTCCGAGCGCTGTTCCTGGACTCTATGGAATCTATTACAGAAAGAAAAAGTACTGTCCTACTATTGCTCTGAGGATAGAACTTACAGAGGTGTTCTATGTTCCAAGGGTTCGGGAGCGGATCCCATCCACGGTGGAAAGGCGTACGCACCCGGGGCGGCAAACTTTCGTGACTCGGAAGGGACCTTTCCAACTGGGGCAGAGTTTGTCGGCCCCTTCACGAGAGAGTGTGCACTGTAGCACCAGGTCGCTTTCTTGCAGCTCCCAGACACGCACGGACCTTTGGTGGTAGCGCCGGAGCGTTTGCCGGTACCGTGCGTTGCGGAGCGCTGCGTGTAATCGAGCCTTGTCGACGAGGTCGAAGTCTTCACGCCGGAGGTTGTCCTGCGTGGCTTCGTCGTAAGCCCGGACACGGAGAGACCCCATGGTGATCTCTAGGGGAAGCACAGCTTCGGCCCCGTATACCATGAAGAAGGGTGTCTCTCCGGTGGCCCGGCTTTGGGATGTCCGGTTAGCCCAAAGTGTGCTCGGAAGCTCGTCCACCCACTTGGCGCCATGTTTCTTCAAGCCGGCATAGGTGCGAGTCTTGAGGCCCCGAAGGATCAGGGCGTTGGCCCTCTCGACCTGCCCATTGCTCTTTGGGTGAGCAACGGAGGCGTAGCACACCTGGATGCCGACGTCTTCGCAGTAGTCTTGGAACGTTGTGCTGGTGAACTGGGTCCGGTTGTCGGTGATGATTCTGTTTGGGATCCGAACCGGTAGACGATCGACTTGATGAACTTTACTGCAGATTGCTTGTTGATGGTGATGACGGGTGTAGCTTCCGGCCACTTGGTGAACTTGTCAATGGCGACGTAGAGGTACCGGAATCCCCCGATGGCTCTGGGGAATTGTCCCAGGATGTCCAACCCCCATACGGCAAACGGCCACGAGGGCGGGATCATCTGAACCACCTGAGCCGGTGTGTGGATCTGCTTGGCGTGGAACTGGCACGCCTTGCAGCTCTCGACCAGCTTGATGGCATCCCGGAGTGCTGTCGGCCAGTAGAAGCCATGCCGGAAGGCTTTACCGACGAGCGTGCGTGAGGAAGAGTGACTCCCACATTCGCCTCCATGGATCTCAGCGAGCAAGTCGCAGCCTTCTCCCTGGGTTATGCACCGCAATAGGACATGGTTGGCGCCACGCCGATAGAGATCCCCTTCTACCAGCGCGTATCTTTTAGCCATGCGCATGATCCGTTCCGCGGATACACGTTAATCAGGGAGGATGTTGTCTTTCAAGTAGTCCCGGATCTCCGTGATCCATGCATCGGGTCTGACTTGAGCTTCTGAATCTTGAGTGCTGAGTTGCACGAAGTCCCCAGTGACGCTTACAATCCTTGGTGGCGTCCATGGCTGCAGAGCCGCCGGGACTGCCAGCTTCGAGGTGCTGAACCAGCCCCCTTCGCCCGGCTCGGCAGGCCGGGCTGTGGGCTGCAGCAACGTCCTCTCGAAGACTCCTTCAAGCACAGGGGCTCCGGTGGAGGCCTTCGTTGAGAGGTCGTCGGCCGCGGCATTGCCAACGTGCGGTACATGGCGCAGGTCCAAGACGAGGAAGTCTCTCTCCAACATCTGCACGTGGAGCAGATAAGCAGCTAGCTGTGGGTCATTGCAGGAGCATTCACCCTTAACTTTCTTGATGACTAGCTGGGAGTCGACCTGTGCCAACAACTGGCGAGCGCCCAGAGACAGGGCTGTCTTTAGGCCAAAGATGAGTGCTTCATACTCTGCCATGTTGTTGGTTGCTTTGAAATTGAGACGCACCATGTACCCAAACTGCTCCCCTGATGGCATGAGAAGCAATACGCCAGCACCGGCCCCCTGCTTTCGCGAGGAGCCGTCGAAGAAGAGCGTCCAGTGAGGCCCGATGAAGACCGGAGCTCGGGGCTTTGATTCACCGTCTTCGTGGCCCCATGGGTTAGCCTTTGTTGGCGTCCACTCGGCCATGAAGTCAGCCAGTGCTTGGCTCTTGACTGCATGGCGAGGAAGGAAGTCCAGCTCAAACTCCGCCAATTCCGCTGCCCATTTAGCGACATTTCCGGTCGCGTTGGGGTTGCGAAGAATGGTCTTCAGCGGGTAGGAGGTGACCACCGAGATCCGATGAGCTTGAAAGTAGTGGCGGAGCTTTCTGGATGCCACGAGTACTGCATACAACAGCTTGTGGACCTCCAGGTACCTTGTCTTGGCGTCGTGGAGGACTTCGCTGATGTAGTAGATTGGCCTCTGGATGGTCCGGACCCTCCCTCCTGGGCCTGAGATGTCCTCCTCCATTGGCTCAGGCAAACAGGAGGTAGACGGGCCCGGGTGAGCCTCCGGGAGCTGGGACTCGAAGGCTTCTAGGCTGGCTTGGATCTCCAGGGGGTTAACCCGGAGCTCCGGGAGGTCCCGATGGGCCTCCGGGAGGTTGTCTTGGAGCTCCGGGAGGTCCCGTTGGACCTCTGGGAGGTCGTCTTGGAGCTCCGGGAGGTCGTCTTGAGCCTCCGGGGTCTCCTGGTGCTTGTTTTCTGCTACCGGAGCAGGCTGCGGTGACGAGGGGTCCGGCCGCTCTGCGACGAGAACCATGCTCACCACCTCATTTGTTGCCGCGATGTAGAGCAGCAAGTGCTCTTCGGGCTCAGGGGCTACCATTATGGGTAGGGTCGTCAGTAGCTGCTTCAACTCCTAGAAAGCTTCTTCTGCTTCGTCGGTCCAAGCAAATGGACCGGATTTGCGCAGGAGCTTAAAGAAGGGGAGCGTCCGCTCTGCTAGCCTCGGAATAAACCGACTCAGCGCGGCTAGGCATCCCGTGAGTTTCTGGACATCTTTGATGCGGGCGGGGGGCCGCATCAGGTCGATGGCCTTGATCTTCTCTGGGTTGGCCTCAATTCCTCGGTGTGAGACCAGGAATCATAGGAGCTTCCCAGAGGATACACCAAACACACAATTGTCGGGGTTCAGCTTGGTGCGCGTGGAGCGCAGTTTCTCAAAGACTAGGGCTAGGTTGTCTAACAAGGATAAGCTCTGCCTGACTTTGACAATGATGTCATCGACATACACCTCGACTAAGTCTCTTATTAGCTCTCCAAAGGTTTTGTGCATAGCACGTACAAAGGTGGGAAGAGCATTCTTTAGACCATAAGGCATATAGACGTAACAATACAGGCCATCTACTGTGATGAAAGAAGTGTGTTCTTCATCTTCTCTAGACATAGGGATCTGATGAAAGCCCGAGTAGGCGTCTAGGAAGCATAGCATATCACAGCCTGATGTAGAGTCTACTATTTGATCTATTCTAGGGAGCGGGAATGGATCTTTGGGACATGCCTTATTGAGACTGGTGTAGTCGATGCACATCCGGAGCTTCCCGCCGGCCTTCGGGACAACGACGGGGTTCGCCAACCACCGGGGGTGGTGGACTTCCCGTATGAAGCCAGCGTCCAGCAGCTTCTTGATTTCTTCCCGGATGAAGTTCTGCCGCTCGATGGACTGCTTGCGGGGCTTCTGTTGGACTGGCCGGGCATCAGGGAAGATTTTCAGATGGTGCTCAATCACCTCCCTAGGGATCCCCGGCATCTGCGACGGCCGCCACGCAAACAAGTCGACGTTGTGCCGGAGGAAGGTGATGAGTGTGCCTTCCTATTTGCTGTCCAGGCCCCCGGCTACCCGGGTGGTCTGGGCCGCATCGGCGCCGACTTGGACGATCTTCAGGGGGACGTCGCCCTCGTCAAGGGGTTGCACGCAGGGTGCTGAGGTCGAGGCACGGTGGCGTGCACTCGGGTGGAGCTGGCCCGGTTCTGCACCGCCAGGGGACGGTGCTTGGGCTGTTGCAAGTGCTTGGAGCTTCTCCAAGGCTGATACTGCAGCAGCACGGTCTCCATGAATTTTGAGGACGCCTATTGGTGTGGGCATCTTCAAGACGAGGTAGCTGTAGTTGGCTACCGCCATAAATCGGTACAGGGCTGGCCTGCCGATTATGGCGTTGAAGGGGAGGTCAATCTCCGCTACGTCGAACAGAATGTACTCTGTTCGATAGCTGTCCGGTGCCCCAAAGGTCACCGGAAGGCTGATGTTACCGTAGGGGACGACTTGTCCTGGCCCTACCCCTGAGAACGGGGTCGATGGGGTGAGCTTGGCCATCGGGATCTGCAGCTTCTGGAAAGCTGCACGGCTGATGAGGTTCAGCCCAGCCCCACCATCTACCAGAACGTGGTACATCCTCACGTTGGCGATGGTGGGAGCTACCAAGAGCGGTAGTTGGCTGGCCCCATCCATGTTCCTGGGGCAGTCGGTGGCGTCGAAGCTGATGGGGTTCCCATCCACTTGAGGTGCGGCGCGACACTTGGGAGAGGGGCCACTGACGCTATCGCTCGACGCAGAGTCTTGACTGCGCTTCGGGACGAGGGGTCAGCGGACCCGCTGTAGATGACGTAGAGCGTCTTCCGGCGCTCGTCGTCGCTGGAGCTGGAGTCCTCATGGTTGTGTATCGCCTTCACGGCGCGCTGAGGCTCCTGGAACTCCACTTAGTGGTCGACGTTTTCTTGGGTGTCGACCTTCTGCTTGCCCTCCCTTTGACGGAAGGGAGGGGCGTCAGCACGCGGTTGCTTCCCCTTGCGGAAGCGCTCCGCGAGCTTCTGAATCTCCCGGCACTCAGCAGCTGTATGGCTGCTGGTTTTGTGCACGGGGCACGGCTCGCCTTGGTCACCATCTGGAGCTGGTGACTATCGCTGCCTCGTGTCGCGGCGTGGCCCCCGAGCTCCATTTGGTGCTGCTGCTGCAGTAACGGGAGCTGCGGTCGGTGGCTTCATCTTGCCACCGCCCTGGTTCTTGATCTTATTGCTGCTTCCATGGGAAGCAGCACCAGATCCAGGCTGTCCTCCTGATTCGGAGGCTGGCTGTGAGTGCCAGTTCCGCCCTTCTGCTGCCCTGGCGCACTTGTCCGCCAGGCTGAAGAGCTCTGAGACGTCGCGCACTTCTCTGGTCACGAGCTTCTCGAGCATCTTCATATCCCGTACACCCTGCCGGAACGCCACCACCACAGAAGCATTTTGGATGTGCAGGATGGTGTTCCGTACCTGGGAGAACCGCTGGATGAAGGAGCGCAGTGTCTCTCCAGGTTGTTGTTGGATGGCATGGAGGTCGAGCTCCGTGCCATGCCGGGTGTAGGAGCTGCCGAAGTTCGCAGTAAACTGCCGGCAGAGCTCTCCCCAAGAGGTTATGGAACCCTGGGGGAGATTCATGAGCCAAGACTGGGCTGGGCCGGTCAAGGCGACGGGGAAGTAGTTGGCCATGACGGCCTCGTCCCCTCCTGCAGCAAGGATGGTGGTGGAGTAGATCTGGAGGAACTCTGCTGGGTTGACGCTGCCGTCGTACTTCTCAGGCAGGTGCGGTCGGAACTTGCACGGCCACTTCACAAAGCGAAGGTGTGGCGCCAGGGCCGCACATCCTGCTCCTGTTGCTGCAGGTGTTGGTGCCGCGAACGCTTGGTTCGCTGCCGGCACTGTGTACCCCGGTATGGGCAAGGCTACGCCATAGACCGGGGGCACCATTTGCAGGGCATATGGCTGGGGCATATGCTGCGTGGCGTATGCCTGGGGCAGAGATCGCATGGCGAACGTCTGCAGCTCAGGCTGGGTCGAGGCAGTTGACATGCTGTCGCCGGCCTCTTGGTTGCGACGCCTTTCTCGCCGTCGCTCGATAACCACTCGGGCATCCCTGCCCAGATGGCGTCGTTCCAGCACCAACCTCAGGTCTGCCGATGGGAGCCTGGTGGAGCGGGAGTCTGCCGTCTGCACGTCAACCGTTGGCGTGCGCGTAAGCGACACAGCCAGTTGACTGGGGCGTCGTCCCCGCCGAAGTTGAGGGTTGGCGGCGGCGATGACGAGACGGTCGACGTCGCGAATCTACTGCTGGGTCGCTGACTGAGGCGCGTCCCCAGCAGGTAGATTGTGCAGAAGCGCTCATGCTGCAGCTAGTGCACTCCCGTGGGAGACACTCAGAGCTGCAGCAGATCTTGGGCTTGCTGGAGTCTGCACTGTCAGAGTCGGCGCTGCCGGAGTCGGCTGCTGGCTTCCAGCTTGCACCGACACACTCCGTCCTGAGTGTGTCGAGATGTAGTCCCCGCTGGTCACCGTTCGTCGTGAACGTGGGCGGGGAGAGCTTGCCGCTGAAGGAAGCTTCGTCATCTTCGTCGGCGAAAGCTCGTCGCACAAGGGAAAAGCCCCCTACCTGGCGCGCCAAATGTTGAAGTGTGTAGCCGACACTTCTCCCGGGCCTGCTCTGGGCAGCCCATGGAGGTTCTTTTTCGGAGGGGCTAGTCATTCACGGAGAGCTTACGCATTAGGGGCGATTGAAGGAGAAGCTTAACACAAAGATTTTTACGTGGTTCAGGCCGCCGGAGCATAAAACCCTACGTCCACGGTGAGCAGAGGTGCTCGTTGTATTGCTTGGTGCTCAGAACCGGAGTTCTGAGCTTGGGGATCACCTAAGTGCTCGGATGCTGGAGCGTAAGTGTGCCAAGAGTCGAACCCTCAGGTGCAAATGGCTGAGGTCCGAACCCTTTCTAACGTTGCCTACCCGAGCCTTTTATAGTCCAAGGCTCAGGTGGCTTACAAGGTGAGCCCGAGATCCGACAGGTGGTCCCGGGGAGATTGCCTGCCATCTACCGTATCTGCAGTTACGCCGGAAGTTGTCTCTAGCGAGGGCTTCTAAGTCTTCATTCTGCCGTCCTGCCCATGCCGCAAGCTAGTGGTAGTGGTTGATGATGGCAGGGGCGGCAGGGGATGTCTTGTCGCTGTGTTTATTGGCGTACAGCCTCTGACGCGGCGCGCCAGTCTTCACTGCGATGTGATTGGGCGCAACGGCACCTGACAGAGGCGTGCTCCGCGTCTCTGTGCCTTTGGAAGGCGCGGGTCTTGAATACCTGGTACGTGCAAGGTATGGTGCGTCTTTACTCTTGCTGCCTACCGCGCGGGGGCGGGGCAACGCTGCTCTGCTGGCCAAGTGGCGGGCCCGGAGCTCTCCTCTGAGGAGAGGGAGGTCCAGCCCCGCTGGACACGTGGAGCCTTCGGAGCTCTCCCCGCGAGGGGGAGGTCCGGCTCTGCTGGCCACGTGGCGGGCCCGGAGCTCTCCTCTGAGGAGAGGGAGGTCCGGCCCCGCTGGACACGTGGAGCCTTCGGAGCTCTCCCCGCGGAGGGGGGAGGTCCGGCTCTGCTGGCCACGTGGCGGGCCCGGAGCTCTCCTCTGAGGAGAGGGAGGTCCGGCCCCGCTGGACACGAGGAGCCTTCCGAGCTCTCCCCGCGGAGGGGGGTGGTCCGGCTCTGCTGGCCACGTGGCGGGCCCGGAGCTCTCCTCTGAGGAGAGGGAGGTCTGGCCCCGCTAGACACGTGGAGCCTTCGGAGCTCTCCCCG
Source organism: Neostapfia colusana (assembly GCA_030760725.1). Classification (NCBI taxonomy): domain Eukaryota; kingdom Viridiplantae; phylum Streptophyta; class Magnoliopsida; order Poales; family Poaceae; genus Neostapfia; species Neostapfia colusana. The sequence goes on along the minus strand of JASWHV010000005.1, from coordinate 31,818,064 downwards.
TGGAGGGGGAAGGTCCGGCTCTGCTGGCCACGTGGCGGCCCGGAGCTCTCCCCTGAAGAGAGGGAGGTCCGGCCCCGCTGGACATGTGGAGCCTTCGGAGCTCTCCCCGCGGAGGGGGGAGGTCCGGCTCAGTTGGCCACGTGGTGAGCCCGGAGCTCTCCTCCGAGGAGAGAGAGGTCCGGCCCCGCTAGACACGTGGAGCCTTCGGAGCTCTCCCCACGAAGGGGGGAGGTCCGGCTCAATTGGCCACGTGGCGGGCCCGGGGATTTCCTCTGAGGAGAGGGACGTCCGGCCCTGCTGGACACGTGGCGCCTTCGGACCTCTCCCTACGCAGAAGGGCGAGGTCCTTAGGCAGTTTCCCCTGTGCGCGGGGGTACCCCATATTGAGGGTACCAACAAGAGTATACCAGCATTTGGAGTGGTATGGTATGACGCTCCGGAGTCAACTATCCAGTCAACACCTGGTGGAGTAAGGTGCATGGTGCTGAAAGAAGAGGCCAGCAAAATAGGGGGGGGGGGGGGCGACAGTACCTCCCTGAACAGAATCTACGGCCAGCCGAGGGAGGTAGGCCGCGACCCACTTTGGGGAAGCACCTCCTAGGGTGGCAGCGGAGGGCCCCCACGTGCGCCCTGGCTGCTGCGGCGGCATCCCATGGTGCAGCAGCGGCAGCGGTCAAGGGAGCGGCTAGTGCAGGGACGGCGGCGGTCCAAGGGCCGACGGCGGTTGCGGGCCAGGCGGCGCCATCGTGGGGGGCTGCAGAGGCGGCGGCAGCGACTGCGGGCCAGGCGGCGGGGGCGGCCCGAGGGATGGTGGTGTCGACGGGCCAGGGGCGGCTGGTGCAGCGGCCGCGGCGGCCCAGGGGGCCGCTGGTGTAGAGACAGTGGTGGCCCGAGGGGTGGCGGTGGGGGCCCAATGGGCAGAGGCGACTGCGGGCCAGGCGGCTCCGTCGTGGGGGGGGGGCTGCAGAGGTGGCGCCACCAGCAGCGGCGGCCCAAGGGGCGGCGGCGGCTGCTGGCCAGGCGGCGGTGGCGCGAGGGGTGCCGGCGGCGACAGCTCAAGGGGCGGCGGTGGCAGCGGGCGATTGCAGCACCGGCTGGCCGCGGCCCTGCGGCGTCATCCCGAAGTCAGGTGGGACAACAGGGAGGCAGGGTTGGATGCCGGAGGCATGGCTGTGCGGCGGAGCACCGACGGCTGCAGCGAAATCCGCAGAGGCGAAATCGGGAGCAGCGGAGGCACCGGCGGCTGCAGCGGCGCTGGGCCAGAGAGGAGAGGGAGGCTGTGAAGAAGCGGCGGGTTGCGTGCCACTGTGGGCAGCAGCGGCACCGGCGGTGCTGGCCCAGGGTGGCGGCGGCTGTGAAGGATTCATTAGGGTTAGGATCCTAATTAGGCTGATACCATATTAGAGGGATAATTGTGGGCTGTATTAGATGATGAAAATGAAGAGGTACAGGGTCCATTATATAGAGGGATTAGGTGAGAGGAAAAGTCTAAACTATCCCTAACCCTAATCCCTCACTAATGACTAAACTGCCCCTGTGTTATCCATGTAATTACAGAGTCTAACAGTTATTCTATTATTTTGCTTCCTTTTCCCCTTCTTTTTCATACGATTTAAGGCCTCAAATTTGTAATTTAGGTACTACACAAAATTTTAAATATTTTGTAGATCTAGACAAGATTAAGAGTTAAGTTAGGGACTATATCAAAGATTTGTCTCTCCATAAGGTAAGCCTATGATCTTGCTTCATTTTTTCTCCTTTAGGTGCAATTTGAGGTATTAATTTTTGAATTTAGGTTTTGCACGAATTTTTAAGGATTTAGAAGATTTCAAAATAGAATTTAGATAAAATCAAAATCTTTTCAAAGATTTTCTCTCCAAAAGGTATGTCTCGCTACATTGTATATATCCTACATTTTCAAATTTTTATTTATGGTTTCTTAAATTTTTCTAATTTTTAATTCTAGACGTGGAAATCGGTAAGAATAAAATTTTATTGCTCTTTTATATTTTTACGTACTGTTTGACATAGAAGATCGACCGAGTGTGGATGTACAATATGCCAAGTCCTAATCCTACGTACATTCAAAATGTTGCAAGTTTTATCATCCAAGAGACATGCAAAGATGCAAAAGATAGATGATATATTATGTCCCTATATCGATTGTGAAAACAAGATTGCTTTGACAGATACTACACAATATGGAAAGAGCATGGTGAGTTAGATACACGTGAAGTGGATAATGATGACAAGAAAGATGTCAGATATGCTGATGGGGATAATACTCATATTGATTATGATCGTGACAATCATGATGATGACGACGAAGATGATGAGTTTGATTGTGGGGAGATGTTGCGTCACATGGAACCACATGTGTTGATTTCTATGGGAACAAGTAAACATTTAAGTAAAATGGAGATATTACAGAGTGCGTCAAAGGAGATTTTATATGATGAGTCAAAGGGTTGTGATAAAGAGTTTACTACGTTGGGTGTAGTCCTAGAAGTACTAAAGTTAAAGGTCACCCACGAATGGTTTGATTGTAGTTTCACTGAAAGACCTGCAGATAGGACCGTATTTGCATGTATTGACAAGTTTTCCTTGTGCCAAGAAGCCTCCTGATAGTGCCTTCTCCGAATATTATGTCTGCGAGAATCTTCGTGTCCTCGGTGAATATGGAGTGAATCATGAGGATGTAAGTTATCCTTACTGTCGATATTGTATTTTCTTAATTTTGAGTTACCTTTTTATTGTCACTAGCATTTTCTAATACTTTTATTATGTTTTCATTGAAGTACACGGATGTGAACAAAGATTGGCCAATTGCTAGGGATATGGTCAAAGGAGTCGATAGGAATGTGGGTAAACTGTTTATGTTCATGCTTCGTGAAATATTCACCGAAGAGGGTTGTTCTTCGACGACATAGGTCCACATGCCGATGTGCCGGAAATTTGCAATTATGATCATCATGGAACTAGTTTTTAGAGAAACTTGTAAAATATGTGTACTTGTGAGCAATAATTGAGGTATACATGTACTTGCTTTGTATGCGTATGATTGGCTTATATTTATGATTGGTGTATGAATGTCTATTTGAATCTGAGTAGGTGGAAATTGTGTTTGTTTTGTTTGTATTTTAATTTGATCAGCTGAAAATTACAAATAACAGCATGTAGTTCTGTACAGGGTATATATCTTCAGAAGAGGCTCTAAATATGAACCGCCTGTGCTAAGAAATTATCACCTGCGGTTGAGAACGAAAAACCGTCTATGATAATATATTTTCACAGGCGACCACTTATAAAGAGCCGCCTGTGATAGCCTATTTTTACAAGCGGTCTGTTATCTAGATCCGCCTGTAATATAAAATTTCACAAGCGGCCTGTCAGGAAAAACCGGCTGCGATATCCATTTTCACAAACGGTCTAGTATTAAGAGTCGCCTGTGGTTGTCTATTTTCATAAGTGGTCATTTATAAAGAGCCGCTTGTGATAGTCTATTTTCAAAAGTATATTATCATTTATAAAGAGGCGCCTGTGATATTCAATTTCATAAGTGGTCTGTAACAAAGAACCGACTGCGATATCCATTTTCACAAGCAGTCTTATATATAAAGAATCGTCTGTGATATCCATTTTCACAGACGATCCTTCTTAAAGAGCCTCCTGTGATATGTCCTTTTCACAGGCGGTCGGCGTTGATGAACTGCCCATGATAATTTATCTTCACAGGTGGGTTTTTACGTTGCATGTGATAATAGGTCATTTTCACGGACGCTTTGTCACAGGCGATTTTCAAAACCTCATTGATAATATGTTTAGAGCCGCCTGTAAAAATATTTTTTATAGTAATGAACCAAAAGAACAATCACATCTGTTTTCCCTCTTTCTCTCAACAAACATGAGTTACTTTCGACCTTATGTGTTTTTGCATTATGACCCGTACGGTCGTGTGAGCTATTTCTTGCAGCCGTACTTAATGTAAATGGACCTGTCTGTGTTGGGCCTGATCCTTGTGGCTTGGCAACTTCCGATGACTGAGTGAACACAGTTAAATTAACTTTATCACCTTCCCAACGAGTGTTCATTTGCACCCAGATCAGTTCTAGATCGAAAGATATGAATTATTGAAGTTAACAGACGTTCTGAAATTTTTCTCGATGGGACAGTTCTTGAACAGACTCGCTTGATCAAAATTTTGAGAGACCTTCGACTCGGAATTTGAAAATCCTATGAACTGCAAAGTGATAAGATACTTTTTAAGCTTTCCAACTGTGTATCGTATGATCCTATATGATTTTATTTAGAATTTTATGTCCATTTTACAAAAAATACAGAGAGGATTTTTTACTCTCCGTGACAGTTTCTTAACTTTGGATGTTTTAGCTGATTTGGAGGAAGAATTTGAACATGACATGAATACCAAAGTCGAAAAGGACTTAAAACCTTTTCAACGTCTATTATACACTTCTGTTGGATGAGCAGATAAAAATATACACACCATTAAAATTGAGTTTCGGTGCTGTTAGGTTTCTAAACCTGTACCAATTTTGACAGTCGAATATCTTCGCATCATTCAAAGAACTTAAGAGGCATAATTGAAAAGATTATGAATACCAATACTGGAGGAGACTTCCTAAAATATTTAGGGAATTTTGTATGCCTCAATTCACTCCACAGAATTCTCTACGACCTTCCAAAATCGGAGGTCAGTTTTGAAAATTTCAGCAACAGAGCTTATTGAATAGTGGAACCAGGTTCATCATTCTAAAGGTCTTAGAGGCCACATAAAGGATATCTATGACTAACAAAGCTACTGAGTATTTCCTAATCTTCACAATGGTTACTTATAGATATTGGATCCACCATTATGGAATAAACTAAGACCTTATAGGAAATTAGGGTCACTCCTAATTGTTATTTAACCAATAACTTAAAAGGAGTCATATTTCACTTATAATTTGATTTACTATCTTTCTAAATGGTTATGTTGTAACCCTTATACTTTTATTTTAGTGATGATGCAAAATGCATAACAAGATAGCATGCCGGTCCTACAGTCCTCACAAAATGAAAATCCTAACCAGATTATAATTGGCATATGCGTATACTCTGTGGCACTAGATCGGTCACTCACAAACGCTTTCTACTCGCAATGAAAATTTCGATAATAATGTTGCATCCACGTTTTTTCCTCATCACACATCACATACAGTAATAATATCATAAGTAAAGACATAAATCTCATATCATTTCCATACGGGCCGTTCTCAAATAAGCCACATCTTGAGGGACAAGGTCGTGTTTCTCACCACACGACAAAGTGTCCACCTTTTTACCAAAAGGACACGCCAGGTTCAGCGCTTCATATGTTTCAAAGAAATATATTCACTTCCCGTACCGATCATTGTACAGGACACCCCATACCTCCGACACTCGAACGGGTGAGTCCTAGAATTTCACCGCATTCGAGTGCGTAACTTACCTTCTTACCTGAGAGTAGGTGAGTCGTTACATAACTTAAATACAAGAATGTAAATAATGTTAGCTTCCCACCTGAATAATAATCCTATTATACATCCTTATACGGGCTACTAGCGATTCCTCAATGTAAACCTTTTTGAAGTTTTTGAAAATAGACCCCTTTTGATGTGCAATATCCCGAACCAGCTCTGATGCCACGTTGTGAGGGTCACACCTCGACAACAAAATCTTTTGTTTGAGTTGGGCAACGGGATGCGACACGCATACCAAAGGGCCATACTTCACAAGTTTCATACATAAGAGATAACTTCAAAATACATAAAGTGTTGTGGTGGAATATGCGTAGCAAAATATTACAACACTCCCTATGTAGTTTATGCATTAGCATCGTGTCATTGCCCAATTGTCCCAATGCAAAAGCAACACCTATTCAATCTAGCAGCAAGTCAGGCTCCCATTGCGCCGTCCACCCTGCGGGAGGCGATGTTTCATCCGGAAAGCTCTTGCTAACATAATCATCATCACAAGCATGCTCACCTGAAAAACATTAATCCATAAAGCCCGAGCAACTAATACTCAGCAAGACTTACCCGACGAAGAACTCACTAGACCCTATTCTAGTATGCAACGGGTAATAATAGGAACAGGGGCAATTTGCATAAAAATAGAGGCTAAATATGGGTCCTTATATTCAGCTTTCAGCAGCATATTTTAGTTACATGTGAATTGTAAATTTAGTTGGCATATACAAGTAACAAATACGAGCTTCAAACATGAATTTATAATCAAACAGATCTGATCATAAGTATATAAATTTAATCTTCTTACTACTTGCCAACAGCTAAGACAAGTGGTACTCATATCCGCGAGTGACGGTGATTATAACCATTATACTCCTGCAGGGATAACCAAATGACACGACACGTCCGCACATTATGAAGTCGCACACAGCGCACTCCACTACTGTCCTACGTGGCAACCTTTTTCGAGACACCCGAATGCCGAAAAAAATGCTACCGTCCCAAATAAGGGGTCCCTACACATGATGCACATCCCTTACGTCATCCGTTAGTAGATTTGCACCCGCTCTATCTCTCGGCTCCAACCTAGGACGGTGACATGATCATTCGACATCTAGGTTAAAAAGGTACGTCAGTTTACTAGTGCCCATATCACTAGCATGCCATTGGTACATTCGATACTTGTCTGAGGTGCCGACTACAACTTGGTCCTCAACTGACACGAGTATGCCTATGCACACAAGACCATGTCTTGTTGCTTCCTACCACCTACCCGGTCTTCAATTCTCTAAATTATGATCCAAATTCCAATAATCAATCCAAATTCATTCAAAAATCCTATAGCTCGCGAGTCAATTCCCACATTCGACTCGTATCGATTAACTGAGACTAATTAGCCTAGCAATTACTAGCTCGAGGCTGATGTAGTGACCAAAGGGTTTGATTTGGCCATGCAAGTAGAGTTTCACCACAACACCTAGACTTAATGCACACATAACCATAGCCAATATATACATATGTAAAATAGGAAACTTGGCTTATGTAACCGGGGCTTTCTTGCTCAGAGATAAAGTCACTATAAATAAGGTCACTCACTGCGCCCTCCGAGTTGAGCTCCTTGGCGATATTTGTCTCGTGCTCTACCAATATGCATATGCACATACAAAATGCTCAATTAGCAATCTAATACATGAATGTTAACATAGTGCAAATGATTGTTCAACTTTCTTTAAATAATAGAGGATGTCATTCTAAGCTCTCACATATTGTTGAAAAGATCTACACTCGAATTTTTGCAGATTATTTGTAAGTCATGTAGTCTCTATACCATAAACATAGATGATAATTAAATTTCCAAGGACTCATTGGTCATATAAGGATGAAACTTTTTCTATGTATACTAGGGCATGTAGAAGATTTTCTAGCAAAACTACAGAATTATATAATGGATGGATCTTACAGAATTAATTCTCAAATATTTATGTTTAAATAAATTATATACAAATTTATGGGCACTTACATAAAGAAATAGCTGATCCAATGTAAAGATACGGTTGTATGGAATCTAAAAAAATTGATTTCACATTTGTTTGATTTTTCTAGAGTTTTCTACAATTTTTAGAAGTTCTCGACATTTTCTGAAATTATTTCTAGATGGATAAATTGCTGGAAAAGCGATTGTCCAGTGAGCATTGGGCCACACAATGGCACACGAGTGATGTGGAGCAGGGGGATCAGGTGCTGGCCACACCAGATCCAGCTGCCATGGCTGAACTCTTCCAGCGGCCAGAAGCAGGCAGCGCTCGCCGGACGGCGGGAAGGAGCCGGTACCGGCCGGATTTTTGGCGAGATTTTTGAGAAAAATAATCTACACAATACAGGGAGTTAATTCGAGAAAATATTAGGGGCTAAGTCTCACTAGAAACTGGCTGACGTCAAGGAAAGATGGCGAGGCGGCTCCAGCGGCGGCGCACGGGTGGCTTGGAGCTCAGGGAAGGTAGGCGCTGGGTCGGGGAGGTTCATGGCGTTGTGGCGCACATCGGAAAATAATCAAATCAGGCCAAGGGCAGTCAGAGGAGGGTGCACGACGTGGAGGTGGCTGTAGCAATCGGCGGCGGTGAGACGGACTCAGTTTTTCCTCCTCAGTCAATAAAAATTTGGAGGAAATGTTAGGGATGTTGCACACGAGTGTAGTCAAGCTCGGGATGGAATCAATTTTGTGGAAAACTCACCTAGCAACACCAATTTCTCGGGATAGTCGTCAAAGGCTGGAGAACGTTATTGGATAGGAAACAATTCAACTTTTTGCTGTGGTTGTGGAATGGAGTGAAATTTGTTTTGGGAAAAGATGGAGGGAAGTCAGACACATGAAATGGCAGGTTGGTTTGGGGTGGGATGCGAGGGCGAAGCTTCGAGCTCGTGTCGACGGGCAGCAATGGACTCGGGCACAAAAATGAGAAAGGGGGGCGGTGCGCACGTGAATCAAGCGAGGAAGATGATGACCGAGTCGATGAACCCTCAACTCATGGCTTACGCGTGTGCTGTGACTGGCGTCGGTGGCACGCACGCGTGGCTGCACCTGTCCAGGAGGAAGAAGGTGGGCTGGGGTCATTGGCAGATGGGTCAAAGATTTTCTTTTTCCCTGAATTTCAAACCTGCACCAAATTTCTAATTCAAAAAGAAATACCTAGGGGCTTCCAAAAATGGTAAAAAAATTGCAGAGTGATTCTACTCAATAAAAGCTTTATTTAGGTAAAATCAGATTTGCATTTCACTTATTAAAAATTAAATTAAGATTTTTCTCTTTTAAAAAATTGATTTAATTTATACAGGTGCACAAACACTATAAAAGTTCAGAAAATTCCTATTGTCGACTATTATTTTGGACACCATTTCATGAGATGAATTTTACTTCATGTGACATGAACCCAGAAGTTAAAAACTTTCTTGTTTCCCTTAGAATTGAGCCATATTCATATATAAAGTGGAGTTTTTAATTTGTTCATGATTCGGCAGAATGCCAATTAGAAATGTGGATTTTTACATATGCACAAAAGGTTTATCATGTCTTCTGCAAATGGAGGGTAATTGTATGCTATATGGTTTACGAAGTGGTCGAAGTGATCCCTCTATTTCTCATTTGCTGTTTGCAAATGACTGCATTTTCTTTGCACAAAGTGACTCTGGCAGTGCTAACAGTATCAAAATGGCTCTCAATACATATTGTGCTGCTTTGAGACAAAAGATTAATGTTGAAAAATCATCGGTTTATTTTGGCTTAAAATGACCACAACGAGTGAAAGTTTTTGTGAAGAATGGATTAGGGATTCATAATGAAATCCTACATGATAAATATTTTGGGAAGCCAACTAAAATCTCTAAGGACAACATCTTTCAAATTCTTGCCTGATACCACGCCTGTGGGGAACCCCTTCCGGGATCCACACTCCAGGATACACATTGGGTGGTGCCGTGCGATGCGGCACCCAACAGCATACACGAAAAGAACCATAAACATACAAAGTCTTTTATTTATCAACATAGTGTCTTTTACAAAATAATATACCACGAGGGTACACGCAGCGGAATATACATACACACTTACTCTCGGTCCTAACTAAGCAAAAGAGAAGACGTCCAGCCCGCGGACGCTTCTTACTAGCTTCCACAAAGATGAGTGCAGCGGCAGGGTTGTTTGGTGATCCCTGAGAAAAATGGAAATACATCACTTGTCGATCAGAGCGCCCATTATCTAGAGCGGGAAAAGAAGTTTGGCTGAAATCTGTAGCACAGGCAATTCCAACTTATACTATGACTTGCTCTCAAGTGCCTGTTTGGATATGTCATCAAATGAAATCATGTATTGCTGAGCATTGGTGGGGTTTTGAGAATGGAAAAAAGAAAATGCATTGACGCTCTTGGGATTGGATGTCATCACCAAAATCTCTTGGAGGTATGTGCTTTCGAGATTTTGTCCTTTTCAATCAGGCTATGCTTGGTAAAAAATGCTGGAGGCTTATTACGGACCCGATGTCACTATGTGCAAAGTTCTCAAAGGACATTATTACCCAAATCCAGATTTTCTAATGCTGCTAATCATCATAAATATTCATACACATGGTGTTCAATTCTGTTTGGTAGAGAACTATTTCTAAAAGGCCTTAGATGGGGTACTGACAATGGGGAACGTTTCAATATATTGACTGATAACTGCATCCCAAATTATCAGGCTGATACTTTTCAGCCTTTATTACCAATGCCTATTGATGCAAAGGTCAAATCATTGATGAACACCAATGGTTCATCTTGGGATGTTAATTTAATGAGAGCATTTTTCCAAAATGAAATAGCATATGCCATTCTCCAGATCCCTTGTGACGCCCTCAATTCTGTGGAAAACCATGGAACCGAGAAATGATGCATATGTGTACCCAGGATGTTCATCACACATATACACATCATCCACAAACTGAATTTTAGAATATATACGACCACAAATAACATAGTTTATTATAATGTCTCATGAGTCTTGGACTCATGCTCACAGCGGAAATCTTAATCTAACAGCGGAAGTCTTTATTCTAGCAGCGGAAGCAATCTAAGCAGCAGCAGCGGCTCCATCTTCTACTCCATCCTCCCACAGGCAAGGTTGAGGACAGATTACACGCCTAATGCTCCACCTGGTCTTCATAGTAATCTTCTCCTGTTGCTGATGATGAAATGATAATGCAAGTTTGAGTGCAATGATGTACTCAGCAAGTGCGGGAAAATATGATATGTAGCTCACAATAAGGTAGGTATAAAAAGGCTCATTGCAAAAAGCAAAGTTATTTATCAAAACCATGATAAAACAACAACTCATCTTTAAGCGAATGTAATCCCAATATGTATTAAAATACCAATCATACCTCCATTATATTCATTACCTTCCATGTCCCAACCAGACATTAATGAACCTCATTATTGCTCACGAATACCTTGTCATATTCGCTACCATCTCACGAATACCATCTCGTATTCGCTACCATTTCATCTTATAAACAATTTTGTCTCACACCGAGACCAACCTCGTTGCCATGACTCAACAGTCATGCAACCCATCTTATCACCCGGACTCAACAGTCTCAAAAACCAAACCAAAACCAAACCATCCAAAATCATCCCAAAATATCCATCCAACTAATCATGGAAGTTGGCCAGGCGCTCGTGACCGTAAGCTCGGCTATCATGATAGTTTTAGACTCTGCAGAGTTTGCACCTATTTACTCATAAGTTTATGATTTGGTCACCCGTCGGCGACTGCAGAACCTCCATTATACCAATACACAACCGTCGGTGTATGGCCAAGAGATCACAAAATAGCCTTTACAAAGGGGTTACTAGATGTATGGACTCACTAAGGTTTCACCGGCAGGCTAGAATTTCCAATTCTCCCACCCATGAGCCCCCTCTTGTGCCATGCAGTTCCCAGGGCAGTCCTCACTCGACTCCCATTTCCCACGCCATCCACGGTCCATAACAATCTAGCAACTTACCTAATTAGTCAGCTAAGCCGCACCCATACTTGGCCTTGTGGTGGCACTGTTATCCTGGCATGTGCTCGCATGAACCGGTCCTTAGATCTACGGCAAGTAAACCACCATCTCTTTCTACCTCATTCACAAACCCAGGCTTGCCTAGATCTCCCTCCGATCCATGTTCATTAACAACCTCAGTTTCTCATAAATCTTACGAGTGCATTTAGCTAGACACATCCATCTCGCTTCCCAATCCCATGGACTCAGCGAAGCATAAAATTAAAACCATACCTGACTCATAAACATCCCTGGCGACAAGGGTGGTTTAATCAAAACTAGTAAACTCCTATAAAAGAGTTTCCCATCATTTTTGACTCAGCACACACACACCTTTTCGCAAAAGGAAACATTTTCCCAAAACATAGGATCAATATGGTCAAGGGGCACTTGCTTTGTTCTAGCGGTTCCTGTTGCTCAAAATCTTGTTGTTGTAGCCCGTCGTAAACGGCTCCCTGAGCTTGTCCTTCCATACGCGATCACGCACATACAAGATTCACAACAATCAATATCATGCACAAACTTTAACTAGATGCGATGATGCATATGCATGCTATCCTATGATCAGTTTCCATTAGATCAGTTTGTATGTGTTCTTGCATGGTTTGCATGGGTTTTATGATGAACAGGGGTGTTCGGATCAAATGTGGACGTGGCGATGATCTTGACTCTAGATCAGACCGATCAACACGTGACCTGTCCACAAAAAAGCTTCTGTTCGAAAGGAATCGAAGAACATATGCAAAGAAAACGTGATGATGTCGTAAGGTAGTATTGGAGACCTACCTTATGTTCTTCTTAGTCTCGGGGTCCTTCTCCTATCAGACAGATTGTAGGGGCTCTCTTCCGGTGATCTCTCTCAACCAAACTCCGGCGAAGGGTTTATTCGGCGAGCTGGGGGCTAGGGCTCTAAGTTGTCGGTTCAGGAGTTGAAAAAGAAGTTCGTGGTTTCGGCCAAGGGTTCTGGGTTCTATTTATAATCGGGAAGAAAGAGTTCTAATCTGATTGGAATTCGAATAAGAGTCCTATTCAACTTGTCGTTGAATCTTAACAACTTATTTTTAGTTGATTTGGTGCGGTAACATTGTGGAATTCATGTCGGTTTCCTCCCGTACCGGTATTCGCACGCGTACAGAAGCAAAAACCGCTCTAGAATTCGTTACCTCCGCGGTGATGAGCTCCGGAAGCTCCACGTGTCCACCAGGACCTGGTCTTCCTTTTTCTGCAGAGACGAGCTCCGGTTGTGACGCGTGTCAAGCGAGCGAGACCTCCCTCTCCTTCGGAGGTGAGCTCCGCGTGCGCCACGTATCCTGGCGGTCGGGACCTCCTCTCTATTCGGAGGTGGCTCCGCGCACGCCACGTGTCAGTGTCGGACCTTCCCTCTCTCCGGAGGTGGCTCCGGGTGTACCACGTGTCCTAACAGCACCAGACTTCCTTTCTTCTCAGAGACGAGCTCCGAGGTTGACATGTGTCCAACAGTGACGGACCTCCCGGAGATAAGCTCCGGTGGCGACACGTGTCCAATAGAACCGTACTTCTTGGAGGTGAGCTCCGAGATCGACACGTATCCCGTGCAACTGGTCCTCTGATTTCCGCGGTGACTAGCTCCGAAGGTGACACGTGTCCTGCGGGACTGCCTTCGCTTCTCCGCAGAGGCTAGCTCCGGGGGCAACACGTGTCACATAGGGTCGGACCTCTCCCCCTTTTCGGAGATGAGCCTCGAGCCTTCCACGTAGCCTGTTTAGTGGTGGACCCCTCCCCATTTGCGGAGATGAGCTCCGAACACACCACGTGGCCAGCGAGCCGCGGGAGTTGTCTTCGGCGCTCTCTGTACACTGGAATTTGCTTCTTTTGGCTAACTTCTTTGATTCTTTCTCGCTTTCAACTTATTTTAAAAGTGTTTTTCTACATGAAACATGAATACATGCAGAAACCAAAAATGAGGGTGTCACATCCCTATTAGCAGATATGGAAATGAAGATTTTATTTCATGGCCACATACAAAATTTGGTGCATACGCAGTCAAATCAGCATATAATTTAGCAAGAGTGCAATCCTTTTACTCCAAATTAAACATGATAGGTCTGGAGGTGGTCCAAGTTCAAATTGGCATGTTGAAAGAAAACATTGGAAATCATTATGGGCTATTCAAGTTCCAAACAAAATGAAAATTCTTTTATGGCATACGAAACATAATTGTCTACCTATGGGTGAGCAATTATTGCATACATATTACAAATGAGAAAAATGGCTCCATTTTTGTAGCCAAGACGAAGGAGTGGAGCATATCTTCCTCATGTATTGTTATGAAAAAGAAATCTGGAAATATGTAAAAGAACGCTTACATCTCAGGTTATGCAGAAAAAATATGTCTAATGCAAAGCAGTGGTTTTTTGATGCACTAGCAAGAGAATCAGAGCTGAATGTTATGGTTATGTCTATTAAAATATGGCATATTTGGGAGGCTCGAAATCACGCTAAAAATAATGTTGAATTCCTTAATTCCATTAGAGTGGCTACAAAGATCATTATATATGTTGACATGATACTATTGCACTCTTTCAAGTGTGCAAAGACTCATCTCAATGAAAGACATGCTATCAAATTCTCATTTGAATACTGCGCACACCATCATGTATGTGTTAATGTGAATGTTGTCTTATTCCCTTCAGAGCACCAAATGGGATGGTGTATGATTATTCGTAGCCATACCAGAGTCCATCTTTTTTCCTGCAATGAATGTGTGAATATATTTCCCTCTTCTAAGATAGCTGAAGGCATTGCAACCTGTCAAGCACTATTGCGTAAAAAATCATGTCTATAAAATAAATTTATTCTAGGACTGCCTATCCATGGTTCACAGAATTAACTCTGCTGTCCAGGATAGGTCAATCATGGGAGCTATTGTAGGAGACATCAAATCCATAACTTCAGTGTTTGAATCTTGTTTTATTAAGTTTTGTGGCCGTGAATCAAATATATTACCACATAAGTTGGGTCGTTCTGTCATTTTTTTATTTGTGACATTTCAATAGATGTTATTACAGATAGTATCCATGATGAATAATGTAATGATGTTACTTAATCAATAAAGTGACATTTTCAAAAGAAAAGTAACATCAAGTAAACATGATACAGTTCAAATCCTATCCTATAATTCAAAAAGAGGAAGAGAACGTGAGGCTGGCTGTATCTAGACCGAAGTGCCACCATGACCACGGCATCACCAACTACCTATTCTTGTCAATTGGGTTAGCCGTGGCGGTTAACGCATCTCCACTCGCCACCCCAAAGCCCTGTCTTTCGCCCGCAGTTCCCTCTCCCGCGCCACACTCCCGAGCAATGGCATGCAGCCCCCCTTCAAAAGCTCCGCCTGCCCATGCACCGCCTCCTATTGACCCCTACCGCCCGCAATGCCATTGTCACGACCACCGTCCACGTCGTCGTCTTCTCCTCCTCCTTCTCCGGGCGCAGCGGCTCACGCCCCCGGCGCCATGCCTTCCGGCGCCAGTAACTCCACGGCGGGCACGGGCTGCCTCCCCGCGGACCAGTCCTGCTTCGCGCTCTCGGCCAGCTCGCCCTACTCCCGCCGCGACGCCGCCGCGCGCGCCTGCTGCACCGCCACCTCGTACCTCGTCGTCCTCGGCATCAGCTTCGGGTCCCTCCTCGCCATCCTGCTCATCCTCTGCGCCATCCGCTGGTACCTCGTGCACCGCTCCATTAGCCGCGAGGCGGCCGAGGCCGCCGCCGCCACGGACGCGGCGCCCGGGACGGACAAGAAGCGGTCCGCGGGGCTGGACGCGGACGCCATCGCCGCGCTGCCAGAGTTCGTGTACCGAAAGGATGACGTGGACGAGGAGCGGGAGTGCGCGGTATGCCTTGGCGCCATGGCGGAGGGGGAGGCGGCGCGGCGGCTGCCCAGATGCATGCACGTCTTCCACCGGGGCTGCGTGGACGTATGGCTCAGGGAGCACTCCACGTGCCCCGTCTGCCGCGCAGAGGTGGTTGTCAGGACGGTCGGCGAGAGCTGCGCCGAGAAGGAGCCGGAGGGCGGCGCATCGCGGGCGGCGACGTCGCGGCCGCCGTTTGAGAGTTCGGCGGACGACGGGGAAAGGGACCTTGAGGCGCAGCTGTAGCGTATATATATAATGAAGCTGCACCTGCACGGTAGGAATTAGAATTAGCAAACTAGCATCATGTTGTTCTTTCTTTTCTTGATTCTAGGGAAGGGGGATTAGTAACATGGACGATTTGGCTGGAATTGGAGGATACATGCAAATAAATCGTTAGCAGTAAGCATTGTAACTGAGAATAAATCAAGCGGATGTAAATAGAGGATATCCAGAATTTATTCATAGTACTATCTCGTGTTCTACTATCACGTTCCTTATCTCAACAAATCAGCTTCAATCGCATGATTATTAATGATTCTGTAATGTCGAACAAGAAAGAGCTAAGTAAATACTGGGTAGCATTTCAAATTGTGCAGCGACACGGTCACATGCCTTTTTGTGCAGAAAAGGGTGAAATTATGTGTCTAACTCTCACCATATAAAGGTGAAGTTCTGATGAATTTACTGTGCATAATAGTACTAGTAGAAGGGGGGTGACGTAACATACTACTATAGTAGTATGATTTCTTTAGTTTGTATTTCTATCAGTAAACAGTGAGTGTGGAGGTCAACTTAGTTTCCAAATATGCTTATCCTCACTCATCTCTTGAAAATAGTTTTAAGTTCCATATCCTGAAAATAGTGCTTTTCTCAATCCCTTGAAAGTAACAGAGTTTAATTAATTGGATTCCTGTTTTATTTCTTACACTGCTTCCGTTTTGAGATGCTGTTGAGATTGATAACAACAGTGACATAAGCATCAGATGCTGCTATATCCAACTATTTTCATTACAACTTTCTTTTAGAATATCTTTGAAAAATCATAATATCTTTGTAGTACATAAAACATTATTAAATTCTTGTTTGCAACAATACGGTACTCCAGTTCTACTTTGATATATCTTTATATTATTTATAATGGTTATTGTGTGTTGTTGGACCTGCTTCAGAATAGCAAAACAAATCCATAATTTAAGTAACCATTGGCGAAGTACATAGGGTCAACAAATGGACAACATCTTTGGCCCTGGTACATATTTTATTTGTTTCTATAATACTCTTATATAACATAACAATAAGGGTCTGACATTGTTGGTAGTAAAAAAGCTCTTTACTGTGTTTCTTGGTTCCTTATTTCCTTCCCAATAAATGCAGCTAACTTAAAAAAAGATAATAAAATTTACTGTAGGAAAGTCAAAGATAACAACTGTTATGTCACATAAAAACTCAAAATTAGAACATGAAATTTCTAAACAAAATAGAACAAAAAACTACACTTCATAAAAGAGTAAATTGACAATGACTCCCTCTACTCTCAACGCAGAATCAACTCCCCCATATAGTTTTGGGTTGCATCATGGGTGCGATCAATTTTAAATCCGCTCTAAGAGCCTACTTGTACTTATAATGAAGTTGCATGGTAGGAATTAGAATTAGCAAACTAGCATCATCCATCATGTTGGTATTTCATTTCTTGGTTATTAGGGAAGGGGGTTAGTAATTTGGACCATCTGGCTGGAATTGGAGGATACAAGTATGTAAGCTTGTAAGCAATAAGCACTGTAACTGAATAAATTAAGAGGGGACGTAAATAGAAATATCCAGAAATTTTCCCCATGTTATCTAGCGGTCGATCTACAATCACGTTTCTTACTTCAACAAATACTCCTCCATTGCAAGATTAGTGATTCTGTAATGTCACAGAAGGAAGTGAAGTAAGTTCAAGTAAGACCATCCACATTTGTTCTCTTTTAAAACATTCCTCTAAACGGATATTCTCTGTTATGTACAATTACTCAAAAAGATTCATTCCCCTATAATACAACATCCCACGCTCCTTCTCCTTTATATCTTACTCTATACTACTAAAACATGCCATTGACCCACCTGTCAACCACACAACTACGTTTTAGAAGGATAAATAGTATCACTCTAACTTTAGAAAATTATTGTTCTTCCCTATATTTTAAACTAACATCTAGAGTAACTATTGTAGCCTCCTTCATTCTAAATATAAAGTTGCGTAACTTTTAGATTACCCTTCAAATTGTGTAGCTAGAACGTGGCACATCTTTTATTTTTGTGTCAACGGAGTATGAAATATCAGTTTTGAACTTTTACAATGTATGTGAATAAGTTTTGGAAGAATTATGACACATAATAATATGTGACGCCCTTAATTCTGTGGAAAACCACGGAACCGAGAACTGATGTATATGTGTGCCCAGGATGTTCATCACACATATACCTATGTTCCACAAACTAAATTCAGATTTATATTACCACGAATAACAGGGTTTATTACAAAGTCTCATGAGTCTTGGACTCATGCTAACATCGGAAGTCTAAATCTAAGCAGAGAAAGTCTAAATCTATTCTGGCAGCGGAAGTCTTCTAACTAATGCGGAAGCAATATAAGCAGCAGCAGCAGCCCCATCTCTACTCCATCCCCCACAGGCAAGGTTGAGGACAGATTACACGCCTAATGCTCCACTTGGTCTTCATAGTATTCTTCTCGTGTTGCTGATGATGAAGTAATAATGCAAATTTGAGTATAATGATGTACTCATCAAGTGCGGGAAAATATGATATATAGCTTACAACAAGGTAGATATAAAAAGGCTTATTGCAGAAAGAAAAATTTATTTCTCAAAACCACGATAAAGCAACAACTTAACTTTAAGTGAAATATAATCCCAACATGTATTAAAATACCAACAATACCTCCATTATGTCTCATCACTTTCCATGTCTCAACCAGACATTAATCTTTCTCGATTTTGCTCACGAATACCTTCTCGTATTCGCTACCATCTCACGAATACCATCTCGTATTCGCTACCATTTCATCTCATAAACAATTCCGTCTCACACCGAGACCAATCTCGTTGCCATGACTCAACAGTCATGCAACCAATCTGTAAAAGCCCAGGAAAAGGGACTTGCAAAAATTTTTCATCACCTCACAACACTACAGCTTTTGTTGTGGATATCTTATGAAGACTTGTGAAGAGCAAGTAACCTCCATCAAAAGGTTGATTAGAGGGGAAAGCCCTAACTTTCACAAAGTAGGATTTCAACACATGAACATGAGAGGTTGAGCTTACCCCTAGAACTTAAATAGTCTTGGGAAGGTTCAGGCCAAATTTCATGCAAATCCAACACTTTTTGAGGCACTTTTGGAGGCATTTGAAAAAGAGGCCAATTTGCAGCAACTTTCATCACTTGGATTCAAAAGTTGGCTTCATATTCAAACTCAGCACATTTTTCTGAGTTAGTCCTCCAATTTTCATCCCCATTGGACTTCATCTTGTCGGGAGCCAAATTTGCAATAATTCAAAAACTGAATTTGAATTCCAGTTCAAACATGCAGCAAATTGAACCAAACCAGTTTCAAATTTAGGAAATCAAATTCAAACCCTGACTTGGAGGCTAAGTATCTCATTTAATTATGAGTAGCTGAGATCTTTTCAGTGAAAACAAAAATGAAAACAAATAAAGAATTAGAGGGGAGAGGGACCCACTGATCAGTGACTATACACGGGTGAAACCGACTCAACCGGGCGACGTAGCGCGGGCGACCGACGCCGGCTATTTCGGCAAAAAGGCCAGCACACGAGCTGCTTCACCCTTCTTTCTGTTTCCTGAGCGAAAACGAGTACACCCCGAGCCACCCTCCCGTTTCCGCGCAAGAACTTGACGCTGCCTCCTCTGATCACCAGTGACCGGCCGATCCCGACGGTTTCACGCGTCGTCAACAGAGAAGAAAAGGTGCGCTTACTTGTGCTGAAGCTGTAGGAGGAAACCGTGCGCCAGTTCCGGCGGTGTAGAGCAAGAATTTCTGGTTTTCTTCCTCGGAGCGTGTTAGGGTTAGAGCCCGGTCGACGGGCAAAGTTTGTTGCACAGAAGCAACCGCCGGTTAAGCTATAGCTCACACACGCTCTAGAACACCTAGCGCACCTGCTCGATCAAGTAGCAACCAGTTCCATGCACTAGGGCCCAGTTCTGTCAGAATTTTGGCCCGGCGGCTGAGAATAGGGCACCTCGCCGGTGAGGTCGTAGTTGCGGCCGTTTTCACGGGGATTGGTGCTCATATCCGTGATCAGCAAGTGTCAGCAGAGCTCCCTGAGCAAACCGCGTTGAAAAATGTGTAGAGAACACCGAGTGCGACATCGCCGATGAGCTTCCGGCCGCTGTCACCGTCGCGAGCACTGTTCTGGCCGTTGCCGAGCTCCGTTGAGGGCACCACCGTGTTCCCCAGGCCGAAATATGCATAGGCGGTGAGTTTCGTCGGAGCTCGGGCAGCAGAACACCCGGCGGCGAGCTCTCCGGCGAAAGGGGCGGCGCGGAGCCGCGGGAGCGCGAGGTAGACGAAGCCCCGCAGGTCCCATGTGTCAGCCTCGGGTTAAACAGCGCCGGATCTGCTGTGACACCGGGATCCCCTGCGACTGCGCGAAAGACTCTGCGGACCATCGTGTGGATTAACTGAGGTGCTGACACGTAGCCCGGGGACCCCACTCGACAGCTTAAACTTTATTTGAATTTTCAGATTTGGTTCAAACTTCAGTTGCATATAACTTTGGCTAGGAAGCTCCAAATTCAGTGAACCAAATTTTGCTGAACTCAGGATTTGGAATACTTTCCAGCAACCCAAATTTCAGCTCATGAAACTTAATAGTTTTCTAGAATTAAAGCCCTAAAATTTAAACTATTAGGAATTTTATCTGGAGAATTACTTTATGAAAAATTCTGAAATTTGGCTGGGAGGTTCATTGGAAAATCCTTGAGTCACAATACAATTTTAAGACTCATACAAGCTCATTTAGTCCCCCTAATGGTGTGATTAAATGAACTGCCCTGAGAAAATAGAAAAATGTGCAGAAACATTTTTTCAGATTTTCTCAAATCTTGTTTAGGGTATAACTTCCTCTAGAATTCTTCAAATGACATGAAACCAATTCCATTAGTACCAGCTCAAATTCTAGTTTCCACAAAGTAATGGTTGGAGCCATGAAAACCCCTGGAATTCCTTAGAGGCTCTAATATTGACCAATAGGCTTTTAATTGTACAGAGCTCAAATAAACTTTGTTTTAAATGAAACTTGGTCAATACTATGGTTAGGACCCTACCAAGCCACCATAAAAATTTCAGAGCCAAAGGGGAGGGCTAGCTAGAGTTGTAGTAGTTACGTATTCAAATTTAAACATTGCATTTGAATTGACATGTAGTATCTCGTTAACGTGTAGTCGCTGAAGGCGAGGAGACTCCGGAAGTGCTCGACTTCCTTCTTCCGGACGAAGCCCTAAAAACTGACCAGCAGCAGCAAGGCAAGCCCCGGTTTGCATTAACCCATTTTTGCAAGTTTTGCTTTGTTTACATACGTAGTATGAGGTATACTTATGTGCATTAGGTGTAGGATGGATGGAACCCCAAATGCATGACCATATGTTCCCTATAAGAGTGAGGGTAGTGTCTAAGTCCTCGAGTAGACATGCTATGCTTAATGATCCATAACTTCGGTACAAGTCGAGTAGTTGGAATCTACTCGCGAGATAGGCTTGGGACACACGGGATTGGTTCGAGTGATGTGAGATCACTTTAGTAATGAAAATGAGACTAGGCAGGGGCTAGGGCGCAACAAGAGGAAGTCTTGTGTGTGTAGCCCTGTCCGTGTCGATTGAGGACCGATCCGTGTGCGGCCCTGCTGAACAAGTATTGAACGTACCGAAGGCATATCGGATATATGGGCCCTGGTAAACCGATGTAACCTAAACCTCCGGGCGTCGAGGCATAGCACACCAATTTATAGGTGTAGGTTGAGGGCAGAAAGGTGGAAATATGCTAACGGGCATAGAGAGATGCTCCATGTAGGGAACCTCCTGTCCGTTTCGATGCGACCGGTTCGACGTTTGGGCTGTTGGGTGAAAGGTTGTCCCGTACGACATCGAGTGAGCGTGCTGTGCAGCTCCACGGGTGGGCATACGTGACGTGCTTTTCGGTTATCCCTGCAGGTGTATATTGAGTCGATTCGCCGTCACTCGTGGTCACGAGTCCACTTGTTCACTGCGTCATAACATAGATAAACCATGGCATATTATGATTCAATTCTGCTGATATGTATAATTGTATTGCTACCTGTGTGCCACCAAATATCGCTTACTAAATTTCTTATTCATGAATTGTTAACTTGTGGCTAAAAGATGAATTAAGGATGAACTTGTAGGCGTGTCCGTTTGCTGAAATTACTATCCCATGTTCGTGTAAACTGCATGTAGAGTTTCATGCCTAGGTGAGTCGGTTAAGTCTTGTTGAGCCATCGTGCTCATGGTTGCTGCTTAAGTGTTTTTCAGGTGAGGAGCCACCCACGGACTCGGGTTACGAGTCCACCGGCGAGGGTTACCCTCCGTCAGGGACCACGGCTGAGTGGGAGCCGTACACGCCGCACTGAGCTGAGTAGTGCAGCTAGTGTAGGTTGCACTAGGACGGGGCAACCGAATTTTGCTAGATAGACGGGCATGAGTTGTACAAATTAGTTTCCTCTGTTGTAATATAAACACTAGTTTGTAACTGAAGTATTGTACTACTTTGTACATTTCAGTTGGTTTTCTATGTAATACAATGTTGTTCTTATGATGTGTGCTATCGGGTGTCGCATCGTGCGACACCACCCTCTGTGATCCTGGATGAGTGGATCCCGTTCCGCCACAGTCTGGTATCAGAGCGAGCTGTCTCAGCTGGTATCAGAGCAGATTTAGGGATAACACATTAATTAAGGACTGTATTACGGGAAAACTTAGTTTTACGGTGAGGATTCAGTAGTTGCCCAAATAAGGACTATATTAGCATAGTTACTTAAAGTGGCAAGACTAACTTTCATGTTTAATTCTGAATTTTAATTATGTAACGACGCACCTACGCTCTAGTAAGAATGGTAAGGAACGCCACCGAAAGCGGTTCAATCTCGGTTAGCTCCCCTGACGAGGAACGTGGTTTAGGGATAGGTCTCACAGCTTGGTGTGAGACGTCAATATGAAACTCTTGGACTCTTCATGTTCCTGAGTTCATATGAAACGCTGATCCCTAGCGTGCATTAGGCAAGTAAGTGGAGACCCCATCGCGTCGTCAGTAACGCGAGAGTGTGTTCGTCTGGAAATAGCCCAGGAGGACATACGCAGCGCTTGTCATCGACGAGCCCTGCAGGGCAGTAGGTGGTATCCGTTGGGTTGATAACATTCCCAACCGTGATGACCCGTTCATGGTATACTCGGGTTCCCCGTCGTGTGGTGTTAAAACATGATCACGTACCTTGAGACGTGACTTAACTCAAGGACGGCCGTATGGCAATGATACGGGTGTTTGTATTTACTTTCAAATATGGGCCTGCCTGAAATGGAAACAACCCTTGAGTGCAACATTATTGTGTGGTTTTCTACAGGTACTAACCACGTATGTATCCCGTGTAGTGTACGTGTGCGAGAGCCCGTTTAGTGCCACAATTGAGACGTATATGCCGGTATAATCCGGTTAGGATTTTCTTTTGTGAGGAACGTAGTACTGACATATCATAGGCATGTGCATGAAAGATAATGATAACAAGGAACAAAAATCACTAAGTTTCAACATTTAGGACCCTGGTTGGGTAGAAAAATTTAATAGTTGGTCCGTGTAGTCAAAGGGATGGAAAAACAGAGTGCCCTGTTTTGAGCAGCAAGTGGCTGAACTTTGACAGAGCATAACTCACAGATTAACTAGCCAATGGAGGTGTTGGATATAGTTCTGGAATGCTGTTTAAACACTATACAACTTTTTTGTAAACTTCCAGGGCGGAATCACACCTTAAGATGGCTTAAATCCCAGAGGATTGTAAACTGTCCAGAACCAGGACAGATTTAAAACACTCTCTGGACTGTTCTGTTTTTCAAGCATAACTTTCTGTAGAAAAATCTAAAATTATCATATGATACACTTTTGGAAAGGGTAGGAGATGTGTTACATCTTTGTAATTCAAAGTTTCTGTATTTTCAGCATGGAATTCAGTGGAAACCAGAATTGAAAACATCAATTTCCAAGGGAGGTGCTGTTAAAATTCTTCCAGAAATTCTGTTGACTTTGAATTATCATAACTTTTAAACCAGGGCTGATCTGAGGGCAAATAAATACTCAGCGGAAAGATACTGAAGTTAACTTTAACTTTGGTATTCAGCTGGAGTCATGAAAATGCCCAGAACTAGATCAAAATCTGGGATATGTAGAAACTGGTCATTATGACAGAGGAATGACAGTTGAAATCATTTGAGAGATTGTTGTACCCTAGGAGGTTTAAGTACTTACAATGGGGTAAAACATACTCATGAGTAGTTATCTTCAACTAGTGAAAGATTTGAGTATATGTCTTACTCAAGTTTCTTTTGCTAGAGACCATGTTTGTGTCGTATTGAAGATAAAAGGGTAGTATACGTGATGACAAAGCGATATTAACGTCTCGTAGTGACCAAGCCTAGTTGTGATGAACTTCCAAAGAGGGAGTCCATCAAATTGGATTTAACTAGATTGTATTTGGTCTGGTAATGGTGTAGCTTGTGCAACGTTATTACATTATCTGTATACGAGATGTATCACATGTTTTACTGTCATTATGTTTACACCTATTTTATTGGACTGCATGAAGTATGTTGTGGGCCTGATGTTTATTGTCGTATGGTTGCAGATGGTTCGCACTCGGACCACGCATGACATTGGTGGCTCTATCCAGCAGGGGGGTGATAACTCCCAGCCACCTGCCTACGACAGCACCCCACAGCAACAAGCACCACTGCCGCCTCCGTTTACACTAGCGGATGTGATTGCGGCACTGGTGGGTGGTCGTGAGGAGCAGACCGACCTGCTCCACACGATCGTGCAGAATACATCCCAGGCGGGGGGGGGGGGGGGGCGTCAAGATAGGTGACCTCGTGAGCCCCGTGATGTGACGTACTCGGACTTCATGAGTACGCACCCTCCGGTGTTCACAGAAGCAGCAGAACCATTGGAGGCCGACAACTTTGTTCGCGGTGCAGCAGCTTCACGGTGCCGCTGGTGCGTGGTGGGCGAATTATGTCGCCTCACGTCCGGCTGGCCATGCCGTGGAGTGGGAAGAATTCCGGGAGGCGTTCCGCGCCTACCATATCCCTCTCGGGATAATGAAGCGGAAGTTCCAAGAGTTTTTGGAGCTGAAGCAGGGCTGGAGGAGTGCCCATGACTACTCCCGTGCCTTCAACCATCTGGCGCAATATGCGTCGGATTACGTCTCCACCGAGGAGAAGAAGCGAGAGCACTTCTATCGGGGGTTACACCCCGAGATGAAGACGCATCTCGTCCAATGGAATTGCGGCACCTTCAATGACCTCGTTAATGCCCCGATCATGCAAGAAGACGCTCAGCGAGAATTGGCGGCTGGGCAGCGGAAGCGCAGCACTCCACCCAGCAGTGGGGGTGGCGCTCTCCAGAAGTACCGCATGGTGTATCGGACAACATTCGGTCAGCAGTGGCATCCACCGACGCGGCCTCATTAGTTCGGGGGTCGTTCTTTTCAGCCATCCCCGTTCCAACCGCCGATGCCACCACCGTGACCGCAACAGCAGCAGCAGACGACACCCCAGGCGTTTCCACCGCCACAACGCGCCCCGGGTTTCCATCCGCCGATAAGCGGAGGACCGCCCCGCTACACTTGTTTCACGTGTGGCCAGGCGGGCCATTTCACGAAGGACTGTCCCCAGGGGCAGCAGAGCAGCGGGCAAGCCAGTTGCAGGGCGGTGCTCAAGGCTGACCTCCGGTCAAGAAGGTTGGTCAGCGGACTGGGGGCGTTCGCAACCTCGACAATGAGGACGCCCCAGAGGGAGACAACGTGCTGGCGGGTACGTTTACTCTCAACGACCAAGCAATCATCATTTTATTCGATTCTAGTGCAACCCACAGTTTTATAAGTGCATCCTATGTGGCTAAGCATCAAATGCAAGTCTCCCAACCGATTGCACATATATGATCTGCTCACCAGGAGGGAAGATTTCCGCAAATATGATGATTCCAAAAACACCTCTGTGCTTAGGTGGGAAGCTATATCCCACCACCTTGATAATCCTTACGGGGCAAAAGATTGATGCAATCTTAGGGATGTCATGGTTACACTACCATGGCGCTGTCCTGGACACTCGGACACGGACGGTTCATTTGAATTCTCCATTCCACCGTCCACACTCCATGGTGTTAGACAATCCAGTCCTGGAAGTTTCAGAAATTAATAATGCTGAAGCTCTCAAGTTAGAGGACATCCCCGTAGTCCGGGAGTACCCCGACGTGTTTCCGGATGATCTTCCGGGCGTGCCGCCTGAGCAGGATGTCGAGTTCAAGATTGAGCTTGAACCCGGGACTACTCCTATCTCCCGGAGACCATACAAGATGGCTCCGAACGAGCTGTCTGAACTGAAAGAACAGCTCAATGATCTGTTTAGCAAAGGTTCCATTAGGCCGAGTTCCTCGCCTTTGGGATGCTCGGCGCTGTTCGTGAAGAAGAAGGATGAAACCTTGAGGCTGTGTGTGGACTACCGGCCGCTCAACGCTGTCACCTTCAAGAACAAATACCCACTGCCCCGCATTGACATCCTGTTTGATCAGCTTGTGGGTGCAAGTGTGTTCTCAAAGATGGACCTTCGCTCTGGGTATCATCAAATAAAAATCTGAGTGGAGGATATCCTGAGGACGGACTTCTCGACGAGATATGACTTATATGAATATCTCGTCATGTCTTTTGGTCTCACTAATGCTCCAGCCCATTTCATGTATCTCATGAACTCGGTGTTCATGCCAGAGCTGGACAAGTTCGTGATGGTGTTCATTGATGATATCTTGGTTTACTCCAAGACAGAAGCAGAACACGCCGAACACTTAAGAATCGTTCTTCAACGATTGCGAGACCACAAGCTCTACGCCAAGTTCAGAAAATGTGAGTTTTGGATCAGCCAAGTGCCATTTTTGGGACATATCATCTCAGCGGAAGGCATTGCGGTTGACCCAAGCAAAATCGAGCAAGTGCTGAAATGGAAAGCTCCCACTTCAGTCCATGAAGTCAGAAGCTTCCTCGGCTTAGCGGGATACTATCGGAGATTCATTCCAAGCTTCTCCAAGCTTGCTAAGCCGATGACAGATTTGCTGAAAAAGGGAACAAATTATGTTTGGAACACGGCGTGTTAAGGAGCGTTCCAAGCATTAGTGAAGCATCTCACAACAGCCCCGGTCTTAGCTTAACCGGGTACAACCAAGTCATTCGACGTGTATTGTGATGCGTCCGGTATTGGGCTCGGCTGCGTGTTAATGCAGGAATGACGTGTGGTTGCATATGGCTCACGCCAACTTCAGAACCATGAGCAACACTATCCGACTCATGATCTTGAGCTTGCTGCTGTGGTGTTGGTGCTAAAAATGTGGAGGCACTATCTCCTGGGGAATTTGGTGCATCTCTACACCGACCACAAGAGCTTGAAGTACATTTTCACCCAGAAGGAGCTGAACATGAGGCAAAGGAGGTGGTTAGAACTAATCAAAGATTATGAGATTGAGATTCATTACCACCCCGGCAAGGCGAATGTGGTTGCCGATGTGCTGAGCCGGAAATCACATGTCCATAACCTCACCATTACACCAGTGGAGGAGGAAGAGCCGAGTTTATACTTGGTGCCTTATGGATCGCTCTACATCCTTTCCCTCATCCCTACTTTTAGGGAGGACATCATTGCAGCTCAGAAGATTGATAAGGGTATGGCACATCTCCGGAGACGGATAGACAACGGGGAGATCAAATGTTTCTGGAAAGATGATGAGGGAACGCTATGGTTCAATGACCGCATAGTCGTACCCCGGGATATGGAGCTGAGGAAAAAGATTCTTGATGAAGCACACTTGTCTAAGTACTCCATTCATCCGGGCAGCAACAAAATGTACCAAGATTTGAAAAAGAAATTTTGGTGGACGTGGATGAAGCCGGAAGTGGCTAAGTACGTATCCGAGTGTGATACGTGTAGACGAGTGAAAGCTAATCATATGAGGAAATCAGGGCTGCTGCAACCTCTGAAAATCCCGGCATGGAAATGGGAAGACGTGAGCATGGATTTCATTGTGGGATTACCCCTGACGTCCAACAAGCATGATTCCATTTGGGTAATCGTTGACCGATTAACCAAGACGGCTCACTTCATCCCAGTGCATACACGTTACAATGCCAGCAAATATGCGGAGCTGTACCTAGCGAAAATTCTATGCTTATATGGGGTACCCAAGACCATCGTCTCAGATCGAGGTGCATTATTTGTATCTCGCTTTTGGGAGCAGTTGCACGCTGCTTTGGGTACTAAGTTGATTAGAAGCTCCGTCTATCACCCTCAAACAGATGGACAAACAGAGAGGGTGAACCAAGTACTAGAGGACATGTTGAGGGTGTGTGCCATCCACCACGTTAGGAACTAGGATGATAGCCTACCGTTGGCGGAGTTCTCGTACAATAATGGATATCAAGCGAGTATCAAGATGGCACCCTATGAAGCTCTCTACGGTCGCAAGTGCCGCACCCCATTGAACTGGTGCAAGTCCGATGAAAGGGTCACATTAGGGGTTGATGTGGTGAATGACGCCGAAGAGCGCGTTCAGATGATTCATGCCAACTTGAAGGCCGCTCAATCCCGGCAGAAAAGCTACGCTGATAAGAGGCGTAGGCCATTGCACTTTGACGTCGGGGAACACGTGTACCTCAGTGTATCTCCGATGAAAGGCGTGCACCGGTTCGGCATGAAGGGTTAACTTGCTCCCCGATTCATTGGACCCTATGCTATCACTGAGAAGGGTGGACCAGCGGCGTATAGACTGAAGCTACCGACATCTCTTGCTGGTGTTCACGACGTTTTCCATGTTTCACAACTGCAAAAATGTCTGAAGCATACAGTTGCTGTTCCTACCGAAGACATCGGTGAGTTGCAACCGGATTTGACATATGATGAATATCCGTGGCAATTATTGATGAGAAAGCCCGGACCACGCATAGCCGAACGTTGTAGTTCTACAAGATACTCTAGAGTAACCACACCGCCGAAGAAGAGACGTGGGAGAGCAAGGAATTCCTTCTCTCAAATTACCCGGAGTTCATGGCGTCTCAGCACGGGTGAGTTCCTATTACATCGCTGTCTCTTCTTTTGTAATCTCGGGACGAGATTCTTTTAAGTGGGGAGGGATGTAAAAGCCCAAGAAAAGGGACTTGCAAAATTTTTTTATCACCTGACAACACCACAACTTTTGTTGTGGATATGTTGTGAAGACTTGTGAAGAGCAATTAACCTCCATCAAAAGGGTGATTATAGGGGAAAGCCCTAACTTTCACAAAGTAGGATTTCGACACATGAACATGAGAGGTTGAGCTCACCCTGTGGGGACCACCCCGTGGTTCACCCACTCCAGGATCGCATAGGGTGGTGCCGTGCGATGCGGCACCCAACAGCACACACGAAAAGAATTAAGAACAACATACAAACTTTTATTTGACATAAAGCAGCGGAAGTATTTTACAAAATATAACTATACAGCGGAAGTAATGTACATTAGTAGCCTCTCATCCTAACTATGCAAAAGTGCAGCCGTCCAGCCCGGGGACGCTACACACTAGCAGCAATTAACCGGAGAATCACGGCGGCGTGCAGGGCTCCAGCTCGGCCGTGTATCCGACGGGGCCATCGCCTCGTCCTCGGAACCTTCCTCATAACTCTCACCTGCACACAGCTCAAAATATTACAACCGTGAGCTCGATGGCTCAGCAAGTCTTAACCGTCAACCCCAGGTATGGAACTCTACGTGCAAGGATGTGTAAGGTAGGAAAGGACTTTGCAATAAAGACACGCCTATAAGTTGATCCTTACTTTCAGTTTTATAGCAGCAGATTCATGTGCCTTAGGCACACATCGAAAGTCCACAATCAAACAAGAAACGCTTTCCTCCGATGTGGTGATGCCCAAAGTGGAATATAAACTTAATTTGCTCTATAACTACAGCATACAAGGTTTCAAGACATTTAATAGTTCAATACAACATTTTCAGTTGGCTTATTTCACTTCATACTACGTCACAACGTAGTGAACAAGCGGGTACTCAAATAACTGCGAGGGACGGTGATTGCAATAAAGACACACCCGGATAACACGTCACATACACCCACTTTCAGAAGCGTGATTCCACACCCCTTCCTACTCTGTTGTATGCGACAACCTTTCAAAGGCAACCCAAATGCCGAACTGGTCCATCCGTAATGGGTAGGAGGTCCCCGCATGGAGCGTGACTGTGCCCACCGGCAGATTTACACCTTGCTACCCTCACCCACTCCTATTTACGGTTGGGTAAGCCTCGACACCCAGGTTAACCAATTACATCGGTTTCCTGGTTCCCATATGCCAGTATGTATCCGGTACTGTTCGATACTTGTCCAGCAGGGCCGCACACGGACGGTCCTCAACCGACACCAACAGGGCTAAGCATGTGAGACCTCTGCTCACTGCATCCTATCCACTCTGCTGGGTCTCATTTTCATAACTCAAGCCATTTTCTACCTCTTCTCATCCCGGGTGATAAGTACTATCTCGCGAGTAGCTTCCAACCACTCGACTTCTACCGGAATCCTAAACATTAGCATGGCATTCTCTACTCCTCGAGTTTGTAAACTACCCAACCCTTTACCGGAGTTAAAAAGGCTATGCAAGTGGGGTTTCAATCACCCTAACTCTAATGCATACATTTCAACCTAGACATAAGTGATACAAATGAAAAGCTTTATAAAAGGTACTTAAGTGCAAACCGGGGCTTGCCTGGTTGCGAGTTAATTGGAAAGTCAGCTTCTGGTGGGAGGACGTCCAAGGGCTCCGGTGCGTCCTCAACTTCGGTCACTATTATGAAATGTAACAAAATATATGTGTAAGTATTAAGGATTTATAAGAAGTAGACTTCTATTCATAGCTACTGCTATTTAGGATCCTTAATTGGCTTTGGGTCTTTTACAGTGGATACTAGACCCTCTAAAGATGATCTGAGCAAAATTTGGAGGAATGCCATTGCACAACGTAGTCTTTAAAATTCCTACAAGTACAATGCTTCCCTGAACTTTGAGCCCAAATCACAAGCTTTGACATAGCTAGTAATGGAAGATCTGATTAGGGTAAGTCTCCATGGTTCTAACAAAATTTGTTTCACCATAAATGCTGAAATTTTGAAGACAATTTGACCTAGCAAATGAACTCCAATTAAGCTCAAATTTTTACTGGAGATCTTTTACTATGAAAAGGATTTTCTGTCCAAAATTGGGAATATTTCATAAAGAATTGCTCCTGTAATAAATCCCTAAATGATTTACTAAAACAATTCTACAGAAATTTCTGGACATTTTCATAGAAAGAAATTTGTTCCTCTATGACGTACTCCTCCTAAGGATTCAAACAAAATTGGTCTCACTTTTTTTGGAGTTGTCTACACAAAGTTATGATTTTTCAAACATGAATAGCTCTCTGTTCGAAACCTACACAGAGACTTAACAGGGGGGCCCACTCGTCAGGTCTTTCTTCAACCTCCCGCCAGAGAACGCGCGTGCACCCAGCTCAGATCGTGGCATGGCTCGATCTCCCTCATTTATCCACCAAATTAGCTCCGGTTTCGCCCTACATGCTCCTGGGAACCTGGCGCAGCTGCCGGGTAAGGTTTCCACGCATGAAAACGGCCGAAAACAGGTCGGCACCGGTGGGGCGGCTCGGGAGCTCGGCATCAACGCGTTCTGGCATGTACGAAGCTTCTCCCTGCAAGCTACCTTGCCCTAAAGCATCACTAGTGATTGGGGAACATGGAACGCACGCTAAACCTTGCAGCAAACGGCCGGAAAATAGGGTTCACCGGAGGACCGACCCGTTTTTGCCGCCGCCGGTGATTTCTCGTTGCCCGAGGCGTGGGATGGCTGTTTTAACCCGTGCTTTGGCGTGATAGGGCGCTAGGGCCACTAGTTTCTGTGGCTTGAATTGCCGAACCGATGATCAACCACGTTGGATGAATTTACAGTTTTGGTTTGGGGCGGTTCTTCACGTGTACCGGCGCCAAAACTCAAATTCCGACGAGACAGCGATGGGGAAGGGCAAGGGGACTGCGGTAGCATGATCTACACACCTTGGCACACCTTAGGGAGGTGTTGGACGTGCGGTAGAGGCGTTGGAGCGGCCGGAAGGCGAGGTGCAGCAATGGTGCGACATGCTCTGTTTTGCCGGTGAAGAATAGCTCGGGCACAGCAAGGGGAGGCCGGGGACGAGCTGAGAAGTGGTGTAGGACGTCTAGTGGAGGTCGGCGCACCTCCCAGTCGGCTCAGCTGGGCGCCACAGAGGCTGTAGGTCGATTGGCGATGAAGAGCAGAGCGCACGGTGTGTTTCTCCTTCGGTTTAGCGTGCGTGAGCTAGCTAGCAGCGAAAACGTTTCTGCACTGATGTCTATCGGCAGCTGAAGCAAGGCAACGAACCGCCTCAGAGCAAGGACACAGGAAGCTCCGTGGTTGCCTTGGTGGTGCATGCCTCCCCCCCGTGTCGAGGTCACACAGGAAAGAAACGTCGAGGATTATCTCTGTTTCACTGCCTTGCGGGTCCCACTGAAGCCCCTCCCTCCAAACAACAGTGGCTCCACCATTTAAATTCAAAATTCGCAGCCATCCCCACAAACCGAATTTTATTTCAGGGAGTTAACCTTCGGTCGTGTTCAGTTCACATTTTAAATTCCGTGTTGTCGGTTCAGTTCCTGTGCGAGGGGAAAATAACGCCTAGGGTTGCTGTTTTTGGTGAGCAAAAGATCATGCCGAGAGCTACTCACTCCACGAGCTGGTCGCCAGCGTGACGGAAGCAGCAAGGAGGTGGCCTCCGCTTGCAGCTCAGTTGGTGAGTGAGAGGATCACGCCGTGAGGTGTTGAAGCCACGAGCAGGTTGCCAGCTCGATGCAGGAAGCTGGAGGTGGCTGCCCTCGGTGGCGCTCTGAGGAGGCTCGGTTGGTGTTCGACACCGAACAGAGAAAGACTTCGGGAGCAAGTTAAAGCAGCCAAATGACATGTGGGGTCTACCCCCTTACTCCTCTTCTTATCCTCCAAATGTTTCCAAAAGGTCTTCATTCCAGTAAATCCCCTCAATCTGATATTTCGGGGGTTTAAACGTGGGCTGAAGTTTGAATAAACCGAATTCAGTGTGAAGTTCACTTTCAACTTGGAATTCAACTCACATCTGGAAATGGTCATATTTGACTCCTTTTTAGCCCACCCTGAAATCAGGATGTGGCCACCATGAATTTCCTCGAATTCAATGATGTGAGGATACCTGTATGCTCCAACTTTTTGGCCGCAACTTGAGGGGAACAATTGAGTTCAAAATCTGAATTTGAACTCCTCCCTATATGTGAGAACTTTACACATGGTGTTTAATCCAACCTTGGCTTAACACCTTCAAACGAATGTAAGAGCTCGTTTGGTTGGACACCCATGTGCATCATCACGTATACAATTTTTTTTTGTAAGTGGTTTCATGCATTCCAACATAAATGGGAATCAACATTCACTTTATTGACTTTGCATTTTTGGGACTTTTACATTCCTCCCCCCTTAAAAGAATCTCGTCCTGAGATTCCAACGAGAAGAGAAAAGTAAAGAATGTTATCGGTGATATGATGATCACTCACCGAACAAATATAATGATCTTCTAGCTTTCCCATAGTGCTTCCCTTGATGGTAGGGCGAGTCCATAAAACTCTGTAGACCCATATCGACCGGGTCGATTGAATGGAAACTTTACTGTCCTAATCTTGACATGGATAATAAATACTTGTCTAGATTAACTGAGTCCTTAGAAACTTAGTATAGTACTGCCCCAAACATGAATTGAGATGTTTGGTGAGATTATCAATGAATCGGTAATCTCGCCTCAAGTCGACATCTCAACCCTTTAGTCAAAATCGAATGCTTTGCTCGCACATAAGAGTAACCACAAGGCAATTTCACTTATGTTACCAACATAGCAATGGCCAACTACCTATGGTGACCACAAGGTTGTCAAAGTCACCATATGATCTCTCAAGACTTTAGATTGTGTTCAAGGATTGTCACGAGGTTGAGCAATCGATCGGTAAGCCCCGCGATGAGAAATTAGTTTAGTTCCAACAATTATGGCACTCGGAGCTAAACAAGTCATAGATGAAAGTTCAAAACTTTCTTAGGTACAAGGGATGTTGGGTAACTGATTTCCCTGGTATTGTCCAATGAGGTAGACTCAACAGCTTGATCAAGAATACAAGGTCATTAGACACCGCTTAATGGTTTGAAAAGAGGTATACAATCTTGCTCAGTATTTTGGTATTTCACATGTTATATGGTGCAATGCATATGCATATGGTATGGTGCAAATGATGCATATGTATGATGCATCATATATTTGTAGTCTGAGCAAGACTTAGTGCTATAATTCAAACATGGTTAAGAAGCATCTCAAACCTTGCCATGTACAGATAACTTGGTCAAGAAAAGTGCTAAACAAGGCATGCCACTTTAATGTGGTGACCAAGTTTAAGGAAGAATATGTCAAATGTTTGACACGATCGTTGGGAAATACTCCATAATAACTTAACCTAGGAAATCTCTATTCTTACGTGACTTCACTTTCTCTTTTCTCCTGAGGTTTCACAATACCCGTTTAGCGTGAAACACCAGCTACCAGTTCTAGCTCCTAGTCTTGTTCTCTCAAGTCTTGTGATTCTAACGAGCATTTGTATGTATGTGGTAAAGACGCTAAAACTACACCTTCCTTGATGATGACGGATCTTGTACTTGAACTCTGATTACATAAAAATGTAATTTCCTCTTGTCTCTTGGTAATGTCATGCTTCAATGTATAGCCCATGGGTTATCAATGCTATAGTTTGCATGGATGCACTCCTCCCCCTTGAGTTCCAATTTAGGAAATTGAAAAATTAATCCATAATCTTCTTATGGGAATGTAATGCATAACCATAGCCTTCCAGAGCTATATCACACAGCCTTTGATAACAAGGTATACCTGAAGTTATGGTCCAACAACAGCAAGGTACAGAAACTGAACCATCTTCTGTTCGATGGTTTAAATCCTAATGCAATGTTTGAAATGTTGTGGAAGTGAACAGAAAAGTTGGAGAATACTTCCATATCTTTCCAACGGGTATTTATTTGCCTTCAACTAAGTTCTAGATCAAAAGCTATGAGCTTCTAAAGTTGACAGAAATTCCGGAGGAATTTCAGCAGCACCTCCCCTGTAAGTGCTCACTTTGGTCAACCTTTCCATATAGTTAGAAATGTATATGGACCAAACTCATACTTACAAAGTTGAAGCACGATTGACAATATTTTTAGAATCATAAGATTTCACCTTTTATAATTCTTATACAGGAAGTCATAAGCAAGATCCAATTCAGTATAGAAACTATGCACAGACTTTGATACTCTGGACAGTTTCACTTGTACTGCGAATTTCCCCTCTTTACAGGAGGATTCTGTCCTGGGGTTGAACAGAAAAATTGTAAAGAACTTCCCAAGCTCTTCAAAAGTGTCTTTATATGATTTATTTGCATTCCTGGATCAAAATATATGATGGTTCAAAGTTAACAGAATTTCTGGCAGGATTTTGACAGCACCTCCCCCGAGGTACCTAGTTTCAATCCACAATTCCAATTACTTATGCTCCATTTTTGGCAAAACTTTGAATTACAAAGTTGTAGAATATCTCATGCCCTTTCCAAAGGTGTCTTATCTGACCCTTAGGAATTTGTCTACAGAAAGTTGTGGTCAAAATACCGAAAATTCCAGAGAGCATTTTTGGTCTGGCCTGTTTCTGGACAGTACATACTCCTCTGAGATTTTCATCCAGTTGGAGGGAGATTATGTTCTGGAACTCTACATAAAAATTGTAGAGGACTTCAAAAACTTTCCAGAATGGTATCCCACACCCCCATTGGTTCAACCAATCCTACGTTATACCCTGTTCAAGTTCAGCAAAAATTTCTGCCGAAACAGGGGAGGTTGTTCCTAAGTTTTTGAGATTGAATCTATACTCCCAATTGACTCTTAGTTCAATATGGAAGTTCAATAACCACTAAATGGAATCCTAAACCTCATTTTAACTCTATTAGTTAAAAATATCCTTTTATGCAGTCTCGGTACTACGTTTCCTCTCCAAAGAAAAATCCTAAGCCGGTATTCCGGCATATACGTGTCAAATGGTGGAACTAAGAACGTCACTCACAAACGGTTTCTAAACGTCATGCACTAACGTGGTTAATGTACCTGCAGAAGAACACACAATAATGGTACACACAATTGTTTTTGGCATTTCAGGCAGTTCCATAATATAGTAAAAACATACGGTCCGTATCATTGCCATACGGATCGTCCTTGAGTCAAGCCACGTCTCAAGGTACATGGTCGTGTTTTCACACCACACGACGGGGAACCCGAGTAGAGCGCGAATGGGTCGTCACGGTTGGGAATTTTATCAACCCAACGGATACCACCTACTGCCTCATGACCGTTGAGGAACGCCGATGGCGAGCGCTGCGTATGGCCCTTTGAACATTGAACGTTCAAAAGTTGCATACTATCGTGTTGCTTACCACACGATGGGGTATTCTCACTTTCGCCTAAAGCACGCTGGAGATCGGCGTTTTCAAAATAGGCTCTTTTCGAGCGTGCTATTCCCAATGCGGCTCTGATACCACGACTGTGGGGACCACCCCGTGGTTCACCCACTCCAGGATCGCATAGGGTGGTGTCGTGCGATGCGGCACCCAACAGCACACACGAAAAGAATTAAGAACAACATACAAACTTTTATTTGACATAAAGCAGCGGAAGTATTTTACAAAATATAACTATACAGCGGAAGTAATGTACATTAGTAGCCTCTCATGCTAACTATGCAAAAGTGCAGCCGTCCAGCCCGGGGACGCTACACACTAGCAGCAATTAACCAGAGAATCACGGCGGCGTGCAGGGCTCCAGCTCGTCCATGTACCCCGACGGGGCCATCGCCTCGTCCTCGGAACCTTCCTCATAACTCTCACCTGCACACAGCTCAAAATATTGCAACCGTGAGCACGATGGCTCAGCAAGTCTTAACCGTCAACCCTAGGCATGGAACTCTACGTGCAAGGATGTGTAAGGTAGGAAAGGACTTTGCAATAAAGACACGCCTATAAGTTGATCCTTACTTTCAATTTTATAGCAGCAGATTCATGTGCCTTAGGCAGCCCTCATATCGGAAGTCCACAATCAAACAAGAAACGCTTTCCTCCGATGTGGTGATGCCCAAAGTGGAATATAAACTTAATTTGCTCTATAACTACAGCATACAAGGTTTCAAGACATTTAATAGTTCAATACAGCATTTTCAGTTGGCTTATTTCACTTCTTACTACGTCAAAGCGCAGTGAACAAGCGGGTACTCAAATAACCGCGAGGGACGGTGATTGCAATCAAGACACACCCGGATAACACGTCACATACACCCACTTTCAGAAGCGTGATTCCACACCCCTTCCTACTCTGTTGTATGCGACAACCTTTCAAAGGCAACCCAAATGCCGAACCGGTCCATCTGTAACGGGTAGGAGGTCCCCACGTGGAGTGTGACCGTGCCCACCGGCAGATTTACACCTTGCTACCCTCAACCCACTCCTATTTACGGTTGGATAAGCCTCGGCACCCAGGTTAACCAATTACATCGGTTTCCTGGTTCCCATATGCTAGTATGCATCCGGTACTGTTTGATACTTGTCCATCAGAGCCGCACACGGACGGTCCTCAACCGACACCAACAGGGCTAAGCACATGAGACCTCTGCTCACTGCATCCTACCCCCCTGCTGGGTCTCATTTTCATAACTCAAGCCATTTTCTACCTCTTCTCATCCCGGGTGATAAGTACTATCTCGCGAGTAGCTTCCAACCACTCGACTTCTACCGGAATCCTAAACATTAGCATGGCATTCTCTACTCGTCGAGTTTGTAAACTACCCAACCCTTTATCGGAGTTAAAAAGGCTATGCAAGTGGCGTTTCAATCACCCTAACTCTAATGCATACATTTTAACCTAGACATAAGTGATACAATGAAAAACTTTATAAAAGGTACTTAAGTGCAAAACGGGGCTTGCCTGGTTGCGAGTTAAATGGAAAGTCAGCTTCTGGTGGGAGGACGTCCAAGGGCTCCGGTGCGTCCTCAACTTCGGTCACTATTATGAAATGTAACAAAATATATGTGTAAGTATTAAGGATTTATAAGAAGTAGACTTCTATTCATAGCTACTGCTATTTAGGATCCTTAATTGGCTTTGGGTCTTTTACAGTGGATACTAGACCCTCTAAAGATGATCTGAGCAAAATTTGGTGGAATGTCATTGCACAATGTAGTCTTTAAAATTCCTACAAGTACAATGCTTCCCTGAATTTTGAGCCCAAATCAGGCCTTTGACATAGCTAGTAATGGAATATCTGATTAGGGTAAGTCTCCATGGTTCTAACAAAATTTGTCTCACCATTTTTGGAGCTACCAACAGAGAGATATGAATTTTTGAAGTTGGACAGGAGTTCTGAAAAGTTTCTGTTTAAATTTGAATTTTCAAATAAATGCTGAAGTTTTGAAGACAATTTGACCTAGCAAATGAACTCCAATTAAGCTCAAATTTTTACTGGAGATCCTTTACTATGAAAAGGATTTTCTGTCCAAATTTGGGAATATTTCATAAAGAATTGCTCCTGTAATAAATTCCTAAATATTTAATAAAAATAATTCTACAGAAATTTCTGGACATTTTCATAGAAATAAATTTGTTCCTCTATGAAGTACTCCTCCTAAGGATTCAAACAAAATTGGTCTCAGCATTTTTGGAGTTGTCTACACAAAGTTATGAATTTTTCAAACATGAATAGCTCTCTGTTTGAAACCTACACAGAGACTTAACAGGGGGGCCCACTAGTCAGGTCTTTCTTCAACCTCCCACCAGAGAACGCGCGTGCACCCAGCTCAGATCGTGACATGGCTCGTTCTCCCTCATTTCTCCACCAAATTAGCTCCGGTTTCGCCCTACATGCTCCTGGGAACCTGGCGCAGCTGCCGGGCAAGGTTTCCATGCATGAAAACGGCCGAAAACAGGTCGGCCCCGATGGGGCGGCTCGGGAGCTCGGCATCAACGCGTTCTGGCGTGTCCAAAACTTCTCTCTGCGAGCTACCTTGCCCTAAAGCATCACCAGTGATTGGGGAACATGGAACATGAAGCGTCCCGACCCATAAGATCGGAACTAAACATGTAATATTATGCCAGAAACAGAGTTCGGTACATAATATTACAACACAAGTGGAACCACAACCATACAGAGCTTTATTACAACGACATACACTTTAGTACAATAATAATAAGGACTAACATAAGGATGATTAACGACATAAAAACATGGACAACTAGCTCCTCCTCGTACATGGTTCCACGGTAACACCTTGGGTGTGGACGCGACCCTACTCGAAGTCCTCCGGGTTGAAGTTAGGATCCTCTGAAGATATCAACAACGGTTGAGTACAAAAGTACTCAGCAAGCTCCACCTCGCCCTTCAGGAGGGGAATGAAACAAACAGAGATGCAATGCACAACAATAAGAGTGATGCAACCTAATGCAACTAAATGCAATCAAATAACCCATCCAGAGACATTCCTCACCTCATTCTCACAACAGGTGGCTTCCTAGTTGTTAGGACCACACCATAACCTGTCCTATACCGAGGACACGGCCGTCTGAACGGGTTCTACACTCTGCAGAGGTTGTACGCTTTACCCACACGCACGGACCATCCACGACAGCCCGTCATAACCGACACCCGGTCGAAACATCACCCAAACCAGTCGTCCCCAACCCAGTGTCATGACTTATCTCAATATCATCTCAATTTTCATAAATGCATCTCTCTCTCTCTCTCCACCGTGGACGACTGCCGGGCTAGCCACCGGGGTTAGGCTAAGCCCCGCCCATACAGGGTCATGTGGTCGTACTGAAAAAAGTTAGGTGAGATGTCAAAACAACTCGGTCCTTAAGGCTCACCAGGGCAGCCTCCATACTCAAACCACGAGCCTATCATCTTGATAGTACTCACTGTAAGTCTACCACCACGGTAGCGCTTACACCAACACTAACCCTTCTACCCCGCTCTCAACTCATGCTCTCCCCAACCGTGCAGCAAAAACAGGGCAACATCATCATGCATAATCTCATCATATCAATATGCTGCAAAAAGAGAAACTAGTATGTTTACCCTCTATCACTCGAATAACTCATGCTCAACAATGCAAATGCCTAATCTACTGGCCACAATGGATAAACCTCACATAGGAGCAATATGATAAAAAAAGGGGGTGATGGAACTTGCCTTCGCTACCGTCTGCAGCGTCGTGCTCTTGGTCACTTGGCTCCCCTGGGTTCTCTTCCGGCACTGGTTCTACACCGCGCACAAGCAAACATACAAACAAAGCAAACATACATCATTCAGACTTTCTTACACTAACTATATTATGATATTAGATGATTTTTATAAGAAGAATCGGATTAAGTGATCCTTTTGTGTGTGGGTGAGATCTGCTCTAAGGCCAATCAAGGGGTTGCTTAGGGTTGGGCTCAAATCAGCAAGAGTAAACGGGGGAGGATGGCCAGAGAGTAAGAAATCGAACGCCGAGGCTATGAATCACTCGATTAAGCTGCCGATTTTGGGTAGGAAGTAGAGCAACTTCATGGAAGGGCGGCCATGTCACGGGGTGGTCGCGGCCAAACCCGAGGAGAGGGGGAAAGGGGGGGATGACTCGGGGAAGAGAGTGGAGGTTGGGGTGCTCACCTTGGCCGTGGCTTGGCGGGGCTCGACGGGGAGGGTTCCTCGTCGGAGATCGATGTTGGAGGGGGGGGGGAGAGGAGACGCGAGCGCCGCTGCTCAATGGGGCGGGGGAGAAAGTGAGCCCCCGAGCCCCTTTTATAGATGAAGGGGGAAATGGATAGGGATGGAGGGAGGAGAGGTAGGTGAGGTGTAATTAATGCATGTTCCGGGGGCTTCTCGTGGAGTGGATAAGGATGGAGGGAGATATATGTGAGGGGTGGTTCCGGAAGCTTCTCGTGGAGTGGATAAGGATGGGGGGAGATATGTATACGAGGGGTGGTTTCGGGAGCTTCTCGTGGAGTGGATAAGGATGGGGGAGATATATATGAGGGGTGGTTCTGGAAGCTTCTTGTGGAGTGGATAAGGATGGGGGGGAGATATGTATATGAGGGGTGGTTCCGGGAGCTTCTCGTGGAGTGGATAAGGATGGGGGGAGATATATATGAGGGGTGGTTCCGGAAGCTTCTCGTGGAGTGGATAAGGATGGG
The DNA here is from genome assembly GCA_030760725.1 of Neostapfia colusana. NCBI lineage: Eukaryota > Viridiplantae > Streptophyta > Magnoliopsida > Poales > Poaceae > Neostapfia > Neostapfia colusana. The sequence goes on along the minus strand of JASWHV010000005.1, from coordinate 31,776,884 downwards.
GGGAGATATGTATATGAGGGGTGGTTCCGGGAGCTTCTCGTGGAGTGGATAAGGATGGGGGAGATATATATGAGGGGTGGTTCCGGAAGCTTCTCGTGGAGTGGATAAGGATAGGGGAGGAAGAGATGGGTGATGTGTGGTTATAGAAGCTTCTCGTAGAATGGATGAGGATGAGGGAGGAAGAGGAAAAGAGTTTGCCTTTAGGCAAAAGTTGGGGGGGTGGCTGCACCAGTTTCGATGAAAGACATATCTGAGATCGGCCAGTAATGTGCGTAATTTGTCTGGTGATTAATTCTATAATTCTGATTTATTAGCTTTACGAAAAATGGGGCGTTACAGACCTACCCCACTTAGGATAAATCTCGTCCTCGAGATTCGAGTGGTCTGCAAAGAGATGGGGGAACTCTGTCCGCAATGCATCTTCTCTTTCCCAAGTAGCTTCGGCCTCCGAGTGTCTGCTCCACTGGACCTGACAAAGTGTGACGGTGTTTCTCCGTGTCCTTCAGGTGACTGTTTCCAAGATCTTTACTGGCACCTCCTGGTAGCGCAGATCATCTTGCAGGTCTAGAGTTTCTTGTGCCATCTGTTCCTCGGGAACCCGTAGGCATTTTCTTAGCTGTGACACGTGGAAGACGTTGTGCACGCTTGACATTTCTTCGGGTAGCTGAATCTCATACGCTACTGATCCTACCCTTTTTAGGACTGAGAAAGGGCCAATGTACCGTGGTGCCAACTTTCCACGTACTTGGAATCTGCGCGTGCCACGGATAGGAGATACTTTAAGGTACACATGATCTCCAGCTTGGAAACTGAGTTCACGCCTCCTCTTGTCTGCGTAGCTTTTCTGACGTGATTGGGCGGCCTTGAGATTCACTCGAATCTCCGCTACCTTGTCCTCTGCTGCCAAGATGAAGTCTGGTTGCTCCACAATGCGGTCCCCAACTTCTGACCACATGAGTGGGGTTCGACACTTCCTTCCGTAGAGGGCTTCATACGGTGACATCTTGATGCTGGCCTGATAACTGTTGTTGTATGAGAACTCGGCATACGGTAAACTGTCTTCCCAATCCTTGCCGTAGGTTAGAACAGCGGCCCTCAACATGTCTTCCAAGATTTGGTTGATCCTCTCTGTCTGACCATCTGTCTGAGGGTGATATGCTGAACTAAAGTCTAACTTGGTACCAAGCGCCTTTTGAAGACTCCTCCAAAACCTTGACGTAAACTGAGTACCTCGATCTGAGACTATCCTCGAGGGTACTCCATTTAGTTTCACAATACGGTCTATGTACAACATGGCCAGCTTACTCCCATTGTAGGTAGTGCGCACAGGAATAAAGTGTGCAACTTTAGTCAGACGGTCGACCACTACCCATACGGAGTCATTACCATTCTTGGTCCTTGGTAGGCCAGTGATGAAATCCATTCCTACCTCATCCCATTTCCAAACGGGAATCGGTAAGGGCTGTAATAGGCCACTCGGCTTTTGATGCTCAGCTTTGACCCTTCTACACACATCACAATAAGCCACGAATTTGGCTATGTCACCCTTCATGCCAACCCACCAATATTTTTGCTTAATATCCACATACATCTTTGTGGCTCCAGGGTGGATGGAGTAGGCAGAGTTATGAGCTTCATCCATGATCGTATTCCGATAGTGACCTTGTGAAGGCACACACAACCGTTTCTTGAACCACAATATTCCATCTCTATCAACTCTAAAGTCTGGTGCCTTGCCTTCACCGGTTTGTTCCTTGCTCTTCATTAACTTTTCATCTTCCTGCTGAGCCTTCTTAATCTGGTCATCCAGCACAGGGTGAACACTAAGGTTGTAGTTGTAGGAGTGAGGTACAATACTTAGGTTCAACTTCATCATCTCCTCGCACAGTTGTGGTACTTGAGTCACCAAGTGATGACAGTATGCTTTCCTGCTAAGAGCGTCTGCCACAACATTTGCTTTACCCGGGTGGTAGTGGATCTCCACATCATAATCCTTAATTAGTTCCAACCATCTTCGTTGTCTTAGGTTCAGATCAGGCTGGGTAAATATATACTTGAGGCTCTTGTGATCTGTGTATATTTCACACTTGTTACCGATCAGATAGTGTCTCCAAATCTTAAGAGCATGCACTACCGCAGCCAATTCCAAGTCATGGGTTGGGTAGTTCTGCTCGTGCGGCCTTAACTGACGAGAGGCATAGGATACCACTCGTCCTTCTTGCATTAGCACACATCCTATGCCGTGTCTAGAAGCATCACAATAAATAACAAAGTTCTTGTGAATATCCGGTAAGACTAAGACTGGGGCCGTGGTTAGTCTTCCCTTCAACTCACGAAAACTTCGCTCACATGCTTCAGTCCACACAAACTTCTTGTCCTTCTTTAGTAGTTCCGTCATTGGTCGGGCTAGCTTAGAAAATCCTTCGATGAACCTCCGATAATAACCAGCCATACCTAGAAAACTACGAATCTCCGAGACCAAAGTTGGTTGCTTCCAAGATGATACGGCTTTGACCTTCTCTGGATCAACTGCAACCCCCTCGGCTGTTAGCACATGCCCAAGGAAACTAACTTTCTGTAACCAAAACTCACATTTGCTGAACTTGGCATAAAGTTGATAGCTCCTGAGCCGGTCCAAAACAACACGCAGATGTTGCGCGTGCTCTGCTTCACTTCGGGAATAGACTAGAATGTCGTCGATGAAGACAACAACAAACTTGTCCAACTCTTGCATGAACACCCGGTTCATTAGGTTCATGAAGTAGGCAGAAGCATTGGTTAATCCAAAAGACATCACTGTGAACTCGAACTGACCGTAGCGAGTCACAAATGCCGTCTTAGGTATATCTTCGGGCTTAATCCTCACTTGATGATACCCAGACCTCAAGTCAATCTTTGAGAAAAACTTGGCCCCCTTTAGCTGGTCGAATAGATCATCTATCCGGGGTAGAGGGTATTTATTCTTGATGGTCACCGCATTAAGAGCTCGGTAATCTACACAGAGTCTCTTACTTCCATCCTTTTTCTCTACGAAGAGGACTGGTGCGCCCCATGATGATGCACTAGGCCTTATGTACCCTTTCTCTTGCAACTCATCTAACTGTTTCTTTAACTCGGCTAGTTCTGGCGCTGCCATTCTATAAGGCCTCTTGGCTATTGGGGCCGTTCCGGGAACTAGATCAATGGAGAACTCCACTTCTCTTTCTGGCGGCATGCCTGGCAACTCCTCAGGGAACACATCAACATACTCTTTAATCACTGGCACTTCCTGAGGTGTTTCCGCCTTCAAGTGATTTACTACTGGCTCAGACAGGCTGGAGTTGACATGACATGTGACAGTCTTCCCTTCATGGTTTGTCACTGTCACAGTCCTCTGTGCACAAGCTATACTCCCATTGCACTTGACTAACCAATCCATACCGAGGATCACATCTATCCCATGGGAGTCAAGCACTACTAGATTAACCAAGAACTCTACCCCACTTAGGTTTAAAGGGATGTTGTTAACTCCTAGGTGGCAAGGTATATACCCTCCCGGTGATCGAGTCATTAAGGGCCTCTTAAGCGCTACCGTAGATATATCATGTGTCTCTACGAAGTGTGATGATATAAAAGAATGCGATGCGCCAGAATCAAATAGTACTGAAGCCAAAACTGAGTGAACCAAGAACTCACCAAGTAGAACTCCTGGTGCTGCATCTGCCTCTTCGGCGTAGACGTGGTTTACTGTGGCCTTTCCAAAGGAGTGTTGAGTCCTTGACGGTGCTCCGTGGCTGCCCCCAGCTGGTTGCCTTGGACCGTTAACTGAGTTGGAGACGACTGATGGTGCTGGCTTAACCTTGTAAGGGCAGTTAACGGCGATATGCCCAGGCTCATGGCAGCTGAAACAGATCCTCTGGCCAACAGTTTGATTGACCCCAGACTGTTGAGGATGGAATGAGCCATGTGATTTAGCAGGCTGTACCGGTTGCTTGAAAGTGGTGGTTGGTGCTTTATAGGATACACCACTATGAGCCATCTGCCCAGAGTAAATAGGTTGTTGGGTCTTCTGCACAAAGTAGGTTGGTTGTTGGGTCCTCTGTAGTGAATAGACAGGTTGATTAGTCCTCTGAAGTTTCACCTGCTGGAACCCCTTCTTGTCCTCGAATTTTCTTTTCTTCTCCCGTAGCTCATCCTCTATGTTCTTTTCTGTAGTGATGGCCTTGTTAACCAGGGTACTGAAATCTGGGTAAACAGATGCTTCAAGAAATTTCCTGATTTCAATGTTTAACCCACGCAAAAAGGCTTCTTGCTTCTTCTCTTCTGTATCCACAGCGTGGGGGTCATAGCGGGATAACCCGGTAAACTTGTGTAGATACTCCGTCACAGTTAGTCCCTTCTGTTTAAGGTTCATAAACTCTTCCCTCTTTAGCTTCATAATGCTACTTGGGATGTGTTGCTCTCTAAACAACTTCACAAACTCGTCCCATATCATGGTCCTAGCATGTGGATGCATCTCTCTGTAGCTGTGCCACCAGGCTAAGGCAGATCCCCTCAGTTGTTGGACTGCAAGCAGAACCTTATCCTGCTCGTTTGCATGCACAACCTCGAGTTTCATCTCAATCTCTCTTAGCCAGTCATCTGCCTCAATGGGGTCCTCAGATCTAGAAAACTTGGGCGGGTTCATCCTGTTGAAGTCTGCGATCTGGTGATTGTTTTGCAGCACGGGCTGATGGTTGTTGAGGCCATCGTTGTTCCGGGCAGCCAGGGTGTTCGTCAGTAGCTCTAGGAGTCGATTCTGGCGGTCCAGAATGGCAGTCAGATCGTAGTTAGGTGCTTGGGGATGTGGCCGGACATGTGCAGTCTCCGCTGTCTCATGCTCGTGAGGTGCAGGCGGAATCTCTCGTAGTCCTTGGTCCGCCTCGTGTCCATTAGTGACTCGGCTCAAGCGGCGAGGCATCTGTGACAAGGCAATCGATGGGTTTAGATTTTCTTCCTATTATTATTACTATGGTGCATCATAGTTAGTTATGCTTACCGTCTTTTATTATTGTTATTATTATTTTTATTTCCTATATTTTTTCTATTTTACTATGTGTATCTAAACACATATATATAGTTTTATACCACACAATTCACACAAACATCAAACATTGCAAGCAACACACCAAGCATTCTTTCATTCATTCGGGCAAGCGGGTACAAGATACATAGCGCATGTCGTCGCTGGGTCTATTCCCTTAAGGGTCAGCCGGGACCTCTGCCTGGCTACTGGGTCCTACATCCTGATCTTCAGGGTCTTCGTTGGTCCCGCGAGGTGAGGTCGGAGGAGTAGGTGGCACAGGCTCACAAATCCTCCTTCGGGGGTTGGATAGGTGATACACTGGGGTTCCTTCTAGGACAAGTGGCTCCATCGTTGCACCAGCTTGACGGTCCTTCTGCTTGGCCCGGTCTACAAGGTAGACACCCCTAAGCAGCTGGCTGTGACGGTCGGTCTGCTCCCTAAGGTTCTCCTCGGCCAAGGCGACTCGACTTTCGGCGCTGGCAACCCGGGCTTCAGCCTGCGCTAGTGCTAGCTTAGCCTTTTGCCAGCGGGTCTCCAATGTCTCAGCACGCTGGATGAGGGTCTTCACGCGCTGGTTCAGCTGGTCGCACAAGTCGTCCAGGCTCAATAAATAACCGGACATGGCGACAATGGTGGGGTCGTCTTCGGTCGACCCGAGGCCTTCCAAGTTGCGAATCCTCGCCATCCATGCGGGACGACTACGGTCCAGTGGTGGGAAGTACTTCATGGGTGTGGAACCCAAATGCCAGTCAAACATGTGGCAGAGGTACTTCAAAGCTTTGCGGGCCACCAATTGGCACGTATCTTTCATGCGGCATCCAGTGGCGGAGACATTACATGGCTTCATGTCCAGGAACCTCTCACTGGCGCCGATGTGCACAGTGACCTCACAGCTTTCGGTGCCATGCTCCACGAACTCATGACCCACGTACTCCGGACGGTCTGGAATACCTAGTCGTGTCGTGGCGGCATAGAGCACCTTGGGGAAGCCATCTTCGTTGATGCAGAAGGTGGTGATACGGTCGTCCGCCATCTGGCTTAGAACAGGGCACAAGGATTAGATGAGAGCAAAACCTATCACCAAGGCTCTACGGTCCAGGTTTCCTACAGGCCAACTATTCTACGGTCTCCTATGGTCACCTAAGTACTAGGGTACGCATCCTACAGCCAAGTATGGCTCTGATACCACTTGAAGCGTCCCGACCCATAAGATCGGAACTAAACATGTAATATTATGCCAGAAACAGAGTTCGGTACATAATATTACAACACAAGTGGAACCACAACCATACAGAGCTTTATTACAACGGCATACACTTTAGTACAATAATAATAAGGACTAACATAAGGATGATTAACGACATAAAAACATGGACAACTAGCTCCTCCTCGTACATGGTTCCACGGTAACACCTTGGGTGTGGACGCGACCCTACTCGAAGTCCTCCGGGTTGAAGTCAGGATCCTCTGAAGATATCAACAACGGTTGAGTACAAAAGTACTCAGCAAGCTCCACCTCGCCCTTCGGGAGGGGAATGAAACAAACAGAGATGCAATGCACAACAATAAGAGTGATGCAACCTAATGCAACTAAATGCAATCAAATAACCCATCCAGAGACATTCCTCACCTCATTCTCACAACAGGTGGCTTCCTAGTTGTTAGGACCATACCATAACCTGTCCTATACCGAGGACACGGCCGTCCGAACGGGTTCTACACTCTGCAGAGGTTGTACGCTTTACCCACACGCACGGACCATCCACGACAGCCCGTCATAACCGACACCCGGTCGAAACATCACCCAAACCAGTCGTCCCCAACCCAGTGTCATGACTTATCTCAATATCATCTCAATTTTCATAAATGCATCTCTCTCTCTCTCTCCACCGTGGACGACTGCCGGGCTAGCCACCGGGGTTAGGCTAAGCCCCGCCCATACAGGGTCATGTGGTCGTACTGAAAAAAGTTAGGTGAGATGTCAAAACAACTCGGTCCTTAAGGCTCACTAGGGTAGCCTCCATACTCAAACCACGAGCCTATCATCTTGATAGTACTCACTGTAAGTCTACCACCACGGTAGCGCTTACACCAACACTAACCCTTCTGCCCCGCTCTCAACTCATGCTCTCCCCAACCGTGCAGCAAAAACAGGGCAACATCATCATGCATAATCTCATCATATCAATGTGCTGCAAAAAGAGAAACTAGTATGTTTACCCTCTATCACTCGAATAACTCATGCTCAACAATGCAAATGCCTAATCTACTGGTCACAATGGATAAACCTCACATAGGAGCAATATGATCAAAAAAAAGGGGGTGATGGAACTTGCCTTCGCTACCGTCTGCAGCGTCGTGCTCTTGGTCACTTGGCTCCCCTGGGTTCTCTTCCGGCACTGGTTCTACACCGCGCACAAGCAAACATACAAACAAAGCAAACATACATCATTCAGACTTTCTTACACTAACTATATTATGATATTAGATGATTTTTATAAGAAGAATTGGATTAAGTGATCCTTTTGTGTGTGGGTGAGATCTGCTCTAAGGCCAACCAAGGGGTTGCTTAGGGTTGGGCTCAAATCAGCAAGAGTAAACGGGGGAGGATGGCCAGAGAGTAAGAAATCGAACGCCGAGGCTATGAATCACTCGATTAAGCTGCGATTTTGGGTAGGAAGTAGAGCAACTTCATGGAAGGGCGGCCATGCCACGGGGTGGTCGCGGCCAAACCCGAGGAGAGGGGGAAAGGGGGGGATGACTCGGGGAAGAGAGTGGAGGTTGGGGTGCTCACCTTGGCCGTGGCTTGGCGGGGCTCGACGGGGAGGGTTCCTCGTCGTAGATCGATGTTGGAGGGGGGGAGAGGAGACGCGAGCGCCGGTGCTCAATGGGGAGGGGGAGAAAGTGAGCCCCCGAGCCCCTTTTATAGATGAAGGGGAAATGGATAGGGATGGAGGGAGGAGAGGTAGGTGAGGTGTAATTAATGCATGTTCCGGGGGCTTCTCGTGGAGTGGATAAGGATGGGGGGAGATATATGTGAGGGGTGGTTCCGGAAGCTTCTCGTGGAGTGGATAAGGATGGGGGGAGATATGTATATGAGGGGTGGTTTCGGGAGCTTCTCGTGGAGTGGATAAGGATGGGGGAGATATATATGAGGGGTGGTTCCGGAAGCTTCTTGTGGAGTGGATAAGGATGGGGGGGGGAGATATGTATATGAGGGGTGGTTCCGGGAGCTTCTCGTGGAGTGGATAAGGATGGGGGAAGATATATATGAGGGGTGGTTCCGGAAGCTTCTCGTGGAGTGGATAAGGATGGGGGGAGATATGTATATGAGGGGTGGTTCCGGGAGCTTCTCGTGGAGTGGATAAGGATGGGGGAGATATATATTAGGGGTGGTTCCGGAAGCTTCTCGTGGAGTGGATAAGGATAGGGGAGGAATAGATGGGTGATGTGTGGTTATAGAAGCTTCTCGTAGAATGGATGAGGATGAGGGAGGAAGAGGAAAAGCGTTTGCCTTTAGGCAAAAGTAGGGGGGGTGGCTGCACCAGTTTCGATGAAAGACATATCTGAGATCGGCCAGTAATGTGCGTAATTTGTCTGGTGATTAATTCTATAATTCTGATTTATTAGCTTTACAAAAAATGGGGCGTTACAGAACACACGCTAAATCTTGCAGCAAACGGCCAGAAAATAGGGTTCACCGGAGGACTGACCCGTTTTTGCCGTCGCCGGCGATTTCTCATCGCCCGGGGCATGGGATGGCTGGTTTAACCGTGCTTTGGCGTGAGAGGGCGCTAGGGTCACTAGTTTCTGTGGCTTGAATTGTAGAACCTATGATCAACCACGTTGGATGAATTTACAGTTGTGGTTTGGGGCGGTTCTTCACGTGTACCGGCGCCAAAACTCAAATTCCGGCGAGACAGCGATGGGAAAGGGCAAGGGGACTGCGGTAGCATGATCTACACACCTTGGCGCACCTTAGGGAGGTGTTGGACGTGCGGGAGAGGCGTTGGAGCGGCCGGAAGGCAAGATGCAGCGGTGGTGCGACGTGCTCTGTTTTGCCGGTGAAGAATAGCTCGGGCACAGCAAGGGGAGGCCGGGGACGAGCTGAGAAGTGGTGGAGGACGTCCAGTGGAGGTCGGCGCACCTCCCAGTCGGCTCAGGTGGGCGCCACAGAGGCTGTAGGTCGATTGGCGATGAAGAGCAGAGCGCACGGTGTGTTTCTCCTTCGGTTTAGCGTGCGTGAGCTAGCTAGCAGCGAAAACGTTTCTGCACTGATGTCTATCGGCAGCTGAAGCAAGGCAACGAACCGCCTCAGAGCAAGGACACAGGAAGCTCCGTGGTTGCCTCGGTGGTGCATGCCTCCCCCCGTGTCGAGCTCACACAGAAAAGAAACGTCGAGAATTATCTCTGTTTCACTGCCATGCGGGTCCCACTGAAGCCCCTCCCTCGAAACAACAGTGGCTCCACCATTTAAATTCAAAATTCGCAGCCATTCCCACAAACCGAATTTTATTTCGGGGAGTTAACTTTCGGTTGTGTTCAGTTCACATTTGAAATTCCGTGTTGTCGGTTCAGTTCCTGTGCGAGGGGAAAATAACGCCTAGGGTTGCTGTTTTTGGTGAGCAAAAGATCACGCCGAGAGCTACTCACTCCACGAGCTTGTCGCCAGCGCGACGGAAGCAGCAAGGAGGTGGCCTCCACTTGCAGCTCGGTTGGTGAGTGAGAGGATCACGCCGTGAGGTGTTGAAGCCACGAGCAGGTCGCCAGCTCGATGCAGGAAGCTGGAGGTGGCTGCCCTCGGTGTCGCTCTTAGGAGGCTCGGTTGGTGTTCGACACCGAACAGAGAAAGACTTCGGGAGCAAGTTAAAGCAGCCAAATGACATGTGGGGTCTACCCCCTTACTCCTCTTCTTATCCTCCAAATGTTTTCAAATGGTCTTCATTCCAGTAAATCCCCTCAATCTGATATTTCGGGGGTTTAAACGTGGGCTGAAGTTTGAATAAACCGAATTCAGTGTGAAGTTCACTTTCAACTTGGAATTCAGCTCACATCTGGAAATGGTCATATTTGACTCCTTTTTAGCCCACCCTGAAATCAGGATGTGGCAACCATGAATTTCCTCGAATTCAATGATGTGAGGATACCTGTATGCTCCAACTTTTTGGCAGCAACTTGAGGGGAACAATTGAGTTCAAAATCTGAATTTGAACTCCTCCCTATATGTGAGAACTTTACACATGGTGTTTAATCCAACCTTGGCTTAACACCTTCAAACGAATGTAAGATCTCGTTTGGTTAGACACCCATGTGCATCATCACGTATACAAAATTTTTTTGTAAGTCCCATTTTCATGCATTCCAACATAAATGGGAATCAACATTCACTTTATTGACTTTGCATTTTTGGGACTTTTACACACCCCTAGAACTTAAATAGTCTTGGGAAGGTTCAGGCCAAATTTCATGCAAATCCAACACTTTTTGAGGCACTTTTGGAGGCATTTAAAAAAGAGGCCAATTTGAATGTAAATTCAAATTGCAGCAACTTTCATCACTTGGATTCAAAAGTTGGCTTCATATTCAAACTCAGCACATTTTTCTGAGTTAGTCCACCAATTTTCATCCCCATTGGACTTCATCTTGTCGGGAGCCAAATTTGCAATAATTCAAAAGCTGAATTTGAATTCCAGTTCAAACATGCAGCAAATTTAACCAAACCAGTTTCAAATTTAGGAAATCAAATTCAAATCCTGACTCGGAGGCTAAGTATCTCATTTAATTGTGAGTAGCTTAGATCTTTTCAGTGAAAATAAAAATGAAAAACAAACAAAGAATTAGAGGGGAGAGGGACCCACTGATCAGTGACTATACACGGGGTGAAACCGACTCAACCGGGCGACGTAGCGTGGGCGGCCGACGCCGGCTCGCAGAAGCCGCCAGCAGCGAACGGGACTTCCACCTCACGGTGAAACATTTCGGCTCAAAGGCCAGCACACGAGCTGCTTCACCCTTCTTTCTGTTTCCCGAGCGAAAACGAGTACACCCCGAGCTACCCTTTCGTTTCCGCGCAAGAACTCGACGCCGCCTCCTCTGATCACCGGTGACCGGCTGATCCTGACGGTTTCACGCCGTCAACAGAGAAGAAAAGGTGCGCTTACTTGTGCTGAGGCTGTAGGAGGAAACTGTGCGCCAGTTCCGGCGGTGTAGAGAAAGAATTTCTGGTTTTCTTCCTCGGAGCGTGTTAGGTCGACGGCAAAATTTGTTGCACAGAAGCAACCGTCGGTTAAGTTATAGCTCACACACGCTCTAGAACACCTAGCGCACCTCCTCGATCAAGTAGCAACAAGTTCCATGCACTAGGGCCCTAGTTCTGTCAGAATTTTGGCCCGGCGGCTGAGAACAGGGCACCTCGCCGGTGAGGTTGTAGTTGCGGCCGTTTCCACGGGGATCGGTGCTCATATCCATGATCAGAAAGTGTCAGCGGAGCTCCCTGAGCAAACCGCGTCGAAAAAGGTGTAGAGAACACCGAGTGCGACGTCGCCGATGAGCTTCCGGCCGCTGTCACCATCGCGAGCACTGTTCCGGCCGTTGCCGAGCTCCGTTGAGGACACCACCGTGTTCCCCAGGCCGAAATATGCACAGGCAGTGAGTTTTGTCAGAGGTCGGGCAGCAGAACGTCTGGCGGCGAGCTCTCCGGCGAAGGTAGCGGCGGGGAGCCGCGGGAGCGCGAGGTAGACAAAGCCCCGCGGGTCCCACGTGTCAGCCTCGGGTTAAACAGCGCCGGATCTGCTGTGACACCGGGATCCCGTGCGACTGCACGAAAGACTCTGCGGACCACCGTGTGGGTTAACTGAGGTGCTGACACATAGCCTGGGGACCCCACTCGAAAGTTTAAACTTTTTTTGAATTTTCAGATTTGGTTCAAACTTCAGTTGCATATAACTTTGGCTAGTAAGCTCCAAATTCAGTGAACCAAATTTTGCTGAACTCAGGATTTGGAGTACTTTCCAGCAACACAAATTTCAGCTCATGAAACTTAATAGTTTTCCAGAATTAAATCCCTAAACTTTAAAGTTTTAGGAATTTTATCTGGAGAATTACTTTATGAAAAATTCTGAAATTTGGATGGGAGGTTCATTGGAAAATTCTTGAGTCACAGTAAAATTTTCAGACTCATCCAAGCTCATTTAGCCCCCCTAATGGTGTGATTAAATGAACTGCCCTGAGAAAATAGAAAAATGTGCAGAAACATTTTTTTCAGATTTTCTGAAATCTTGTTTAGGGCATAACTACCTCTAGAATTCTTCAAATGACATGAAACCAATTCCATTAGAACCAGCTCAAATTCGAGTTTCCAGAAAGTAATGGTTGGAGCCATGAAAACCCTTGGAATTCCTTAGAGGCTCTAATATTGACCAAATAGGCTTTTAATTGTACAGAGCTCAAATGAACTTTGTTTCAAATGAAACTTGGTCAAGACTCTGGTTAGGAACCTACCAAGCCACCATACAAATTTCAGAGCCAAAGGGGAGGGCTAGCTAGAGTTATAGTAGTTACATATTCAAATTTAAACATTGCATTTGAATTGACATGTAGTATCTCGTTAACCTGTAGTCGCTGAAGGCGAGGAGACTCTGGAAGTGCTCGACTTCCTTCTTCTGGACGAAGCCCTAACAACTGACCAGCAGCAGAAAGGCAAGCCCCGGTTTGCATTAACCCATTTTTACAAGTTTTGCTTTGTTTACATACGTAGTATGAGGTATACTTATGTGCATTAGGTGTAGGATGGATGGAACCCCAAATGCATGACCAGATGTTCCCTATAAGAGTGAGGGTAGTTTCTAAGTCCTCGAGTAGACAGGCTATGCTTAATGATTCATAGAACTTCGGTACAAGTCGAGTATTTGGAATCTACTCGCGAGATAGGCTTGGGACACACGGGATTGGTTTGAGTGATTTGAGATCACTTTAGTATTGAAAATGAGAATAGGCAGGGGCTAGGGCGCAGCAAGAGGAAGTCTTGTGTGTGCAGCCCTGTCCGTGTCGATTGAGGACCGTTCCGTGTGCAGCCCTGCTGAACAAGTATTGAACGTACCGAAGGCATATCGGATATATGGGCACTGGTAAACCGATGTAACCTAAACCTCCGGGCGTCGAGGCATAGCACACCGATTTATAGGTGTAGGTTGAGAGAAGCAAGGTGGAAATCTGCTAATGGACATAGAGAGATGCTCCGTGTAGGGAACCTCCTGTCCGTTTCGGTGCGACCGGTTCAAAGTTTGGGCTGTTGGGTGAAAGGTTGTCCCGTACGACATTGAGTGAGCGTGCTGTGCAGCTCCACAGGTGGGCGTACGTGACGTGCTTTTCAGGTATCCCTGCAGGTGTATATCGAGTCGATTCGCTGTCCCTCGCGGTGACGAGTACCGCTTGTTCACTGCATCGTAACGTAGATAAACCATCGAATATTATGATTCAATTCTGCTGATATGTATAATTGTATTGCTACCTGTGTGCCACCAAATATCGCTTACTAAATTTCTTATTCATGAATTGTTAACTTGTGGCTAAAAGATGAATTAATGATGAACTTGTAGGCGTGTCCATTTGCTTAAATTACTATCCCATGTTCGTGTAAACTGCATGTAGAGTTTCATGCCTTCGTGAGTCGGTTAAGTCTTGTTGAGCCATCGTGCTCATGGTTGCTGCTTGAGTGTTTTTCAGGTGAGGAGCCACCCACGGACTCGGGTTACGAGTCCACCGTCGAGGGTTACCGTCCGTCGGGGACCACGGCTGAGTGGGAGCCGTACACACCGCGCTGAGCTGAGGAGTGCAGCTAGTGTAGGTTGCCCTAGGGCGGGGCAACCGACTTTTGCTGGATAGACGGGCGTGAGTTGTACAAATTAGTTTCCGCTGTTGTAATACAAACACTAGTTTGTAACTGAAGTATTGTACTACTTTGTACATTTCAGTTGGTTTTCTATGTAATACAATGTTGTTCTTATGATGTGTGCTGTCGGGTGTCGCATCGTGCGGCACCACCCTCTGCGATCCTGGATGAGCGGATCCCGGTCTGCCACACAATCTTATCACCCAGACTCAACAGTCCCAAAAACCAAACCAAACCATAACATAAAACCATAACCATCCCAAAAAATCATGGAAGTTGGCCAGGCGCTCGTGACCGTAAGCTCGGCTATCATGATAGTTTTAGAAACTCTGCAGAGTTTGTACCACTTTACCCACAAGTTTGTGATTTCGTCACCCGTCGGCGACTGCAGAACCTCCATTATACCAGTACACAACTGTCGGTGTATGGTCAAGAGATCACAAAATAGCCTTTACAAAGGGGTTACTAGATGTATGGACTCACTAAGGTTTCACCAGCATGGTAGAATCTCCAATTCTCCCACCCACGGGCCCCCTCTTGTGCCATGCTGTTGCCAGGTCAGTCCTCACTCAACTCCCATTCCCCACGCCTTCCGCGGTCCATAACAATATAGCAACTTACCTAATTACTTGGCTAAGCCGCACCCATACTTGGCCTTGTGGTGGCACTGTTATCCTTGCATGTGCTCGCATGAACCGGTCCTTAGATCTACAGCAAGTAACCACCATCTCATTCTACCTCATTCACAAACCCAGGCTTGCCTAGATCTCCCACCGATTCACGTTCATTAACAACATCAGTTCTTCATTATCATTACGAGTGCAGTTAGCTAGACAGATCTATCTCGCTTTCCATAATCCCGTGGACTCAGTGAAGCATAAAAGCAAAAACCATACCCGACTCATAAACTTCCCTGGCGACAAGGGTGGTTTAACCAAAACTAGTAAACTCCTATAAAAGGGTTTCCCATAAATTTGACTCGGCACACACACCTTTTCACAAACAAAACAGTTTTCCGAAATATGGGATCAATATGGTCAAGGGGCACTTGCCTTGTTCTTGCGGTTCCTGTTGCCCTTGGATCTCGAGACCTTGTTGTTGCAGCTCACCGTAGACAGCTCCCTGAGCTTGTCCTTCTATACGCGATCATGCACATACAAGATTCACAACAATCAATATCATGCACATACTCTACTTTAAGATGCAACGATGCATATGCATGTTAATCCTATGATGTTGTTTTTATTAGATCAGTTTGTACGTGTTCTTGCATGGCTTGCATGAGTTTTACGATGAACAAAGGTGTTCGGATAAAATGTGAATGTGGCGATGATCTTGACTTTAGATCAAACCGATCAACATGTGATCTGTCCACGAAAAAGCTTCTGTTCGAAAGGAATCGAAGAACAGATGCAAATAAAACGCAATGATGTTGTAAGGTGGTATTGGAAACCTACCTTACTCTCTTAGGTCCCCCCTCCTAGCAAAACAGATCGTCGGGGCTCCTCTGGCGGTGTCGATTGTGATCCAGGCTCATCGGCGGTCTCTTCTGGCGGTTGTACTCTCGGCGAGTTAGGGGCTAGGACTCTAAGTTGTCCGCTTGAGAGTTGGAAAGTGAGTTTGTGGTTGCGGCCAAAGGTTTTCGGTTCTATTTATAAGAGGAAAACGGACAGTACTCCTCTGATCGGAATTCGAACAAGAGTCCTATTCAAATTGTTCTTGAATCTTAACAACTTATCTTAGATTGATTCAGTGCGGTAACATTGTGACAATCATGTCAGTTTCCTAAGTACCGGGGATTCTCACGCGTACTGCAGAAAACCGCTTCAGAATCGCATTACCTTCGCGGCGGTGTGCTCCGGAAGCTCCACGTGTCCTGCGGGAACCTGGCTCCCTTTTCCGCAGAGACAAGCTCCGATTGTGCCGCATGTCAGGCGGGCGAGACCTCCCTCTTCCTCAGAGGTGAGCTCCGCTAGCGCCACGTGTCCTGACGGGCGGGAACCTCCCTTCTCAACAGAGGCAAGCTCCGCGTGCGCCACGTGTCTGGTGAGTCGGGACCTCCCCTCTAAACAGAGGCGAGCTCCGCGAACGCCACGTGTCAGTTCCGGACCTCCCCCTCTCTGGAGGTAGCTCCGAATGTGCCACGTGTCAGAGCCAGACCTCCCCTTTCTTTGGAGGTGGCTCCAGGTGTGCCATGTGTCAATTCCGGACCTACCCTCTTCTTCGGAGGTGGCTCCGGGGGTGCTATGTGTCCTAACAGCGCTAGACTTCCTTTCTCCTCCGAGACGAGCTCCGAGGTTGACACGTGTCCAACAGTGACGGACCTCACGGAGGCGAGCTCTAGAGGTGACACGTGTCCGGTAGTGTCGGACCTCCCGGAGGTGGGCTCCAAAGGTGACACGTGTCCAATAGGACCGGACCTCTCGGAGGTGAGCTCCGAGAGCGACACGTGTCTAGCGGGTCTGGTCCTCTCGGAGGTGAGCTCCGAGAGCGACACGTGTCCCGCGTGGCTGGTCCTCTCTTTTCCGCGGTGACTAGCTCCACAGCCGACACGTGTCCTTCGGGACTGGCCTCGCTCCTCTGCAGAGGCTAGCTCCGGGGACAACACGTGTCCGATGGGGTCGGACCTCTCCCCCTTTTGGGGGGATGAGCCCTGAGCCTGCCACGTAGCCAGTTTAGCGACGGACCTCTCCCTATTTGCGGAGATGAGCTCCGAACACGCCACCTGGCCAGCGAGCCGTGGGAGTTGTCTTCGGCGCTCTCTGTAAACAGGAATTTGCTCTTTTTGGCTAACTTTATGATTCTTTCTCGGTTTCAACTTATTTTAAAAGTGTTTTTCTACATGAAACATGAATACATGCAGAACCCAAAAATGAGAGTGTCACATAATATTAGTAGAAACTGTGGAATGATGAAAATTATATACTAGTTTGTATGACTTCTTCAGTTAAATATTTTGATTAGTGAATGAGAATGTCAATTTAGTTTCCAATATGCTTATAGTCATTCATCTCTTGAAATGGTTTTAAATTCCATCCCTTGAAATCAACTTCTTTGAAAACCTTGAAAATAGTAAAGTGTAACTGATACACTACAGGAAAGAGATATTTACGATGCTTTTAGGGTTGGCCGTCGTAAATAAGTTTACTTACGACGGCCTATCCTGGCCATCATAAATAATGGGTTGTTTACGATGGCCAAGGTTTAGCTTTCATAAGTAGGTTATTATGACAGATCAGCCATTATCATCGTAAATAAGTCTTATTTACGACGGCTCTGGCTAGGCCGTCGTAAATAACAGCCATATATGCTGGCCCGGAGGCTCCCACGGGCATTCTCGCCCGCGCCCCCACTGAACCCTACGCGCCGCCCTGCGCTACCCCGCGCCGCCCGCCGCCTCCCGCGGCCTGCCTCCACCACCAGCCGCTTGCCGCCTTGTGGCCCGTGCCGCCGCCGCCGCCGACAAAACAAATAATTTTTGATTGTATAACTCTGATGTTCTCTACTGCACCACTTCGGGGCATGCAGTTGGAGAGCTGCACGGTTATGCTGCCAAAATTTCATCAGGATCCGGACCCTGCGTTTCATTATAAGCAAGCTATCTCGATCACTCTTGGGTGGTTTTAGGACACATTCTTCCTAATAGATGTAGACTTGTGATAGCTGATGTTGATTTGTCTGCATTTGATTTAGGATCAAATATGGGTGAATACCGTAGTTGGATGTATAATGGTTGGAATAAGAATGGAACTCACTCAGATGAGTGGGTGGCCAAGACTACGGCTTTTGTGGATCGTGCTTTTTCGTTGTCGAAGATAAATAAGGTGCGGTGTCCATGTAGCAGATGTCAAAATATGAGGTGTTTGGCCAAAAAATACTTTCAATAGACTTGTGATGATACGGTTTCGTGCCACATTATGAGGTGTGGGTGTTTCACGGTGAATAGTGTCTAAACCCGTAGAAGAAGAGAAAGAGGATGTTTATAGCATGGGGGTTGATAGGATGGATGAGACACTTGAAGTTACACAACTAGAGTTTAACGAAGATTCTCTTATAATAGAGGTTGAAGCGTTCCTCAAGCTTATCAAAGCCTTAGAAGAGTCGCTACATGATCACACGAAAGTTACCCTCCTTTATTTCATGACATGCCTTATGGCAATTGTGTGCACCCATCCCATAGTGAGACATGGAAGGAGTTGAATAACTTTGATGCAGATGTCGGTATTGATGCGAGAAATGTTCACATTGGGTTAGTGATAGATGACTTCTCACCTTTCGGTACAAACTTAACACCTTACTCATGTTGGCATGTTTTTTCTATTCTGTACAACCTACCACCTGCTCCTTTTATGAAATATGAGTTCATGTTCCTTTGCCTCATTCTACCTGGACCGGATCATTCTGGTCCACGTCTGAACGTGATGTTGCAACCGCTCATCGAAGAGTTGAAATAGTTGTGAACAGGAGTCAAAGCGTACGACTGTTACAAGAAGCATAAATTCAACCTTCGAGCTGTGTACTCGTGGTCGGTCCATGATTTTCCGGCATATGACATGTTTGCTGTCTGTAGCATCTACGAACATTTGGCATGTCTGATATGTGCTTTGGCCACGAATTGTTTTCGTCTTACTCATGGTGGCAAGATCTGCTATTTTAATTGTCATAGACGTTGGTTGTCCCAGAATCACGTGTTTAGGAAACATAAGAATGCATTCAAAAAGGACAATATCGTGACGAAGAGACTGCTGAAGCGTTTAAGTGGGTCAGAAATTGTTGATATGTTGGAGAAACTTATGGTATATAAAGATTGCCCGAGATTTTTTATAGATTACGGAGTGGTACACAATTAGACTTGTTGATGTGAACTATGGGATCTATCTTACGTCAAGTCGTTGATTTTAATGCACAATATTGATGTCATGCACCAGGAGTATAACATGAGCGAATGCATCATAAGTATTTGTTCTACATCTATGCTAAATAGCATTCTTTACTACCTTAATGCTAATATTCTTGTTTTCAGACAGTGAGTTCTACAAGAAAAATTGGACATTTAGACATCAACCTACAATAAAGCAGATAGAAACGATGCGATGAGATGGAATAAATTGAGGGCCTAATTTTCTATGTTGGTTTTGTGCTCATGTAACATTTTCTTGTCATTTCTCGATCCTGAATTATATAGTAGTATGTAAAAAATATTCTTATAAGTTCATATTTTGGACAGTGCGCAAAAGCATATAATAGTTAGAATCTATGGTCACTACAGTGTCAACGAGTTCTGATTCCGTTCAACTCAATTTGAAGCGCTTCGTGCTCTTGCGGCAACGAGTAATACCGGAGTTGTGACGAGGGCAATCGATGTTGAAGGACGTTGTTGGTACCCTGCGAACCGGGTACCCCTGCGTAGTGGGTAAAAAGCACCTGGGCCTCGCCTTCCCAGCTTAGGAGGGCCCCAACGTAAGCCATGCGCTCTATGCCCCATGGGCTGTCCCAGGGTTGCAACGTGTCTTCAGGCCTTGAGCCCGATTACCGGACAAGGGTGGCTTGGGAGCCGAGAGGCGTCCAGTAGTGCCGGACCCCCATCCTCCACCAAGGAGGGCTCTAGCGCTACCAAGTGCCCAGAACCTCCGGAGTCAAGTAGTTAACGACTACTTAAAGCTCCACGACCACGAGGTTGGGTCGTTCAGAGACGCCTCCGACACGTACTTGACGGAGGAGCAATACGCAGAGGTAGGTTGCGTAATCTTTAAATTGTTCATATTAATATTGCTAAGTAACACCTAATGAACTACGCATGTGTGCAGGTTAGTGTCCCTTGGTTATAGGGACAAACTGAAGATTACCGAGCCCTTTGCAGGTATTGGGCTAGCGATGAGTTCATCGCTAAGCCCAAGAAGGCTTGAGATGCCAGAGGGAGCTCAGGGAAGCACGGTATGGGCGTCCAAGGTTTTGTGCGAATGGCTAAACGGATTGTAAGTTTCTTGGTAGTTTTTATTATATTCAAAATGTAGTATTGTTCGTACTAACATATGTTCACAGGAAAAGGAGACCGGCGTGTGACCGAGTGCTACTGCGGTCTATAGGAGAGGTCACGCTGACCCTTCTCAGCCGGAGCAGTGTAGTCAGTACGCAGTGGAGCGCCTGGTAAGTTTCATGACCTCTGAAATTATTTGACACTATATATGTTGTTGAACTTACACAATTTCATTGTTTTTCAGACTAGGTATGGGCAAGAGGCTGTGAGGATACACGGCGAAGGGTTCGATTGGGAAAACTCCCCAAACATCGACCCTCAAGCCGCGTATGCAAGCGGAGGTGGAAAAGCACACGGAAGGTGAATTCATTTACTTTCATTGTTTTCAATTCAAGATTATTTAATTTTACCTTGAATTGATTCATTTTTTTAGGCTTGCCATATTCTCTGGAGTCGTCAACTCTAGGGAGGCACGACCTGCGAGAGGCAGCTCCTCGCAGTCTTCGGCTGCAGGATCCTCCAGCCGCCGTGTCACCGAGAGGGATCTCAAAGTCATGGCGCTTCGGGAGAGCTTGGCTCCGCAGGAGGAGGCCTTGGCGAGAGAGCGAGAGAACAACAGGGCTGCCATGGCGTACCATGCGTCCTATATGGCACAGATGCAAGCGGCAATGGATACAATTATAGTTTAATTACATTGCATTTCAATTAGTTTTGTAAATTGTAATGTTTGAAATGGCAGACGCTAGCTCGACAGCAAGAGCAGCAAATCCAGATACCGTTGTGGCAGCCACCTCCGTTCGTGCTGGAGCTGTCGCCACCACAGGAGCAGTTTCCTGGAGTATAGGTATAAAAAGAAAGTTACATTAAGTGGAAGCCCCAACCGCTAAGAATCCTAATGAACCTAGAAAAACAATTGTAAACTTGTACATATGTCACTTTGTTTCGCAGGGATCAGGGACGGAGGCTCAGACTCCATCGCCACAGCTAAGGGCGCCAGGTTCGCCGCGGCAGGATGACTTCTTCGCTCCCAGAGGTAGAGGAGGGGCTAGTAATCAATAGATTTGTGATTTTGTTTTTATTTATGTGGATGTCAGACTTTGTGATTGTCGATGTGTACTATTGCACTTTGTTGTGAATTTATATATCAAACTGTTTTGTTGTTGTCTTTGGATGTGTAGCTGGCCATCGAGCCAGGTTAGCCATTTTCTATTTTTTTTTTAAAAAATGGAAAAGCTTATATACGACGGCCTGTATAGTTTATATACAACGGCCGCTATACAGGGCCGTCGTAAATAAGCCTAAATTATATACGACGGCTGGGCCAGGCTGTCGTATATAAGGTCTCATATACGACAGCCACGGTCCAGCGGCTGTCGTATATAAGCCCTTATATACGACAGCCAGGGCCCAGCGGCTGTCGTATATAAGGCCTTATATACGACAGCCAGGGCCCAGCCGTCGTATATAAAGGCCCTGGCCCACTGGGCCAAGTCCACGAAACGGGCCGTTGTATATAAGCGGCCGTCGTATATATACTGTTATATACGACGGCGCCGTCGTATATAACTATATATACGATAAAATATATACGACGGCCACAAACCGTCATATATAAACAACTGCCGTCGTATATAAACTATATATGACGGCTTCTGCTTTATATACGACGGTTTTAGCCGTCGTATGTTGACGGGAATCCTGTAGTGCCCAGCCGGAGAGGGCTCCGGAAGTGCCACGCGTCCTGCAGCTCCAGATCCGATCTCTAGCACGGAGGCCTCTGGTGCTGCCATGTGGGCAGCGACTCCGAGCATACCTTCCCCCTGGGGAAGGCACCGGATGTGCCACATGTCCTACAGCTCTGGATCCGACCTCCAGCATGGGAGGGCTCCGGTGCTGCCACGTGTCAAACAACTCCAGACCGCCCGCTACTCCACAAGACTGCTCCGGTGCAGACACGTGTCTCCGGAGCCATCCGCCCGAACGTTACTCCAGCAGGCAATGGGCACATGGACAAGGAGTAAAGAGGAAGGTGCGTTGTCAGGCCAGGCATTCAAGGTTCACGCCTTCCCTAGAAGCATGGCACACGACGCACGCCTCCATCCCCCGTCTGTGCATAATTACGGTGAAAGACAGGGCGGCGAGGCGTGACGGCGTAACAGTGCCGCCCAACGGTACAGAGCCGCCTAACAGAGAAAAGAGACACGGCGACAAGACGGGGACTTCATCATCAACTGCGTCCCAGACAGAAGCGACCGACGGGACAGGCGGCACACCGTAACTGCGCCGACAACGGCGATATGTATAGCTGTAAATGTCTAGATCATGTATAGGTATAGATAGCCGCGGGACCACCTGTCGGGCTCCGGGCTGCATTGTAACTGCCCCGGCCTTGAGCTATAAAAGGACCAGGGCAGCCTCCGGGCAAAGGGTTCGTGACCCAGCCAACTCATTCTCATACGCGAGCGAGTAACTCACCAAGCACTCCTGTGGATGTAGGGTTTTACGCTCCGGCAGCCTGAACCACGTAAATCCTCGTGTTCGTCTCGCCATTGCACTTATACCTTCGTGATCCTCTAGCCCCACCGAAAAAAGAATCTCCACGGGCTGCTTCCGAGCAGACCGGGGGAAGTGTCGTAGCGAACACTTTGATATTTGGCGTGCCAGGTAGGGGGGCTTTTTGTTCTTGAAGTCGTTCATGAAGCCCACAATGGTGAACATCCAGTCCTTTGGGGTTCTTCCCGTGCCTTGCGCCGCCAGCGGCAGAGCGAGCAGGAAGCATCCTCCAGCCCAAAGCGGGGCCTTCTGCACCGGCACCGGTTCTTACAGCGACGGTGCCTGTTGCCTCCTCTCAGCCTTCGGTGGTAACTGCAACAGCGTCGCAAGTGCCGGCTGAAGCCATCCCGGAAAGCACGCTGTTGGCAGCCCGCGCGCTCCTGGGCAACCCCCCCCCCCCCCCCCCCGAGTGTGGGAGCTTCCCCGTATACTGCTTAACAATGGTGCAACGATGTCAACCACCTGGTCGTCACCGCGCTCAACTCGCCGTGTCGTCGGCGACAGTGATCAGGGACTGCGCAGTTGCCACCCCGTGACCTAACAAGGGATTACGGGGCGACGACAACCCACTCGACGACGATGTCCAGGCTCCACACCACAGACTCCAGGGGTGAGCTGGACCGCCGCCGCCATCATAACAGAGAAGGCCGCGTCACCAACGAGCGACAGCGCGAACGGCGCCTTGGCCCCAGGGAAGAATATGGTACCCCGGGTACCAGGCATCCCATTTACATGGGCCAGAACCCGGCCTCCCCAGGCTCTGTGGGAGGCTGTATGGCTCTGGCCCCGCACCTCCGTTTGGCCGTGTGGCCGCGCAAGTTCTGGCCACACCTGCCGGAGAAGTTTGATGGGGCAGTCAACCCTGCCGAATTCCTGCAGATCTACTCCACCTCCATTCTAGCTGCAGGAGGGGACGAGGCCATTATGGCCAACTACTTACCAGTAGCGTTGACCGGATCGGTTCGGTCATGGCTCATGAACTTGCCCCAGGAGTCTGTGACCTCTTGGGAGGAGTTGTGCCATCAGTTCACGGCCAACTTTGGGAGTTCCTACATCCGGCCGGGCTCAGAGTCTGACCTCCACACCGTACAACAGCGACCGGGAGAGTCGCTGCGTTCTTTCATTCAGCGCTTCTCCCAGGTCAGGCATACCATTTCCCGCATGTCCGACGCATCCGTCGTTCTCGCCTTTTGGCAAGGCGTCCGTGACAAGAAGATGCTCGAGAAGTTGGCCACACATGGTGTACAGGGTGTCTATGAGCTCTTCAGCTTGGCGGACAAATGTGCCAGGGCTGCGGAGGGTCGCAACTGGCACACACTGCCTGACAAAGGGAGCGAGCCCGCTAGGGAAGGCCCTGGTGGCAGGAGGAAGAGGGCCAGCGGCAAGGACGAGATGCAGTCTGGAGCCCATACAGCAGCAGCAATAGCAGCTGCAGTGGGCCGGGGTCCACGCACCGATAAGCGCCCGCGACAGCCGTCCAACAGCGACGATGGCGCCCAGAGGTGTCCGGTCCATGACACCAATCGACACAGCATTAGCGAGTGCCGGGAGATCCAAAGGATGGTGGAGCGCTTCCGAGAGCTCCAACAGGAGCGCCAGGATGCCCCCCCCCCCCAGCAAGAGGGCAAGCAGAAGGCCGACCCAGGGGACGATGGCGACCAAGAAATGGAGTTCCAAGATGCCAAGCGGGCGTTGGAGACCCTCTATGACCAGGAAGTGAGCTCCGGCTCTAACCACAGTGAGAGACGTAAAATGCTCCACACCTGATCAGGCGGTCCCAAGGTAAGGCTGCATGGTGCTCTGACCCAAGCTTACTCGAGGAGAGACGACAAGCCTATCCCCTGTCCAGTACGAGCAAATCGCCCCGGTGCGTCCACTTTGCTGCGGGGTATGGGTGCCTCTACCCGGATCATGTGGCCGTAGGACACTCCTGTAAGTCTACCTATCTACCCCGGTGTGTCAGAGAATTTTTTCATTTTCTCTTTCTTGTAAGGGTAGCACCGAGGCTGGGGACAGGGCTTAGAACGGCTATAGTCCTAGAAAGGACCAGCTACCCTCGGTACCCGGGGCGAATCGCTGCTTTGTGGCATGGCCTATTGGCCCTATTGTTGAGGGTAACCGGAAATAGGAAAAATATGTCCTGTCCGGTGCACCCCATTGCAATCTATATTGGCCCACACGTAGCAGTTATAAATGTTACGTTCGGAGCCATCTTACACGCTAATCCTCCACACTAGTCCTACATGCCCATGGAAGAGTTAATTCCGTCGCCACACTACCTAAGGGGTTAGAACAATGGTAACCCGGAGCCAGAGCCCCGGTCGTCACCGGACTGTGACACCCGGTTCCGAAAATAGAACCAAGTGAATGTATATGTGTGCCCAGGATGTTCATCACACATGCACATGTAATCCACAAACTGAATTCAGAATATAACCACAAAATAGTGTTTAAATACTTTATTACAATGACTCAGTGTCTCACTCATGAATATCTAACTTATTCTTGCAGCAGAAGACTCTAACGATACTCCACAGACATGTTGATGGTAGTGCGCACGCCTAGTACTCCACATGGTCCTGAAAATATTCTTCTCCTGTAGCTGATGTATATGTGGCAGTGCAAGGGTGAGTACATGTCGTACTCAGCAAGTGTGGGAAAAGTACGACATGTAGCTAACAAGGTAGGGAATAAAAAGGCTCATTGCAGCAAGCAAATTTTATTTCATAAACATGGTAAAAACATCAACTATCTCTAGGTGAGTTCAATCCCAACATAACCAAGTAAAATCAGCAACATTCCTTCATCATAATTCCTCATTTATCATGTCTCAACCAGCCAATAATCTTTCTCAAGTTCAACTCATACCCATAAGTATTCATAACCATCTCATATTCATATAAGCAAAACCAAATTCATTGTCATGACTCAAAACAGCAGTCCCAAAACCAATCCCAACGACCATACCCAAATATCCATACCATGTTTTGCCTCTAATCATGGAAGTTGGACAGGTGCTTGTGACCGGAAGCACGGCTATCATGATAGTTTTACACTCTGCAGAGGTGGCACCACTTTACCCACAAGTTCGTGATTTCGTCACCCGTCGGCGACTAGAGAAACCTCCATTATACCAGTACACAACCGTCGGTGTATGACCAAGAGATCATAAAATAGCCTTTACAAAGGGGTTACTAGAATGTACGAACCCACTGAGGTTTCACCGGCAGGCTCGAATCTCCATTCTCCCACCCACGGCCCCCTCTTGTGCCATGCAGTTCCCAAGGCATTCCCTCTCGACTCCCATGCCACGTGCCATCCAACGGTCCATAACAAGCTAGCAACACACCTAATTAGTCAGCTAAGCCGCACCCATATTTGGCCTTGTGGTGCACTGTTTTCCTGGCATGTGCTCGCATGAACCGGTCCTTAGATTTACGACAAGTAAACCACCATCTCATTCAGCAACATCCACGAACCAAGCTTGCCTAGATCTCCCCGATTCCATGCTCATTAACATCATCAAGTTCTCATCATCATTATTCATATGAGTGCAGTAGCTAACCATGTTTTAATTTAGCTTCCCGTATCCCGTAAGTTAAGCGAAGCAAAAAGGAAAAATGACCATACCCGACTCATCAACTTTCCCGTCAACAAGGATGGTTAAAAAAACTAGTAAACTCCTATAAAAAGGGTGTCCCATCAAGTTGACACAAGCATACGAGTTTTCGCAAACAAAACAATTTCAAAACATAGGATCAATATGGTCAAGGGGCACTTGCCTTGCTTCCGTGGCTCGTGTTGCTCAAGCGTCTCAAAGTCTTGGTGCTGTAGTTCCTCATAGACAGCCTCTTGAGATTATCCTTCTACTCACGACCACACACATACAAGATTTACAACAATCAATCATCATGCACAAACTTTACTCAAGATGCAATAGGGTAGATGAATGCAATTCCTATAGTGCAGTTTTATAAAACCAGTTTGTACGTGTTCTTGCATGTTTTAATGGGCTTTCATGGGATTTTATGATGAACAAGGTGTAGGAATCAAGTGTGGACATGGTGACGATCTTGCACAAGATCTAGATCAATTCCACCGTCAAAAATCGATCAAAACATGATCTGTCCACACGCAAAAGATTCTGTTCGAAGGGGGCGAAGAAAATGGATGCGTAGAAACAGCGGTGACGTCGTAAGATGGGTAATGAAGACCTACCTCACTTCCTCCTTGTGGCAGGGACTTTCTCCTAGAAACAGCAGCAGCGGGGGATTTTTCTATGGAAATTTATGGTAGGGAAGATCGTCGGGCTTCTTCTCTGGCGACGGCGAGGCGTGACGGGTCTCGACGGCGGGGCTCGACGACAGGGCTCGACGGCGGGGTTCGACGATGGAGCTCGATGGCGGGGCTCGTTGGAAGGGCTCACCATCAGGGCTCACCGGAGACCAAACTCCGGCAGGGGGGCAGGCCCAACTCGGTGATTTTGGGGGGGGGGGGAGGGGAGGGGGCTGCGGCCAAGTTGTAGAGGGGGGCTGGGGGTTGTATTTTTAAGGGGGAGAAAAGAAGAGTCCTAGTCCAATTGGAACTCAACCAAAGAGTCCTAGTAAATTGAAACTCAACCAAAGAGCCCTAATCCAATTGGGACTCAACCAAAGAGTCCTAGGGGTTTTCCCCCCTCTAGGGCTGCGGCTACATTGGGGAAAATTCCCCCCAAATGTGGGGGAAATTCCCCCTCGGGGAATTTGGGGAAAATTTGATGAAAT
Source organism: Neostapfia colusana (assembly GCA_030760725.1). NCBI lineage: Eukaryota > Viridiplantae > Streptophyta > Magnoliopsida > Poales > Poaceae > Neostapfia > Neostapfia colusana. The sequence continues at coordinate 31,749,657 of JASWHV010000005.1, read as the reverse complement.
TTGGGAATGGCTCATTTCAGCTATCTTATTTCTATTTCTCTTCATTTCTATGTCGCTTTCTCCTTTTTTATATTCCCCTCTCCATTTCTATGTCCCTTTCTCCATTTCTACATTCCCTTCTCCATTTCTATGGTTATTTCTCCATTTCTATGGTTCCTTCCTCCATTTCTATGCTTCTATCTCTATTTCTATGGTTCCTTCCTCCATTTCTATGGTTCTTTCTCCATTTCTATGTTTACTTCCTCCATTTCTATGGTTCTTTCTCCATTTCTGTAGTTCTTTCTCCATTTCTATAGTTCTTTCTCCATTTCTAGGGTTCTTTCTCCGTTTCTACTTCTTTTCAAATGCTTCTCTACATGAAAAATATATGCAATGCATGGTAATGAATTGGAGAGTGTTACAAACCTACCCCCTTAAAATGAATCTCGCCCTCGAAATTCGATAGAGTGGAGAATAGATGGGGGAATTCTACCTTGAGATCTTCCTCACGCTCCCATGTAGTTTCAGCTTCCGTGTGATGGCTCATACCTTGCACCAACGGATCACTTTGTTCCTCGTGACCCTTTCCTTCACATATAAGATTTTGACAGGGTGTTCCGCGTAGGTCAGATCCTCTTGAAGCTCGAGCTCATCCATCGGTACTTGTTCTTCCGGTACTCTTAAGCACTTCTTGAGTTGGGATACGTGAAACACGTCGTGCAAGTCGGAGAGGTGCGTTGGAAGCTCTAGATGATAGGCTACTTCTCCTCGCTTGCCCAAAATCTTGAATGGCCTGATGTAGCGAGGTGCTAACTTGCCTTTGACGTTGAACCGTCGTTGGCCTCGGATAGGCGATACTTTAAGATACACGAAGTCCCCTACTTCGAAGGTCAATCTTCTTCGCCTATTGTCTGCATAACCTTTTTGTCGTGACTGAGCGTCCTTCAAGTTTTCAGGTATCGTTTGGACTTGCTTTTCAGCGTCTTGCAGCACTTCGGATCAGAATACTTGGCTTTCTCCGGTCTCATTCCAGAACAGCGGCATTCTACACCGTCTACCATACAATGCTTCGAAAGGTGACATCTTCAAGCTGGCTTGGTAGCTGTTGTTGTATGAGAATTCAGCATACGGAAAGCTCTTATCCCAACTACGCCCATGCTTCAAGGCGCAAGTTCTTAACATGTCTTCCAAAATCTGATTTGTCCTCTCAGTTTGCCCGTCGGTTTGCGGGTGATATGCGGAGCTGGAATTCAACGGTACACCCATGGCTTCATGTAGCTTCTTCCAGAACCTAGAGGTAAATTAAGAACCTCGATCTGAAACTATCCTCTTCGGAACTCCATGGCGACACACGATTTGCTCCATATACAGCTCGGCTAGTTGTGCGACGGTGTACTTGGTTCTAACAGGAAGGAAATGGGCTGTTTTCGTCAATCGGTCCACGATTACCAAATGGAGTCGTAGACGGACTGAGTACGTGGCAATCTGACAATGAAATCCATGTTGATGTCTTCCCATTTCCACTAGGGTACTTTTAATGGCTGCAATAATCCAACGGGTCTTTGATGTTTGGCCTTCACTCGTTGGCACGTGTCGCATAGGGCAACATATTCAGCGATATCCCTTTTCATGCCATCCCACCAATAGCATGTTTTCAGGTCCTTGTACATCTTTATACAGCCGGGGTGTATGGAATATGGCGAGTCATGTGCCTCCTTTAATATCGTGTCGCGGATGTGCTTCACGTTAGGCACACAAATTCTTTTCCCTAACCAAAGCGTACCACTCTCGTCTTCCTTGAAATCCTTTTCTATGCCTTGTCGGATTCTTTCCTTGATTTCCTTGTTTTCCTCATCTGTTGCTTGGCCATCTCGTATCTCTTTTTCCAGCGTTGAGTTCAGTTCTATCACCTCCATCTCATTCAAGAATCTGAGATGCAACCGTTCAAACTCCTTATTCAGCTCGGGTGGCAGCTCCCGAACCGTGAGTTGATGACATGCTCCTTTTCGGCTCAACGCATCAGCTACTACATTGGCCTTTCCGGGGTGGTAGTTGATTCCAACATCATAATCCTTGATGAGTTCCAACCATTGACGTTGCCTCAAATTCAGATCCATTTGCGTGAATATATACTTGAGGCCCTTATGATCCGTGTAGATCTCACATCGGTGACCAAGGATGTAATGCCTCCAAATCTTCAAGGCATGTACCACGGCTGCAAGTTTCAAGTCATGTGTGGGGTAATTCATCTCATGTTTCTTTAGTTGTCTCGATGCATAGGCTATCACTTGGCCTCCTTGCATAAGCACACATCCAAGCCCTTGTCTTGATGCGTCACAATATATATCAAAACTCTTGCTCAGATCCGGCAATATCAAAACCGGCGCTGTTGTTAATCTCTTCTTTAGCTCCTCAAAGCTTTCTTGACACGCTGGTGTCCACTGAAATGTTTTCCCTTTCATCAGCAATTCAGTCATAGGCTTCGCTATTTTGGAGAAATCCTTGATGAACCAGCGGTAGTATCCAGCCATCCCAAGGAAACTCCGAATATCGCTGACATTCTGCGATTGGTTCCACTTCAAAACATCCCTCACTTTCCCGGGATCATCCGATAATCCTCCTTCGGATATGATGTGGCCTAGGAACGATATCTCCTTTAGCCAAAATTGACACTTGCTGAACTTAGCGTACAATTGATTCTCTCGCAGTTTCTGCAATGTCAATCTCAAGTGTTCTTCATGTTCTTCCTTGCTTTTTGAATACACCGTGATATCGTCGATAAAAACAACGACGAACTTGTCCAAGTACTCCATGAAGACCTTATTCATGAGGTACATAAAGTATGCGGGTGCATTCGTCAACCCAAATGACATAACGGTATATTCATACAAACCATACCGTGTTCGAAATGCAGTCTTGGGTATGTCGTAGGGCTTAATCTTCAGCTGGAAGTATCCTGACCGAAGATCAATCTTGGAGAAAATTCGGGCACCTTTCATTTGATCGAATAAGTCCTCTATGCGGGGCAGCGGGTATTTATTCTTGATTGTCACCCAATTGAGAGACCTATAATCCAGACAAATCCTTTGGGTCCACACCTTCTTGTCTACGAAGAGCACAGGGGCTCCCCACGGTGATGAGCTTGGGCGTATAAAACCCTTTTCTAGCTGCTCCTGAATTTGATTCTTAAGCTCCACTAGTTCATTAGCGGGCATCCTATACGGCCTCTTCGCTATAGGTGCAGTACCGGGTACTAAATTAATGGCAAATTCAATGTTCCGGTCAGGTGGCATACCTGGAAGTTCTTCCGGAAACACATCTGAATATTCTTAAACCACCGGAATGCTTTCCAATGTCGCTTCTTCGACGTGGTTCAGCACTGCCTTCTCGGTTGCCGGTTGGGCTTCCTCGAACTCAATACGAGTACCGTGCTCACTTGTCAACCACACGATCCTCTCAGCACATTGAATCACTCCGTTGTGCTTGCTTAACCAATCCATTCCAAGTATTATGTCAATCCCTTGGGAATCCAAGACAGTAAGGTTGGCGAGAAAGTCTACCCCCTCATTTTATTGCTTACTTCCGGAATAGAATTCAGAACTGAAATAAGTGATTTCCCAACTATATGCATCAAGGTGTATGAACTAAACAACTTTTTTTTAATTTCAGCATATATGATGATATGAACATGTGCCGAAGCATCTCACATCTCTCTACTATGTCTGGATGTGGACATTTGCCGAAGCGTCCCACAACTCACACCAGCACACAAACACAAGCAATCATCACAAAAATTTCTGCACACCACTCTTATTTGATTGACTACGATCTAAACGTTCCCATTACAGCTTTATTCAATGGAAACCAAAACTTAATCATGAGAACCAGTGCTGTTCTCGCCGTGTGACGAGGGTGGTCCATACATGGGCACACGCCATGGTGAGTCGGCAGTCCATGTAGGGATAGATGATGCTGGTGTTCCATTTGATCCCGCGTTGGCACGAGTCTCCTGCTGTTTTTCCAGCAAGTACAGCTTCTTGCGGAGGTAACGGATCTCTTCTTGTGCGCTTGCATAGCGGTTTCCTAACTCCACGAGAAACCTCTGAGACTTGTCAGCAGATTGTGGGTTGGAAAGAGCTCCTCCATGGGGTCCAATGATCTCCCTTGTACCACTCTTCCGATACGGGTGCAGCTCAAAAGTAGTGTTCTCAAGCTGCTCATGGAAGGCGTAGCACAGTCCGGTGAGTGCATCCCATGCGGCATCATCGATAGCTTCTGCCCTTGTAGCTCTCCATGTGGTGCGAAGTGCCGTGTGACAACCCTACCGTTATATAGGATGGTTACTTCAGCCTTCCACTCTTCATGTCCGAGACGAGGGACTTTCTTGAGAAGATATTCCGGGTATAAGCTGCAGCAATCCAGAAATTCTTTGAGCTCCTTGGATACGTGTCCTCCTTCCATTCCGTCAGACCGGAATTCTTGAACTGAATGGTTGGCCCGTTCATCAACTTCATTATTGGCTTCAGCAAGGGGTGGCTCCTTCTCGGATTCATCTCCTCCCAACATAGCTTCATGAGGCTCCACGGGGTGTAAGGCCGCGTGAAACTCCTCCTGAGGTGCGTACCAATGCCGTTCTTGTAGATCATCCTCCATGTCGTCTTCGAATGGTTCCACCTCTTCTGGATCTTCTTCCTCATGCATAAAGCTATTGACTTCCTCTTCATCATGAGGTTCCATCTTCACCTCCTCCCAATATGGTCCATCGGACACCTCAATGGGGTTAAGTGTACTCCCACGTGGTGGTGGACGAGTCCTTATGCGTGCTGTGGTCCTAATCACCAGCATCTATAAATAGGACATGAGAAACTTTAGGGAAGAAGAAAATAACTCCAAAACTTCAGAAGCTATGAAGTAAGAAAGCAAAAGTGTTGCTGTCCAAAAGAAGAGAAAAAGAGGGGCTGAAAATAGCACTTTGCGGTGGCTGAATTGACAAGTAAAGTGCAGCAGCAAGCATTTTTTTTGAAAATAGCAGTTTAGAGGGGTGTTCCTACGTGTTTTAGAGTGTCCATTCTACCTAGGCTTGCGTCCTATGGTCAACGTGGCTCTGGTACCAATTTGTGACACCTGGTTCCAAAAATAGAACCAAGTGAATGTATATGTGTGCCCAGGATGTTCATCACACATACACATGTAATCCACAAACTGAATTTAGAATTCAGAATATAATCAAGGAAACCATGGACAGCAGTACTATGCTCGCGGCAACGTGAACCATGTCTCTGCTGAGGAAGCACAACAGGCTGAGGACGTCGTAATCGGTATGTTCCTTGCCAATTCCAACCCAGCCACCATTTTATTTGATTCTGGAGCATCACATTCCTTCATATCGTCCAAGTATGTTGCCAAGCATAATCTACCCATATCACACTTAAAATGTGCTATGTTAGTTAATTCTCCCGGTGGAGAGATGAGGACTAATATAGTATGTCCGAAAGTAAGCCTTAAAATAAGGGGGTAGACTTCCTTGCCAACCTCATTGTCTTGGATTCCCAAGGGCTTGACATAATACTCGGGATGGATTGGTTAAGCAAGAACAACGGAGTAATCCAATGTGCTGAAAGGAGCGTGCAGTTGACAAACGAGCACGGTACTCGTGTCGAGTTTGAGTCAGCCCAACAAACAACCGAAAGGGCAATTTTGAACCACGTCGAATGAGCAACATTGGACAACATTCCAGTGGTTCAGGAATTCATGGACGTGTTTCTAGAGGAGCTTCCAGGTATGCCACCTGACCGGGACATTTAGTTTGCCATTGATTTGGTACCCGGAACTGCACCCATAGCAAAGAGACCCTATAGGATGCCCACCAATGAACTTGTGGAATTCAAGAAGCAAATTCAGGAGCAGTTGGAGAAGGGTTTTATACGTCCCAGCTCGTCACCATGGGGAGCCCCCGTGCTCTTCGTAGACAAGAAGGATGGGACCCAAAGGATGTGCGTGGACTATAGGTCTCTCAACGAGATGACAATCAAGAACAAATACCCTCTGCCCGGTATTGAAGACCTATTCGACCAAATGAAAGGAGCCCGAGTGTTCTCCAAGATTGATCTTCGGTCAGGATACTTCCAGCTGAAGATTAAGCCCTCCGATATACCCAAGACTGCCTTCCGAACACGGTATGGTTAATATGAATATACCGTCATGTCTTTTGGGTTAACACATGCACCCGCATACTTCATGTACCTTATGAACAAAGTTTTCATGGAGTACTTGGATAAGTTCGTCGTGGTTTTCATCGACGACATTATGGTGTATTCAAAAAGTGAGGAGGAGCACGGAGAACATTTGAAATTGACCTTGCAGAAAATGCGTGAGCATCAATTGTATGCCAAGCTTAACAAGTGTCAATTTTGGCTAAAGGAGATATTGTTCCTAGGCCACATTATCTCCGAGGAAGGAGTATCGGTTGATTCCGAGAAAGTGGGAGATGTTCTGAAATGGAACCAACCGCAAAACATGAGGGATATTCAGAGTTTTCTTGAGATGGCTGGATACTACCGAAGGTTCATCAAGGACTTCTCTAAGATAGCAAAGCCTATGACGGAGTTGCTAATGAAGGGAAAAAGCCTTCCAATGGACACCAGCATGCCAAGAAAGTTTTTAGGAACTCAAGAAAAGGCTAACCACAACACCAGTTTTGGTATTGCCGGACGTGAGCAAGAGCTTCGACATATATTGTGATGCATCCAGACAAGGGATCGGATGTGTGCTCATGCAAGAAGGACAAGTGGTAGCCTATGCCTCATGCCAATTAAAGAAGCACGAGCTTAATTATCCTACACATGACTTGGAGCTAGCAGCAGTAGTGCATGCATTGAAGATTTGGAGACATTATATCCTTGGTCACCGATGCGAGATCTATACGGACCATAAAAGCCTCAAGTACATATTTACACAAACGGACTTGAATTTGAGGCAACGTCAATGGTTGGAACTCATCAAGGATTATGATGTTGGAATAAACTACCACCCTAGAAGGGCCAATGTAGTAGCTGATGCATTGAGCCAGAAGGGAGCATGTCACCTACTCACGGTTCGGGAGCTACCACCCGAACTACGCAAGGAGTTCGAACGGTTACACCACGGATTCTTGAACAAGATGGAAGTGATGGAGATCCACTCTTCATTAGAGCAAGAGATAAGAGATGGCCAAGCAACGGATGAGGAGATCAAGGAGATCAAGGAAAGGACCCGACAAGGAATAGAGAAGGATTTCAGGGAAGATGAGAAGGGTACGCTTTGGCTAGGAAAAAGGATTTGTGTGCCTAATGTAAAGCACATCCGGGACACGATATTAAAGGAGGCACATGATTCACCCTATTCCATACATCCCAGAAGTACCAAAATGTACAAGGACTTGAAGACTTGTTATTGGTGGGATGGTATGAAAAGGGACATAGCCGAATACGTTGCCCTACGCAACACATGCTAACGGGTGAAGGCCGAACATCAAAGACCCGCTGGATTGTTGCAACCCTTGAAGGTACCCTAGTGGAAGTGGGAGGACATCAGTATGGATTTCATCGTCGGATTGCCACGTACTCAGTCGGGTTATGACTCCATCTGGGTTATCGTGGACCGATTGACGAAAACAGCCCATTTTCTCCCTGTAAGGGCCAAGTACAACGTTGCACAATTAGCCGAGTTGTACATGGAGTAGATCGCGTGCCGTCATGGAGTCCCGAGGAGGATAGTCTCAGATCAAGGTTCTCAGTTTACCTCTAGATTTTGGAGGAAGCTGCAGAAAGCTATGGGTACACGACTGGACTTTAGCTCCGCCTATCACCCACAAACCGAAAGGACAAACCAAATTTTGGAGGACATGTTGAGAGCTTGCGCCTTGAAACGTGGGCATAGTTGGGATAGGAGTTTACCGTATGCCAAATTCTCCTATAACAACATCTATCAAGCTAGCTTGAAGATGTCGCCTTTCGAAGCATTGTACGGTAGACGGTGTAGAACACTGCTGTTTTGGAACGAAACCGGAGAGAACCAGGTGTTTGGACCCGAAGTGCTACAAGAAGCCGAAAAGCATGTCCAAACGATACGGGAGAACTTAAAGGCTGCTCAGTCACGACAGAAAGGCTATGCGGACAATAGGCAAAGGAAGTTAACTTTCGAAGTAGGAGACTTCGTATACCTTAAGGTATCGCCTATCCGAGGCCAACGGCGTTTCAACGTCAAAGGCAAGCTAGCACCTCGCTACGTCGGACCATTTAAGATTTTAGATAAGCGAGGAGAAGTAGCCTATCAACTAGAGCTTCCAACGCACCTCTCTGACGTACATGACGTGTTTCACGTATCTCAGCTCAAGAAGTGCTTCAGAATACCAGAGAAGCAAGTAGCGATGGAAGAGCTTGAACTTCAAGAGGATCTGACCTATGCAGAGCACCCCATCCGAATATTGGACGTGAAGGAGAGGGTCACGAGGAACAAAGTGATCCGATGGTGCAAGGTACAATGGAGCCATCATAACGAAGCTGAAGCCACATGGGAGCGTGAAGAAGACATCAAGGCAGAATTCCCTCATCTATTCTCTACTAACGAATCTTGAGGGCGAGATTCAATTTAAGGGTGGTAGATTTGTGACACCCTCATTTTCGGGTCCTGCATATATTCATATTTTATATGTAGAAAACATTTTAAATAAGAAGAAATAGAGAAAACATTAAAAAGTTAGCCAAAAAGGGCAAATCCCAGTTTACAGAGAGCACCGAAGACAACTTCCGCGGCTCACTGGCCACGTGGCGTGTTCGGAGCTCATCTCCGCAAATGGGGAGGGGTCCGCCGCTAAACTGGCTACGTGGCAGGCTCGGGGCTCGTCCCTGCAAAAGGGGGAGAAGTCCGACCCTGTGGACACGTGTTGCCCCCGGAGCTAGCCTCTGCGGAGAAGCGAGGCCAGTCCCGCAGGACACGCGTCACCTTAGGAGCTATTCACCGCGGAAAAGAGAGGACCAGCCACGAGGGACATGTGTCGCTCTCGGAGCTCACCTCCGAGAAGTCCGACACTACCGGATACGTGTCACCTCCGGAACTTATCCCTGGGAGGTCCGTCACTGTTGGACACGTGTCAACTTCGGAGCTCGTCTCCTAGAAGAGAGGAAGTCTGGCGCTGTTAAGACACGTGGCACGCCCGGAGCCACCTCCGAATAAAGAGGAGGTCTCGACCGCCAGGATACATGGCGCACGCGGAGCTCACTTCCGAAGAAGAGGGAGGTCACGCCAGCTTGACACGCGGCACAACCAGAGCTCATCTCTGTGGAAAGGGGGAGACAAGGCCCCGATGGACACGTGGAGCTTCCGGAGCTCATTGCCGTGGAGGTAACGAGTTCTGAAGCGGTTTTTGCTTCTGTATGCTTGGAAATACCGGTATGGGAGGAAACCGACACAAAATCCACAATGTTACCGCACCAAATCAACTAGAGATAAGTTAAGATTCAATGACAAGTTGAATAGGACTCTTATTAGAAGTCCAATCAGAGTAGAACTCTTTCTTCCCGATTATAAATAGAACCCAGAACCTTTGGCCGAAACCACGAACTTCTTTTCCACCTCCTGAGCCGACGACTTAGAGCCCCAGCCCCAACTCGCCGAAGAAACCCTTCGCCGGAGTTCAGTCGAGGAAGATCGCCGGAAGAGAGTCCCAACGATCTTTCTAGGGGAAGGACCCCGAGACTAAGAAGAACATAAGGTAGGTCTCCAATACTACCTTACGACATCATCGGTTTTCTTTGCATCTGTTCTTCAATTCCCTCTCGAACAGAAGCTTTCTTGTGGACAGATCACTTGTTGATCGGGTTGATCTCAAGACAAGATCATTGCCACATCCACATTTGATCCGAACAACTCTGTTCATCATAAAACCCATGCAAACATACAAGGACACGTACAACCAATCTAATAAAAACTGCACCATAGGATTAACATGCATATACATCATTGCATCTTAAAGTAGAGTTTGTGCATGATATTGATTTCTGTGGATCTTGTATGTGCGAAGGATAAGCACAGGGAGCTACCTACGACGGACTACAACAACAAGATTTTGAGCAACATGAACCGCCAGAACAAGGTAAGTGCCCCTTGACCATATTGATCCTATGTTTTAGGAAACTGTTTTGTTTTGCGAAAAGGTGTGTGTGCTGAGTCAAACATGATGGGAAACATTTTTATAGGAGTTTACTAGTTTTGGTTAAACCACCCTTGTCGCCAGGGAAGTTTATGAGTCGGGTATGGTTTTTACTTTTATGCTTCGCTGAGTCCATGGGATTACGGAAGCGAGATAGATGTGTCTAGCTAACTGAACTCGAAAGAATATTGAGGAACAGATGTTGTTAATGAACATGGATCGGAGGGAGATCTAGGCAAGCCTATGTTTGTGAATGAGGTAGAAAGAGATGGTGGTTTACTTGCCGTAGATCTAAGGACCGGTTCATGCGAGCACATGCCAGGATAACAGTGCCACCACAAGGCCAAGTATGGGTGCGGCTTAGCTGACTAATTACTGCCCTGGGAACTGCATGGCACAAGAGGGGGCCCGTGGATGGGAGAATTGGAGATTCTATCCTGCCGGTGAAACCTTAGTGAGTCCATACATCTAGTAGCCCCTTTGTAAAGGCTATTTTGTGATCTCTTGGCCATACACCGATGGTTGTGTACTGGTATAATGTAGGTTCTGCAGTCGCCGACGGGTGACGAAATCACAAACTTGTGGGTAAAGAGGTGCAAACTTTGCAGAGTCTAAAACTATCATGATAGCCGAGCTTACGGTTACGAGCGCCCGACCAACTTCCATGATTAGTTGGATGGTTATTTTGGGATGGTTTTGGATGGTTTGGTTTTGGTTTTCGGGACTGTTGAGTCCGGGTGATAAGATTGGTTGCATGACTGTTGAGTCATGGCAACGAGATTGATCTCGGTGTGAGACGGAATTGTTTATGAGATGAAATGGTAGCGAATACCATATGGTATCCGTGAGAAGGTAGCGAATACGAGAAGGTATTCGTAAGCAAGAATGAGGTTGATTAATGTCTGGTTGGGACGTGGAAAGTAATGAACATAATGGAGGTATGAATGGTATTTTAATACATGTTGGGATTACGTTCACTTAAAGTTAAGTTGCTGTTTTATCATGGTTTTGATAAATAACTTTGCTTTCTGCAATGAACCTTTTTATACCTACCTTGTTGTGAGCTACATATCATATTTTCCCGCACTTGCTGAGTACATCATTGTACTCAAACTTGCATTATTATTTCATCATCAGCAACAGGAGAAGATTACTATGAAGACCAGGTGGAGCATTAGGCGTGTAATCTGTCCTCAACCTTGCCTGTGGGGATGGAGCAGAGATGGAGCTGCTTCTGCTGCTTAGATTGCTTCCGCATTTGTTAGAAGACTTCCGCTGTTAGATTAAGACTTCCGCTGTTAGCATGGGTCCAAGACTCATGAGACATTGTAATAAAACCCTGTTATTCATGGTAATATATATTCTGAATTCAGTTTGTGGAACATATGTGTATGTGTGATGAACATCCTGGGCACACATATGCATCAGTTCTCGGTTCCGTGGTTTTCCACAGAATTGAGGGCGTCACAAAAAAGGCTCATTGCAGCAAGCAAATTTTATTTCATAAACATGGTAAAAACAGCAACTATCCCTAGCTGAGTTCAATCCCATCATAACCAAGTAAAATCAGCAACATTCCTTCATCATAATTCATCATTTATCATGTCTCAACCAGCCAATAATCTTTCTCAAGTTCATCTCATACTCATAAATATTCATAAACATCTCATATTCATATAACCAAAACCAATTCCATTGTCATGACTCAAAACAGTCCCAAAACCAATCCCAATGACCACACCCAAATATCCATATCATATTTTTCCTCTAATCATGGAAGTTGGCCAGGTGCTTGTGATCGGAAGCACGGCTATCATGATAGTTTTACACTCTGCAGAGGTGGCACCACTTTACCCACAAGTTCGTGATTTTGTCCCCTGTCGGAAACTAGAGAAACCTCCATTATACCAGTACACAACCTTCGGTGTATGGCCAAGAGATCACAAAATATCCTTTACAAAGGAGCTACTAGAATGTACGGACCCACTGAGGTTTTACCGGTAGGCTCAAATCTCCATTCTCCCACCCACGGGCCCCCTCTTGTGCCATGCAGTTCCCAGATCAGTCCCTCTCGACTCCCATTCCCCATGCCATCCAACGGTCCATAACAAGCTAGCAACACACCTAATTAGTCAGCTAAGCCGCACCCATATTTGGCCTTGTGGTGGCACTGTTTGCATGTTTTAATGGGCTTTCATGGGATTTTATGATGAACAAGGTGTAGGGATCAATTGTGGATGTGGTGATGATCTTGACACAAGATCTAGATCAATTCCACCGTCAAAAATCGATCAAAACATGATCTGTCCACACGCAAAAGTTTCTGCTCGAAGAGGGCGAAGAAAACGGATGCGTAGAAACAGCGGCGACGTCGTAAGATGGGTAATGAAGACCTACCTCACTTCCTCCTTGTGGTAGGGCCTTTCTCCTAGAAATGGCAGCAGCGGGGGATTTTTCTATGGAAAATTATGGTAGGGCAGATTGTCAGGCTTCTTCTCTGGCGATGGCGAGGCATGACGGGGCTCGTCGGCGGGTCTCGACGATGGGGCTTGACGGCGGGACTCGTCGGTGGGGCTCGACGATGGGGCTCGACGGCGGGGCTCACCGGTGGGGCTCACCAGAGACCATACTCCGGCAGGGGGGTGGCCGACTCGGCGAGTTAGGGGGAGGGGAAGGGCCAACTCAGCGACTTTGGGGGGGGGGGGGGAGGGTGCTGCGGCCAAGTTGTAGAGGGGGGCTGGGGGTTGTATTTATAAGGGGGAGAAAAGAAGAGTCCTAGTCCAATATGAACTCAACCAAAGAGTCCTAGTCTAATTGGAACTCAACCAAAGAGTCCTAGTCCAATTGGGACTCAACCAAAGAGTCCTAGGGGTTTCCCCCCCTCTAGGGCTGCGGCTACATTGGGGAAAAATTCCCCCCAAATATGGGGGAATTTCCCCCTTGGGGAATTTGGGGAAAATTTGAGGAAATTTGCGAATGGCTCATTTCAGCTATCTTATTTTCATTTCTCTCTATTTCTATGTCCCTTTCTCCAATTCTATATTCCCCTCTCCATTTCTATGTCCCTTTGTCCATTTCTATATTCCCTTCTCCATTTCTATGGTTCTTTCTCCATTTCTATGGTTCTTTCTCCATTTCTATGGTTCTTTCTCCATTTCTATGGTTCTTTCTCCATTTCTAGGGTTCTTTCTCCATTTCTACTTCTTTTCAATTTCTTCTCTACATGAAAAATGTATGCAATGCATGGTAATGAATATGAGGGTGTTACACGGACCCAACAAGTCACTCTGCCGTGACGGCCCTCGCGCGAGCGAGGTGCCAAAAGTGGGGGACCTGCTCACCTCACAGTTAGGAGAGCAGTTCGAGTACGTGGTGCATTTTGACTCCAAAGCACTAATAGTGTGGCAAGGTATGAAGCCCTCATATTCGGCTTGAGTACTACTTTTTCTTTAGAAGGAGACTCCAGTCTCGCCATCAAACAAGGCGAGTGAGAGTAACCCTGCGTCGGCCCGCAGCCAGCTCCCTATCTTATCTATGTACGAAGGATGGGGAAGGAATTTCGTGCTTTGGAGTAGTGCCACATCCCCTGCGCCAACCATGCGGTAGCAATCACCTTCCAAGAAAAGCCTCTGCATGGGCTCCGGTCCCCGAAGGCGCCATCGAAAGGAAGCTATTGCGTCATACAGCCTGGCCTGCCGAACCAGGCGAAGGGGGGCGAGCCTGGCACCTCGAAGCCAGCAGTCCCGGCGGCCCTGCAACCATGGCGCTCGCCAAGGATCGTATGCGTCACCAGGGGCTCCGTGCACCCCGATGCCCAAAATCTGTAAAGCTCAAATAGGTCCAATGAATGCATCACGGAGGTTCGGGCCTACTTGAAGGACAATATCCTTCCTGATGAACGTGTATCCGCTGAACCGATCGTTCGTACGGCTAGAAGATACATACTGATAGACGTACATCTCTACCAATGTGGTGCTGACAGCGATCTATTGCGGTGCATTACCCGGGAGGAGGGCTGCGACATATTCACAGAAATCCATCAGGGTGAGTGTGGCAACTGCTTCGTTCCACACGCTGGTCGTTAAAGCCTTCTGGCATGGCTTTTACTGGCCGGTTGCTCCCCTTGATGCCGTCGAGCTGGTCAAGAGATGCGAGGCATACCAGTACCGTGCCAAGCAGATCCACACACTAGCGCAGACGCTGCAAACGACCCTACCCTCATGACCGTTAGAAGCATGATGGCTGGGCACCTTGGCGCTGCAACTTAGCAGTGTCGGGAGCCAGGTGGAACATGCCCCTGGACAAAGCCTCAACCGCGTTCTGGACAACCACTTTGCCCAAACTCGGACCGTCTCAATAGGTCCATGGTAGCCCGGACCTCCCGGAAAGCCGATGCCCACACCCTGACTTGTCCAGTCTATTTGGTAGACGTGCCCCAACCCACCAAGTGACCACACCTACCAGTGGGGCATCTCGGCAAATCACGCGGGCAGGGCATCGGGTTGTTCCAACAATGAGCAGAAGATCCATAGCGCTGACTACGGCAATATGCAGATAAGGGCTGAACTCCCCTAGGGTCCTCGCGTCACCAGGGACCCAAAAGGAGTGGTAGCCACACTGCCCGGACGCCCTGGGTGCTTGCGCCGCTAAGGAACAGGGGGAGCAAGCTTGAGATATTGACAAAGACTCTTGCCCGTGGGGATTGTGATCCTAGCTCTCCCAAGGAGGCTACCCTCGGACCCCAAAAGCCAGCGCCTCCCGAGGATCCTAGAGGCTAGTCGAACTAAGTAAGTCGCTCGACCTCCCAGTAACTCGTACAAGGGAACGATAGCTGCTTTGGTGGGATAAGGGACCCACTGATATCGGCGGCGTCAAGAGTCAGGGGGCCTTGCGGGAACTAAAAATGGTTCTGCTCACCATACTCACCGCCAAATGATTGATGGAAGGGAGATCAACATAACCACCTTTTTCATCAATAAAGAAGTACAGGTGGCAAAAGATAAAAGAAAAATACAGGGGTTAGGGCCTGCCTAGAACTATTCCGCACCACGCCTAAATCGCTCTGCAACGAGGGCTCCCATGTCTTCGACCTCAGACCAGGCTGCTACCTCCCTCGCATCGATAGGGCCTTGGATGACCGGCTCCAGAGAAACACTGGAGTCCCAGCTTCGGAAGCAAGTCAACACATGGGTTGCCACCACATTAGCCAGGGCCTTGCCCTCCGCCTCCAGCTGGTCGATGACAACGTCCTCCAATGCTGCTATCTTTGCGCCCGCAGAGTCAAGCGCGAGGAGTGCTTGTCTCATCTCCTGCGAAGGTTTGCCAGCATGCACCGGGCTGAAGTCAAAGGGCACCAGTGCTGACTTGGCACGGCCCAAGAAATCCCAGATTTGCTGGACATCCGCCGTGCGTGAAGCCTGGAGCTCTTGACGCTCACGCCGTACCACTGTCAAGGCTGCTGCGTCGCTTTCGGAGAATCTCTTCTCCAGACCAGTCAATGCCGCCTCCCGAGCGTCAAGCTCATGGGCGCGGTGCTGCAGTCTCTCCTCGCGGAACGAGGCATCGAGTTCTGCAGCCAGGAGGTCCTGGCGCTCCTTCATTTGCCTCTCTCGCTCCTGGTTCAAAGAGGCCTGCTAACAGTCCAGGTCATCAGCCCGTGACTTCAGTTCGGCCTGCTCCCACTGCAAGCGCAATGAAGATTCCTCCTTCTCCTCCGCTAGCTCGCGCTCGCCTACTGCGATGTCACGGCGAGCCAGTATCAGCCGTAGCTCCTCTAGAGTTGTGAGGCGGGCATTAGCTGCCTGCTGGGCCTCGTTGGCTTCTGCCCAAAGCTTACGGGACTGCTTGTCTAACTGGTCGACCAAGTCCCGCTGCCGGTTGGTCAGTTCCTGCTCCCCCCCAGGCGGGCCTCCTGCGACTCCAACCTCCTCCGTGTTTCACGGGTCCAGAAGTTGAGCAACCTTTCCCAACCACCGAGGCGCTCCTCCTCCTGTTGAAAGGATTCTCGCCCCTGATCCAGCGCCAGCTAAACTTGACGGAGGCTTGCCTGAGCCGAGGATACGGCTTCAGACAAGGGGATCCGCTCTATCGAAGTGTTCCATCGACACTTCCCCTGGGCCTGCTTAGGATCAGCCCGTGGAGGTTCTTTTTCGGAGGGGCTAGTTCTCTCGAGAAGGTTGCGTTGGATGAAGGAGGATTTTACAAGGATTTTTACAAGGTTCGGGCCGCCGGAGCGTAAAACCCTACGTCCACGGGAGTGCTTCAGAGCACTGCTTCTTTGCGTATGAGGATGAGTTGGCTGGGTCGCGAACTGCCGAACCCTTTGCAACGTTACCTACCCGAGGCTTTTATTTTTCAAGGCTCGGGCGGCTTACAAGGTGGGCCCTGGGGCCCGACAGGTGGCCTCGGGGTAATTTACTACCATCTACCATGTCTTGTAGTGAATGTTGGTAGCTGTCTTCTGGCGGTGGCTGCTTGGTCATCGTCCTGCCATCCTGCCCATGCCGCACGCTAGGCGTAGTTGTTGATGATGGTAGGGACAGCAGGGGATGTCTTGTCGCTGTATTTATTGGTCTATAGCTCTGACATGGTGCGCCTGTCTTGACTGTGACTGGTCACTGTGCCTCCTGACAGGCGTGCGCCATGCCTCCGTGTCTTTGGAAGGTGCGGGTCTTGAATGCCTTGATCGGACAAGGCATGGCGCGCCTTTACTCCTGCTGCCTACCGAGCCGTAGCGGGCAGCGCGGCACTGCTTGCCACGTGGCAGGTACGGAGCTCTCCTATGAGGAGAAGGGAGCCCCGGCCCTGCTGGACACGTGGTGCCTTCGGAGCTCACCCCTGCGAAGGGGGTGAGGTCTGGCTCTTCTGGCCACGTGGCAGGCCCGGAGCTCCCCTATGAGGAGAGGGGAGGCCCGGCCCTGCTGGACACGTGGCACCTTCGGAGCTCACCCCCACGGGGGGTGAGGTCCGGCTCTTCTGGCCACGTGGCAGGCCCGGAGCTCTCCTCTGAGGAGAGGGGAGCTCCGGCCCTGCTGGACGCGTGGCACCTTCGGAGCTCACTGTGACACCCCAAAATCCTGTTCAGAGGGGAGTTTAAAAATTTTTGGACGTGTTGCATGTTTTGCAACAATTTAAATTCAAACTGGAATTCAATTTAAACTCAAAACAGAAAAGAAATAGAAAAAGAAAAAGGAAAACAGAAAAAAACCGGCCAGTGGGCCGAAACCCACCAGCCGGCCCACCCTGCTCCGCGCCAGCCCGCAGCCGCGCACGCCCCCTTTCTCCCACAGACAGGCGGGGCCCGCCAGCTTTTCTTCTTCCTCGCACCCGCGCCGCGATCGGCCGGGACTCTCTCACCCAAATCAAAACCGATCAGGAATTCTCGCGTATCCCAGCCGATTTCCGGACCCCGAAGACTCCAGCTCGATCTAAACCAACCCGCCACCCTCCCCCGTCTATAAAAACCCCGGCCTTGTCCCGTTTTTCCCACGCGATCCGCCGATTTTACTCCGGTGAGAACCCGAGCACCTCCGGCGAATTCTGCCCGATCTACGCTCGGGAATTCCGATCTAACTCGCTGGTCTTGATCCACCGCCTCCGGGGAACCTCGCAGGTGCAGAAACACAGCGCCGATGAGCCTCGCCGTGAATTCGCCTCGGACCTCATCGCCGATCGCTTTCCAGGACCTCCGAGCTCAAGAAAACCCCCGAGGTGAGATCCCCGACCTCCCCTCCACCGATCTATGCCATAAAATCACAGTTCTAGGAAGAATTCCCAAAGATCCGAAACTCTCCGGCGAGATCGCCGCCTCCCGCCGCCGTGCGCCGCCGGCAGCGCCGCCCGCGCTCGATCAGAGCGACGTGGCCGCTTGTGCGCCGTTTATTTTAAATCACACGGTAGAGTTTAAATCCCCGCGTACCGGTTCGACGTTATAATCTCAGCCATCTGTTTTAAATCAGCGGTCCACGTCAGCCCCGCGTTATAAAGACTGGAAATCTTACGTGCTACCCCCTGGGGTTCTCGGGAAATAAGAGCTAGCCCCGGAAACTTCTGATCTAACCCCTGGAACTTCAGAAAATCATGTAAATTCATTTAAAAATCAGTTTGAGCCTCTGGACTTAATAAAAATTAGGAAAAACTCCTCTGTTATGTGTAGCTAGACCCCTGAAAATTGTTAAAATAATATTATAGACCCTATAGTGGGGTGAGTTTACCTTTTTAACCCTGTTTGATATTAAATTTAGAAATTGAATATGTGGCTAGTATTTAAAATTTAAAAAGTGGGACAAACATATTGTCAAATTTAAATTAAAACTTTATCAGTACTTAGAAAAGTTTGGAGTGAGATAAAAATAGATTTTTGGCTGAAATGAATCTGTTTAATTTATTATTCACATTTATTAGTCATAGGGACACATTTTTAAGTGAAGAATAGTTCTGAAAATTAGGAAAATAAATGTAAAATAGTTTACATCAGAGGAAAAGGTCAAAAATAGGTTATTAAATATTTTAGATCAGAACCTATTCTGTTTAAATGATGTGTCTTGTTATTTTCATAATAAAGTTCACATTTAGGCATAGGAAATAAATCTGAAAATATAGCAACTAGTAAATAATAAATGGAGTTTCTAAAATCCAAAGAATTCAGTTTAGGGTTGGTAGAAATTATGAAGACACATATGGAGTAGGAAAATACCTTTCCTGCATACTTGGTAGCTAAAAGGTGTAGTAATTGAATATAAGGAACTTATTTAAATTGGAAACTCATATATAAAGTATGCAAGCATAAATGTGAATACAAAAGTAGGAATCATATACACATAATTAAAAGTGCATGTAAGCCAAATGTCAACACACATAGAGTAAACACAACACATAGAAGTTGTGAATGGCTTTGTTACATGTGAATGTGTGGTTTGTATGAAGTGGAAGTGTGAACTATGTCTTATGGATTGTTGTTTTTCTTTTGCTATGTGTGATGGTATGATGTCGAACCTGCTCAAGAGCAAGTTATTCCTTTCCAAGATCAGGACTACCCATTCCAAGAGCAGCAGGAAGGAGGCAAGTGTCCTTGACCACTTTGATCCTATGCTAGGATGTGTAGATAGAATTATTTGCATTGTCAAATGAAATATGAAACCCATGCTAGGAAGTTTCCCTAGAATTGCATTATCTTGTTTCCTTGTAGCTTGGGTTGGGTGTAAAAGCCCAAGAAAAGGGACTTGCAAAAACTTTTCTTCACCTCACAACACCACAATTTTATTGTGGACACCTTAGGAAATATTGTGAAGAGCAAGTAACCTCCATCAAAAGAGTGATTAGAGGGGAAAGCCTTCATTTGCACAAAGTGGGATTTGGACACATGAACATGAGAGATTGAGCTCACCCTAGAACTTTAAAAGTCTTGGAAAGGTTCAGTCCAAGTTTCATGAAAAATCCAACACTTTTAAGGCACTTTTGGGGGTATTTGAAAAAGAGGCCAATTTGAATGTAAATTCAAATTGCAGCAACTTTCATCACTCAAATTCAAAAAGTAGTTTCATATTCAAACTCATCATATTTTCCTGAGTAATCCCACCAATTTTCAGTCCCATTGGACTTCATCTCGTCGGGAGCCGAATTTGTAACAATTCAAACTGAGTTTGAATTTTCAAATTCAAATATGAAGGGAATGTGGCCAAACCAGTTGAAGTTGATGAATTCAAATTCTACCTTTGAGTTGGTTGCTAAGTTCCCTTTTCAAGTCTGAGTAGGTGGGATATTTGCACAACAGAGAAGATTAGTGGGGAGAAGAGGGCCCACCAGTCAGCTAGACTTCGGCCCTAAGTCAACACCGAGCGAACTCGGTTTACCGGGCCTCGGCAGAGCTCGACACCGAGCCGACCGAGCAGCCACCTCGCCCCCCCTCCGCACGCGCTGGCGACCAGCTTGCCGGCTCCGCCGCCTCAACCCGATCGTTAACCCGGGAGCAAACAGCAGCACGTTGCCTTCTTCATTGATCGCACGCTCGCTGTTTCCCTCACCCCCGCACTAAACCGGAGCTCACCCCGCGCCCTCTTTCCCGATCACTGGCAGCAACCGAGCCCCGGTTGCTCGTGCCAGCAGCACCGAAAAGCAGCGCCCGTGCGTTCTCTACCACGACAGCCCCGCAAATCCGAGACTCCTAGCCTGTGGCGCGTGCAATTCGGCAACGATCGCCGAGGAACAGAGCACGGCGGAAAGCCGCGAACTGCTCCCCGTGGACAGCACGCCACGGCCAGTTTCACCGCCGGACTTCTACACGGAAAAGGTGTGCCTTAGTCTCCAGATCGTGTAGCTGCAACCCTTATAACCATTGGTAGACTGTGCACTGAGAATTCCTAAGAATCCCGAGAACTAGTGCAACCGGGTAAGAGTTGGTCTACCCCAAAATTCGAGCTGCACCGTCCAATCCAGCTCGAGTGAGCTTACAAACACCTTCCTCACTCCCGAGCGGCCCTCCTCGACCAAGAATCAGGGGAAATGACCCAGAAATGGCCGGGTTTAGGTTGTTTTTCGGGCCGCCATAGAATAACAGCTCGGTTCACCGTGGAGCTCTAGGTTGCCGACCTTTTCGTGGGGTTTGGCGGCCATTTCCATCACCCTCGAGCTCCCGCGGTGCTCTCCGACCCTTTGCCGATCATTTTGATGCGTTGTGACGCATTCCCGACCACGCCGGAACCCTAACCGCCGCTGTCACCGTCGGAAGCCCTGTTCCGGTGAGCTACGGCCGCCGGCGACACCACCGACGAGTTCAGCGTCGAGAGTTAGGGCGGGGCGGCAAGTTTGGGGCCGGGAGAGGGCCGGGAAAGCAGTTCCGGCGACGCTCGCTGGAGTGCGCCGCCGCGGGCCCCTGTTTGGCGCGAGGAAGGAGAAGACTGCCGGACGGGACCCACCGGCAGACATTTAAACATTTTGAAATGTCCAGTTTGTAGTTCAAACTTTGGAGGACCACAACTTGGGTTAGGAGAATCCAAAAATTATGAAACAAATTTTGTTGGATTCCCCTAACAGAGTACAATCCAAATCTGAAACCCAATTTTTATGAAACCCATTAATTAATTCTGGAAAATTCTTTAAAGCTTTTCAGCAAAAGAATTTTAGAGGGAGTTTGGTTCATCCAAAAATCCCCAAATTTTGCCAGAATGTTCTTTAGGACATTAGTGAACCCCTGTAAAAGTTTCAGACCATTTGGAGTTGATTTAATCAGAGCAATTCAAATATGATGATACTGTGTTCATTTGAATACAGAAACATTTCAGAGAATTTCCAAAACTTGGAAAATTCAGTTCTGGGCAAATCTTAGCTCCAAAAATGCTGGGAAAATTCATTCAAACTCTAGGAGCTATAATTTAAATTTTAATTCACTAAGTTGGGCATGAACAGGGGTGTTACCTCAGAATTAATTCTTCTTTGCTTAATTGCTAAAAGAATTATTCTGAGCAAACCACTCAGTGAAAAGTGCTAATATTTGGTCCAAAGGGTTTCCTTGTGACAAGGAACTCACACAAAAATTCTCAGCTCCATTGGAGCTGTGAATCACCCCTGTCCTGTTTAACCACTTAAGGGATTAATATAGAAAAGGGGGAAAACCACTTAGCATTTAACCATGTGATTAAGTCCAAGCCAAACCACCAACACCAGTTCATCTTTAAATCATAAACAAAGTTCCAGGTGTTAGAGGCTGGTTATTAGAACTAATAGTAGAAGTCTTACCCTAAACTCACATGTGCAACTAAATTAACATGTAGTGTTTCATTAACGTGTAGCCATTGAAGAAGAAACCCCGGAAGTGCTGGACTTCCTTCTTCCGGACGAGGAAATAACTACTGACCAGCAGCAACAAGGTAAGCCCCGGTTTGCATTAACCTTTTTATAAGTTTTTCCTTTGTTTACATGTGTCATATGAAGTATGTATGTGCATTAGGTATAGGATGAATGAAACCCCACTTGCATAACCAAAGGTTCCTTAACGAGTGAGGGTAGTGTCTAAGACCTCGAGTAGATAGGCTATGCTTAAAGATTCATAGGGCTTCGGTACAAGTCGAGTAGTTGGAATCTACTCGCGAGATAGGCTTTGGACGCACGGGTTCGGTTGAGTGATGTGAGATCACATTAGTAATGAAAATGAGACTGGGAAGGGGCTAGGGCGCAGCAAGAGGGAGTCTTTTGTGCGCAGCCCTGTCCGTGTCGATTGAGGACCGATCCGTGTGCGGCCCACGCTGATCAAGTTTGAACGTACCGAAGGCATATTGGATATATGGGCCCCGATAAACCGATGTAGCCTAAACCTCCGGGCGTCGAGGCATAACGCACCGATTTATAGGTGTAGGCTGAGGGCAGCAAGGTGGAAATCTACCAACGGGCATAGAGAGATGCTCCGTGTGGGGAACCTCCTGCTCGTTTCGGTGCGACCGGTTCGACGTTTGGGCTGTTGGGTGAAAGGTTGTCCCGTACGACATCGAGTGAGCGTGCTGTGCAGCTCCACGGATGGGCGTACGTGACGTGCTCTTTGGGTTTCCCAGCAGGTGTATATCGAGTCGATTCGCCGTCCTTCGCGGTGAAGAGTACCACTTGGTCACTGACTCGTGACGTAGATTAATGGATGAAACATGTTGATTCAATATTGCTGGTTGATATAATTGTATTGCTACATGTGCGCCACCAAATACTGCTTACTAAATTTCAGACTTCATGAACTGTTAACTTGTTGCTAAAAGATGAACTAAGGATGAACTTGTAGGCGTGTCCTTTTGCTGAAATGTTACTGTCCTATGTCCATTGTACCCCTCATGTAGAGTTTCATGCTTAGGTGAGTCGGTTAAGCCTTGCTGAGCCTTTGTGCTCACGGTTGCTGCTTAAGTGTTTTTCAGGTGAGGAGCCACCCACGGACTCGGGGTACGAGTCCACCGGCGAGGGTTACCCTCCGTCAGGGACCACGACTGAGTGGGAGCCGTACACGCCGCGCTGAGCTGAAGAGTGCAGCTAGTGTGGGTTGCCCTAGGGCTGGGCAACCAACTTTTGCTAGATAGGCGGGCATGAGTTGTATAGTGTAGACTTCCGCTGTGTAATATAAACAATAGTTGTAACTGAAGTTTGTACCTGTTTGTACAGTTTCAGTTGTTTTTCCCATGTAATATATTATGTTCTTATGACGTGTGCTGTCAGGTGTCGCATCGCGTGGCACCACCCTCTGCGATCCTGGATGAGCAGATTCCGGTCCGCCACATTGGGATTCATTTTATCATGTCATTTATTATTATACATATGCTTAGCTATGCTTAGAATGGGATATTTGGGAGATGAGATCATCAGTTTATTTTACCATACTCTTGAATGAGATATTGTGAGTTATGTAGAGGTAGGGATCAAGGCAAGTTGGATGTTTTGGTTGATGCTGGGTGCACGAGACTCGGGTTTGTGTTTAGTACTTGCCTGGATCCTAAGGACCGGTTCATGGAGCATGTAACCTGGCTTTACCGTGCCAACCACATGCTGAGATGGGGCAGCTTAGCCAATTAATTAGGTGTATCCCCGGCGTAGTATGGGTGTGTTGGATGGTGCGGGGAATAGGTGTCAGCTGGACTACCGTATGAACCGCAAGGCTCAAGAGGGGGCCACTGCAGTGGGGTTGGAGCCTCTTGTATGCTGTTAGGGGTGAAACCTCAGTGGGCCCACGCTCGTCGGGAATCCCTTTGTAAAGGCTTCGTAGTGATCTCCTGGCTACACAACTAGGAAGTGTGAATGTGGCTCGTAGCCACTGGCATAATGGAGGTTCTTTTAGTCCACCCGGCAACGGGGAATGAAATCACTACATGTGGGTACAGTGGTGCAAACTCTGCAGAGTCAAAACTGTCATGACAGCCGTGCTCACGGTTAAGAGCGGCTTGGACTTATTCATGATTAGAGGATGATGGCTTTGGAAGTTGAGGATGTTAAGCGGGGAGCTTGACATTGGATATGATGATTATGCTTACTTGAAGAAGGGTTGGGAGTTTGGGGCCATTTCACCTGTGTAGTAATGTAGGTGCTAAATAAGCTAAGGTGATAGGTATTAATTGCGTAGTGCTTTAACCATGAGTTCAACCTCCCCTTGTTCTAGCCATGCATGACATAACTTTCCCACACTTGCTGAGTACCATCGGTACTCAACCTTGCATATTTTGTTGGTTTATATTGCTGCTCAGGTCAAGATAATGAGGTGGTGTATTTACTTGTTATGAACTTATTATCGTCCATCGAGACATATGCTATGTAAGACTTATTTATATTCGACACCTGGCTTGTAATAAATGATGCTTCACTATTTGTCATCACATGTATGAGAAAATGATCCTGGCATACATGTGATATTCACTCGGTCGTTCTTCGGAGAAACCGGGTGTGACAGAAGTGGTATCAGAGACAAGGTTGCCCGTAGGAACGTGGACCTAGGTAGAAATGGACGTATTTAAGGGCCCTATTTTCTAAAAAACTATTTTTACAAGATGTGTGTTGAAAAGTGTTATTTAATGAGTCACTTTCTTCATCTTACCCCAATTTTCATTCAAAATAGGATTTTTGTTTAAAAAGTTTATCTAACCTAAGTTTAAATGCTTTTTGTTTTTAGATGGTTTGCATGATTCGCACCGCTCGCAAGTCCACAGGAGGGAGAGTTCCCGTAGTTGCCCTTGCCGAAAGAGAGGAGAGCCATCCGGTGACGTTCCTTTCCTACGGATTAGCAGTAGGAGGCTTGTTGCGCCGTCTTCGACGTATGCTCGAAGCCGCCGGCAATACGGGCAAGCTAATCATCCACTATAACTCCACCAGGACCATCCGTGAGAAGAGGGAAGAATGAAGTTCATAGATGAGGATTTTACACGAAAACCAGCTGCTTAAGATCCACCGCTCTCCAGCTTGTAGAGCGACACAGGTCGATGCGGAGAAGGATGTCACCTAGGAGGCCATCACCTGCCAGAGTCACATCTATCGTCGACACCTGGACAGGACTGAGTACATGTATGTCTTCCAACGCGAGAGTGGTACCTCGGAGTATAAGTACCCGCCAGTGCAGCAAGGGACTTCCCATGAGCAATGGATTTGTGCTTAGAGGATGCTGCCATGCTTAGCACTCAATTGCAGGAGTGTCAGTAGGAGTTTCAGGATGTTCGTGACACCCTGAAGGAAACCGAGGCGTTGCTTCGAGCCTGCTTGAGGGCGAGAGAAAGAGGAGATGTGAATGAACTGTGTGTCACCGTGAACGATACATGGACTCCTGACTCCCCAGACCGCCGAGCGATCAGGCATCGTCGCACTTCTTCACCAGCAGCCTCCTCACCCAAAGCAGAGTCAGAAGGCAGCCGAAATGATGAGGAAGATCCTGAGGAGCCAGATCAAGAAAACGAGTAGCGTAGAGCCTTTCCCTTAAATTAGAAGGATGTCGAGTAGTCGAGTCGTTACGTTAGTTAATGGTGTGTTAAGGCTTGGTGTGTGACGTGAGTTGTGGAAGCCATGAGCAATTGTCCACAGCCTCGTCTTCAGATTGTTTTGCTTTGGTGTGTGAACCCACATGAAATAATATTGCAGTTATTTTTGTGTGAGATATGAACCCTCAGAAAAGTATAACAAAGTTTCAACACTTCAAAGTACAAACAAGTGAAAGTAGTAAGATAATATGTAATACTTTAAATTAACATTTGGTTGATCATGCTAGAGGGCCGGAAGAGGAAAAGGTCGTGCTGCCAACCCCGCCAACAACAACGATGAGGCCTGCAACCCTCATCTTTCTGGAGGCCAAGACAGGGGTGGACGCCATGAAGGAGTTGATCCCCTCCACCAAATGCTGGAGAATCAAAATCAGCTCATCCAGAACTTGACTCAAGTGGTGGGCAACTTGCATCAAGTTCCACCTCCACAAGCTGCACCACGCCAACCAAGGTTGAGTGAGTTCCTAGGAACTCAACCTCCAAAGTTTGCAAGTGCTGCTGAACCTCTGGAGGCAGATGATTGGCTAAAGACCATTGAAAGCAAGATGAGGATCATACAGTGCCAAGGGTATGAGAGGGTGCTGTTTGCCTCTCATCAATTGCATGGACCTGCTGCTGATTGGTGGACCGCCTACATGGCCGCCCATCATGACCCTGAGAACATCACTTGGGAAGAGTTCAAGCGTAGCTTCCGCAACCATTACATCCCAAGAGGTGAACTCAAAAACAAGAGGAAGGAGTTCTTGGGATTGCAGCAGGGAAACATGACGGTGAGGGAATACCTCACTAAATTTACTCAACTATCCCGTTATGCCCCACGGGACATAGAGACTGATGAGCAGAAACAAGATTGTTTCGTGGAGGGACTTACCGCAGAAATGTAGTGTGCAATGTCCTCAAATGAGTATGAAAGCTTCCAAAAGATGGTGGACAGAGCGTTTGTGGTGGAAAGGAAACTGAAGGCCTTGGAAAATGAGAATAAGAGGAAGGCCGGGTGGTCACATCAAGCCTCAGGGAGCAACACCCGCCCACGTCTGATGCAGCAACCTGCAGGGCAGACGAACCGTGCTGCGGTACCCTACTCAGCACCAAGAGGGTACAACCCGAACTACGGGCCTCCGGCAGCACCAGCACAGCCGCAACGTCAGTTTGTACAGCAGCCTCGCCCCGCATATCCACCTCGACCAGCAGTGCAAGGACCCCCAAACCAACCCCAAGACAATAAAGGCCAAGCACCTAAGGTTGGGGTGCAATGTTTCAATTGTGGTGAAGTGGGGCACTACGCCCATAAGTGCCCAAAGAAGAAGCCCATGCAGCCACAACAGCAGAATGTAATGAGAGGACGGGTGAACCACGTCACTATGGAGGAAGCACAAGAGGCACCCGACGTGGTAGTTGGTAAGTTTCCTGCCAATTTACACATTGCAACCCTGCTGTTTGATTTTGGTGCTACCCACTCGTTCATTGCTCAAGGGTTTGTTAAGAAGCATGACCTAGCAACCACACAAATGAACCATATGCTAGCCGTAAACTCTCCAGGTGGAGAAATAAGGACAAGACAAGTGTGTCCCAAGGTGAACCTAGACATTAATGGGGTAGTATTTACTGCTAACCTCATAGTGATAGATCCACAAGGGATAGATATTATCTTGGGTATGGATTGGTTGACCAAACATAAAGGGATTATCCATTGTTCGACCAGAACGGTGGAACTAACTCACCCTAGTGGCACAAGAGTAAAGTTCATAACAGTACACGAGCCTAGGAGGGACATTAAATTAAATCAAGTTGAGGTGAAAGTGGAGGAGATCAGGACCATCAGGTAATATCCAGATATTTTTCCGGAGGAGTTGCCAGGTATGCCTCCCGATCGTGAAGTGGAATTCGCAATTGAGCTAGTACCTGGAACAGCCCCGATATACAAGAGACCTTATCGGATGGACTCCAAGCAGCTGGGAGAACTCAAGGACCATGGGGAGCTCCGGTGATATTTGTGCCCAAGAAGGACGGAACCCAAAGGTTATGCATGGATTACCGTGCCTTGAATGAGGTAACCATCAAGAACAAGTACCCATTACCCCCGCATTGAAGACTTGTTTGATCAATTGAGGGGCGCTTGTGTGTTCTCGAAAATTGATCTCAGGTCGGGATACCACCAACTCAAGATAAGGCAATCTGATATTCCCAAGACAGCTTTCGTATCTCGGTACGGACTGTATGAATACACTGTCATGCCTTTCGGGCTAACTAATGCCCCGGCATACTTCATGTATCTCATGAACAAGGTATTCATGGAATATCTGGACAAATTTGTGGTGGTTTTCATAGATGACATTCTCGTCTTCTCCAAAGATGAAGAAGAACATGAGAAACATCTAAGGTTGGTGTTGCAGAGGCTGAGAGAACACCAACTATATGCCAAGTTGAGCAAGTGTGAGTTTTGGCTGAAGAGAGTTCTCTTCTTAAGACATATAATATCGGAGGGAGGAATCTCCGTAGATCCCGCCAAAATCGAGGATATCCAGAAGTGGAAGACCCCTGAAAATGTCGGGGAAGTTTGAAGCTTTTTGGGATTGGCTTGATACTATCGACAGTTTATTGAGGGATTCTCTAAGATCTCGAGACCCATTACCAAACTGTTGGAGAAGGGAATCACATTCACATGGACGCCCCAGTGCGAAACGAGTTTTCAGGAGTTAAAGAAAAGATTGACAACAGCCCCAGTGCTAGTTATGCCAGATATGCAGAAGAACTTTACGGTGTACTGCGATGCCTCTGGAAACGGGTTGGGATGTGTTCTCATGCAAGAAGGGCATGTCGTGGCTTATGCATCCCGACAACTCCGGAAGCACGAGAAAAACTATCCTACACATGACCTAGAACTAGCTGCAGTGGTACACGCGTTGAAAATTTGGTGACACTATTTGATGGGGAAGAGGACAGAGATATATACGGATCATAAGAGTTTGAAGTACATTTTTACACAGCCAGATCTCAATCTGAGACAAAGGATATGGTTAGAGCTAATCAATGACTTTGATGTGGGCATCAACTATCATCCTGGGAAAGCAAACGTCGTGGCCGATGATTTAAGTCGGAAAGTGCAGGTCAATAAGTTGAGCTTGAAGGACATGCCTGCAGAATTGAAGGACGAGGTTATAAGGCTCAATCTATGCCTTGTAAATAGTGGTGAAGCCATCGCCATGGAAGTGGACTCCGCACTCGAGCGAGACATACGAGAGGGTCAAAAGAATGAAGAGAAGATACAAGAGATCAGACAACTCATCAAGGAAAATAAAGCTCCTTGTTTTAGAGAGGATGAACAGGGAATGGTGTGGCACGGGAAAAGAATCTGTGTGCCAGAAGTAAAGAAGATCCTTGAATTGATTTTGAAGGAGGCTCACGATTCTGACTATTCCATTCATCCTGGGAGTACGAAGATGTACCAGGACCTCAAGAGCAGGTATTGGTGGTATGGCATGAAGCGAGATGTCGCGGAACATGTTGCCCTATGTGACACATGTCAGTTGGTGAAAGCAGAACATCAACGACCCGCGGGATTATCGCAACCACTCAAAGTGCCTGAATGGAAATGGGAAGAAATCAGTATGGATTTCATAGTGGGACTACCCAGGACCCAATCAGGGTATGATTCGATATGGGTCATCATTGACACGCTAACCAAGGTAGCTCATTTCATCGCCGTGAAAGAAAGCTACAGCGGATCCAAATTGGCGGAGTTGTACATGTCCAGGATCGTGTGTTACCATGGAGTGCCAAAGAAGATTGTGTCGGATCGAGGGACACAGTTCACCTCAAGGTTTTGGTAGAAGTTGCACGAAACCATGGGAACCCATCTGAACTTTAGTTCTGCCTATCATCCCCAAACTGACGGGCAGGCGGAAAGAACCAATCAGATCCTTGAAGATATGCTGAGGGCATGTGCACTCAAAAACAATCGGAGTTGGGACAAGAACTTACCGTATGCGGAATTCTCCTATAACAACAGCTATCAAGCTAGTATGAAGATGTCACCGTTTGAAGCTTTGTACGGGAGGAAGTGCAGAACTCCCCTATTTTGGAACCAAATGGGGGAAAGTAAAGTGTTTGGTCCAGAAGTACTACAAGAAGCCGAGGCAAAGGTGAGGGAAATTCGCAACAATTTGAGGATAGCACAGACACGTCAAAAGAGCTATGCCGATGTACGAAGAAGAGAGCTCGTTTTCAACGTAGGAGACTATGTCTATCTCAAGGTGTCCCCTATCAGAGGACTTCGTCGGTTCAAGGTGAAAGGGAAGTTGTCACCTCGATACATCGGACCCTTTCAAGTTCTGGAGAGCAAAGGCGAAGTTGCGTATCAACTAGAATTACCAGCTCGCCTATCGGATGTGCATGACGTATTCCATGTGTCACAACTCAAGAAATGCCTGAGAACGCCTGAAGAGGTGTTACCCATGAATGAAGTGGACGTAGCTGAGGATTTGTCTTATGCCGAGCAACCATCCAATATTTTGGAGACAATGGAACGCCTCACCAGAAATAAAAGAATCCGGATGTGCAAGGTGCAGTGGAAGCATCACTCAGAAGAGAAAGCCACCTGGGAGCGAGAAGATGAACTTAAGGCACAATTTCAAGAATTGTTTTCTTAGAACCACCAATCTCGAGGACGAGATTTATTTTAAGGGGGGTAGAGCTGTGACACCCCAAAATCCTGTTCAGAGGGGAGTTTAAAAATTTTTGGACGTGTTGCATGTTTTGCAACAATTTAAATTCAAACTGGAATTCAATTTAAACTCAAAACAGAAAAGAAATAGAAAAAGAAAAAGGAAAACAGAAAAAAACCGGCCAGTGGGCCGAAACCCACCAGCCAGCCCACCCTGCTCCGCGCCAGCCCGCAGCCGCGCGCGCCCCCTTTCTCCCACTGACAGGCGGGGCCCGCCAGCTTTTCTTCTTCCTCGCGCCCGTGCCGCGATCGGCCGGGACTCTCTCACCCGAATCAAAACCGATCGGGAAATTCTCGCGTATCCCAGCCGATTTCCGGACCCTGAAGACTCCAGCTCGATCTAAACCAACCCGCCGCCCTCCCCCGTCTATAAAAACCCCGGCCTTGTCCCGTTTTTCCCACGCGATCCGCCGATTTTACTCCGGTGAGAACCCGAGCACCTCCGGCGAATTCTGCCGGATCTACGCTCGGGAATTCCGATCTAACTCGCTGGTCTTGATCCACCGCCTCCGGGGAACCTCGCAGGTGCAGAAAACTCGGTGGTTTGCGGCTCAAACACAGCGCCGACGAGCTCGCCGTGAATTCTCCTCGGACCTCGTCGCCGATCGCTTTCCAGGACCTCCGAGCTCAAGAAAACCCCCAAGGTGAGATCCCCGACCTCCCCTCCACCGATCTATGCCATAAAATCACAGTTCTAGGAAG
The DNA here is from genome assembly GCA_030760725.1 of Neostapfia colusana. NCBI lineage: Eukaryota > Viridiplantae > Streptophyta > Magnoliopsida > Poales > Poaceae > Neostapfia > Neostapfia colusana. The sequence continues at coordinate 31,718,582 of JASWHV010000005.1, read as the reverse complement.
AATTCCCGAAGATCCGAAACTCTCCGGCAAGATCGCCGCCTCCCGCCGCCATGCGCCGCCGGCAGCACCGCCCACGCTCGATCAGAGCGACGTGGCCGCTTGTGCGCCGTTTATTTTAAATCGCACGGTAGAGTTTAAATCCCCGCGTACCGGTTCGACGTTATAATCTCAGCCGTCTGTTTTAAATCGGACGGTCCACGTCAGCCCCGCGTTATAAAGACTGGAAATCTTACGTGCTACCCCCTGAGGTTCTCGGGAAATAAGAGCTAGCCCTCGGAAACTTCTGATCTAGCCCCTGGAACTTCAGAAAATCATGTAAATTCATTTAAAAATCAGTTTTAGCCCCTGGACTTAATAAAAATTAGGAAAAACTCCTCTGTTATGTTTAGCTAGACCCCTGAAAATTGTTAAAATAATATTATAGACCCTGTAGTGGGGTGAGTTTACCTTTTTAACCCTGTTTGATATTAAATTTAGAAATTGAATATGTGGCTAGTATTTAAAATTTAAAAAGTGGGACAAACATATTGTCAAATTTAAATTGAAAACTTTCTCAGTACTTAGAAAACTTTGGAGTGAGATAAAAATAGATTTTTGGCTGAAATAAATCTGTTTAATTTATTATTCACATTTATTAGTCATAGGGACACATTTTTAAGCGAAGAATAGTTTTGAAAATTAGGAAAATAAATGTAAAATAGTTTACATCAGAGGAAAAGGTCAAAATAGGTATTAAATATTTTAGATCAGAACCTATTCTGTTTAGATGATGTGTCTTGTTATTTTCATAATAAAGTTCACATTTAGGCATAAGAAATAAATCTGAAAATATATCAACTAGTAAATGATAAATGGAGTTTCTAAAATCCAAAGAATTCAGTTTAGGGTTGGTAGAAATTATGAAGACACATATGGAGTAGGAAAATACCTTTCCTGCATACTTGGTAGCTAAAAGGTGTATTAATTGAATATAAGGAACTTATTTAAATTGGAAACTCATATATAAAGTATGCAAGCATAAATGTGAATACAAAAGTAGGAATCATATACACATGATTAAAAGTGCATGTAAGCCAAAGGTCAACACACATAGAGTAAACACAACACATAGAAGTTGTGAATGGCTTTGTTACATGTGAATGTGTGGTTTGTATGAAGTGGAAGTGTGAACTATGTATTATGAATTGTTGTTTTTCTTTTGCTATGTGTGATGGTATGATGTAGAACCTGCTCAAGAGCAAGTTATTCCTTTCCAAGATCAGGACTACCCATTCCAAGAGCAGCAGGAAGGAGGCAAGTTTCCTTGACCACTTTGATCATATGCTAGGATGTGTAGATAGAATTATTTGCATTGTCAAATGAAATATGAAACCCATGCTAGGAAGTTTCCATAGAATTGCATTATCATGTTTCCTTGTAGCTTGGGTTGGGATTCATTTTATCATGTCATTTATTATTATGCATATGCTTAGCCATGCTTAGAATGGGATATTTGGGAGATGAGATCATCAGTTTATTTTACCATACTCTTGAATGAGATATTGTGAGTTATGTAGAGGTATGGATCAAGGCAAGTTGGATGTTTTGGTTGGTGCTAGGTGCACGAGACTCGGCTTTGTGTTTAGTACTTGCCTGGATCCTAAGGACTGGTTCATGGAGCATGTAACCTGGCTTTACCGTGCCAACCACATGCTGAGATGGGGCAGCTTAGCCAATTAATTAGGTGTATCCCCGGCGTAGTATGGGTGTGTTGGATGGTGCGGGGAATAGGTGTCAGCTTGACTACCGTATGAACCGCAAGGCTCAAGAGGGGGCCACTGCAGCGGGGTTGGAGCCTCTTGTATGCTGTTAGGGGTGAAATCTCAGTGGGCCCATGCTCGTCGGGAATCCCTTTGTAAAGGCTTCGTAGTGATCTCCTGGCTACACACCTGGGAAGTGTGAATGTGGTTCGTAGCCACTGGCATAATGGAGGTTCTTTTAGTCCACCCGGCAACGGGGGATGAAATCACTACATGTGGGTACAGTGGTGCAAACTCTGCAGAGTCAAAACTGTCATGACAGCCGTGCTCACGGTTAAGAGCGGCTTGGACTTATTCATGATTAGAGATTGATGGCTTTGGAAGTTGAGGATGTTAAGCGGGGAGCTTGACATTGGATATGATGATTATGGTTACTTGATGAAGGGTTGGGAGTTTGGGACCATTTCACCTGTGTAGTAATGTAGGTGCTAAATAAGCTAAGGTGATAGGTATTAATTGCGTAGTGCTTTAACCATGAGTTCAACCTCCCCTTGTTCTAGCCATGCATGACATAACTTTCCCACACTTGCTGAGTACCATCGGTACTCAACCTTGCATATTTTGTTGGTTTATATTGCTGCTCAGGTCAAGATAATGAGGTGGTGTATAATGACCAAGACTTTGGACCCGAAGAAGGTTTCTAGGTTCATGGAGACCCCCGGGCAACACCTGTGACGGAGCCCACAAGAATAATATTCCGCTGCTATTTTATTTACTTGTTATGAACTTATTATCGTCCATCGAGACATATGCTATGTAAGACTTATTTATATTCGACACCTGGCTTGTAATAAATGATGCTTCACTATTTGTCATCACATGTATGAGAAAATGATCTTGGCATACATGTGATATTCACTCGGTCGTTCTTCGGAGAAACCGGCTGTGACACTCACCCCCGCGGGGGTGAGGTCCGGCTCTTCTGGCCACGTGGTAGGCCCGTAGCTCTCCTCTCAGGATAGGGGAGCCCCGGGCCTGCTGGACACGTGGTGCGATGCCCTCAATTCTGTGGAAAACAACGGAACCGAGAACTGATGCATATGTGTGCCCAGGATGTTCATCACACATACACATATCATCCACAAACTGAATTCAGAATATATATTACCATGAATAACAGGGTTTATTACAAAGTCTCATGAGTCTTGGACTCATGCTAGCAGCAGAAGTCTATCTTAGCAGCGGAAGTCTATATCTAGCAGCGGAAGTCTTCTAAACTAATGCGGAAGCAAACTAAGCAACTACAGCAGCTCCATCTCTACTCCATACCCACAGAAAAGGTTGAGGACAGATTACACGCCTAAGGCTCCACATGATCTTCATAGTACTCCTCTCATGTTGCTGATGATGAAGTAATAATGCAAGTTTGAGTACAATGGTGTACTCAGCAAGTGCGGGAAAATATGATATGAAGCTCACAGCAAGGAAGGTATAAAAAGGCTCATTGCAGAAAGCAAAGTTATTTCTCAAAACCACGATAAAACAGCGACTAAGCTTTAAGTGAATGTAATCCCAACATGTATTAAAATACCAACATACCTCCATTATGTTCATCGCTTTCCATGTCTCAACCAGACATTGCTCACGAATACCTTCTCGTATTCACTACCATCTCACGAATACCATCTCGTATTCGCTACCATCTCATGAATACCATCTCGTATTCGCTACCATTCAATCCCGTCCCACACCGAGACCAATCTCGTTGCCTCGACTCAACAATCATGCAACCAATCATATCACCCGGACTCAACAGTCCCGAAAACAAAACCATAACCAAAAACTATCCCAACTAATCATGTGAGTTGTCCAGGTGCTTGTGACCGTAAGCTCGGCTATCATGATAGTTTAAGACTCTGCAGAGTTTGTACCACTTTACTCACAAGTTTGTGATTTCGTCACCCGTCGGCGACTGCAGAACCTCCATTATACCAGTACACAACCGTCGGTGTATGGTCAAGAGATCACAAAATAGCCTTTACAAAGGGGTTACTAGATGTATGGACTCACTAAGGTTTCACCGGCAGGCTAGAATCTCCAATTCTCCCACCCACGGGCCCCCTCTTGTGCCATGCAGTTCCCAGGGCAGTCCTCATTCGACTCCCATTCCCCGCGCCTTCCACGGTCCATAACAATCTAGTAACTTACCTAATTACTCAGCTAAGCCGCACCCATACTTGGCCTTGTGGTGGCACTGTCATCCTGGAATGTGCTCGCATGAACTGGTCCTTAGATCTACGGTAAGTAACCACCATCTCATTCTACCTTGTTTACAAACCCAGGCTTGCCTAGATCTCCCTCCGATTCATGTTCATTAACAACATCAGTTTCTCATTATTCTTACGAGTGCAGTTAGCTAGACACATCTATGTCGCTTTCCATATCCCATGGACTCAGCAAAGCATAAAAGTAAAACCATCCCCGACTCATTTACTTCCCTGGCGACAAGGGTGGTTTAACGAAAACTAGTAAACTCCTATGAAAGGGTTTCCCATCATGTTTGACTCAGTACACACACCTTTTCGCAAACAAAACAGTTTTCCAAAACATAGGATCAATATGGTCAAGGGGCACTTGCCTTGTTCTTGCGGTTCCGGTTGCTCTTGGATCTCGAAACCTTGTTGTTGCAGCTCGTCGTAGACAGCTCCCTGAGCTTGTCCTTCTATACGCGATCACACACATACAAGATTCACAGCAATCAATATCACGCACAAACTCTACTTTAAGACGCAATGATGCATACGCATGTTAATCCTATGATGCAGTTTAGTTTATACGTGTTCTTGCATGTCTTTCATGGTTTTAACGGTGAACAGAGGTGTTCGGATCAAATGTGGACGTGGCGATGATCTTGACTTTAGATCAAACCGATCAACAAGTGATCTGTCCACGAAAAAGCTTCTGTTCGAAAGGAATTGAAGAACAGATGCAAAGAAAACGTGATGATGTCGTAAGGTGGTATTGGAGACCTACCTTACTTTCTTCGGGTCCTTCCTATAGCAGATTGTCGGCTCTCCTCCGGCGATGGCAATCGTCTCTGCGCTCGTCGGGGATCTCTCTGGTGGTCAAACTCCGGAGAAGGGTTTAGCTCGGCGAGTTTGGGGCTAGAGCTCTAAGTTGTTGACTCAGGACATGGAAAAGAAGTTCATGGTTGCGGCCAAAGGTTCTGGGTTCTATTTATAATCGGGAAGAAAAGAGTCCTAATGTGATCGAAATTTGAATAAAAGTCATATTCAGATTGTTTTTAGATCTTAACAACTTATCTTAGATTGATTCGGTGCGGTAACATTGTGGAATTCGTGTCGGTTTCCTCCCGTACCAGTATTCCCGTGCGTACAGAAGCAAAACTGCTTCAAATCTCATCACCCTCGCAGTGATGAGCTCCGGAAGCTCCACGTGTCCCTTTTCCACAGAGACAAGCTCCGGTTGTGCTGCGTGTCAGGCAGGCGAGACCTCCCTCTTCCTCAGAGGTGAGCTCTGCTTGCGCCACACGTCCTGGCGGGTCGGGACCTCCCTCTCTCCAGAGGTGAGCTCCGCGTGCGTCATGTGTCCGGTGGGTCGGTACCTCCCTTCTCAACAGAGGCGAGCTCCGCGAACGCCACGTGTCAGTTCCGGACCTTCCCTCTCTTTGGAGGTGGCTCCGGGTGTGTCATGTGTCAATTTCGGACCTCCCCTCTCTTCGGAGGTGAGCTCCGATAGTGCCACATGTCCTAACAGCGCCAGACTTCCTTCCTTCTCGGAGGCGAGCTCCGAGGTTGACACGTGTCCAACCGTGACGGACCTTCCAGAGGTGAGCTCCGGAGGTGACACGTGTCCGATAGTGTCGGACCTCCCAGAGGTAAGCTCCAGAGGTGACACGTGTCCGAAAGTATCGGACCTCCCGGAGGTAAGCTCCGGAGGTGACACGTGTCCAGTAGGACCGGACCACTCGGAAGTGAGCTCCGAGAGCGATACGTGTCTAGCAGAGCTGGACCTCTTGGAAGTGAGCTCTGAGAGCGACACGTGTCCTGCGCGGCTGGTCCTCTCTCTTTTCCGCGGTGACTAGCTCCGCAGCCAACACGTGTCCTGCGGGACTGACCTCGCTTCTCCGCAGAGGCTAGCTCCAGGGGCAACACGTGTCCCACGGGGTCAGACCTCTCCCCCTTTGCGGGGATGAGCCCTTAGCCTGCCACGTAGTCAGTTTAGCAGCGGACCTCTCCCCCTCTGCGGAGATGAGCTCCGAATGCGCCACGTGGCCAGCGAGCCGCGGGAGTTGTCTTCAGCGCTCTCTGTAAACTGGAATTTGCTCTTTTTGGCTATCTTTTTAATATTTTCTCTATTTCTACTTTTTTAAAATGTTTTCTACATATAAAATATGAGTATATGCAGAACCCAAAAATGAGGGTGTCACAAATATACCCCCCTTAAATTGAATCTCGCCCTCGAGATTCGCTAGTGGAGAATAGATGAAGGAATTCTGCCTTCTCGGCTGTTGGCTGGGCTGACTCAAACTCGATACGAGTTCCGTGCTCGTTTGTCAACTACATGCTCCTTTCAGCACATTGGATTACTCTGTTGTGCTTACTTAGCCAATCCATTCCGAGTATTATGTCAATCCCTTAGGAATCCAAGACAATGAGATTGGCAAGGAAGTCTACCCCCCTTAAATTAAGGGTTACTTTTGGACAAACTATATTAGTCATCATCCCTCCACCGGGAGAATTAACCAACATAGTATATTGCAAGTGTGATATGGGTAGATTATACTTGGCAACATACTTGGATGATATGAACGAATGTGATGCTCCAGAATGAAACAGAATGGTGGCTGGGTTGGAGTTGGCAAGGAACATACCAATTACGGCGTCTTTAGCCTGTTGTGCTTCCTCAGCAGAGACATGGTTCACGTTGCCGCGAGCGTAGTTCTACTGTCCACGGTTTCCTTGCTGTCCAGAACCTCTCCTCGGGCACTGGCTGGCAAAGTGTCCCGTCTCCCTGCATGCAAAACATGTCCTGTTGCCTACGGCAGCAGGTACGTTGGGGCGGGGGTTTTGAACAGGAGCACCTGTGTTGGGACGAGGGGCAGGAGGTAAAGGCACACGAGGTGCTTATGCAACGTGTCGTTGCTGTGGTGGCTGATTAGGGCGGTATGCGGGAGCGGTCGATCCATACTGCTGTACAGCTAAGGGCACGTACCGAGGTCGTACGTTGCTCCCTTGTGGCTGGTATGGCATCTTTCTCTTGCCCTCTCGCTTGATCTCTCGGATCTTGCTTTCCACCACTATGGCCTTGTCAACCAGCTTCTGGAAGTTAGCATAGTCATTGTTGAGGAGTCGAACCTGGATCTCATTGTTCAACCCTCTCATGAACAGGTACTGCTTCCTCTGGTCTGAGTTGACATCTTCGGGGGCATTACCGGGACAGTTGTGTGAAGTTGTTGAGATACTCATTCACACTTTTCTGTCCTTGGCGGAGACCTTTGAACTCCTGTCTCTTGAGCATCATTACACCAGCAGGGATGTAATGAGATCGGAAACTCTCCTTGAACTCTGTCCAAGTGATCATCTAGGGGTCGACATGAGCGTTGCACAGGGCATCCCACCAGTCAGCGGCAGCTCCCATGAGTTGATGTGACACAAAGAGAACCTTCTCTCTGTCATTGCACTGAACTATGGCAAGCTTCTTCTCCATGGACTTCAACCAATCGTCAGTCTCCATGGGGTCATTAGCTTGTGAGAAAGTAGGTGGTCGAGTCTTCATGAACTCTCGCAGCCTGTTATGAGCCGGTGGTGGTGGCGGTGGTGCCGGAACAGGGTTGTTGTTGTTGGCCTGCAGCTGACCCAAAGTTTGGATCATGGTCTGCATAAGCTGATTCTGCATGGCCATCAACTGTTCCAGGTTGTTTTCACCAGCTCTAGGTTAACAGGAACTTCATCTGGCCATCCTCTTCTTGGACGTTCCTCCCTTGACGGCCGGCGTTTCTTCTCACCATCATGAGAGAGAGTTGGATAGAATAGAGGTTTTAGAAGTTTAGATGGATCCCTCTAACTATATGCATAAAGGTGGATAGACTATATATATTAGCCCATATGAGGATGTGAACAAGTGCCGAGGCATCTCACACCTCTCTCTACTTATGTGTGGATATGGACAATGCTTGAGACGTCCTACAACTCACACTAAGCACACAAGCACAAGCAATCATCACAAAGGCTCACACAACTCCTATTCAAGGCTTATTCAATGGGGGTCCTATAGGGTTCTTGGGGTGATACCAATCTGTGATTTCACCCTATATCACGGTGGTTTGGGGTGATACCAATCTGTGATCCAACTATTGCTTCTCCTAGGCTTGCATCCTATGTCAAGGTGGTTCCAATGCAAATCTATGCATCCTAGGCTTGCATCCTATGGTCAGCGTGGCTGCTAATACCAATCTATTACTTGGGGTGTGTCCTACTGTCAACGTGGCTCTATAACCAATCTGTGATCATTCTAGGTTTGTGACCTACAATCAACCGTGGTAGCTTGATATCAATCTGTGGATTGTACCAATCTGTGACTAGGCATGGCAGCTTTAATATCAATCTATGACCTATCTAGGCTGTGTGATCTACGATCAACCCGTGGCAGGTTGATACCAATCTGTGTTCTCTAATCTGATACCAATCTGTGTCTGGTTCCAACTTGTGTTTTCTATCTAGGCGTGTAACCTACCGTCAACCCGTGGCTCTGATATCAATCTGTGACGCCCTCAATTCTGTGGAAAACCACGGAACCGAGAACTGATGCATATGTGTGCCCAGGATGTTCATCACACATACACATATCATCCACAAACGGAATTCAGAATATATATTACCACGAATAACAGGGTTTATTACAAAGTCTCATGAGTCTTGGACTCATGCTAGCAGCGGAAGTCTATCATAGCAGCGGAAGTCTATATCTAGCAGCGGAAGTCTTCTAAACTAATGCAGAAGCAAACTAAGTAATAGCAGCCGCTCCATCTCTACTCCATCCCCACAGGCAAGGTTGAGGACAGATTACACGCCTAAGGCTCCACATGATCTTCATAGTACTCCTCTCCTGTTGTTGATGATGAAGTAATAATGCAAGTTCGAGTACAATGATGTATTCAACAAGTGCGGGAAAATATGATATGTAGCTCACAGCAAGGAAGGTATAAAAAGGCTCATTGCAGAAAGCAAAGTTATTTCTCAAAACCACGATAAAACAGCGACTCAGCTTTAAGTGAATGTAATCCCAACATGTATTAAAATACCAACATACCTCCATTATGTTCATTGCTTTCCATGTCTCAACCAGACATTGCTCACGAATACCTTCTTGTATTCGCTACCATCTCACGAATACCATCTCGTATTCGCTACCATATCACGAATACCATCTCGTATTCACTACCATTCAATCCCGTCTCACACCGAGACCAATCTCGTTGCTTCGACTCAACAGTCATGCAACCAATCTTATCACCCGGACTCAATAGTCCCGAAAATCAAACCAAAACCAAACCATAACCAAAAACCATCCCAAGTAATCATGTGAGTTGTCCAGGTGCTCGTGACCGTAAGCTTGCTATCATGATAGTTTAAGACTCTGCAGAGTTTGTAACACTTTACCCACAAGTTTGTGATTTCGTCACCCGTCGGTGACTGCAGAACCTCCATTATACCAGTACACAACCGTCGGTGTATGGTCAAGAGATCACAAAATAGCCTTTACAAAGGGGTTACTAGATGTCTGGACTCACTAAGGTTTCACCGGCAGGCTAGAATCTCCAATTCTCCCACCCACGGGCCCCCTCTTGTGCCATGCAGTTCCCAGGGCAGTCCTCACTCGACTCCCATTCCCCACGCCTTCCACGGTCCATAACAATCTAGTAACTTACCTAATTACTCAGCTAAGCCGCACCCATACTTGGCCTTGTGGTGGCACTGTCATCCTGGCATGTGCTCGCATGAACCGGTCCTTAGATCTATGGCAAGTAACCACCATCTCATTCTACCTCGTTCACAAACCCAGGCTTTCCTAGATCTCTCTCCGATTCATGTTCATTAACAACATCAGTTTCTCATTATTCTTACGAGTGCAGTTAGCTAGACACATCTATGTCGCTTCCCATATCCCATGGACTCAGCAAAGCATAAAAGTAAAACCATACCTGACTCATTTACTTCCCTGGTGACAAGGGTGGTTTAACCAAAACTAGTAAACTCCTATGAAAGGGTTTCCCATCATGTTTGACTCAGCACACACACCTTTTCGCAAACAAAACAATTTTCCAAAACATAGGATCAATATGGTCAAGGGGCACTTGCCTTGTTCTTGCGGTTCCGGTTGCTCTTGGATCTCGAAACCTTGTTGTTGCAGCTCATCGTAGACAGCTCCCTGAGCTTGTCCTTCTATACGCGATCACACCCATACAAGATTCACAGCAATCAATATCATACACAAACTCTACTTTAAGATGCAATGATGCATATGCATGTTAATCCTATGATGCAGTTTAGTTTGTACGTGTTCTTGCATGTCTTGCATGGTTTTAATGGTGAACAGAGGTGTTCGGATCAAAAGTGGACGTGGCGATGATCTTGACTTTAGATCAAACTGATCAACAAGTGATCTGTCCACGAAAAAGCTTCTATTCGAAAGGAATCAAAGAACAGATGCAAAGAAAACGTGATGATGTCGTAAGGTGGTATTGGAGACCTACCTTACTTTCTTCGGGTCCTTCCTCTAGCAGATTGTCGGCTCTCCTCCGGCGATGGCAATCGTCTCTGGGCTCGTCGGCGATCTCTCTGGTGGTCAAACTCCAGCGAAGGGTTTATCTCGGCGAGTTTGGGGCTAGAGCTCTAAGTTGTTGACTCAAGAGGTGGAAAAGAAGTTCGTGGTTGCGGCCAAAGGTTCTGATTTCTATTTATAATCGGGAAGAGAAGAGTCCTAATCTGATCGGAATTCGAATAAGAGTCCTATTCAAATTGTTTTTAGATCTTAACAACTTATATGATATTGATTCGGTGCAGTAACATTGTGGAATTTGTGTTGGTTTCCTCCCGTATCGGTATTCCCGTGCGTACAGAAGCAAAACTTCTTCAAATCTCGTCACCCTCGCAGTGATGAGCTCCGGAAGCTCCACGTGTCCTCCAGGAACCTGGGCTCCCTTTTCTGCAGAAACAAGCTCCGGTTGTGCCGCGTGTCAGGCGGGCGAGACCTCCCTCTTCCTTAGAGGTGAGCTCTGCTTGCGCCACGCGTCCTGGTGGGTCGGGACCTCCCTCTCTCCAGAGGCGAGCTCCGCGTGTGCCACGTGTCCGGTGGGTCGGCACCCCCCTTCTAAACAGAGGTGAGCTCCGCGAAAGCCACGTGTTAGTTCCGGACCTCCCCTCTCTTCGGAGGTGGCTCCGAGTGTGTCATGTGTCAATTCCGGACCTCCCCTCTCTTTGGAGGTGAGCTCCAATAGTGCCACATGTCCTAACAGCACCAGACTTCCTTCCTTCTCGGAGGTGAGCTCCGAGGTTGACATGTGTCCAACAGTGACGGACCTCCCGGAGGTAAGCTCCGGAGGTGACACGTGTCTGATAGTGTCAGAACTCCCAGAGGTAAGCTCCGGAGGTGACACGTGTCCGAAAGTATCGGACCTCTAGGAGGTAAGCTCCGGAGGTGACACATGTCCAGTAGGACCGGACCTCCCGGAAGTGAGCTCCGAGAGCAACATGTGTCTAGCAGAGCCGGACCTCTCGGAAGTGAGCACCGAGAGCGACACGTGTCCTGCACGTCTGGTCCTCTCTCTTTTCCGCGGTGACTAGCTCCGCAGCCGACACGTGTCCTACGGGACAGACCTTGCTTCTCCGTAGAGGCTAGCTCCGGGGGTAACACGTTTCCCACGGGGTCGGACCTCTCCCCCTTTGCGGGGATGAGCCCCGAGCCTGCCACGTAGTCAGTTTAGCGGCGCGCCTCTTCCCCTCTGCGGAGATGAGCTCCGAACGCGCCACGTGGCCAGTGAGCCGCGGGAGTTGTCTTCGGCGCTCTCTGTAAACTGGAATTTGCTCTTTTTGGCTATCTTTTTAATATTTTCTCTATTTCTACTTATTTTAAAATGTTTTCTACATATAAAATATGAATATATTCAGAACCCGAAAATGAGGGTGTCACACGTGGCGCCTTCGGAGCTCACCCCTGCAGAGGGGTAAGGTCCTTAGGCGGTTCTAGCCACGTGGCAGACCCGGAGCTCTCCTCTGAGGAAAGGGGCCCTAGCCATGCTGGACACGTGGCGCCTTCGGAGCTCACCCTTGCGGAGGGGTGAGGTCCTTAGGCGGTTTTCTCCTGTGCGCGGGGGTACCCGGTATGGAGGGTACCGACAGTGGCCCCCGGGCCCTTCTCGGGGGAGATGACGATCCCGTGGTGGGGCCTTCCCCTTGTATACCCCACGCACTTTCTTGTCTTGAGTGTACCCTGTGCTTGTAGGGTCTTGTTGGCTTTGGAGCTCAGCCCTACGGAGGGGGTGAGATCCGACATCGAAGCTCGCCTCTAAGGAGAGGGCGAGGGTCCGGCATCGGAGCTCGCCTCTGAGGAGAGGCTGAGGTCCGGCATCGGAGCTCGCCTATGAAGAGAGGCTGAGGTCCGGCATCAGAGCTCGCCTCTGAGGAGGGGCTGAGGTCCGGCATCAGAGCTTGCCTCTGAGGACAGGCTGAGGTTTAGTATCAGAGCTCGCCTCTGAGGAGAGGCTAAGGTCCGACATCAGAGCTGACCTCTGAGGAGAGGGCAAGGGTCCGGCATCGAAGCTCGCCTCATAGGAGAGGCTGAGGTCCGGCATTAGAGCTCGCCTCTGAGGAGAGGCCGAGGTCCAGCATCAGAGCTCGCCTCTGAGGAGAGGCCGAGGTCCGGCATCAGAGCTCTCCTCTGAGGAGAGGCTGAGGTCCGGCATCAGAGCTCGCCTCTAAGGATAGGCTGAGGTACGGCATCAGAGCTCTCCTCTGAGGAGAGGCTGAGGTCCAGCATCAGAGCTCGCCTCTGGGGAGAGGTTGAGGTTTGGCATCAAAGCTCGCCTCTGAGGAGAGGCTGAGTTCCGGCATCAGAGCTCGCCTCTGAGGAGAGGCTGAGGTCCCGCATCAGAGCTCGCATCTGAGGAGAGGTTGAGGTCCAGCATCAGAGCTCGCCTCTGAGGAGAGGCCGAGGTCCGAACATCAGAGCTCGCTTCTGAGGAGAGGCTGAGGTCTGGCATCATAGCTCGCCTCTGAGGAGATGCTGAGGTCCGGCACTGCCGGCCACGTTTCAGGCTCGGGGCTTGCCTATGAGGAGAGGGGAGGCTCGGTCCTGTTGGACACGTGGCGCCTTCGGAGCTCACCCCTGTGGAGGGGGTGAGGTCCGGCTTCGGAGTTCACCCCTGCGGAGGGGTGAAGTCCGGCACTTCCGGCCACGTGTCAGGCCCGGGGCTTGCCTCTAAGGAGATGGCAGGGCCAGCCCTGTTGCACACGTGGCGCCTTCGGAGCTCACCCCTGCGAAGGTGGTGAGGTCCGGCTTCAGAGTTCACCCCTGCGGAGGGGGTGAAGTCCGGCACTGCCAGCCATGTGTCAGGCTCGAGGCTTGCCTCTGAGGAGACGGGACGCCCGGTCCTGTCGGACACGTGGCGCCTTCGGATCTCACCCCTGCGAAGGGGGTGAGGTCCGGCTTCGGAGTTCACCCCTGCGGAGGGGGTCAAGTCCGGCACTGCCGGCCACGTGCTAGGCCCGGGCTTGCCTTTGAGGAGAGGGGAGGCCCAGTCCTGTCGGACACGTGGTGCCTTCGGAGCTCACCCCTATGGAGGGGGTGAGATTTGGCTTCGGAGTTCACCCTTGTGGAGGGGGTGAAGTCCGGCACTACCGGCCACATCTCAGGCCCGGGGCTTGCCTCTGAGGAGAGGGGAGGCCCGGTCCTGTTGGACACGTGGCACCTTCTGAGCTCACCCCTGCGGAAGGGTGAGGTCCGTCTTTGGAGTTCACCCCTGCGGAGGGGGTGAAGTCCGGCACTGTCGGACACGTGTCAGGCCCGGGGCTTGCGTCTGAGGAGAGGGGAAGGCCGGTCCTGTTGGACACGTGGCGCCTTCGGAGCTCACCCCTACGGAGGGGGTGAGGTCCGGCTTCGGAGTTCATCCCTGTGAAGGATCAGAATCCGCTCATCCAGGATCGCAGAGGGTGGTGCCGCGCGATGCGAAACCTGACAGCACACGTCATAAGGACACAATATATTACATGGGAAAAACAAACTGAACTGTACAAACAGTACAATACTCAGATACAAACTATTGCCTTTATTACACAGCAGAAGTCTACTATTCTACAACTCACGCTTGCCTACCTAGCAAAAGTCGGTTTCCCAGCCCTAGGGCAACCCATACTAGCTGCACTCCTCAGCTCAGCGCGGCGTGTACGGATCCCACTCAGCCGTGGTCCCCGACGGAGGGTAACCCTCGCCGGTAGACTCGTACTCCGAGTCCGTGGGTGGGTCCTCACCTGAAAAACACTTAAGCAGCAACCGTGAGCACGAAGGCTCAGCAAGGCTTAACCGACTCTCCTAAACATGAAACTCTACATGAGGTGTACAAGGACATATGATGGTAATATTGCAGCAAATGGACACGCCTACAAGTTCATCCTTAGTTTAGCTTTTAGCAACAAGTTAACAGTTCAGGAAGCTGAAATTTAGTAAGCAATATTTGGTGGCAAACATGTAGCAATACAATATTATATCATATCAGCAATATTGAATCAACATATTTCATACATTAAACTACGTCACGACTCAGTGACTAAGTGGTACTCTTCACTGCGAGGGACGGCGAATCGACTCGATATACACCTGCAGGGCAACCCAAAGAGCACGTCACGTACGCCCATCCGTGGAGCTGCACAGCACGCTCACTCGATGTTGTACGGGACAACCTTTCACCCAACAGCCCAAACGTCGAGCCGGTCACACCGAAACGAGCAGGAGGTTCCCCACACGGAGCATCTCTCTATGCCCGTTGGCAGATTCCCACCTTGCTGCCCTCAACCTACACCTATAAATCGGTGTGCTATGCCTCGACGCCCGGAGGTTTAGGCTACATCGGTTTATTGGGGCCCATATATCCGATATGCCTTTGGTACGTTCAAACTTGATCAGCGTGGGCCGCACACGGATCGGTCCTCAATCGACACGGACAGGGCCGCGCACACAAGACTTCTTCTTGTTGCGCCCTAGCCCCTGCCTAGTCTCATTTTCATTTCTAAAGTGATCTCACATCACTCAACCGAACCCGTGTGTCCCAAGCCTATCTCGCGAGAAGATTCCAACTACTCGACTTGTACCGAGGTCCTATGAAACATTAAGCATAGCCTGTCTACTCGAGGTCTTAGACACTACCCTCACTCTTTTAGGAACCTTTGGTTATGCAAGTGGGGTTTCAATCATCCTATACCTAATGCACATTCATACTTCATATGACACATGTAAACAAAGTAAAACTTGTAAAAAGGTTAATGCAAACCGGGGCTTGCCTTGTTGCTGCTGGTCAGGGGTTAGTTCTTTTTCCAGAAGTAGGAAGTCAAGAACTTCCGGAGTCTCTTCTTCGGCGACTACATGTTTAATGGAATACTACATGTCAATTTATATGCAATGTGTAAACTTGAATACATAATTATTAATAATTCTAGCTATCCCTCCCCTATGGTTCTAAAACTTTTATGGTGGCTTGGTAGGGTCCTAACCAGAGTCTGGACCAAGTTTTATTTGAAACAAAGTTCAGTTGCACCTTGTACAAATAAAAGCCTATTTGGTCCATATTTGAGCCTCTAAGTAATTCCAGGGTTTTTCATGGCTTCAACCATTACTTTCTGGAAACTATAATTTAGGATGGTTCTAATGGAGTTGGTTTCATGTCATTTGAATAATTCTACTGAAAGTTATGCCCTAATTAAGATTGGAGAAAATCTGAAAAATGTTTCTGTACATTTTTCTATTTTCTCAGGGCAGTTCTTTAATCACCCAATTAGGGTAAATAAATGAACTTGGATGAGTGTGAAAATTTTACTGTGATTCAGGGATTTACCAATGAACCTCTCAGCCAAATTTCAGAATTTTTCATAAAGTAGTTCTCCAGATAAACTTCCCAACAGTTTAAAATTTAGGGATTTAATTCTGGAAAACTATTCACTTTCATGAGCTGAATTTTGTATTGCTGGAAAGTACACAGAATTCTGAGTTCAGCAAAATTTGGTTCATCGAATTTGGAGCTTCCTAGCAAAAGTTCTAAGCATTTGAAGTTGAACTACACTGGAAAATAACTCAAAATGTTTAAACTCCTGCGGGTGGGTCCCACCACCCGCCTTCTTCCTCCTTGCGCGCGCCCGCGAGTCCAGCAGCGGTGCACTCCGGCGTGGATCGCCGGAACCGCCTTCCCGACCACCCCCAGTGCCAGAACTGGCCGCCTAGCCTTACCTCGCCCTGGGGAACTTGTCCCGGGGGTCAGAGCTCGCCGGCGGTGACGGGAAACAGGCGTGCGACGTCCACCGCGGAGGCTAGGGCTCCGGCGAGGTCGTTCGCGCTCTCTGGGGCATGAAAAGGGCTACGGTTTGCTCGAGAAGCATCAGTGGATCACGAGGAACCTAACGTGAGCAGTCTCGGAGGCTAACAACGCCGGCAAACACACTCTCGACGGTGACCCGAGCCGTGTCTGCGCCGGCGACTATAGAAACGGCTAATAATCGGCCATTTCTGGACGGTTTTGCCTGGTTCTTCCTCGAGGAGGGGCGCTAGGAGGTGTAGGAGCTATCTGTGAGCTAGCTTGATCATTGACTCAGCGTGTAATCCAAATTTTGGATTCTTGCCGAGCTAGGTCAGTTGCACTAGGGTTTGGGACTTTCAAAAATTCTTGCTACTC
This sequence comes from Neostapfia colusana, assembly GCA_030760725.1. NCBI lineage: Eukaryota > Viridiplantae > Streptophyta > Magnoliopsida > Poales > Poaceae > Neostapfia > Neostapfia colusana. Next base: position 31,701,887 of record JASWHV010000005.1, on the reverse strand, counting down.
GGTGGACCATTCGCCGAAGGGCTTTCGGCTACACCATCTAGGGGTCCCCATGCACCTTTCTTTTGTAGAACGTGGTTGACGATGAAGGCTGGATGGGGCTGTCACCGGTGAGCCGAAGCTCGACGCCGCGGTATCTCCCGGTTCTTCAACTTCGATGGCTCACACCGCTGAGACTCGGGTGCAGCTTGCTGGAGCAGCACGGGGAACCGCTAGAGTGCGCCCTGGTGCTCCCTTTTGCTGCAGGGATCGTGAGCGTTCAACGATCAGCGCGGGTGCACGGCCGCGCTGGCGCGGCCGTGAGGCGGTAACCGGTCGCGGCGGCTGACCAACGACCACCGAGTGGTTCTCTGTTGCTCACAGCCCCTGACCAGTGGGCCCTCCTCCCCCCTTTTTCTTTCCAATTTTTCACCTCTGTTTTACTGAAAAATTTCCCCAGCTACTCTCAATTAACTGTGAGACTTAGCCCCCAAGTCTTGGTTTGAATTTGAGTTCTCAAATTCAAACTTTGTTTGACCATATTTGCTTTATGTTTAAACTGAAATTCAAATTCAGTTTTTGAATTCTTGCAATTTAGCTCTTGACAAGATGACCTCCAATGAGGATGAAAATTGGTGTTCTTACTCAGAAAAATGTGCTGAGTTTGAATATGAAGCTAACTTTTGAATTTGAGTGATGGAAGTTGCACAATTTGAATTTATATTCAAATTGGCCTCTTTTTCAAATACCTCCAAAAGTGCCTCAAAAATTGTTGGATTTACATGAAACTTGGCCTGAACCTTCCCAAGACTTTTCAAGTCCTAGGGTTCAGCTCAACCTCTCATGTTCATGTGTAGAAATCCTACTTTGTGAAAGTGAAGGCTTTCCCCTCTAATCACTCTCTTGATGGAGGTTACTTGCTCTTCACAATATTTCCTAAGATATCCACAACAAAAACTGTGGTGTTGTGAGGTGAAGAAAAGTTTTTGCATGTCCCTTTTCTTGGGCTTTTACATCCCTCCCCCCTTAAAAGAATCTCGTCCCGAGATTACAAAAGAAGAGATAGCGATGTAATAGGGACTTACCCGTGTTGAGACGCCGTGAACTCCGGGTAATTGGAGCGAAGGAATTCCTCGCTCTCCCACGTTGCTTCTTCGGCGGTGTGGTTGCTCCAGAGTATTTTGTAGCACCACAACGTTCTGCTATGCGTGGTCCTGGCTTTTTCATCAAGAATTGCCACCGGATACTCATCATATGTTAAATCTGGTTTCAGCTCGCCGATGTCTTCGGTAGGAACAGCAGCCATATGCTTCAAACATTTTTGCAGTTGCGAAACATGGAAAACATCATGGACACCAGCAAGGGATGCCGGTAACTCCAATAGATACGCCGCTGGTCCACACTTCTCGGCGATGGCATAGGGTCCAATAAACCGGGGAGCGAGCTTCCCCTTCACACCGAACCGGTGCACGCCCTTCATCGGAGACACGCGGAGGTACACGTGTTCACCGACGTCAAAGTGCAACGGTCTACGCCTCTTATCAGCGTAGCTCTTCTGCCGGGATTGAGCGGCCTTCAAATTAGCTTGGATCGTCCGAATGCGCTCTTCGGCGTCGTTCACCACATTAAACCCGAATGTGACCCTCTCACCGGACTCGCACCAGTTTAATGGGGTGCGGCATTTGCGACCGTAGAGAGCTTCGTAGGGTGCCATCTTGGTACTCGCCTGATAGCCATTGTTGTATGAGAATTCCTCCAATGGTAGGTGATTATCCCAGTTCCTACCATGGTGGATGGCACATGCTCTCAGCATGTCTTCCAAAACTTGATTCACCCTCTCTGTCTGGCCATCTGTCTGAGGGTGGTAGGCGGAGCTTCTAATCAGTTTAGTACCCAAAGCAGCATGCAACTGCTCCCAGAAGCGAGATACAAACAATGCACCTCGGTCTGAGACTATGGTCTTGGGTACACCATGCAGGCATAGAATCCTGGCAATATATAACTCCGCATATCTGTTGGCATGGAAATGTGTATGCACGGGGATGAAGTGAGCTGACTTGGTCGGTCGGTCGATGATTACCCAAATGGAATCATGTTTGTTGGATGTTAAGGGTAATCCCACAATAAAATCCATGCTCACGTCCTCCCATTTCCATGCTGGAATTTTCAGGGGTTGCAGCAGCCCTGATTTCCTCATATGATCAGCCTTCACTCGTCTACACGTATCGCACTCGGATACGTACTTCGCTACCTCCCGCTTCATCCGTGTCCACCAAAATTTCTTTTTCAAATCTTGGTACATTTTGTTGCTTCCCGGATGAATGGAGTATTTGGACAAGTGGGCTTCATCGAGGATCTTCTTCCTCAGCTCCATATCCCGGGGTACGACTATGCGGTCATTGAACCATAGCGTCCCCTCATCATCCTTCCGGAAACATTTGATCTCCCCATTGTCTATCTGTCTCCGGAGATGTGCCATGCCTCTATCAGTTTTCTGAGCTGCAATGATGTCCTCCCTAATAGTAGGGATGAGGGCAAGGTTGTACAGCGATCCATAAGGAACCAAGTATAAACTCGGCTCTTCCTCCTCCACCTGTGTAATGGTGAGGTGATGGACATGTGATTTCCGACTCAGTGCGTCGGCAACCACATTCGCCTTACTGGGGTGGTAATGAATCTCGATCTCATAATCCTTGATCAGTTCTAACCACCTCCTTTGCCTCATGTTCAGCTCCTTCTGGGTGAAAATGTATTTCAAGCTCTTGTGGTCGGTGTAGAGATGCACCAGATTCCCCAGAATATAGTGCCTCCACATTTTTAGTGTCAACACCACGGCAGCAAGCTCAAGATCATGAGTAGGATAATGCTGCTCATGGTTCCGAAGTTGGCGTGAGCCATATGCGACCACACGTCCTTCCTGCATCAACACGCAGCCGAGCCCAATACCGGACGCGTCGCAATACACGTCGAAGGGCTTTGTTGTATCCGGCTGAGCTAAGACCGGGGCTGTGGTGAGATGCTTCACCAATGATTGGAACACTTCTTCACACGCCGTGTTCCAAACATATTTCGTTCCCTTCTTCATCAATTCTGTCATTGGTTTAGCGAGCTTGGAGAAACTTGGAATGAATCTCCGATAGTATCCCGCTAACCCGAGGAAGCTTCTGACTTCATGGACTGAAGTGGGAGCTTTCCATTTCAGCACTTGCTCTATTTTGCTTGGGTCAACCGCAATGCCTTCTGCCGAGATGATATGTCCCAAGAATGGCACTTGGCTGATCCAAAACTCGCATTTACTGAACTTGGCATAGAGCTTGTGGTCTCGCAATCATTGAAGAACGATTCTCAAGTGTTCGGCATGTTCGGCTTCTGTCTTGGAGTAAACCAAGATATCGTCGATGAACACTACCACGAACTTGTCTAGCTTCGGCATGAACACCGAGTTATACATGAAATGGGCTGGAGCATTTGTGAGACCAAACGACATGACGAGATATTCATATAATCCGTATCTCGTCGAGAATGCCATCTTTGGGATATCCTCCGCCCGGATCTTTATCTGATGATATCCAGAGCGAAGGCCCATCTTGGAGAACACGCTTGCACCCACAAGTTGATCAAACAATATGTGGATGCGGGGCAGTGGATACTTATTTTTGATGGTGACGGCGTTGAGCGGCCGGTAATCCACACACAGCCTCAAGGTTTCATCCTTCTTCTTCACGAACAGCGCCGAGCATCCCCAAGGCGAGGAACTCGGCCTAATGAAACCCTTGCTCAACAGATCATTGAGCTGTTCTTTCAGTTCAGCCAGCTCATTTGGAGCCATTTTATATGGTCTCCGTGATATGGGCGTAGTCCCGGGTGCAAGTTCAATCTTGAACTCGACATCTCGCTCTGGTGGCATGCCCGGAAGATCATCCAGGAACACGTCAGGATACTCCCGGACTACGTGGATGTCCTCTAACTTGAGAGCTTCAGCATTATTAATTGCTGCAACTTCCCGGACTGGAGTGTCTAACACCATGGAATGCAGACGGTGGAATGGAGAGTTTAAATGAACCGTCCGTGTCCGAGTCTCTAGGACAGCGCCATGGTATTGTAGCCATGACATCCCTAAGATTGCATCAATCTTTTGTCCCATAAGGATTATCAAGGTGGTGGGATAGAGTTTCCCACCTAAGCACAGAGGTGCTTTCGGAATCATCATATTAGCTGAGATCTTCCTTCCCGGTGAGCAAATCATATAAGTGCAGTCGGTTGGGAAGACTTGCATTTGATGCTTAGCCACATAGGATGCACTTATAAAACTGTGGGTTGCACCAGAATCAAACAATATGACGATGGCTTGATTGTTGAGAGTAAACGTACCCGCCAGCACGTTGTCTCCCTCTGGGGCGTCCTCATTGTCGAGGTTGCGGACGCCCCCAGTCCGCTGACCAACCTTCTTCACCGGAGGTCGGCCTCAAGCACCACCCTGGAACTGGGCTTGCCCGCTGCTCTGCTGCCCCTGGGGACAGTCCTTCGCGAAGTGGCCCGCCTGGCCACACGTGAAGCAGGTGAAACGGGGCGGTCCCCCGCTGATCGGTGGACGGAATCCCAGGGCGCGTTGTGGCGGTGGAAACGCCCGGGGAATCGTCTGCTGCTGCTGCTGCTGTCTTGGTGGTGGCATCGGCGGACGGAAAGGAGGTGACTGAAAAGGACGTCCCCCGAACCGTTGAGGTCGCGCCGGTGGATGCCACTGCTGCCCGGATGGTGTCCGATACACCATACGGTATTTCTGAGGCGCGCCACCACCACTGCTAGGTGGAGCGCTGTGCTTCCTCTGCTCAGCTGCCAACTCCCGCTGAGCGTCCTCTTGCATGATCGCGGCATTGACTAGGTCATTGAAAGTGCCGCGATTCCACTGAACGAGATGTGTCTTCATTTCGGGGTGTAACCCCCGATAGAAGTGTTCCCGCTTTTCTCCTCATTGGAGATATAGTCTGACGCATATTGCCCCAGATGGTTGAAGGCATGGGAGTAGTCATGGGCACTCCTCCCGCCCTGCTTCAGCTCCAAGAATTCTTGAAACTTCCTCTTCATTATTGTGGGAGGGATGTGGTAGGCGCGGAACGCCTCCCGGAATTCTTGCCATTCCACGGCATGGCCAGCCGGACGTGAGGCGACATAGTTCGCCCACCATGCACCAGCGGCACTATGAAGCTGCTGTGCTGCGAACAGGGTCTTCTGCCTCTCTGTGCATTGGAGCAGCCCGAACTTGGACTCGATGGTCCGCAGCCAGTTGTCAGCCTCCAGTGGTTCTTCGGCTTCTGTGAACACTGAAGGGTGCGTACTCATGAAATCCGAGTACGACCCTTCCCGGAGCTCACGAGGCCCTCTATCTTGACGTCCCCCCGCCTGGGACGTATTCTGCACGATCGTGCGGAGCAGGTCGGTCTGCTCCTCACGACCACCCACCAGTGCCGCTATCACATTCGCTAAAGTAAGCGGAGGCGGCGGTGGTGGCTGCTGCTGCGGGGTGCTTTCCTAGGCCGGTGGCTGGGAGTCATCGCCTCCCCCTTGGCTAGAGCCACCCACCTCGTGCGTGGTCCTAGTGCGAACCATCTGCAACCATACGACAATCAACATCTGTCCCGCAACATATTGCATGCAGTCAAATAAAATAGGCGTAAACCATAATGACAGTAAACATGCGATACATCTCGTATGTAGATAATGCAATAACTTTGCACAAGCTACCCCATTATCAGACCAAATACAAGCTAGTTTAATCCAACTTGATGAACCTCCTCTTTGGAAGCTCACCACAACTAGGTTTGGTCACTACGAGACATTACTATCACGTTGTCATCACGTATACCCCCTTTAGGGTACAACACCCTCTCGAATGAGTTCAACTGTCATTCCTCTGTCAGAATGACCAGTTTGTACCTAATCCAAGTTTTGATCTGGTTCTGGGCACTTTCATGACTCATGTTGAATACCAAAGTTAAAGTTAACTTCAGTATCTTTCCAACGAGTACTTATTTGACCTTGTATCAGCTCTGGTTAAAAAGTTATGCTAATTCAAAGTCAGCAGAATTTCTGGAAGAATTTTAACAGCACCTCCCTTGGAAAGTGGCTGTTTTCAACCCTGGTTTCCACTGAAATCCGTGCTGAAATTTCAGAAACTTTGAATTGCAAAGATGTAACACATCTTCTACCCCTTCTAAAAATGTATCATATGAGAATTTTTGATTTTTCTACTGGGAGTTATGTTTGAAAAACAGAACAGTTCAGAGAATGTTTTACTCTGTCCTGGTTCTGGACAGTTTACATCCCTCTGGGATTTCAGCCATCTTAAGGTGTGTTTCAGCTCTGGAAGTATACAACAAAGTTGTAGGGTACTCAAATACCTTTCCAGAACTATATGCCACCCCTCCCTGGGCTAAAAGAACTGTGAGTTATGCTCTGTTGAATATCAGCAACCTGCTGCCCCAAAACAGAGCACTCTGTTTTTTCAGTCTTTTTGGAACTACACTCATCACTATCCAATTTGTCTACCCAATTAGGGTCCTAGATGTTGAACCTAATGATTTTAATTCCTTTTTATTATTATTCTTCATGCATATGCCTACACTATCTCGGTACTACGTTCCTCACAAAAGAAAATCCTAACCGGATTATACCGGCATATACGTCTCAAGTGTGGCACTAAACTGTCTCTCGCACACGTTTGCTACACGGATACATACGTGGTTAGTACCTGCAGAAGACCACACAATAGTGATGCACTCAAAGGTTTTGTTTCCATTTCAGGCAGTACCATATTTGCATTTAAATACAAACGCCCGTATCGTTGTCATACGGCCGTCCTTGAGTTAAGTCACGTCTCAAGGTACGTGGTCGTGTTTCAACACCACACGATGGGGAACCCGAGTATGTCATGAACGGGTCATCACGGTTGGGAATGTTATCAACCCAACAGATACCACCTACTGCCCTGCAGGGCACGCCGATGGCAAGCGCTGCGTATGTCCCCCTGGGCTACTTCCAGACGAACACACTCTCGCGTTACTGACCACGCGATGGGGTATCCACTTACTTGCCTAATGCACGCTAGGGATCAGCGTTTCATATGAACTCAGGGACATGAAGAGTCCAAGAGTTTCATATTGACGTCTCACACCAAGCCGTGAGACAAATCCCTGAACCACATTCCTCGTCAGGGGAGCTAACCGAAATTGAACCGCTTTCAGTGGCGTTCCTTACCAAACTTACCAGAGCATAGGTGCGTCGTTACATAATTAAATTTCAGAATTATAACACATAGGTTAGTCTTTGCCACTTTAAGTAACTATGCTAATATATTCCTTACTTGGGCAAACTACCGGATCCTCACCGTAAACCTAAGTTTTCCCATAATACAGTCCTTAAGTACTGTGCTATCCCGAATGCAGCTCTGATACCAGGCTGTGGTGGACCGGAATCCGCTCATCCAGGATCGCAGAGGGTGGTGCCGCGTGATGCGACACCCGACAGCACACGTCATAAGGACACAATATATTACATGGGAAAAACAAACTGAACTGTACAAACAGTACAATACTCAGTTACAAACTATTGTCTTTATTACACAGCGGAAGTCTACTATTCTACAACTCACGCCCGCCTACCTAGCAAAAGTCGGTTGCCCAGCCCTAGGAGAACCCACACTAGCTGCACTCCTCAGCTCAGCACGGCGTGTACGGCTCCCACTCAGCCGTGGTCCCCGACGGAGGGTAACCCTCGCCGGTAGACTCGTACTCCGAGTCCGTGGGTGGCTCCTCACCTGAAAAACACTTAAGCAGCAACCATGAGCACGAAGGCTCAGCAAGGCTTAACCGACTCTCCTAAACATGAAACTCTACATGAGGTGTACAAGGACATAGGATGGTAATATTGCAGCAAATGGACACGCCTACAAGTTCATCCTTAGTTTAGCTTTTAGCAACAAGTTAACAGTTCAGGAAGCTGAAATTTAGTAAGCAATATTTGGTGGCAAACATGTAGCAATACAATATTATATCATATCAGCAATATTGAATCAACATATTTCATACATTAAACTACGTCACGACTCAGTGACCAAGTGGTACTCTTCACCGCGAGGGACAGCGAATCGACTCGATATACACCTGCAGGGAAACCCAAAGAGCACGTCACGTACGCCCATCCGTGGAGCTGCACAGCACGCTCACTCGATGTCGTACAGGACAACCTTTCACCCAACAGCCCAAACGTCGAACCGGTTGCACCGAAACGAGCAGGAGGTTCCCCACACGGAGCATCTCTCTATGCCCGTTGGCTGATTCCCACCTTGCTGCCCTCAACCTACACCTATAAATCGGTGTGCTATGCCTCGACGCCCGGAGGTTTAGGCTACATCGGTTTATCGGGGCCCATATATCCGATATGCCTTCGGTACGTTCAAACTTGATCAGCGTGGGCCGCACACGGATCGGTCCTCAATCGACACGGACAGGGCCACGCACACAAGACTTCCTCTTGTTGCGCCCTAGCCCCTGCCTAGTCTCATTTTCATTTCTAAAGTGATCTCACATCACTCAACCGAACCCGTGTGTCCCAAGCCTATCTCGCGAGTAGATTCCAACTACTCCACTTGTACCGAGGTCCTATGAAACATTAAGCATAGCCTGTCTACTCGAGGTTTTAGACACTACCCTCACTCTTTTAGGAACCTTTGGTTATGCAAGTGGGGTTTCAATCATCCTATACCTAATGCACATTCATACTTCATATGACACATGTAAACAAAGTAAAACTTGTAAAAAGGTTAATGCAAACCGGGGCTTGCCTTGTTGCTGCTGGTCAGGGGTTAGTTCTTCTTCCAGAAGTAGGAAGTCAAGAACTTCCGGAGTCTCTTCTTCGGCGACTACATGTTTAATGGAAATACTACATGTCAATTTATATGCAATGTGTAAACTTGAATACATAATTATTAATAACTCTAGCTAGCCCTCCCCTTTGGTTCTAAAACTTTTATGGTGGCTTGGTAGGGTCCTAACCAGAGTCTGGACCAAGTTTTATTTGAAACAAAGTTCAATTGCACCTTGTACAAATAAAATCCTATTTGGTCCATATTTGAGCCTCTAAGTAATTCCAGGGTTTTTCATGGCTCCAACCATTACTTTCTGGAAACTAGAATTTAGGATGGTTCTAATGGAGTTGGTTTCATGTCATTTGAAGAGTTCTACTGAAAGTTATGCCCTAATTAAGATTGGAGAAAATCCGAAAAATGTTTCTGTACATTTTTCTATTTTCTCAGGGCAGTTCCCTTAATCACCCCATTAGGGTAAATAATTAACTTGGATGAGTCTGAAAATTTTACTGTGATTCAGGGATTTACCAATGAACCTCTCAGCCAAATTTCAGAATTTGTAATAAAGTAGTTCTCCAGATAAAATTCCCCACAGTTTAAACTTTAGGGATTTAATTCTGGAAAACTATTCACTTTCATGAGCTGAATTTAGTATTGCTGGAAAGTACTCAGAATTCTGAGTTCAGCAAAATTTGGTTCATCGAATTTGGAGCTTCCTAGCAAAAGTTCTAAGCATTTGAAGTTGAACTACACTGGAAAATAACTCAAAATGTTTAAACTCCTGTGGGTGGGTCCCACCACCCGCCTTCTTCCTCCTTGTGCGCGCCCGCGAGTCCAGCGGCGGTGCACTCCGGCGAGGTTCGCCGGAACCGCCTTCCCGACCACCCCCAGTGCCAGAACTGGCCGCCTAGCCTTACCTCGCCCTGGGGAACTTGTCCTGGGGGTCAGAGCTCGCCGGCGGTGACCGGAAACAGGCGTGCGACGTCCACCGCGGAGGCTAGGGCTCCGGCGAGGTCGTTCGCGCTCTCTGGGGCATGAAAAGGGCTACGGTTTGCTCGAGAAGCATCAGTGGATCACGAGGAACCTAACGTGAGCAGTCTCGGAGGCTAACAACGCCGGCAAACCCACTCTCGACGGTGACCCGAGCCGTGTCTGCGCCGGCGACTATAGAAACGGCTAATACTCAGCCATTTCTGGACGGTTTTGCTTGGTTCTTCCTCGAGGAGGGGCGCTAGGAGGTGTAGGAGCTATCTGTGAGCTAGCTTGATCATTGACTCAGCGTGTAATCCGAATTTTTGATTCTTGCCGAGCTAGGTCAGTTGCACTAGGTTTTGGGACTTTCCAAAATTCTTGCTACTCGGTGGACCATTCGCCGAAGGGTTTTCGGCTACACCATCTAGGGGTCCCCACGCACCTTTCTTTTGTAGAACGTAGTCGACGATGAAGGCTGGATGGGGCTGTCACCGGTGAGCCGAAGCTCGACGCCGCAGTATCTCCCGGTTCTTCAACTTCGATGGCTCACACCGCTGAGACTCGGGTGCAGCTTGCTGGAGCAGCACGGGGAACCGCTAGAGTGCGCCCTGGTGCTCCCTTTTGCTGCAGGGATCGTGAGCGTTCAACGATCAGCGCGGGTGCACGGCCGCTCTGGCGCGGCCGTGAGGCGGTAACCGGTCGCGGCGGCTGACCGACGACCACCGAGTGGTTCTCTGTTGCTCACAGCCCCTGACCAGTGGGCCCTCCTCCCCCCTTTTTCTTTCCAATTTTTCACCTCTGTTTTACTGAAAAATTTCCCCAGCTACTCTCAATTAACTGTGAGACTTAGCCCCTGTCGAAGTGTGCGATCGACACTTCCCCCGGGCCTGCACTGGGCAGCCCGCGGAGGTTCTTTTTTTGGAGGGGCTAGTTCCTAGCGGAGAGCTTGCGCGGATGGACGAGTTGGTGAGAGCTTGACACAGGAAGTTTTATGTGGTTCAGGCCGCCGGAGCGTAAAACCCTACGTCCACGGCGAGCTATGGAGCTCGCTGTATTGCTTGCTGCTCAGGGCCGGGGGCCTGAGCTTGGGGGTGAGTTACAGCTTGAGAGTGTATGGCTAGCGTATGAGTTGCAGAATGCGAACCCTTGCTATTGACGCCTACCCGAGCCTTTTATAGTCCAAGGCTCGGGCGGCTTACATGGGAAGCCGGGACCCGACAGGTGGTCCCGGGAAGATTGTCTATTATCTACCGTATCTGTAGTTATGCCGGTGGTTGCCTCCGGTCGAAGGCTTCTGAGTCTTCCTTTTGCCGCCCTGCCCATGCCGTGCGCCAGTCGTAGTGGTTGATGACGGCGCAGGCGGCATGGGATGTCTTGTCGCGGCGTTTATTACCTGTCAGGTTCTGACACCGCGCGCCAGTCTGTGACGCGACTGGACGCAACGGCACCTGACAGGCGCGTGCTCCGCGTTTCCGCGTCTTGGGAAGACGCGGGCCTTGAATACCTTGTACGGGCAAGGTGAGGGGCGCCTTTACGCCCGCTGCCTACCGCTCGGGGGCAGGCAGCACTGTTCTTCTAGCCACGTGGCGGGTCCGGAGCTCTTCTCTGAGGAGAGGGAGGTCCGGCCCCGCTGGACGCGTGGCGCCTTCGGACCTCTCTCCCGCGGAGGGGGAGGTCCGGCTTCTGTATGCCACGTGGCGGGCCCGGAGCTCTCCTCTGAGGAGAGGGAGGTCCGGCCCCGCCAGACGCGTGGCGCCTTCGGAGCTCTCCCTGCGGAGAAGGGCGAGCACCTTAGGCATTTTACCCTGTGCGCGGGGGTACCCCATATCTCAGGTACCGACAGTGGCCCCCGGGCCCATCTCGGGGGAGATAGCGAGCCCGAGGTGGGACCTCCGTCTCTTCCGATCTGCGCACTTTCTCTAAGTCCCGACCTGACCGCTGCTGGAGCACGAGCGGCCGCGGGGTCGTGAGAGCGTGCGCCCACTTGATGATTGCTTCTTCTGCGGGGACGGGAGCCCCGGCCATGTTGAGCACGCAGGACTTTCGGAGCTCTTCCACCGCGGGGGAGGTCCGGCTTCCGTCTGCCACGTGGCGAGCCCGGAGCCCCTCTCAAGGAAGAGGAGAGTTCCGGGCCTGCTGGACTTGTAGGACCCCCGGGTCCCGCCCCCTCTAGCCCTGGGTCGAAGTAGTTGGTAGCTCCTTTCCCTCTACTTCACGCAGTCCCCGTTGCCGCAACCTGGAAGTCCTGCACACAGGTAGAGGAAACGTAATTCTCCTTGGGGGCTCCCCCTCCCTTGTTTTATGGTCTTATTTGACTTACAGCCCCCAACCATACGCTTGATGCTTGGGGGTTTGTAGAGAGGGGGAGCTGAGCACACGGCAGCCATGTACTGTAAGGGTGATAAAAAAATAACTCAATTCACAATTCAAATGAGTACAAGGAAAGAGCAAAGTAGGGAAGACTTCTTTTCGCACAACCTTCCATAGGAGGAAGGCAGGCTAAACATGGAGGCCATGACCCACCCCATTAAGAGGGGAAGCAAGACTCTACGCGCTTGGAGTCGGAACCAGGCAAAGCTGAACGTAGTCCTGGACCGTCCCCTGGGGTTTAGCTGCTCCGAGCGCTGCTCCTGGACTCTACGGGGTCCATTACGAAAAGAAAGTACTGACCTATTTTTGCTCTTAGGGGTAGAACTTACGGAGGTGTTCTATGTTCCAAGGATTCGGAAGCAGGTCCCCATCCTCGGTGGAAAGGCGCACACACCCGGGGCGGCATACTTTCGTGACTCGGAAGGGGCCTTCCCAACTAGGGGAGAGTTTGTGGGCCCCTTCGTGAGAAAGTATGCGCCGCAACACCAGGTCACCTTCCTGCAGCTCCCGGGCACGCACAGACCCCTGGTGGTAGCGCCGAAGCGCCTGTCTGTACCGCGCGTTACGGAGTGCCGCATGTAATCGGACCTCGTCGACGAGGTCGATTTCTCCACGCCGGAGGTTGTCCTGCGCGGCTTCGTCGTAAGCCCGGACACGGTGAGACTTCATGGTGATTTCTGGAGGAAGTACAGCTTCGGCCCCGTACACCATGAAGAAGGGTGTCTCCCCGGTGGCCCGGCTCTGGGATGTCCGGTTAGCCCATAGTGTGCTCGGAAGTTCATCTACCCAATTGGCACCATGTTTCTTCAGGCTGGCGAAGGTACGAGTCTTGAGGCCCCGGAGAATCTCCGCATTGGCCCTCTCGACTTGCCCATTGCTCTTCGGGTGAGCGACCGAGGCATAGCATACCTGAATGCCAAGGTCCTCGCAGTAGTCTTGAAATGCTGCGCTGGTGAACTGGGTCCCATTGTCAGTGATGATCCTGTTTGGGACCCCGAACCGGCAGACAATGGATCTGATGAATTTTACTGCTGATTGTTTATTAATGGTGACAACTGGTGTAGCTTCCGGCCACTTGGTGAACTTGTCGATGGCGACATAGAGGTACCGGAACCCCCCGATGGTTCTGGGGAATGGCCCCAGGATGTCCAGCCCCCACACGGCAAACGGCCACGAGGGCGGGATCATCTGTACCGCCTGAGCCGGTGTATGGATCTGCTTGGCGTGGAACTGGCACGCCTTGCAGTTCTCGACCAGCTTGACGGCATCCTGGAGTGCTGTCGGCCAGCAGAAGCCATGCCGGAAGGCTTTACCGACAAGCGTGCGTGAGGAAGAATGACTTCCACATTCGCCTCCATGGATCTCAGCGAGCAAGTCGCAGCCTTCCCCCTGGGTTATACACCGCAATAGGATGTGGTTGGCGCCACGCCGGTAGAGATCCCCCTCTACCAGCGCGTACCTCTTAGCCATACGCACAATCCGTTCAGCGGTTGCATGTTCATCAGGGAGGATATTGTCCTTCAAGTAGTCCCGGATCTCCGTGATCCATGCATCGGGTCTGACTTGAGCTTCTGGATCTTGAGCGCTGGGTTGCACGGAGTCCCCAGTGACGCTTACAATCCTTGGCGGTGCCCACGGTTGTAGGGCCACCGGGACCGCCAGCTTCGAGGTGCTGGTCAAGCACCCTTCATCCGGCTCGGCAGGCCGGGCTGTGGGCCGCAGCAACGTCCTCTCAAAGACTCCTTCGGGCGCAGGGGCTCCGGTGGAAGCCTTCATTGAAAGGTCGTCGGCTGCGGTATTACCGGCGCGCGGTACGTGGTGCAGGTCCAAGGCGAGGAATTCTTTCTCCAACATCTGCACGTGAAGCAGATATGCAGCTAGCTGGGGGTCATTGCAGGAGCATTCGCCCTTGACTTGCTTGATGACCAGCTGGGAGTCGCCCTGTGCCAACAACTGGCGAGCGCCTAAAGACAGGTCTGTCTGCAGGCCAAAGATGAGTGCTTCATACTCCGCCATGTTGTTGGTTGCCTTGAAATTGAGATGCACCATATAACCAAACTGTTCCCCCGATGGCATGAGGAGCAGTACGCCGGCACCGGCCCCCTGCTTTCGCGAGGAGCCGTCGAAGAAGAGTGTCCAGTGGGGTTCGGTGAAGACCGGGGCTTGGTGCTCCGGTTCTCCGCCCCCATGGCCCCCTGGGTCAGCCTCCGTTGGTGTCCACTCCGCCACAAAGTCAGCCAGTGCTTGGCTCTTGACTGCATGGCGTGGGAGGAAGTCCAGCTCAAACTCCGCTAGCTCCGCCGCCCATTTAGCAACGTTGCCCGTCGCATGGGGGCTGTGAAGAATTGTCTTCAGTGGATACGAGGTGACAACCGAGACCCGGTGGGCCTGGAAGTAATGGCGGAGCTTCCTGGAGGCAACGAGCACCGCATACAGCAGCTTGTGGACTTCCAGGTACCTTGTCTTGGCATCATGAAGTACTTCGCTGACGTAGTAGACAGGCCTCTGTACGGTTCGAACCCTCTTTCTCAGGTCTGGGAGGTCCTCGTCCATTGGCCCTCTGGAGGTGGGCGGACCCACGGGGGCCTCCGGGAGCTAGGACCCTGTGGCCCTTAAGCTATCTTGATTGTTCGGGAGCTCCGGGGGGTCTTGGGGGACCTCTGGGAGGTCCCATTTGGCCCCCGGGGGGTCCCGCGGGGCCCCCGGGGGTTTATCTTGGAGGTCCGGGAGACTGCCCAGGACCTCCGGGAGGTTGCCTTGGAGGCCCGGGAGACCGTCTTGGTCCTGCGGGGCCTCCTGGCGTCTGTCTTCTGCTACCAGAGTAGGTTGTGAAGATGAGGGGTCCGGCCGCTCTGCGACGAGGACCATACTCACTACTTCAGTTGTCGCCGCGATGTAGAGCAACAGGTGCTCTCCGGGCTCAGGGGCTACCATGATTGGTAGGGTCGTCAGGAGTCGCTTCAACTCCTGGAAAGCCTCTTCCGCTTCGTCAGTCCAGGCAAAGGGGCCCGACTTGCGCAGGAGCTTAAAGAAAGGGAGTGCCCGCTCTGCTAGCCTCGGTATAAACCGACTCAGCGCGGCTAGACATCCTGTTAGTTTCTGGACATCTTTGACGCGGGCAGGGGGCCGCATCAAATCGATGGCCTTGATCTTCTCTGGGTTGGCCTCAATCCCCCGGTGCGAGACCAGGAACCCTAAGAGCTTCCCAGAGGACACGTCGAACACACATTTATCTGGGTTCAGCTTGGTGCGCGTAGGGCGCAACTTGTCAAAGACTAAGGCTAGGTTATCTAGCAGGGACGGACCCTGCTTGACCTTGACAACTATGTCATCGACATACACCTCAACCAGGTCTCTTATTAACTCCCCAAAGGTTTTGTGCATTGCCCGCACAAAGGTGGGGAGTGCATTCTTTAGGCCGTAAGGCATAGACACATAGCAATAAAGGCCGTCCACTGTGATGAAGGAGGTGTGCTCCTCGTCCTCCCTAGACATGGGGATCTGATGGAAACCCGAATAGGCGTCTAGGAAGCACAGCATATCACAGCCTGACGTTGAGTCTACTATTTGGTCTATTCTAGGGAGAGGGAATGGATCTTTAGAACATGCCTTATTGAGACTGGTGTAGTCGATGCACATCCGGAGCTTCCCGCCGGCCTTCGGGACAACGACGGGGTTCGCCAACCATCGTGGGTGGTGGACCTCCCGTATGAAGCCAGCATCCAGCAGCTTCTTGACTTCTTCACAGATGAAGTTCTGCCGCTCGATGGACTGCTTGCGGGGCTTCTGTTGAACCGGCCGGGCGTCGGGGAAGACATTCAAGTGGTGATCGATCACCTTCCTGGGGATCCCCGGCATCTGTGACGGCTGCCATGCAAACACGTCGATGTTGTGCCGGAGGAAGGTGACGAGCGCGCCTTCCTATTTACTATCCAGGCCCCCGGATACCCGGGTGGTCTGGGTAGCTTCGGCGCCGACTTGGACGACCTTTAAAGGGACGCCTCCCTCGTCGAGAGGTTGCACCCGGGGTGCTGTGGTGGAAGCACGATGACGTGCACACGGGCGGAGCTGGTCCGATTCCGTATTGCCGGGGGCTGAGGCCCCAGCTGTCGCGAGTGCTTGGAGCTTCTCCACGGCCGACAATGCAGCAGTGCGGTCCCCACGAATCCTGAGAACACCTGTCGGTGTTGGCATCTTCAGGACAAGGTAGCCGTAATGGGCTACAGCCATGAACCGGTACAGGGCTGGCCTGCCGATTATGGCGTTGAAGGGGAGGTCTATCTCCGCTACGTCGAACCGGATGTACTCTGTTCGATAGCTGTCCGGAGCCCCGAAGGTCACCGGGAGACTAATGCTGCCGTAGGGGATAACCTGTCCCGGCCCTACCCCTGAGAACGTACTCGACGGGGTGAGCTTGGCCATCGGGATCTGCAGCTTCTGGAAAGCTGCACGGCTGATGAGGTTCAGCCCAGCCCCTCCATCCACCAAAACGTGGTACATTCTCACGTTGGCGATGGTAGGGGCCACCAGGAGCGGCAGCTGGCCGGCCCCAGCCATGTTCCTGGGGCAGTCGGTGGCATCAAAGCTGATGGGGGTCCCCATCCACTTTAGGTGCGGTGCAGCACTTGGGAGTGGCGCCACCGACGCTACCGCTCGGCGCAGAGTCTTGACTGCGCTTCGGGACGAGGGGTCGGCGGACCCGCTGTATCTGACGTAGAGCTTCTTCCGACGCTCATCGCCGCTGGAGTCGGAATCCTCGTGATTGCGTGCTGCCTTCACGACACGCGGAGGCTCCCGGATCTCCTCTTGGTGGCCAATGTTATCTGGAACATCCACCCTCTGCTCATCTTCCTTTGGACGGAAGGGAAGGTCATCAGCCCGCTGCCGCTTCTCCTTGCGGAAACGCTCTGCGAGCCTTCGGATCTCCCGGCACTCGGCAGCAGTGTGGCGACAGCTGCCGTGCACGGGGCACATACTGTCTTTATCACCTTCTGGGATTGGTGATCTTCGCTGCTTCTTGTCAGGGCGCGGCCCCCGAGCCCCACCCAGCGTCGCTGCAGTGACGACTGGGACTGCGGTCGGTGACTCTATCTTGCTTCTGCCTCGGCCTTTGGCCTTCCTGCTGCTTCCACAGGGAGTAGGACTGGATCCGGGCAGTCCCCCTGACTCGGAGGATGGCAGCGAGTGCCAGTTCCATCCTTCGGCAGCTCTGGCGCATTTGTCTGCCAAGCTGAAGAGCTCTGAGACGTCGCGGACCTCCCTGGTCGCGAGCTTCTCGAGCATCTTCTTGTCCCGGACGCCTTGCCGGAACGCCACCACCACAGAAGCATTTTGAATGTGTGGGATGGTGTTCCGCACCTGGGAGAACCGCTGGATGAAAGAGCGCAGCGACTCCCCAGGCTGCTGCTGGACGGCATGGAGATCGAGCTCCGTGCCAGGCCGGGTGTAGGAGCTGCCGAAGTTGGCTACGAACTGTCGGCAAAGCTCTCCCCAGGAGGTGACGGAACCTTGGGGGAGGTTCATGAGCCAAGACCGGGCTGGACCGGTCAAGGCGACAGGGAAGTAATTGGCCATGACGGCTTCATTCCCTCCTGCGGCAAGTACGGCGGTGGAGTAGATCTGGAGAAACTCCGCCGGGTTGACACTGCCGTCGTACTTCTCGGGCAGGTGTGGCCGAAACTTGCGCGGCCACTTCGCAAAGCGAAGATGGGGCGCGAGGGCTGCACACCCTGCTTCCGTCACCGCAGGTTCTGGTGCCGCGAACGCTGAGTTCGCACCAGGCACAGTGTACCCCGGCACGGGCAAAGCTGCACCGTAGGCCGGGGGCGCCATCTGCAGTACATATGACTGTGGCATATTCTGCACACCGCAGGCCTGGGGCAGAGATCGCATGGCGAAGGTCTGCTCTTCAGGCTGGGTCGAGGCCGACGTCATGCTGTCGTCAGCTCCTTGGTAGCGACGCCTTTCTCGGCGTTGCTCGAGGTATACCCGGGCATCTTGACCCGAGCGACACCGCTCCAGCTCTGTCCTCAGATCCATCGATTGAGGGCTGGCAGAGCTGGAATCTGCCATCTGTTCATCAGTCATCGGCGTGCGTATCAGCGACACGGCCGGCTGGTTAGAGTGTCGTCTCCGCCGGAGTCATGGGCTTGCGGCAGCGACGACAAGATGGTCTACCTCGAGAATCCACCGCTGGGTCGCTGCCTGAGGCGCGTCTCCAGCGGGCGGATTGTGCAGTAGCGCTCTCGCTGCAGCTAGCGCGCCCCTTCCGGGTACGCCCAGCGCTACTGGAGATATGACGCTGGTTGGAGCCTGCATTGCCGGGGTCGGCGCTGCCAGAGCCGGTTGCTGGCTCCCAGCTTGTACTGACACACTCCGTCCTGAGTGTGTTGGCTTGTACTCCCCCATAGCCACGGCTTGCCGCGGAGGCGGGGGAGGTGAGCTTGCCGCCGAAGGGAGCTTGGTCATCTTCGTTGGCGAAAACTCGTCGCGCTAGGGGAAAAGCCCCCTACCTGGTGCGCCAAATGTCGAAGTGTGCGATCAACACTTCCCCCGGGCCTGCACTGGGCAGCCCGCGGAGGTTCTTTTTTCGGAGGGGCTAGTTCCTAGCGGAGAGCTTGCGCGGATGGACGAGTTGGTGAGAGCTTGACACAGGAAGTTTTACGTGGTTCAGGCCGCCGGAGCGTAAAACCCTACGTCCACGGCGAGCTATGGAGCTCGCTGTATTGCTTGCTGCTCAGGGCCGGGGGCCTGAGCTTGGGGGTGAGTTACAGCTTGAGAGTGTATGGCTAGCGTATGAGTTGCAGAATGCGAACCCTTGCTATCGACGCCTACCCGAGCCTTTTATAGTCCAAGGCTCGGGTGGCTTACAAGGGAAGCCGGGACCCGACAGGTGGTCCCGAGAAGATTGTCTATTATCTACCGTATCTGTAGTTATGCCGGTGGTTGCCTCCGGTCGAAGGCTTCTGAGTCTTCCTTTTGCCGCCCTGCCCATGCCGTGCACCAGTCGTAGTGGTTGATGACGGCGCAGGCGGCATGGGATGTCTTGTCGCGGCGTTTATTACCTGTCAGGTTCTGACACCGCGCGCCAGTCTGTGACGCGACTGGACGCAACGGCACCTGACAGGCGCGTGCTCCGCGTCTTGGGAAGACGTGGGCCTTGAATACCTTGTACGGGCAAGGTGAGGGGCGCCTTTACGCCCGCTGCCTACCGCTCGGGGGCAGGCAGCACCGTTCTTCTAGCCACGTGGCGGGTCCGGAGCTCTTCTCTGAGGAGAGGGAGGTCCGGCCCCGCTGGACGCGTGGTGCCTTCGGACCTCTCTCCCGCGGAGGGGGAGGTCCGGCTTCTGTATGCCACGTGGCGGGCCCAGAGCTCTCCTATGAGGAGAGGGAGGTCCGGCCCCGCCAGACGCGTGGCGCCTTCGGAGCTCTCCCTGCGGAGAAGGGCGAGCACCTTAGGCATTTTACCCTGTGCGCGGGGGTACCCCATATCTCAGGTACCGACAGCCCCCATGTCTTGGTTTGAATTTGAGTTCTCAAATTCAAACTTTGTTTGACTATATTTGCTTTATGTTTAAACTGAAATTCAAATTCAGTTTTTGAATTCTTGCAATTTAGCTCTTGATAAGATGACCTCCAATGAGGATGAAAATTGGTGTGCTTACTCAGAAAAATGTGCTGAGTTTGAATATGAAGCTAACTTTTGAATTTGAGTGATGGAAGTTGCACAATTTGAATTTATATTCAAATTGGCCTCTTTTTCAAATACCTCCAAAAGTGCCTCAAAAATTGTTGGATTTACATGAAACTTGGCCTGAACCTTCCCAAGACTTTTCAAGTCCTAGGGTTGAGCTCAACCTCTCATGTTCATGTGTAGAAATCCTACTTTGTGAAAGTGAAGGCTTTCCCCTCTAATCACTCTCTTGATGGAGGTTACTTGCTCTTCACAATATTTCCTAAGATATCCACAACAAAAACTGTGGTGTTGTGAGGTGAAGAAAAGTTTTTGCAAGTCCCTTTTCTTGGGCTTTTACAATCCCTGTGGAGGGGGTGAAGTCCGGCACTGCTGGACACATGTCAGGCCCAGGGCTTGCCTCTGAGGAGAGGGGAGGCTCGGTCCTGTTGGACACGTGGCACCTTCGGAGCTCACCCTACGGAGGGGGTGAGGTCCGGCTTCGGAGTTCACCCGTACGGAGGGGGTGAAGTCCGGCACTGCCGGCCATGTGTCAGGCCCGGGGCTTGCCCTTGAGGAGAGGGTAGGCCCGGTCTTGTTGGACACGTGGCGCCTTCAGAGCTTACCCCTGCGGAGGGGGTGAGGTCCGGCTTCGGAGTTCACCCCTGGCGGAGGGGGTGAAGTCCGGCACTGCCGGACACGTGTCAGGCCCGGGGCTTGCCTCTGATGATAGGGGAGGCCCGACTCTGTTAGACACGTGGCGCCTTCAGAGCTCACTCCTGCGGAGGGGGTGAGGTCCGACACTGCACCCTAGTAGGAAACTGTAATCCTGCTCAGAGGTGCTCTCTTCCCTGTCCCTTAGTCTTATTTGGCTTACAATCCTAGGCCGGTACACGGGGCTTGGGCAATCCAGTGCACTCGGTACCGGAGGCCCGGCTCCCCCCTTGGTCAGTGTGTAACCGTCTGGCTCCTAGTACTTAGACCGTAGCGCTGGGGAGGCAGAGTGCACATGCTTTGGGTGCAGAACCGGGCAAAGCAAGGCTCCTGGACCTCCCGCCTGGCGTAGGTCTTTTCCTGGAGGAGACCAACTGGCGTTACAGTACCCTAACAGGGGGAGGTCCGAGAGGCCCCCGGGCCCTTGGCAGGTACCTCAAGCACGACCGCCTTCGGCAGGATGGCGAATGCTGACTAGGCATGAGAGCGGGAAAGGAGAACCGAGTGTACGATTGGCGTACAATGTCTAGAGCTCGGGGAGGTGATCATATAAATTAATGTGTAATTTAAATGAACACATAAGTAACCATGGTAGGACAGGGTTCTTTTCATTCATGTAAGTCCATAGGAGGAAAACAGGCCGTATGGAGGCAACGACCCGCCCTATTGTGAAGGGGGGCAGAGCCTACGCGCTTAGGGTACAGGACCAGGCTAAGCCGGGCGTAGTCCTAGACCACCCCCTGGTGCTTAGTTGCTCCGAGCGCTGCTCCTAGACTCTATGGGATCTGTTACAGAAAGAATAAACCTGTCCTACCACTGTTCTAAGGGTAGAACTTATGGAGGTAGCCCCGGAGCGCCTGCCTTGAGCTCCCATGCACGGACCTCTGGTGGTAGTGCCGGAGCGTCTGCTGGTACCGTGCGCTTCGGAGCGTTGCTTTCCATCTTGCCTCGTCGATGAGGTAGATGTCCTCAAGAAGGAGCTGGTCTTGCATGGCTTCGTCGTATGCTCGGACACGGGGGGACCCCATGGTGATCTCCGGAGGAAGCACGGCTTCGGCCCCACATACCATGAAGAAGGGTGATTCCCGTGACCCGGCCCTGGGATGTCCGGCTGGCCCCCAACGTAGAGGAGCTGGTATCCCCCGACGGTTCTGGGTGCAGCGTATGCACCGGTGTGTGGATCTGCTTGGCATGGAACTGGCACACCATGCATCTCTTAACCGGCTTGACGGCGTCCAGGTGGCTGTCAGCCAGTAGAAGCCATGCCAGAAGGCTTTACCGACCAGCGTGCGGGACGATGCGCGCTCCCGCACTCGCCTCCGTGGATTGCTGCGAGCAGGTCGCAACCTTGTTCCTGGGTTATGCACCGCAATAGGATGCCGTTGGCGCCATGCTGGTAAAGATACCAACGTGTAGCCCTTAGCCATCTGCACAATCCGTTCAGCGGATGCACGTTCATCAGGAAGGATGTTGTCTTTCAAGTAGTCCCGGACCTCTGTGGTCCATGCATCGGGGCTACTTGAACTTCTGGATCTTGGGCGCTGGGTAGCACAGAGTCCCCATGGCACATGCGATCCTTGGCGGGCACCATGGCTGTAGGGCCACCGGGACCGCCAGCTTCGGGGTGCTGATCTCGCCCCCTTCGCCCAGTTCGGCAGGCCGGGCTGTGGGATGCAGCAACGTCCTATCGAAGGCTTCTTCAGGCTCCAGGGCTCCGGTGGAGGCCTTCGTTGACAGGTCGTTGGCGTCGGTATTGTCGGTGTGTGGTACATGGCATAGGTCCAAGGCCATGTTGTTGATTGCCTTGAAGTTGAGGCGCACCATGTACCCGAACTTCTCCCCCGTTGGCATGAGCAGCATTACGCCGGCTCCGGCCCCCGGCTTTGGCGAGGGGCCGTCGGAGTAGTACGTCCAGTGAGGCCTGGTGAAGACCGGTGCTCGGAGCTCCGGTTCTCCACCTTCAGGGCCCCTTGGGTTGCTTGGTGATGGCATCCACTTGGCCACGAAGCCAGCCAGTGCTTGGCTCTTGACTGCATGACATGGTTGGAAGTCCAGCTTGAACTCCACCATCTCTGGGCTGCCCTCCTTCTTCCGAGGCTGGCTGTGAGTGCCAGATACGCCCTTCTGCTACTCTGGCGCACTTGTCCGCCAGACTGAAGAGCTCCGAGACGTCTCACACCTCCCTGGTGGCCAACTTCTCGAGCATCTTCTTGTCCCCCACACCATGTCGGAATGCGACCACGACTGATGCGTTCTGGATGTGAGGGATGGTGTTCCGTACTTGGGAGAATTGCTGGATGAAGGAGCGCAGTGATTCCCCCGGTTGCTGTCGCACGGCGTGGAGGTCCAGATCCGTGTCGGGACGCGTGTAGAAGCTGCTGAAGTTCGCAGTGAACTGTCGGCATAGCTCCCCCAGGAGGTTATGGAACCCTGGGGCAGGTTCATGAACCATGACTGAGGCGGGCCGGTCAAGGCGACGGGGAAGTAGTTGGCCATGATGACCTCATCCCCTCCTGCCGCGAGGATGGCAGTAGAGTAGATCTGCAGGAACTCTGCAGGGTTGATGCTTCCGTCGTACTTCTCCGGCAGGTGTGGCCAAAACTTGTGTGGCCACACTGCGAAGCAGAGGTGAGGCGCCAGGGCCGCACACCCCGTCCCTGCTGCTGCAGATCCTGGTGCCGCGAACGCTTGGTCCGCTGCTGGCACGGTGTACCCCGGCATGGGCAATGGTGCACCATATACCGGGGGCACCGACTGCAGGGCATATGGCAGCTGCATAGGCTGCATGGCGTATGCCTGGGGCAGAGGTCGCAAGGCGAACGTCTGAGGCCCAGGTTGAGTCGAGGCAGCCGACATGCTGTAGTCGGCCTCGTGGATGTGACGCCTTTGCCGCTGTCGCTCGATGGTCACGTGAGCATCTTCCCCCAAGCAACGTCACTCCATCTCTATCCTCCAGTCTGCCGTTGAGAGCCTGGTAGAACGGGAGTCTGCCGTCTGTCTGCCAACCGTTGGTGTGCGTGACAGCAACACGTCTGGTTGACCGGGGCGTCATCCCCACCGCAGCGGGGGGTTGACGGCAGCAGCGACGAGGTGGTTGAAGTCGCTGATCCACTGCTGGGCGGCCCCCTGGGGAGCGTCTATAGCAGGCGGATTGTCCAGGAGCGCTTGTGCGGCGGCTAGTGCTCTTTCTTGAGTAGCACTCTGCGCCGCAGCGGATCTTGATGTTGAGGGAGTTCGCAGGGAACGATGGCGCGAAGAGCTTGCCTCTGAAGGAATCTTGGACATCTTCGTTGGCACAGACCTGTCTCGAGAGAGAAAAGCCCCCTACCCGGCGCGCCAAATGTCGAAGTGTTCCGTAGACACTTCCCCCGGGCCTGCTTAGGAGCAGCCCGCAGAGGTTCTTTTTCGGAGGGGCTAGTTCTCTCGAGAAGGTTGCGTTGGATGAAGGTGGATTGACACAAGGATTTTTACGTGGTTCGGGCCGCCAGAGCGTAAAACCCTACGTCCACGAGAGTGCTTAGGAGCACTACTTCTTTGTGTATGAGGATGAGTTAGCTGGGTGGCAAACTGCCGAACCCTTTGCAACGTTGCCTACCTGAGCCTTTTATACTTCAAGGCTCGGGCGGCTTACAAGGTGGGCCCTGGGGCCCGACAGGTGACCCTGGGGTGATTTCCTACCATCTACCATGTCTTGTAGTGAATGCTGGTAGCTGTCTTCTAGCGGTGGCTGCTTGGTCGTCGTCCTGCCGTTCTGCCCATGCCGCAAGCTAGGCGTAGTGGTTGATGATTGCAGAGACAGCAGGGGATGTCTTGTCGCTGTATTTATTGGTCTACACCTCTGACATGGTGTGCCTGTCTTGACTGTGACTGGTCACTGTGCCTCCTGAGAGGCGTGCGCTGCGCCTCCGCGTCTTGGGAAGGTGCGGATCTTGAATACCTTTATCGGACAAGGCATGGCGTGTCTTTACTCCTGCTGCCTACCGAGCCGGGGTGGGCAGCGCGGCACTGCTGGCGACGTGGCAGGTCCGGAGCTCTCCTCTGAGGAGAGGGGAGCCCCGACCCTGCTGGACACATGGCGCCTTCGGAGCTCACCCCTGCGGAGGGGGTGAGGTCCGGCTCTTCTGGCCACGTGGCAGGCCCGGAGCTCCCCTCTGAGGAGAGGTGAGGCCTGGCCCTGCTGGACATGTGGCACCTTCGGAGCTCACCCCCGTGGGGGTGAGGTCCGGCTCTTCTGGCCATGTGGCAGGCCCGGAGCTCTCCTCGGAGGAGAGGGGAGCCCCAGCCCTGCTGGACATGTGGCACCTTCGGAGCTCACCCCCGCGGGGGGTGAGGTCCGGCTCTTCTAGCCACGTGGCAGGCCCGGAGCTCTCCTCTGAGGAAAGGGGAGCCCCGGCCCTGCTGGACACGTGGCGCCTTCAGAGCTCACCCCTGCGGAGGGGTGAGGTCCTTAGGCGGTTCTGGCCATGTGGCAGGCCCGGAGCTCTCCTCTGAGGAAAGGGGAGCCCTGGCCCTGCTGGACACGTGGCACCTTCGGAGCTCACCCCTGCGGAGGGGTGAGGTCCTTAGGCGGTTTTCTCCTGTGCACGGGGGTACCCGGTATTGAGGGTACCGACATGCTCGACACGTGCCATAGCCTCCTGAGCACCGTCCTCCGAGATATTGGTAGTCGGAGTAGCGCACATCAAGACATAGGAACCCAGGGAAGCTTCGGCTTGGCCCTCGGAAGGAGGCAGGTGGGCTTCCGACAGGGGAATGCTACCCTCCGGGGTAGGGACCACGGCGTCTGACGCCCCCTCATCAGCTGCAGGAACGGGTTCGCTGCCATATACCGGTGAAACCTCGCCGGCCTCAGCCGGCCAAAAACCAGGTCCCGGAGCTAGGACCGACGAAGTTTCCTGGCTGGGGTCCGCCACACCAGGAACCACCAATGAAGCATCTGCAGAAGGGACAGGCGGCGCGGATGTCGCCGGCTTCTGAGGGTCCGCATCATGTGCTGAAGCAGTTTCAGAAGCCGCCGGTAGACCGCTGGGCACCCCGGGTGCTGGAGCACCCCCAGAAACACCTACGGATGGAGCTCTGCGTGAGAGACGGGGTCAGCGGATAGCGTTAAAGCATAACCAAAGGCAGCAAGGGACGGCCTCGTATGATCTACCTGGGGCCGGCGAAGCTCCATGGATCTGCTCGGAGGCGCTTGCCTGGGCCTCCGGAGCCACGGACCCCACGGTTGTAGCCGGCCTCTTTATTGACATCGGAGGCAGAGGAGTTGCAGACGATCCCTATGAGGGTTTGGCTGCAGTACCAACCGCGCTACCGTCATCCTCATCCTCCAGTTCAACTGCTACGGGCACCACGGGACCGGGTGCCGAAGTAAAGGTTCCGTCTGTGCACATCAACCTCCGCTTATTCCCGGTGGAGCTGGGTCGGGGGGCCGCTGGTGCCTTCCCCTTTTTTTGTCCAGACTTGAAATAGAGGGGATCGGAGCCGCAGAGTTTGATGTGGCAGTGCTTGGAACAGCAGGGGCCGAGGCAGGAGAAGAAGCCCTCCTGTCGCTCGCTCCGGTTGTCTCGTAGATTGCTGCTCCCCGTAGATCATCACCAGCCTGCTGGGGTGCGATGTAGTCGTCGTCCAGCGTCAGCATCGACCTTAGGAGCTGTGATCTCAACTCCTGGTACATGAAGATGGGTAAGCATGACGCCGGCGGGTTGACAAGGTCATCGGAGAGGCCGCTGTTTCCGACGTCGGCACACAGCCTCGCCAACATGGCGTCCAGGAGCTTCGTCTCTAAGTTGGTGCCGGGGCCACGCTCCAGGCGAGACGGGTAATTCTCGTCGGAGTACATCCAGGCCGCGCGGCAGCGATTCTGGAGGGGAGTGATGCGCCGACTCAGAAAGTCGGCCAACACCATCAGCAAAGACAACCCCCGGTCCGCCAGGAGCTTATTCTCGCCAGCACAGAAGAGTAGGCACTCTGAAGGCGGGGCATCCTCTCCCAGCTGGTCCACATCGATGAAGGAGGAGAATTCGGCAGTTCCAACCGGTCGTGGGCGTCGGTCTTTACAATGACCCAGTCATCCCTCCAGTTATCCCACTTACTGGAAGAAAGGGAGGAGATGTACGTCGCCAATGATCTTGTGCGATGCTGGAAGTAGCAAGCCCCCAGGAAGCTTGAGCTCCTCCCCGACGACCGCAGGAAGAAGAACGTCCGAAACAGCCGCACCGATGGCTGCACCCCCACGAACATCTCACAGAGGTGGACAAAGATTGACACCAGCAAGAGGAAGTGCGGCATC
Source organism: Neostapfia colusana (assembly GCA_030760725.1). Classification (NCBI taxonomy): domain Eukaryota; kingdom Viridiplantae; phylum Streptophyta; class Magnoliopsida; order Poales; family Poaceae; genus Neostapfia; species Neostapfia colusana. Next base: position 31,675,031 of record JASWHV010000005.1, on the reverse strand, counting down.
AGGTGCTGCAGCTGGAGCTTGTAGAACTCCAGCAAGGTCAGGAAGAAGGAAAGAAGCAGGGAGGGCGAGTTCCGCTAGCATGTACCTGGTGAAAATAATGACTTCACCGGGCTGAAGGTATAGTAGTGGGAGGGAGCCGCAGCGAATCCTCCAATCGTACTGAGGCGCCTGCCAACCGATCAGGCGCCTCACGCGCCCCACATCAGCAGCACTTTGGAGACACGACTCTCTGTGGTTCGACGCCATTGGAACAGGAGGAGAAAGCGAGAAGATGAAGCGCAAGAAAACAGCTGGAGGAGAGGACTCCTGCTAGCAGCAGAGGGTCTCTTTATTTGCCCCAGATTTTACGGGAACCGCCAAATCGAGGCGTGCCCGAAATAATCGTGCCCTCATCGAGCGAACCATCGAGAGCAGAGGTTCTGGGCCCGCTCGATAGGCAGTATGAGCAAGGGGTAGCACGGTTAAGGTGGGAAAAAGTGGCTCCCTGATAAAGCCTGACAAGAGGAAGAACAGGGGTCGTGCAGGGAACTGACGCAGACGATGCAGCAGTTGTACGTAACGTGCACCCCCACGACTCTCCAGCAATGAAGAAGCGCCTGTTCGTGACGGCAGAGAAGTCTCTTTGATCAAGGGCAAGCAACCTCTTGTTCTCCAAAGAACGAACGCTCACCCATTACGCGGGAATCACGCCGTTGTTTCAACTCCCAAAAAACTGTAAGTTTGAAACCACCACGTGGAAGAGATAGAGGCCCCACCTGTGGGCTCAATACCTCCCCCGAGATGAGCCCAGGGGCCACTGTCGGTACCCTGCGAACCGGGTACCCTCGCGTAGTGGGTAAAAATCACCTGGGCCCTGCCTTCCCAGCTTAGGCAGGCCCCAGCGTAAGCCATGCGCTCTATGCCCCATGGGCTGTCCCAGGATTGCAACGTGTCTTCAGGCCTTGAGCCCGATTACCGGCCAAGGGTGGCTCGGGAGCCGACACGCGTCCAGTAGTGCCAGACCCCCATCCTCGACAAAGGAGGACTCCGGCGCTACTAAGTGCCCGGAACCTTCGAGTCACATCCACCAGCCAGAGAGGGATCCGGAAGTGCCACACGTCCTGCAGCTCCAGATCCGATCTCCAGCACGGGGGCCTCTGGTGCTTCCACATGGGCAGCGACTCCGAGCATACCTTCCCCATGGGGAAGGCACCGGATGTGCCACGTGTCCTGCAGCTCCGGATCCGACCTCCAGCATGGGAGGGCTCCGGTGCTGTCACGTGCCAAACAACTCAAGACCACCCGCTACTCCACAAGACTGCTCCGGTGGAGACACGTGTCTCGGGGGCCATCCGCCCGAACGTTACTCCGGTAGGCTATGGGAAGATGGACAAGGAGTAAAGAGGAAGGTGCGTTGTAAGGCCAGGCATTCAAGGTTCACGCCTTCCCCTGAAGCATGGCGCACGACGCATGCCTCCAACCCTCGTCCGCGCACCAGTACGGTGAAAGACAGGGTGGCAAGGCGTGATGCCGTAACAGTGCCACCCAACGGTACAGAGTCGCCTAACAGAACAAGGAGACGTGGCGACAGGACATGGACTTCACCATCACCTGCATCCCGGACAGAAGCGACCGATGGGACAGGCGGCGCACCGTAACTCCACTGATGGCGACGATACGTATAGCTGTAAATTCCTAGATCATGTATAGGTACAGATAGCCGCGGGACCACCTATCGGGCCCCGGGCTGCAATGTAACTGCCCCGGCCTTGAGCTATAAAAGGACCGGGGCAGCCTCCTGGCAAAGGGTTCATGACCCAGCCAACTCATTCTCATACGCGAGCAAGTAACTCATCAAGCACTCCCGTGGACGTAGGGTTTTACGCTCCGGTGGCCTGAACCACGTAAATCCTTGTGTCCATCTCGCCATTGCGCTTAGACCTTCGTGATCCTCTATCCCCACCGAAAAAATAACCCCCGCACGCTGCTTCCGAGCAGACCGGGGGAAGTGTTGTAGCAAACACATCGACAGACGTAAAACTAATTATTATGGGATCATTAACAAAGTCCTCGAATTTAATTTTGCCAGTAATGAGAAACTTAAAGTAGTTTTCTTTAATTATGATTGGTTTCATAACTATCATAGAACCTGACTGAAAGTTGCCTAGAGGGGGTGAATAAGATAATTTAAATCTAAAACACAATAATTAACTGACTCTGTTCTGTTAGGTTCGGACAAGTCCGAAAGTGTTTTGAACTAGTCCAAAATTTTTGGATAAGTCTGAGCAAATCAGACTTGTCCGAAGTTGGTCACAGCGGAAAATAAATATAGCTAGTTCTAGGTCAAGTGTATAAGTGATATGATCTAGGAATAGCTCTTAAACAACACTAGCAACCTATTGACTGAGTTTGATGATCTAAATATTGAAGTAATTCAAAGCTAGGGTTTGATCAACACAAGCAAGAACAATAATGTGAAATATGATGAACAAGTAAATAAACACAAATGGACATATGGATTTTTTCAACGAAGTTCGATTCCACACAGGAATCTACGTCTCCATTGAGGAGTGCACAAAGGACCGGGTCTCTTTCAACCCTAACCCTTACCAAGTGATCACAAAGATCAAACTTGGTTGTTCCACTATCAAATCATTGGTAATACAAACTTACCGGGTCTCACCACAAGTTGGGAATCACCGGGCAACACCTAGCCGCCCAGGGACAAAGTCCCAAGAGTAATAAAACACAAACCACAAAACACAAGAAGGTGTGAAATCAACAAGCTCAACCCAAGGTGCTCTTCTTCTTGATTTTCCTCACAAACCCTCAAATCCTCATAAGATTCAAATTTGAGTGCTAGAGGGTGTGAGAGAGGTCTAGGGGTGCTCAAGAATGCTGGTTAAAGCTCTGGGGTTGATCATCAGCGAAATGGGGATGATACCCCTCCTTTATAGGGGTCCCCAAAATGTTACCATTGCCAACCACTATAGTTCGGACATGTCCGAACTCCACTCCGGACATGTTCGAGATTGGGGACGATCAACGATAAAATGACGTCCTCAACTGACACTAATTTGAAGTATCCCATTGATTCCACTTTGTACAGGTCCGACATTTTTCGGACATGTTCGAGCTGACATATACGAACCAGACATTGGATATTCTTAGACTTCGGACATGTCCGAACTCCACTTCGGACATGTCCGAACTCCACTTCGGACATGTCCGACCCTAAACAGAGAGTACATGTCCGAAGTGTTCAGACCTGTACGGACCTACACAGAGGGTACTTGCCCGACTTTTTCTAACATGTCCGGACCTACACAGAGGGTGCATTTCCGACATTTTCAGACATGTCTGACCCTCTTGACTTAGAAACTCCCAAGACCGCTGTATTTCGGACATGTCCAAATTTATTTGGATATGTCCGAGTCTACTCATAGAGTACTTTTCTGAATCCTTCAGACATGTCCACGGCTACACAGAGAGCACTTATCCGAATCTCTCTGCATGTCCGAGGTTCAACGACTTAAGAACTTTTTTCTACACTAAGTGTTGTTTGAATTGGGATTGAGATTGCTTTTTATTTGTTGCGTGTTGTGTCCCTCTTAATAGTGCGGAGTTCCTATACTCAAGAAAATAAAAACCTTAATTCTTTTTGTATAGCTTCATGCCTTCTTCTCCATTTTACTTTTTGGAAAGCCCTCAATCTCTTTTTACCGTCCAACTTTTCTGCATACATGGCCATTTCAATGCATTAGCATTTTAATTGTTCATCATCAATCTTCCAAAATCCACATGGGGGCCTAGATGCACTTTCAATCCCCCCCCCTTTTTCGGTGATTGATGACAACAACTTAAAATTTTCAACTAGAGAGTAAAAATATGAGTTTTGATCATGATGTTTGTATGAAAGAACTCCCCCTGAATGTATGATTTGTAAAAATGGGGTTTTCTCATATATACATCATGATAGTGGGGTGCCTAAATGCAATGTGTGACAATGTGATAAATACGCGTGACGCAAGAGATATGCATGACAATTACACATCACATAGGAGAAGAACATATCACATAATAAGAGAGGTCGCAATACAAATCATAAGGACATAGTTTTAGCGTGCTACTAGCCATCATACCACATAGTCATACATAAAACAAACATAGAGTCATACATAACATAGGTCCATATGCCCATCATTACATTAAGCTTATGAAATTTGAAACTTAGGAAACATAGGAAGCATAGACCTTCTCTACTCTCTCCTCTCTCTCCCTTTGGCATCGAGGCACCAAAAAGGGAAAAAATAGCAAATAAGAAGGGGGAACTTGTGACACCCGGTTCCGAGAATGAACCAAGTGATGCGCACGTGTGCCCAGGATGTTCATCACGCATACACATGTACTTCATAAACTGAATTTCATAATATAACACGTACAATAGTGTTTAAGTACCTTATTACAATAACTCAATGTTTCACTCATGGAATCTAATTTATTCTGCAGCGGAAGACTCTAAACGACAGCAGAAAATAACTAAAGTTGATGGGGGTTCCAACTTCAACTCCACAGGCATGTTGACGGTAGTGCGCAAGCCTAGTACTCCACCTGCTCTTCGAAGTACTCTTCTCCTGTAGCTGAATTGTTTGTGGGAATGCAAGGGTGAGTACATGTCGTACTCAGCAAGTGAGGGAAAAGTATGACATGCACGGCTCCCACACAGCCGTCGTTCCCAATGGAGGAGAACCCTCGCCGGTGAACCCGTACTCCATGTTAGGGGGGTACTCCTCACCTGCAAATACTCATAGCAGCAAAAGTGTGCACGATGGCTCAGTAAGTCTTAACCGACTCTCCTACACAAGAAACTCTACATGCAAGTCATACCAAAGGTAGGATAAACATTTGCCGCAATGGACACGCCTACAAGTTCATCCTTACTTCATCTTTTAGCCTCAAGTTACAGGTTCACAAATCTGAAATTTAGTGAGCAATATTTGGTGGCACACATGTTGCAATACATTTTATTCATAACAGCACAATCCATCACAATCATTCCACATATTTACTACGTCGTGACACAGTGAACAAGCGGTACTCATGACCACGAGAGACAGCGAATCGACTCGATATACACCTGCAGGGATACCCGAGAAGCACATCACGTATGCCAATCCTCGGAGCTGCAACAGCACGCTCAACTGATGTCGTACGGGACAACCTTTCACCAAACAGCCCAAATGTCAAACCGGTCGCACCCAAACGAGCAGGAGGTACCCTACACGGAGCATCTCTCTATGCCCGTTAATGGATTTCCACCTTGGTGCCCTCAGCCTACTCCTATAAATCGGTGCGTTATGCCTCGACGCCCGGAGGTATAGGTTACATCAGTTTATCGGACCCCATATATCCGATATGCCTTTGGTACATTCAAACTTGTTCAGCGGGGATGCACACGGATCAGTCATCAATCGACATGGGCAGGGCTACGCATACAAGACTTCCTCTTACTGCGTCCTACACCTCTGCATAGTATCATTTTTTTTACTAGATTTATCTCACATCTTGAACCAATCCCGTATGTGGCGAACTTTATACTCGCGAGTAGATTCCAACTACTCGACTTGTACCGAAGCGTATAAAACATTAAGCACAGCATATTCTACTCGAGGACTTAGACACTACACTCACTCTCTTTAGGATAATCTGGTTATGCAATTAGAGTTCAAACCACTCTAGACCTAATGCGCATACATACATCAATCTAGGTGGTTAAAAAGCAAAAACTCGATAAAAACTGTTAAATGCAAACCAGGGCTTGCCTTGTTGCTGCTGGTCAGTGGTTAAGTTCTCCTCCGGAGGGATGAAATCCAAGATCTCCGGGGCTTCCTCGCCTTCAACGACTACACGTAATCAAATTAACGATATGTGTCAAATATAATGCAAATGTGTTGAATTGAAAACTATGAAGACAATAACTCTAGCTAGACATCCCTTTTTGCTTTGAAATTTTTACTGTGGCTTGGTGAGAACCTAACCATAGACCTGGTCAAATTTCATTTGAAACAAATCTCCTTTGGAGCCCTGCACAAAAAATGTCTAAATAGCCATTACTAGAGCTTCTAAGGATTTCTAGGGATTTTCATGGAGCAAGCCATTACTTTCTGGAAACTAGAGTTTATGGTGGTTCCAATGGAATTGGTTTCATGTAATTTGGAGAATACTATAGAAATTTATGATCTAATCAAGTTTGAGAAAATTCTGAAAAAGTGTTTCTGTACATTTTTTTCTATTTTCTCAGGGCAGTTCACCTAATCACACAATTAAGTGGACATAATGAACTCGGATGGATCTGAAAGTTGGCATGATACTCAAGGATATTAATATGAACATCCTGGCCAAATTTGAAAATTTTCCACAAAGTGGATTTCCAGTTAAAATTCCCAACATTTTAAAATTTAGGGAATTAATTCTGGAAAAAAGAATGTTTCAAGGAATGAAACTTATTCGGCTGAAAGTATTCGGAGAGCTGAATCCTACAAAATTTTGTTCAATGAATTTGGACAATCCTTGCAAAAGTTATTGGCTTCTAAGGTTTGAAGGAAATCTGGAATTCAAATAATTTCAGAAAACAGTTTAAATATCTTACGCCGGGCCCAGGGGTGACATGGCGCCACCAGAGACACTGAAACAGGGGCCACAGAGTCATTTGCACGTATCCACACATCGATCCGGGGCCACAGACGATCTGGCTCGGTTTAAACTAAGACTGACGCATGGGACCCACGAGGCTTCTTCCTCCTCGTGCTCCCGCGGCCGCCCGCCGCCCACCTCGGCGGAGCATTCGGGGAGAAGGAGTTCCCATGCCCTGAACTCAACTAAACTCGCCGCCTCTGCCTCAAATTGCCCAGGGAATATGATATTGTTCCTATCTCGACATGAGGATGACGGGAACACCTCGGTCGACGGTGACAGCAGCTGCGGCAATTCCGGTGACGTGGCTACGGCTCTGTAGTGTAGTAAACTTACTTCGGTTGGCTGCTACAGCATCACCACAAACTAGGGAGCAACGATCAAGACCCGGATCTTGCGGAAAGTGGCAGCAAATTTGACTTCACCTTGCGACCTAGGTCTAAATCCGGATGAAGAATGGAAAACCCGAGGAACACGGTGGTTTCTCGATGGTTTCCCGTGGTTCTTGATCGTATAGACTCGCACAGAGTTTACGGACGGTCTAAGTTGGGTGGGGATTGATTGAACAGTTAGTAAGAATTTTTAGTTGGATTGCCGCGGTCCATATTGTATGCCGGCGGCAAGAACTGAAATTCCGGCGAGCACACTCTGTGGCATGCGGCCAGGGTTTCGGGGAAGGATGAGTGATCCTAGGCAAACCTTTTGGCCTGCCAAACTCGAAGGAAGGGAGACGCTCGTGGTCGGGCGACGAGTTTTGGTAGCGACGGCGACTCACGGCGTCGGAGAAGAAAACCGAGCCCACTACCGCATTCTAGGGCAGCTACCATCGATTGCTTGCTTTGGGTACGTCGAGGGACTGTGGACGCAGCCTCTGAGCGGCTCAGTCGAGCGTGAAAACCACCGGAGCGGGGTGACCGCCGAGGGAGGCAGAGGTGTGGTCGTGCGTCTGTTCTTCTGTCGAGCATGCAAGAGCAGGGAAGAAACTTTGGTGTGTGCAGCGAGAGGGTTGCTTAGTGGGGTGACGAGGACACCGAAGCTTGTCTCCAGCGTGATTGCCCGCACGAGGAGGTGGCCGATCGGGAGCAGCTCGGTGGCGCTCGCTGGAGAGGCCCGAAGAACAGAGGCAACTCGTGTGAGGCGGTTTACTCAGCGTGTGGCTGACCGAGGGTCCCACCTCCACTAGTTCTTTTCAATTGTGTTCACTGATATTTTATCAGCTACTCACAATTAAAGTGGAGACTTAGCCACAAAGTCATGAGCTAAATTTGAATTCCTCATATTGGTGCTGGTTTGACTAAATTTGATTCACACTTGAATTCGAATTTTAAATTCTGTTTTGAATTAGTTCAAATATAGCTCCCGACAAGATCAACTCCAATGGGGATGAAAATTGGTGGAGTAACTCAGAAAAATGTGTGGAGTTTAAATATGAATCCACCTTTCGAATTCAGATGACGAAAGTAGCTTGAATTTGAATTTACATTCAAACTAGCCCTTTTGATAATTGTATCCAAAAGTATCTCAAAAAGGTTTGGATTTGCATGAAACTTGGCATGAGCATTCCTAAGAATGTTTAGCATTTAATAGTGAGCTCAGCCCCTAAATAATTCATGTGAGAAATCCAACTTTGGATTTTTGTGACTTCATCCTCTAATCCCTCTTTTGATGGTGGTTACTTGCTCTTCAAATGTGTTCATGAGATTGCCACAATATGAGCTGTGGTGTGTGTAAGGTGATGAATACTTTAGCAAGTGAACATGTGGGCTTTCACATCCCTCCCCCTTAAAAGGATCTCGTCCCAAGATTACAAAAAGAAGAGACAAAGATGTGAGAGGAATTACCCGATATGAGATGCCAAGAAATCCGGATAATTTGAGCGAAGGAAATCTTCGCTCTCCCACGTCGCTTTATCAGCGGTGTGGTTGTTCCACAGGATCTTGTAGAACCACAGAATTCTGTTACGCATGGTCCTAGTCTTCTCATCAATAATTTCAACCGGATATTCAGCGTAGGTTAAATCCGGTTGCAACTCGACAATGTCTTCAGTGGGAACAGCAGCTGTATCCTTCAAACATTTTCGGAGTTGTGAGACATGGAAAATGTCATGAACACCAGCAAGACATGCCGGTAGTTCCAGCCTATACGCCACTGGTCCATATTTCTCGGTGACGGCGTAGGGTTTGACAAATCGGGGAGCGAGTTTCCCCTTCCCGCCGAATCGGTGCACACCTTTCATCGGAGACACACAGAGGTAAACATGTTGTCCGACATCGAAATGCAGCGGCCTAAGCATATTATAAGCGTAACTTTTCTGTCGGGATTGGGCGGCTTTCAAGTTTGCTTGAATCACACGAACTCGCTCTTCGGTGTCATTCACTAAATCAATCCTGAACGTGACCCTTTCACCGGATTCGCACCAATTCAATGGGGTGCGGCATTTGCGTCCATAGGGAGCCTCATAGGGTACCATCTTGATACTCGCATGATAGCCGTTATTATACGAGAATTTCACCAACGGTAAACGATCATCCCAATTGTTACCGTGGTGGATGGCACACGCTCTCAGCATGTCTTCTAACACTTGATTCACCCTCTGAGTTTGTCCATCTGTCTGAGGGTGATATGCGGAGCTTCTAATCAGCTTTGTACCCAAAGAGCGTGCAACTGTTCCTAGAAACGAGCCACAAATAGTGCATCTCGATCTGGGATTATGGTCTTGGGTACTCCGTGCAAGCACAGAATTTTTGCAATGTACAACTCCGCATACATGCTAGCATGGTAACTTGTATGCACGGGAATGAAGTGAGCTGACTTGGTTAACCGGTCAACGATTACCCAAATGGAATCATGCTTGTGAAAAGTTATGGGCAGTCCCATAATGAAATCCATGCTCACATCTTCCCATGTCCATGCTGGAATTTTCAGGGGTTGGAGCAGCCTTGATTTCCTTATGTGATCAGCCTTCACTCGCCTACACGTATCACACTTGGGTACGTACTTTGCATTTCCCACTTCATCCGTGTCGACCAAAATTTACTCTTCAAATATTGGTACATTTTGTTTCTGCCCGGATGAATGGGAAACTTAGACAAGTGAGCTTCATCTAATATTTTCTTCCTCAGCTCCATATCCCGGGGTACAACTATACGGTCGTTGATCCATAGTGTCCCCTCTTCATCTTTCCGGAAACATTTGATGTCCCCACTATCCACTAGCTTCCGGAGATGTGCCATGCATTTGTCAATTTTTTGAGTTGCAATAATATCCCCCTAATAGTAGAGATGAGAGCAAGGTTGTAGAGTGATCCATATGGAACCAAGTATAAACTCGGTTCTTCCTCTTCTATCGGTGTAATAGTGAGGTTATGGACATGAGATTTTCAACTCAGCGCGTCGGCAACCACATTTGCCTTGTCGGGGTGGTAATGAATCTCAATCTCATAGTCTTTGATTAATTCTAACCACCTCCTTTGCCTCATATTCAGCTCCTTCTGTGTGAAGATATATTTTAAGCTCTTGTGGTCGGTGTAGAGATGTACCAAGTTTCCAAGAAGATAGTGTCTCCACATTTTCAGCGCCCATACCACAGCAGCGAGCTCATGATTATGAGTCGGATAGTGCTGCTCATGGTTTTGATGTTGGCGTGAGCCATACGTGACCACACGTCCTTCTTGCATCAACATGCAGCCAAGCCCGATACCAGATGCATCACAATATACGTTGAAAGACTTGGCTGTATCCGGTTGAGCTAAGACCGGGGCTGTTGTGAGATGCTTCATGCTTGGAACGCTCCTTCACATGCTGAGCTCCAAACATATTTCGTTCCATTGTTCAATAATTCCGTCATCGGTTGGATGAGCCTCCAATAATACCCCGCTAAACCGAGGAAGCTTCTGACTTCATGGACAGAAGTGGGGGTTTTCCATTTCAGCACCTGCTCGGTCGAATGAAACCTTTACTCAACAAATCATTGAGCTGTTCCTTCAATTCAGCCAGCTCATTCGGAGCCATCTTATACGATCTCCGCGATATTGGTGTTGTCCCAGGTGCAAGTTCAATCTTGAACTCCACATCCCGTTCAGGTGGCATGCCCGGTAGATCATCCGGGAACACATCGGGGTATTATCGGACTACGGGAATGTCATCCAACTTGGGATCTTTAGTATGATAGGCTGCTGAAACTTCTTGGACAGGGCTGTCTAATAAGATCGAATGCGGACGGTGGAGTGGAGAATTCAGATGAACCGTCTGTGATAGAGTTTCCAGGACAGCGTCATGGTAGCTTAGCCATGACATTCCTAAGATTGCATCAATCTTCTGTCCCTCATGAATAATCATAGTAGTGGTATATATCTTCCCACCCAAGCACAGTGGTGCTTTTGGGATCATCGTATTTGCTGAAATCTTCCCTCCCGGTGAGCAGATCATATATGAGCAGTCGGTCGGGAAGACTTGCAGTTGATGCTCAGCCACATATGATGCACTTATGAAACTGTGGGTTGCACCAGAATAAAATAAAACGATGATTGCGCGATCGTTGAGAGTGAACGTACCCACCAGCACGGTCTCTCCTTCCGGGACGTTATCGTTGTCGAGGTAATGAATGTTCCCGGGTCACTATCCTCCCTTCTTGGCCGGTGGTCAGCCACGAGCACTGCCTTGATATTGGGCTTGCCCGCTTCTTTGCTGCCCCTGTGGGCAGTCCTTGGAGAAATGACCGACTTGGCCACACGTGAAGCATGTGTAGCGAGACGGTCCTCCGCTGACTGGTGGACGGAATCCCGGTGAGCGTTGTTGTGGTGGAAACGCATGGGGTACTATCTGCTGCTGCTGCTGTTGCAGTCACGGTGGTGACATCGGCGGTCGGAATGGGGATGGCTGATATGAACGACCACCAAACTGTTGTGGTCATGCCGGTGGATGCCACTGTTAACCGGATGGTGTTCGATACACCATTCGGTATTTTTGGGGAGCTCCAATCCCGCTGCTCTGTGGAGCGCTACGTTTTCTCTTCTCAGCAACAAACTCCCGATGAGCATCCTCTTGGAGAATCGCGGCATTGACAAGGTCGTTGAAGGTCCCGCAATTGCATTGCACAATATGAGTCTTCATCTCGGGGTTCAGACCCTGATAGAAGTGCTCGCGCTTCCTCTCCTCCGTGGAGATGTAGTCTGACGCGTACTGCACCAGATGGTTAAAGGCATGGGAGTATTCATGGGCACTCCTCCTGCCTTGTTTCAGTTCCAAGAACTCTACAAACATCCTCTTCATCATACCGAGAGGTATGTGATAGACGTGGAACACCTCCCAGAATTCTTGCCACTCAACGGTGTGGCTAGCAGGCAGTGAGGCAAGATGATTTTCCCACCACGCACCAGCTGCACTGTGAAGTTGCTGTGCCGCGAAGAGACTCTTCTGCCGCTCTGTGCATTGGAGCAGCCCGAACATGGACTCTATAGTCCGCAGCCAGTTGTCGGCCTCCAAAGGTTCCGCCGCTTTGGTGAACACTGGAGGATGCGTACTCATGAAATCCGAGTACGTATTGATGTGAGGCTCACGAGGCCCCCTTTCTTGACGTGTCCCCGCCTGGGACGTATTCTGGACTATCGTGCGGAGCAGGTCGGTCTGCTCCTCACGAGAGCCAACCAGCACCGATATCACATCTGCTAGCGTAAGCGGGGGCGCTGGTTGTTTCCACTGGGTGTTGTCGTAGGCAGGTGGCTGGAAGTCATCACCCCCCTTGCTGACTCGAACCCCCGACCTCGCACGTGGCTCGGGTACGAACCATCCTGCAACCATGATGACAAGCAAATTAGTCACACAGCATACTCCATGCAGTCCATAAATTAGTAGTAAATCCTAATGACGGTAAAAATGCAACACATCTCGTATATGGATAATGTAATAACTTTTCACAAGCTACACCATTACCAGACCAAATACATAATAGTGAAATCCAAATTGATGGACTTCCTCTTTAGAAGTTCATCTCAACTAGATTTGGTCACTACGAGACGTTAATATTGCTTTGTCATCACTATACTACCCTTTTATCTACAATACGACACAAACATGGTCTCTAGTAAAAAGAATGCGAGTGGGTAAAAAGCTCAAATCCTTCACTATTTGAAGATAACAACTCATGAGTATGTCATATGTGGGGACCACCCCGTGGTTCTCCCACTCCAGGATCGCAGAGGGTAGTGCCGTGCGATGCGGCACCCAGCAGCACACAGGAAAAGATTAAGAACAACATACAAACTTTTATTTTACATAAAACACAGCAGAAGTCTTTTACAAACTTAATTATACAGCGGAAGTCTTATTCATGACTAGTCTCTCATCCTAACTAAGCAAAAGTGCAGCCGTCCAGCCCGGGGACGCTACACACTAGCAACACTCACACCACGATCACGGCGGTGTGCAGGGCTCCAGCTCGGCCGTGTACCCCGACGGGGGCATCGCCTCATCCTCGGACCCTTCCTCATAACTCATCTGCAACAGCTCAAAATTGCAACTTTGAGCACGATGGCTCAGCAAGACTTAACCGACACTCCTAATCATGAAACTCTACATGCAGGGAGTTGTAATATAGGAAACGGACATTGCAATAAAGACACGCCTACATGTAAATCCTTACTTTCAGTTTTATAGCAGCAGTGTAATGTGCCTTAGGCAGCCCTCACATCGAAAGTCCACAATCAAACCAGAAACACTTAACTCCGATGTGTTATGCCCAAAGGGAATGATAAACTTAATGAGTTTCAAGATATTAGTAGTTCAAAGCATCATATGCATCTGGCTTCTTTCAATTCTTACTACGTCACAGCACAGTGAACAAGCAGTACTCAAATAACCGCAAGGGACGGTGATTGCAATCAGTAGACACCCGGATAACACGTCACATACACCCACTTTCAGAAGTGTGGTGCTTCACACCTTCCTACTCTGTTGTATGCAACAACCTTTCAAAGGAAACCCAAATGCTGAACCGGTCCATCCATAACGGGCAGGAGGTCCCTGCATGGAGCGTGTCTGTGTCCACCGGCATATTTACACCTTGCTACCCTCAACCCACTCCTATAAAACGGTTGGGTAGGCCTCGGCACCCAGGTTAGCCAATTACATAGGTTTCCTGCTTATGTCAGTATGCCATCCGGTACTGTTCAAAACTTGTCCAGCAGGTCCGCACACGACTCGGTCCTCAATCGACACCAACAGGGCTACGCACGTGAGACCTCCACTCACTGCATCCTATCCCCCCTGCTGAGTCTCAGTTTCACATTCTTAAGCCATTCTCTACTCATTTCCACCCCGTGTGATAAAATCTTACCTAGCGAGTAGATTTCAACTACTCGACTTTTACCGAGATCCTAAGAACATTAGCATGGCATTCTCTACTCGTGGAGTTGTAAACTATCCAACCCTTCATAGGATTTAAAAGTCATGCAAGTGGGGTTTCAATTACCCTAACTCTAATGCAACCATTTCAACCTAGACATAAGTGATACAAATGAAAACTTTGCAAAAGGTCATTAAATGCAAACCAGGGCTTGCCTGGTTGCAAGTAAAAAGGAAAGTTAGCGTCGGGTGGGAGGACTTCCAACGGTTCCAGAGTGTCCTTAACTTCAGTCACTATATGAAATGTAACAAAATATGTGTATAAGTGCTAATGAATTATAAGAAGTAAACTTCTATTTCATAGCTACTGCTAATAAGGTTCCTTAATTGGCTTTAGGATTTTTCCAGTGGATACTAGACTCTATAAGGATGATCTGAGCAAAATTTGGAGAAATTTCATTGAAGCTTGTGGTCTCCAGAATTCCCACAATTACAAGGTTTCTATGAATTTTGAGCCCAAATCTGAAGTTTGGACATGGCTAACAGTAGAAGATCTAATTAGAGCAGGTCTCCCTGGTTCTAGCAAAATTTGTTTCACAATTTTTGGAGCTACCTACAGGGAGATATGAATTTTTGAAGTTGATATGAAATGCTGAAAATGTTCTGTTTATTTTGGAAATTCCAAATGAAGGCTGAACTTTGGATCAGAGTTTAGCCTAGCAAATTTACTCCAATGAAGCTCAAATTTTTACAGGAGATCACTAAAGTTATGAAGAATAGTCTAGCCAAATTTTCGGAAATTCCATAACAGGGATCTTCTGGAATTAATTCCCAAAGATTTAAATTTAATGAATTTTGGAGAAAATTCCAGAGATCTTCAGATCAAATTCTCTGCATTTCTGCAAAGTACTGACTGAGAGAATCCAACAAAATTTGTTTCACAAATTCTTTACATTCCTACTAAAAGTTATTGAGTTTCAAAGTTTGACCTAATTCTGAAATTCCGGAAAAGTTTAAACTCTGGTTGTGGGGCCCACTATTTAAATCAGGCCACTGAGCTCTCGGCCACACCGCAGCCCACGGGGTTTCTCCTGTGCTGCCGCACCGGATCACAGCCGCAACTGATCTCCGTGCCGATTCCAGAGACTGACAGGTGGGACCCCGGCCTCCTTCGTCTACCTCGCGCTGCCCGCGCTTCCCGCGGCAGAGCACGCCGGAGAGGTCCGCCGGAACTGGGTTCCTGGCCTCCCCCAGAGCTGAAACTCGCCGCCTAGCCCTAACTCGACTTGCTGAACTCTTCTAGGAGGTCGCCTAACGTTCATTGCTGAACCCTTCTATCGTGCTATGGTGCACCAACTCGACCATGGTTTGCTCGGAGAGCACCAGTGGAACATGGGAACTTGAAATGACGAAGTATGGAGGCTCAAACCGCTGGCAAACCCACTCTCGACGGTGAGCCTAGGGGTCTTGCAGTGGCGGCGAGGAAAACGGCGATAACTCGGCCGATTTTCAATGGTTTTCGTTGCTTCTTCTTCGAGGACGGCCACTAGGATGTGAGCAAACTACTTGCTAACAAACTCGACCGGTGGTAGCATGTGTAGATAGAATTTTTTTGTAGACAGAGCTCGGTGGAGTAACACTAGTGTCGAAGTGTGTAGCCGACACTTCCCCCGGGCCTGCTCTGGGCGGCCGCGCAGGTTCTTTTTCGGAGGGGCTAGTCACTCGCGGAGAGCTTCAGCGTTAGGGACGATTGAGGGAGAAGCTTGACACGGGGAGTTTTACGTGGTTCAGGCCGCCGGAGCGTAAAACCCTACGTCCACGGTGAGCAGAGATGCTCACTGTATTGCTCGCCGCTCAGCACTGGAGTCCTGAGCTTGAGGGTGTGTAAGAGGCGAACTGAACAGAGTTCGAACCCTTGCTAACGTCGCCTACCCGAGCCTTTTATAGTCCAAGGCTCGTGCGGCTTACAAGGTGAGCCCGGGACCCGACAAGTGGTCCCCGGGAGATTGCCTGCCATGTACCGTATCTGCAGTTATGCCGGTAGTTGTCTCTGGCGAAGGCTTCCGAGTCTTCGTTCTGCCACCCTGCCCATGCCGCAAGCTAGTCGTAGTGGTTGATGATGGCAGGGGCGGCAGGGGATGTCTTGTCGCTGTGTTTATTGGCGGGCAGGCTCTGACACGGCGCACCAGTCTGCGATGTGACTGGGCACAACGGCACCTGACAGAGGCGTGCTCCACGTCTCAAGGCGCGGGTCTTGAATACCTTGTACGGGCAAGGTATGGCGCGTCTTTACTCTTGATGCCTACCGCGTGGTGGCAGGCAGCGCCGCTCTGCTGGCCACGTGGTGGGCCCGGAGCTCTCCTCTGAGGAGAGGGAGGTCCGGCCCCGCGGGACATGTGGAGCCTTCGGAGCTTTCCCTGCGGAGGGGGGAGGTCCGGCTGCTGCTGGCCACGTGGCGGGCCCGGAGCTCTCCTCTGAGGAGAGGGAGGTCCGGCCCCACAGGACACGCGGAGCCTCCGGAGCTCTCCCTGCGGAGGGGGGAGGTCCGGCTTAGTTGGCCACGTGGCAGGTCCGGAGCTTTCCTTTGAGGAGAGGGAGGTGCGGCCCCGCTAGACACATGGCGCCTAAGGAGCTCACCCCCGCGGACGGGGCGAGGTCTGGCCTTCTAGGCCACGTGGCAGGCCCAGAGCTATCCTTCGAGGGGAGGGAAGGTCCATCCCTACTGGACACGTGGCTCCTTCGGAGCTCACCCCGGCGGAGGGGGCGAGGTCCGGCCTTCTGGGCCACGTGGCAGGCCCGGAGCTATCCTCTGAGGAGAGGAGAGCTCCGGCCCTGCTGGACACGTGGTGCCTTCGGAGCTTGCCCCTACGGAGGGGGCGAGGTCCTTAGGTGGTTTCACCCTGTGCGCGGGGGTACCCGGTATTGAGGGTACCGACAGTGGCCCCCGGGCCCACCTCGGGGGAGGTAAAGATTCTGGGGTGGGGCCTTCTTCTTTTCGCGCACTTCCTTGTATTGAGTATTCCCTGTGCTGATAGGGTCTCGATGGCTTCAGAGTTCAGCTTCTGAGGAGAGGGTGAACCCTGGCAACGGAGCTCAGCCCTGCTGTGGGGGCGGAGGTCCGGAAGTCATCGGAGCTCAGGCCCACGGAGGGCGTGAGGTCCGGCATCAGGGCTCGCCTCTGAAAGGAGGGCGAGGGCTGGCCTCGGAGCTCGGCGCAGCTGTGGGGGCGGAGGTCCGGAAGCCATCGGAGCTCAGGCCCACGGAGGGCGTGATGTCCGGCATCAGGGCTCACCTCTGAAAGGAGGGCGAGGGCTGGCCTCGGAGCTCGGCCCAGCTGTGGGGGCAGAGGTCCGGAAGTCATCGGAGCTCAGGCCCACGGATGGCGTGAGGTCCGACATCAGGGCTCACCTCTGAAAGGAGGGGTGATGTGCGTCTTCATAGCTGTAACACCCCAAATTTTGATTTAAAACTCTAAACCATGTTTAGAGGGGAATTTAAAAATTTTTGGACGTGTTGCATGTTTTGCAAAAATTCAAATTCAAACTGGAATTCAAATTATACTCAAAACAGAAAAGAAATGGAAAAAGAAAAAGAGAAAACGGGAAAAAACTGGCCAGTGGGCCGAAACCCGCCAGCCGGCCCAGCTACTCCCGCACCAGCCCGCCCCCGTGCGCGCCGCGCTGCCCCTCACCGACGGGTGTTACCCACCTGTCATCCCTAACCCCGAGCCACCGCGACCCCGGACTTTTCTCCCGAGCGCGCGAAATCGCAACCGACCGGGAAAGCCCGTCCCGCAGCCAAATTCTGGTCCCAGAGGACTCCAACTCGATCACAACAGACCCACCGCCCTCCCCCGGCTATAAAAACCCCCGATCCGATCAGTTTTTCTCACGCGATCGCCGATTTTCACTCCGGTGAGCACCGAGACTTCGCCGGTGAATTCTGGCCGATCTAAGCTCGGAAACTCTGATCTAACTCGCTGGTCTTGATCCACCGCCTCCGGGGAACTTTGCAGGTGCAGAAAACCCGAAGACTTACGGTGTAAATCCAGCGCCGATGAGCTTCGCCGTGGTTTTGCCTCGGACCTCGCCGCCGATCACTTTCCAGGACCCCCGAGCTCGAGAAAACCCCCGAGGTGAGATCCCTGACCTCCCCTCTACCGATCTATGCCATGAGATCACAGTTTTAGGCAGAATTCTCGAGGATCCGAAACTTTCCGGCGAGATCGCCGCTTCCCGCCGCCGTGCGCCGCCGGCAGCGCCGCCCGCGCTCGATCAGAGCGACGTGGCCGCTTGTGCGCCGTTTATTTTAAATCGCACGGTAGACTTTAAAACCCCGCGTACCGGTTCGATGTTATAATCTCAGCCGTCGGTTTAAAATCGGACGGTCCACGTCAACCCCGCATTATAAAGACTGGAATTCTTACGTGCTACCCCCTGGGGTTCTCGGGAAATAAGAGCTAGCCCCGGAAACTTCAGATCTAGCCCCTGGAACTCCAGAAAATCATGTAAATTCATTTAAAAATCAGTTTTAGCCCCTGGACTTAATAGAAATTAGGAAAAACACCTCTGATAAGTGTAGCTAGACCCCTGGAAATTATGAAAATATTATAGACCCTGTAATGGGGTGAATTCATTATTTTAGCCCTGTTTAGTATTTAATTTAGAAAATTGAATATGTAACTAGTGTTTAAAAATTTAAAAAGGGGGACAAACATAATTGTCAAAATTAATTAAAAACTTTCTCAGTACTTAGAAAACTTTGGAGTGAGATAAAAATATATTTTTGGGCTCAAATGAATCTGTTTCATCTATTATTCACATTTATTAGTATAGGGACACATTTTTAAGTAAAGAATAGTTGTAGAAAAATAGGGAAAATAATTATGAAATAGTTTACATCAGAGGCCAAGGTCAAAATATGTTATTAAATTATTTAGGACCAGAACCTATATTGTTTAGATGATGTGTATTACTAATTTCATAATAAAATACACAATTATGCATAGGAATATAAATCTGAAATTATAGAAACTAGTAAATGATAAATGGAGTTTTTAAAATCCAAAGAGTTCAGTTTAGGGTTGATAGAAATTATGAAGGCACATATGGAGAAGAAAAATACTTTTCATACATACTTGGTAGTTTAATATAAGGAATTTATTTAAAACTGAAACACACATATATACATATATATATATATAGTATGTGAGTATAAATGTGAACACCAAAGTAGGAATCATACACATATAAATAAAAGTGTATGCAAGCCACAAATCAACACACATAGAGTATCCACAACACATATAATGGTAAAGAACTTTCATAAATGTGAATGTGTGGTTTGTATGAAGTAGAAGTGTGAACTATGTCTTATGATTGTTGTTTTTCTTTTGCTATGTGTGATGGTATGAAGTAGAACCTGTTCAAGAGCAAGCTATCACTTTCCAAGATCAGGACTACCCATTTCAAGAGCAGCAAGAAGGAGGCAAGTGTCCTTGACCACTTTGATCCTATGCTAGGATGTGTAGATAGAATTATTTGCATTGTCAAGTTAAATATGAAACCCATGCTAGGAAGTTTCCCTAGAATTGCATTACCTTGTTTCCTTGTAGCTTGGGTTGGGATTTATTTTGTCATGTCATTTATTTACATGCATATGCTTAGCCATGCTTAGAATGGGATACTTGGGATATGAGATCATCAGTTTATTTTACCATACTCTTGAATGAGATATTGTGAGTTATGTAGAGGTAGGGATCAAGGCAAGTTGGATGTTTTGGTTGTGTGCTGGGTGCACGAGACTTGGGTTTGTGTTTAGTACTTGCCTAGATCCTAAGGACCGGTTCATGGAGCATGTAACCTGGCTTTACAGTGCCAACCACATGCTGAGATGGGGCAGCTTGGCCAATTAATTAGGTGTATCCCCGGCGTAGTATGGGTGTGTTGGATGGTGCGGGGAGTAGGTGTCAGCTGGACTACCATATGAACCGCAAGGCTCAAGAGGGGGCCACTGCAGCGGGGTTGGAGCCTCTTGTATGCTGTTAGGGGTGAAACCTCAGTGGGCCCACGCTCGTCGGGAATCCCTTTGTAAAGGCTTCGTAGTGATCTCCTGGCTGCACACCTTGGAAGTGTGAATGTGGATCGTAGCCACTGGCATAATGGAGGTTCTTTTAGTCCACCCGGCAACGGGGGATGAAATCACTACATGTGGGTACAGTGGTACAAACTCTGCAGAGTCAAAACTGTCTTGACAGCCGTGCTCACGGTTAAGAGCGGCCTGGACTTATTCATGATTAGAGGATTGACGGTTTTGGAAGTTAAGCGGGGAGCTTAACATTGGTAATGATGTTATGGTTATTGGATTATGATGATGGGATGGGAGATTTGGACCATTTCACCTGTGTAGTAATATAGGTGCTTAATAAGCTAAGGTGATAGGTATTAATTGCGTAGTGCTTTAACCATGAGTTCAATCTCTCCTTGTTCTAGCCCTGCATGATATAATTTTTCCACACTTGCTGAGTACCATCGGTACTCAACCTTGCATATTTCTTGGTTTATATTGCTGCTCAGGTCAAGATAATGAGGTGGTGTATAATGACCAAGACTTTGGACCCGAAGAAGGTTTCTAGGTTCATGGAAACCCCGGGCAACGCCTGTGATGGAGCCCAAAAAGAATAATATTCCGCTGCTAGTTTATTTACTTGTGATGAACTTATTATTGTCCATCGAGACATTTACTATGTAAGACTTACTTATATTCGACACCTGGCTTGTAATAAATGATGCTTCACTATTTGTCATCGCATGTATGAGAAAATGATCCTGGCATACATGTGATATTCACTTGGTTGTTCTTCGGAAAAACCGGGTGTGATAGAGGTGGTATCAGAGCCAAGGTTGCCCGTAGGAACGTGGACCTAGGTAGAAATGGACGTATTTAAGGGCCCTATTTTCTTAAAAACTATTTTCCAAGGTGTGGGTTGAAGAGTGTTATTTAAAGAGTTATTTTCTTCATCTTACCCCAACTTTCATTCAAAATAGGATTTTTGTTTGAGATTTTATCTAACCTAATTTTAAATTCTTTTGTTTTAGATGGTTCGCATGATTCGCACCGCTCGTAAGTCCACGGGAGGGAGAGTTCCCGTAGTTGCCCTTGCTGAAAGAGAGGAGAGTCGTCCAGTGACGTACCTTTCCTACGGATTGGCAGTAGGAGATTTGTTGCGCCGTCTTCGACGTATGCTCGAAGCCGCCGGCAATACGGGCAAGCTCATCATCCACTATAACTCCACCAGGACCATCCGTGAGAAGAGGGAAGAATGGAGTTCGGAGATGAGGATTATACACGAGAATCAGCTGCTTAAGATTCACCACTCTCCAGCTTGTCGAGCAACACAAGTTGACGCGGAGAGAGATGTCACCTGGGAGGCCATCACCTGCCAGAGTCACATCTATCGTCGCCACATGGACAAAACTGAGTACATGTATGTCCTCCAACGTGAGAGTGGTACCACGGAGTACAAGTACCCACCGGTGCAGCAAGGGACTTCCCATGAGCACATGGACTTGTGCTTGGAGGATGCTGCTATGCTCAGCACTCGACTGCAGGAGTGTCAACAAGAGCTTCAGGATGTCCGAGACACCCTGAAGGAAACGGAGGCATTGCTGCGAGCTTGCTTAAAGGCGAGAGAAAGAGGAGATGGGAATGAACTGTGTGTCACCGTGAGTGATCCATGGACCCCTGACTCCCCGGATCGCCGAGCAATCAGGCGTCGTCGCACTTCTCCACCAGCAGCCTCCCCACCCAAAGCAGAGTCAGAAGGTAGCCGAAATGAGGAGGAAGATCCCGAGGAGCCAGCTCAAGAGGACGAGTAGTGTAGAGTCTTTCCCCTAGCTAGCAAGAGGTCGAGTAGTCGAGTCGTTACGTAGTTAATGGTGTGATAATGCTTGGTGTGTGACGTGAGTTGTGGAAGCCATGAGCAATTGTCCACAGCCTCGTCTTCAGATTGTTTTGCTTTGGTGTGTAAACCCACAGGAAATAATAGTGCATTTGTTTGGTGTGAGATATAAACCCTCGTAAAATTTTAACAAAGCTTCAACACTTCAAAGTACAAACAAGTGAAAGTAGTAAGATGATACTAAATGCTTTCAAATTAACATTTGTTGATTCTGCCAGATGGCCGGAAGAGGAAAAGGACGTGCTGCCAACCTCGCCAACAACAATGATGAGGCATGCAACCCTCATCTTTCTGGAGGCCAGGACCGGGGTGGTCGCCGTGAAGAAGTTGACCCTCTCCACCAAATGCTGGAGAATCAAAATCAGCTCATCCAGAACTTGACTCAAGTGGTGGCCAACTTGCATCAAGTTCCACCTCCACAAGCTGCACCACGCCAACCAAGGTTGAGTGATTTTCTAGGGACTCAACCTCCAAAGTTTGCAAGTGCTGCTGAACCGCTAGAGGCAGATGATTGGCTGAAGACCATTGAAAGTAAGATGAGGATCATACAGTGCCAAGTTTATGAGAGGGTGCTGTTTGCCTCTCATCAATTGCATGGACCTGCTGCTGATTGGTGGACCGCCTACGTGGCCGCCCATCATGACCCTGAGAGCATCACTTGGGAAGAGTTCAAGCGTAGCTTCCGCAACCACTACATCCCAAGGGGTGAACTCAAAAACAAGAGGAAAGAGTTTTTGGGACTGCAGCAGGGAAACATGACAGTGAGGGAATACCTCACTAAATTCACTCAACTATCCTGTTATGCCCCACGGGACATAGAGACTGACGAGCAGAAACAAGATTGTTTCGTGGAAGGGCTTACCGCAGAAATGCAGTGTGCAATGTCCTCAAATGAGTATGAAAGCTTTCAAAAGATGGTGGACAGAGCGTTTGTGGTGGAAAGGAAGCTAAAGGCCCTGGAAAATGAGAATAAGAGGAAGGCTGGGTGGTCACATCAAGCCTCAGGGAGCAACACCCGCCCACGTATGATGCAGCAACCTACGGGGCAGACGAGCCGTGCTGCGGTACCCTATTCAGCACCAAGAGGGTACAACCCAAACTACAGGCCTCCCGCAGCACCAGCACAGCCGCAACGTCAGTTTGTACAGCAGCCTCGCCCCGCATATCCACCTCGACCAGCAGTGCAAGGACCCCCAAACCAACCCCAAGACAACAAGGGCCAAGCATCTAAGATTGGGGTGCAATGTTTCAGCTGTGGTGAAGTGGGGCACTACGCCCATAAGTGTCCAAAGAAGAAGCCCACGCAGCCACAGCAGCAGAACGTAATGAGAGGACGGGTGAACCACGTCACTATGGAGGAAGCACAAGAGGCACCCGACGTGTTAGTTGGTAAGTTTCCTGCCAATTTACACCTTGCAACTCTGCTGTTTGATTCTGGTGCTACCCATTCGTTCATTGCTCAAGGGTTTGTTAAGAAGCATGACCTAGCAACCACACAAATGAACCATATGCTAGCGGTAAACTCTCCAGGTGGAGAAATAAGGACAAGACAAGTGTGTCCCAAAGTGAACCTAGACATTAATGGGGTAGTATTTACCGCTAACCTCATAGTGATCGATTCACAAGGGATAGATATTATTTTGGGTATGGATTGGTTGAC
Source organism: Neostapfia colusana (assembly GCA_030760725.1). Lineage (NCBI taxonomy): Eukaryota > Viridiplantae > Streptophyta > Magnoliopsida > Poales > Poaceae > Neostapfia > Neostapfia colusana. The sequence continues at coordinate 31,651,399 of JASWHV010000005.1, read as the reverse complement.
CAAACATAAAGGAATCATCCATTGTTCGACCAGAACGGTGGAACTAACTCACCCTAGTGGCACAAGAGTAAAGTTCATAACGATACACGAGCCTAGGAGGGACATTAAATTAAATCAAGTGGAGGTGAAAGTTGAGGAAATCAGGACTATCAGGGAATATCCAGATGTTTTTCCGGAGGAGTTGCCAGGTATGCCTCCCGACCGTGACGTGGAATTCGCGATTGAGCTAGTACCGGGAACAGCCCCGATATACAAGAGACCTTATCGAATGGACTCCAAGCAGCTAGAAGAGCTCAAGGATCATTTGAGAGAATTGACGGAAAAGGGGTATGTTCGCCCTAGTTCCTCACCATGGGGAGCTCCGGTGATATTTGTGCCTAAGAAAGATGGAACTCAAAGGTTATGCGTGGATTACCGTGCCTTGAATGAGGTGACCATCAAGAACAAGTACCCATTACCCCGCATTGAAGACTTGTTTGATCAGTTGAGGGGAGCTTGCGTGTTCTCGAAAATTGATCTCAGGTCGGGATACCACCAACTCAAGATAAGGCAATCTGATATTCCCAAGACAGCTTTCGTATCTCGGTACGGTCTGTATGAATACACTGTCATGCCTTTCGGGCTAACCAATGCCCCGGCATATTTCATGTACCTCATGAACAAGGTATTCATGGAATATCTGGACAAATTTGTGGTGGTTTTCATAGATGATATTCTCGTCTTCTCCAAAGATGAAGAAGAACATGAGAAACATCTAAGGTTGGTGTTACAGAGGCTGAGAAAACACCAACTATATGCCAAGTTGAGCAAGTGTGAGTTTTGGCTGAAGAGAGTTCCCTTTTTAGGACATATAATCTCGGAGGGAGGAATCTCCGTAGATCCCGCCAAAATCGAAGATATCCAGAAGTGGAAAACCCCTGAAAATGTCGGGGAAGTTCGAAGCTTTTTGGGATTGGCTGGATACTATCGACAGTTTATTGAGGGATTCTCCAAGATCTCGAGACCTCTCACCAAACTGTTGGAGAAGGGGATCACATTCACCTGGACGCCCCAGTGCGATACGAGCTTCCAGGAGTTAAAGAAGAGATTGACAACAGCCCCAGTGTTGGTTATGCCAGATATGCAGAAGAATTTCACAGTGTACTGCGATGCCTCTGGAAATGGGTTGGGATGTGTTCTCATGCAAGAAGGACATGTCTTGGCATATGCATCCCGGCAGCTTCGGAAGCACGAGAAGAACTATCCTACACATGACCTAGAACTAGCTGCAGTGGTACACGCGTTGAAAATTTGGCGGCACTATTTGATGGGGAAGAGGACAGAGATATATACGGATCATAAGAGTTTGAAGTACATATTCACACAGCCAGATCTCAACCTCAGACAAAGGAGATGGTTAGAGCTAATCAATGACTTTGATGTGGGCATCAACTATCATCCCGGGAAAGCAAACGTCGTGGCCGATGCTTTGAGTCGGAAAGTGCAGGTCAATAAGTTGAGCTTGAAGGACATGCCTGCAGAATTGAAGGACGAGGTTATAAGGCTCAATCTATGTCTAGTAAATAGTGGTGAAGCCATCGCCATGGAAGTGGACTCCACACTCGAGCAAGACATACGCGAGGGTCAAAAGAATGATGAGAGGATACAAGAGATCAGACAGCTCATCAAGGAAAATAAAGCTCCTGGGTTTAGAGAGGATGAACAAGGAACGGTGTGGCACGGGAAAAGGATCTGCGTGCCAGAAGTAAAGGAGATCCGTGAATTAATTTTGAAGGAGGCTCACGATTCCGACTATTCCATTCATCCTGGGAGTACGAAGATGTACCAGGACCTCAAGAGCAGGTATTGGTGGTATGGCATGAAGCGAGATGTCGCGGAACATGTTGCCCTATGTGACACATGTCAGTTGGTGAAAGCAGGACATCAACAACCCGCGGGATTGCTGCAACCACTCAAAGTGGCTGAATGGAAGTGGGAAGAAATCAGCATGGATTTTATCGTGGGATTGCCTAGGACCCAATCCGGGTATGATTCAATATGGGTCATTATTGATAGGCTAACCAAGGTAGCTCATTTCATCCCTGTGAAAGAAAGCTACAGCGGATCCAAATTGGCAGAATTGTACATGTCAAGGATTGTGTGTTACCATGGAGTGCCAAAGAAGATAGTGTCGGACCGAGGGACACAGTTCACCTCGAGGTTTTGGCAGAAGTTGCATGAAACCATGGGAACCCATCTGAACTTCAGCTCTGCCTATCATCCCCAAACTGACGGGCAGACGGAGAGAACCAATCAGATCCTTGAAGATATGTTAAGGGCATGTGCACTCAAAAACAATAGAAGTTGGGACAAGAACTTACCGTATGCGGAGTTTTCCTATAACAACAGCTATCAAGCTAGTATGAAGATGTCACTGTTTGAAGCTTTGTATGGAAGGAAGTGCAGAACTCCCCTATTTTGGAACCAAACAGGAGAAAGTAAAGTGTTTGGTCCAGAAGTGCTACAAGAAGCCGAGGCAAAGGTGAGGGAGATTCGCAACAACTTGAGGATAGCACAAACACGCCAGAAGAGTTATGCTGATGTACGAAGAAGAGAGCTCGTTTTCAACGTGGGAGACTATGTTTATCTCAAGGTGTCCCCTATCAGAGGACTTCGTCGGTTCAAGGTGAAAGGGAAGTTGTCACCTCGATACATCGGACCCTTTCAAGTTTTGGAAAGAAAAGGCGAAGTGGCGTACCAACTAGAGTTACCGGTTCATCTATCGGACGTGCACGATGTATTCCATGTGTCACAACTCAAGAAATGCCTGAGGACGCCTGAAGAGGTGTTACCCATGAATGAAGTGGATGTAGCTGAAGATTTGTCTTATACCGAGCAACCCTACAAGATTTTGGAGACAATGGAACGCCTCACCAGAAATAAAAGAATCCGTATGTGCAAGGTGCAGAGGAAGCCACCTGGGAACGGGAAGATGAGCTCAAGGCACAATTTCCGGAATTGTTTTCTTAGAAACACCAATCTCGAGGACGAGATTTCTTTTAAGGGGGGTAGAGCTGTAACACCCCAAATTTTGATTTAAAACTCTAAACCATGTTTAGAGGGGAATTTAAAAATTTTTGGACGTGTTGCATGTTTTGCAAAAATTCAAATTCAAACTGGAATTCAAATTATACTCAAAACAGAAAAGAAATGGAAAAAGAAAAAGAGAAAACGGGAAAAAACTGGCCAGTGGGCCAAAACCCGCCAGCCGGCCCAGCTACTCCTGCACCAGCCCGCCCCCGTGCGCGCCGCGCTGCCCCTCACCGACGGGTGGGACCCACCTGTCATCCCTAACCCCGAGCCACCGCGACCCCGGACTTTTCTCCCGAGCGCGCGAAATCGCAACCGACCGGGAAAGCCCGTCCCACAGCCGAATTCTGGTCCCAGAGGACTCCAACTCGATCACAACAGACCCACCGCCCTCCCCCGGCTATAAAAACCCCCGATCCGATCAGTTTTTCTCACGCGATCGCCGATTTTCACTCCGGTGAGCACTGAGACTTCGCCGGTGAATTCTGGCCGATCTAAGCTCGGAAACTCTGATCTAACTCACTGGTCTTGATCCACCGCCTCCGGGGAACTTTGCAGGTGCAGAAAACCCGAAGACTTACGGTGTAAATCCAGCGCTGACGAGCTTCGCCGTGGTTTTGCCTCGGACCTCGCCGCCGATCACTTTCCAGGACCCCCGAGCTCGAGAAAACCCCCGAGGTGAGATCCCTGACCTCCCCTCTACCGATCTATGCCATGAGATCACAGTTTTAGGCAGAATTCTCGAGGATCCGAAACTTTCCGGCGAGATCGCCGCTTCCCGCCGCCGTGCGCCGCCGGCAGCGCCGCCCGCGCTCGATCAGAGCGACGTGGCCGCTTGTGCGCCGTTTATTTTAAATCGCACGGTAGACTTTAAAACCCCGCGTACCGGTTCGATGTTATAATCTCAGCCGTCGGTTTAAAACCGGACGGTCCACGTCAACCCCGCATTATAAAGACTGGAATTCTTACGTGCTACCCCCTGGGGTTCTCGGGAAATAAGAGCTAGCCCCGGAAACTTCAGATCTAGCCCCTGGAACTCCAGAAAATCATGTAAATTCATTTAAAAATCAGTTTTAGCCCCTAGACTTAATAGAAATTAGGAAAAACACCTCTGATAAGTGTAGCTAGACCCCTGGAAATTATGAAAATAATATTATAGACCCTGTAATGGGGTGAATTCATTATTTTAGCCCTGTTTAGTATTTAATTTAGAAAATTGAATATGTAACTAGTGTTTAAAAATTTAAAAAGGGGGACAAACATAATTGTCAAAATTAATTAAAAACTTTCTCAGTACTTAGAAAACTTTGGAGTGAGATAAAAATATATTTTTGGGCTGAAATGAATCTGTTTCATCTATTATTCACATTTATTAGTATAGGGACACATTTTTAAGTAAAGAATAGTTGTAGAAAAATAGGGAAAATAATTATGAAATAGTTTACATCAGAGGCCAAGGTCAAAATATGTTATTAAATTATTTAGGACCAGAACCTATATTGTTTAGATGATGTGTATTACTAATTTCATAATAAAATACACAATTATGCATAGGAATATAAATCTGAAATTATAGCAACTAGTAAATGATAAATGGAGTTTTTAAAATCCAAAGAGTTCAGTTTAGGGTTGATAGAAATTATGAAGGCACATATGGAGAAGAAAAATACTTTTCATACATACTTGGTAGTTTAATATAAGGAATTTATTTAAAACTGAAACACACATATATACATATATATATATAGTATGTGAGTATAAATGTGAACACCAAAGTAGGAATCATACACATATAAATAAAAGTGTATTTAAGCCACAAATCAACACACATAGAGTATCCACAACACATATAATGGTAAAGAACTTTCATAAATGTGAATGTGTGGTTTGTATGAAGTAGAAGTGTGAACTATGTCTTATGATTGTTGTTTTTCTTTTGCTATGTGTGATGGTATGAAGTAGAACCTGTTCAAGAGCAAGCTATCACTTTCCAAGATCAGGACTACCCATTTCAAGAGCAGCAAGAAGGAGGCAAGTGTCCTTGACCACTTTGATCCTATGCTAGGATGTGTAGATAGAATTATTTGCATTGTCAAGTTAAATATGAAACCCATGCTAGGAAGTTTCCCTAGAATTGCATTACCTTGTTTCCTTGTAGCTTGGGTTGGGATTTATTTTGTCATGTCATTTATTTACATGCATATGCTTAGCCATGCATAGAATGGGATACTTGGGATATGAGATCATCAGTTTATTTTACCATACTCTTGAATGAGATATTGTGAGTTATGTAGAGGTAGGGATCAAGGCAAGTTGGATGTTTTGGTTGTGTGCTGGGTGCACGAGACTTGGGTTTGTGTTTAGTACTTGCCTAGATCCTAAGGACCGGTTCATGGAGCATGTAACCTGGCTTTACAGTGCCAACCACATGCTGAGATGGGGCAGCTTGGCCAATTAATTAGGTGTATCCCCGGCGTAGTATGGGTGTGTTGGATGGTGCGGGGAGTAGGTGTCAGCTGGACTACCATATGAACCGCAAGGCTCAAGAGGGGGCCACTGCAGCGGGGTTGGAGCCTCTTGTATGCTGTTAGGGGTGAAACCTCAGTGGGCCCACGCTCGTCGGGAATCCCTTTGTAAAGGCTTCGTAGTGATCTCCTGGCTGCACACCTGGGAAGTGTGAATGTGGATCGTAGCCACTGGCATAATGGAGGTTCTTTTAGTCCACCCGGCAACGGGGGATGAAATCACTACATGTGGGTACAGTGGTACAAACTCTGCAGAGTCAAAACTGTCTTGACAGCCGTGCTCACGGTTAAGAGCGGCCTGGACTTATTCATGATTAGAGGATTGACGGTTTTGGAAGTTAAGCGGGGAGCTTAACATTGGTAATGATGTTATGGTTATTGGATTATGATGATGGGATGGGAGATTTGGACCATTTCACCTGTGTAGTAATATAGGTGCTTAATAAGCTAAGGTGATAGGTATTAATTGCGTAGTGCTTTAACCATGAGTTCAATCTCTCCTTGTTCTAGCCCTGCATGATATAATTTTTCCACACTTGCTGAGTACCATTGGTACTCAACCTTGCATATTTGTTGGTTTATATTGCTGCTCAGGTCAAGATAATGAGGTGGTGTATAATGACCAAGACTTTGGACCCGAAGAAGGTTTCTAGGTTCATGGAGACCCCGGGCAACGCCTGTGATGGAGCCCAAAAAGAATAATATTCCGCTGCTAGTTTATTTACTTGTGATGAACTTATTATTGTCCATCGAGACATTTACTATGTAAGACTTACTTATATTCGACACCTGGCTTGTAATAAATGATGCTTCACTATTTGTCATCGCATGTATGAGAAAATGATCCTGGCATACATGTGATATTCACTTGGTTGTTCTTCGGAAAAACCGGGTGTGACAATAGCTCAGCCCAGTGTAGGGCGCAAGGTCCGACTTCGGTGTTCACCCCTGCTGACAGGGTGGTGACCGACTTTGGAGGCCACCCCTGCGATAGGGGTGTCGTCCGGCATCAGACCTCAGCCCAGTGTAGGGCACACGGTCCGGCTTCGGTGTTCACCCCTGGGGGTGGCGACCGGCTTTGGATATCGCCCCTGCGATAGGGGTATCGTCCGACATCGGACCTTAGCCCAGTGTAGGGCGCACGGTCCGGCTTCAGTGTTCACCCCTGGGGGTGGCGACCGGCTTCGGAGATCGCCGCCGCGATAGGGGTGTCGTCCGGCATCGGGCCTTAGCCCAGTGTAGGGCGCACGGTCCGGCTTCGGTGTTCACCCCTGGGGGTGGCGACCGGCTTCGGAGATCGCCCCTGCGATAGGGGTGTCATGCGGCATCGGGCCTTAGCCTAGTGTAGGGCACACGGTGCGGCTTCGGTGTTCACCCCTGGGGGTGGCGACCGGCTTCGGAGATCGCCCCTGTGATAGGGGTGTCGTACGGCATCGGGCCTTAGCTCAGTGTAGGGTACACGGTCCGGCTTTGGTGTTCACCCCTGGGGGTGGCGACCGGCTTCGGAGATTGCCCCTGCGATAGGGGTGTTGTCCGGCATCGGGCCTTAGCCCAGTGTAGGGCGCACGGTCCGGCTTCGGTGTTCACCCCTGGGGGTGGCGACCGGCTTCGGAGATCACCCCTGCGATAGGGGTGTCGTCCGGCTTCGGGCCTTAGCCCAGTGTAGGGCACACGGTCCGGCTTCGGTGTTCACCCCTGGGGGTGGCGACCGGCTTCGGAGATTGCCCCTACGATAGGGGTGTCGTCCGGCATCGGACATCAGCCCAGTGTACGGCACACAGTCCGGCTTCGGTGTTCACCCCTGGGGGTGGTGACCGGCTTCGGAGATCGTCCCTGCGATAGGGGTGTCGTCCGGCATTGGGCCTTAGCCCAGTGTTGGGCACACGGTCCGGCTTCGGAGCTCACCCCTGCTGAGGGGGTGAGGTCCGGCGCTGCTCAGGGGCCCTTCCTTTTCTGTCCCTTAGTCTCATTTGGCTTACTGTCCCGGGCCGGAATACGAGGCTTGGGTAATCCAGTGCACTTGGTCCTGGAGGTCTGGCCCCCAGCCCTAGTCAGGGTGTAACAGTCCGGCCCCCTAGTACTCAGACCGTAGCGCTGGGGGGCAGAGTGCGCATGCTTTGGGTGCAGGACCGGGCAAAGCAAGGCTCCTGACCCCCCGGTCTGGCGTAGGTCTTTTCCTGGAGGAGACCAACTGGCGTTACAGTACCCTTACAGGGGGAGGTCCAAAAGGCCCGCGGGCCGCTGGCAGGTACCCCAAGCACTACATCCTTCGGCAGGATGGCAAATATCGACTATGCATAAGAGCAGGAAAGAGGAACCAAGTGTACAATGGATGTACACTGTCTAGAGCGTGGGGAGGTGATCATATAAATTAATGCGTAATTTAAATAAACACCTAAGTAAGCATGGTGAACTTACTGGGATAGCGTTGGAGCGCCTGTCTTGGGCTCCCATGCACGGACCGGTGGCGCTAGGGCGTCTGCCGGTACCGTGCAATCTGGAGTGGAGGAGTGACGGCAGCAGCGTCGAGGTCGTTGACGTCGCGGATCCACTGCTGGGTGGCCCCCTGGAGGGCATCTTCAGCAGGCGGATTGTCCAGGAGCGCTTCTGCGGCGGCTAGCGCGCTTGCTTGAGCGGCACTCTGCGCCGCGCTAGACCATGAGGTTGATGGAGTTCGTGTTGCCAGAGTCGGCTACTAGCTTCCAGCTCGCACCGACGCACTCCGTGCTGAGTGTGTTGAGACGTAGTTCTCACTGGTCACCGTTCGTCGAGAACGTGGGCGAGGAGAGCTTGCCGCTGAAGGAAGCTTCGTCATCTTCGTCGGTGTAAGCTCGTCGCGCAAGGGAAAAGCCCCCTACCTGGCATGCCAAATGTCGAAGTGTGTAGCCGACACTTCCCCCGGGCCTGCTCTAGGCAGCCCGCGAAGGTTCTTTCTCGGAGGGGCTAGTCACTCGCGGAGAGCTTCAGCGTTAGGGACGATTGAGGGAGAAGCTTGACACGGGGAATTTTACGTGGTTCAGGCCGCCGGAGCGTAAAACCCTACGTCCACGGTGAGCAGAGATGCTCACCGTATTGCTTGCCGCTCAGCACCGGAGTCCTGAACTTGAGGGTGTGTAAGAGGCGAATCGAACAGAGTTCAAACCCTTGCTAACGTCACCTACCCGAGCCTTTTATAGTCCAAGGCTCATGCGGCTTACAAGGTGGGCCCAGGACCCGACAGGTGGTCCCGGGGAGATTGCCTGCCATCTACCGTATCTGCAGTTATGCCGGTAGTTGTCTCCGGGGAAGGCTCTCGAGTCTTTGTTCTGCTCCCTGCCCATGCCGCAAGCTAGTGGTAGTGGTTGATGATGGCAGGGGTGGCAGGGGATGTCTTGTCGCTGTGTTTATTGGCGGGCTGGCTCTGACACAACGCGCCAGTCTGCAATGTGACTGGGTGCAACGACACCTGACAGAGGCATGCTCCGCGTCTCCGCGCCTTGGGAAGGCGCGGGTCTTGAATACCTTTTACGGGCAAGGTATGGCGCGTCTTTACTCTTGCTGCCTACCGCGTGGGGGCAGGCAGCGCCGCTCTGCTGGCCACGTGGCGGGCCCAGAGCTCTCCTCTGAGGAGAGGGAGGTCCGGCCCCGTGGGACACGTGGAGCCTTCGGAGCTCTCCCCGCGGAGGGGGGAGGTCCGGCTGCTGCTGGCCACGTGGCGGGCTCGGAGCTCTCCTCTGAGGAGAGGGAGGTCCGGTACCGCAGGACACGTGGAGCCTCTGGAGCTCTCCCCGCGGAGGGGGGAGGTCCGGCTCAGTTGGCCACGTGGCGGGTCCGGAGCTCTCCTCTAAGGAGAGGGAGGTCCGGCCCCGCCGGACACATGGCGCCTTTGGAGCTCACCCCCGTGGAGGGGGCGAGGTCTGGCCTTCTAGGCCACGTGGCAGGCTCGGAGCTATCCTCCGAGGGGAGGGAAGCTCCGGCCCTACTGGACACGTGGCTCCTTCGGAGCTCGCCACGGCAGAGGGGGCGAGGTCCGGCCATCTGGGCCACGTGGCAGGCCCAGAGCTATCCTCTGAGTAGAGGAGAGCTCCGGCCCTGCTAGACACGTGGTGCCTTCGGAGCTCGCCCCTGCAGAGGGGGCGACGTCCTTAGGCGGTTTCACCCTGTGTGCGGGGGTACCCGGTATTGAGGGTACCGACAACTAGGTTTCGGGAAACCCTAAAATTCTTTCTACCGGATTGATCGATCGACAAACAGTTTGCTGCTACACGTTCTAGGGATGCAAACGCACCTCTTTCGTGTAGGGAAGTGGAGAGGATGATGGCTTCAGCTCCCTGTCGACAGTGAGCCAATTGGTTCCACCCCGAGCACTTCGGAGTAGCGGTGAAACTTTTGGTTTTTCACGTGCCAATGAGCCGGGAACGTCAAAACCGAGCTGGGAGGATGATTGTGCACGGCCTTGCACTTCTTTGTGGTGTTGAATGCTCGAGCAATCGGAGTTCGGCCGGTTTTGGGCAAGCCGAACATAGAGCGCGGCGCCGGTGTGTGTTCTTCACGGGAGAGAGCGGAGAGAGCGGCGAGCGAGCGAGAGAAGCGAAGAGGAATTTCGGTGCTGTGACCGTGACGTGTTGATGTGAACAAACGACCGAGGAAAACAGGAGGTGGCACGGTGAAGTTCATCGGGAGCGGGGTGCAGCCGGCTCTGGCATGCTTACGGCGATCGGCTGAAGAGAGCCACTCTGTTTTGCTCTGCTGAGTGGCTGACCAGTGGGCTCCACCCTCTCATTTCTTATTCAATTTTTCCCACTTATATTTTACCACAGCTACTCACAATTAAAAGCTATACATCCACACCAAGTAATGGTTTGAATTTTTGAAATTCAAATGGACTGAATTCTGGTGTGGAATTTGAAATGTATTCAGCTCTTTGAATTTGAATTTGAATTTGAATCTTCCCTCTTGCATGATTCACAACACTAGCAAACTAAGCTCAATTTAATCTGAATTTTTGTATGGATGCTAATTCAAATGTGGAGAACACATTTGTGGAACCAAATTTGCATGTTGAGCAAGTTGAAATTTGAAACTGAAATTTAAATTCAGATTCGAGGGCTTCCTCTTTTAATTCCCAATAAATAGTAAAACCCCTCCAAAAGAGCTGAAATTTGGAAGGCTTAATATTTGGATTATGGAGACCCAAGTTATGAATTTAGATCTCCATATTTGGAAGTTTTTGGGAAGTTTGAATCATCACTTTGAACTCACACCGTTATAATTCAAAGTTTTAATTCCCCTCATTTTTCCTAAGTGTGAATGTGCTGAATTTCTAGCTAGCACTTTTTGGGAATTTTACATCCCTCCCCCCTTAAAAAGAATCTCGTCCCGAGATTCCAAAAGAAAAGCAAAGTGGGGAAACTTTACCGGGTATACGATGATAGCAAGTCCGGATAATTTGCTTGTGGATAGTCCTCGCTTTCCCATGTCACCTCATCAGCGGTATGGTTACTCCACAAGACCGTGTAAAACCATAAGGTCTGGTTTCTTGTGGCGCGAGTCTTTTCATCGATAATCCGGATCGCATACTCTGAGTATGTGACGTCTGGTTGAAGAACTTCTATGTCTTTGGTGCGGATTTCAGCCAAGGGTTTGAGGCATTTACTCAGTCGAGAGATGTGGAATACGTTGTGAATTCCCGCGAGTGACGCCGGTAACTCCAGGTGATAGGTGTAACACCCTCAAATTCATTTCCATGCATTGCATACATTTTTCATGTAGAGAAGCATTATAAAAGAAGTAGAAATGGAGAAAGGACCCTAGAAATGGAGAAAGAACTATAGAAATGGAGAAAGAACTATAGAAATGGAGAAAGGAACCATAGAAATGGAGAAAGAACCATAGAAATGGAGGAAGGAACCATAGAAATGGAGAAAGAACCATGGAATGGAGGAAGGAACCATAGAAATGGAGGAAAAACCACAGAAATGGAGAAGGGCAATGTAGAAATGCTGAATGGGACATAGAAATGGACAGGGGAATATAGAATGGAGAATGGGACATAGAAATGGAGAGGGGAATGTAGAAATGGAGCAAGTGACATAGAAATGGTGAGGAATGGGAAAAAGATAGCTGAAATGAGCCATTCCAAAATTTCCCCAAAAATTTCTAAATTCCCCAATTCCCAAAAGGGGAATTTTCCCCACATTTTGGGGATAAAATCCCCAAGGCTGCCGCACCAAAAGACATAAGTTTGTTAAGATCCAAAAAAATTGAATAGGACTCTTATTTGAGCTCCAATTGGAGTAGGACTCTCTTTTCCCCCTTATAAATATAACCCCCCCTTGGCCGACCCCTCTCTCTTTTGGTCATCTCCCCCTGCTGCCAAGCCCCCTTCCTTTCTGCCAAGTCACCGAATTCACCCCTTGCCGGAATTTGGCCGCCGTCGAGCTCCGTCGAGCCCCGCTGTCGCCGGAGAAGAAGCCCGACGATCTGTCCTGCGCTAATCTTCCATAGAAAAATTCCCCACTGCTGCCATTGCTAGGAGGAAGGCCCTACCACCAAAAGGAAGTTAGGTAGGTCACCATTACCTATCTTACAACGTCGCCGCTGTTTCTACGCATCCGTTTTCTTCACCCCCTTCGAGCAGAAACATTTACATGTGGACAGATCATGTTTTGATCGGTTTTTGATGGTGGAATTGATCTAGATCTTGAGTCAGGATCATCACCATGTCCACACTTGATCCCAACACCCTTGTTCATCATAAAACCCAATGAAAGCCCGTTAAAACATGCAAGAATATGTACAAACTAGTTTAATAAAACAGCACCATAGGATTTGCATTCATCTACCCCATCGCATCATGAGTAAAGTTTGTGCATGATGATTGATTGCTGTAAATTTTGTATGTGCATGATCGTGAGTAGAAGAACAAGCTCAAGAGGCCATCTACGAGGATCTACAGCACCAAGACTTTGAGACGCTCGAACAACAAGAGCCACGGGAGCAAGGCAAGTGCCCCTTGACCATATTGATCCCATGTTTTGAAACTGTTTTGTTTGCGAAAACTCGTATGCTTGAGTCAACTTGATAGAACACCCTTTTGTAGTAGTTTACTAGTTTTGTTAAACCATCCTTGTCGCCGGGAAAGTTGTTGAGTCGGATATGGTCATTTTTCCTTTTTGCTTCGCTTAATCTACGGGATACGGGAAGCTGAATTAAAACATGTTTAGCTACTGCACTCATATGAATAATGAAGATGAGAACTTGATGATGATAATGGGCATGGAATCGGGGAGATCTAGGCAAGTTTGGTTTGTGAATGTTGCTGGATGATATGGTGGTGCTTGCCATAGATCTAAGGACCGGTTCATGCGAGAATATGCCAGGAAAACAGGGCCACCACAAGGCCAAGTATGGGTGTGGCTTAGCTGATTAATTAGGTGTGTTGCTAGCTTGTTATGGACCGTGGATGGCGCGGGGAATGGGAGTCGAGAGAGGACTGCCCTGGGAACTGCATGGCACAAGAGGGGGCCCGTAGGTGGGAGAATGGTGATTCGAGCCTGCCGGTGAAACCTCAGTGAGTCCATACATCTAGTAGCCCCTTTGTAAAGGCTATTTTGTGATCTCTTGGCCATACACCGACGGTTGTGTACAGGTATAATGGAGGTTCTGCAGTCGCCGACGGGTGATGAAATCACAAACTTGTTGGTAAAGTGGTGCCACCTCTGCAGAGTGTAAAAATATCATGATAGCCGTGCTTCCGGTCACAAGCACCTGGTCAACTTCCATGATTAGAGGGAAAAACTTGGGATGGTTATTCGGTATGGTTATGGTATGGTCATTGGGAATGGTTTTGGGACTGTTTTGAGTCATGACAATGAGTTTAGTTTCTATTATATGAATATGAGATGGTTATGAATATTTCTGAGCATGAGATGAACTTGAGAAAGATTAATGGCTGATTGAGATTTGATAAATGGTTAATTATGATGAGAAAATGTTGCTGAATTTCTTGGTCATGTTGGGATAAATTTCACTTAGAAATAGTTGCTGTTTTTATCATGTTTGTGAAATAAAATTTGCTTGCTTCAATGAGCCTTTTTATTTCCTACCTTGTTATAAGGTACATGTCATACTTTTCCCGCACTTTCTGAGTACGACATGTACTAAACCCTTGCATTATCACATAAACATCAGCAACAGTAGAAGAGTACTTCGAGGATCATGTGGAGTACTAGGCGTGCGAACTACCATTAACATGCTTGTGGAGTTGAAGATGGAGCCTGCTGTCTTTAGTCACTTTCCGCTGTCGTTAGAGTCTTCCGCTGCAAGAATAAGATAGACATTCATGAGTGAGACATTGTGTCATTGTAATAAAGTACTTAAACACTATTTATTCGTGGTTATATTCTGAATTCAGTTTGTGGAATACATGTGTATGTGTGACGAACATCCGGGGCACACATATGCATTCACTTGGTTCTATTTTCGGAACCGGGTGTCACAATAGGCCACGGGTCAGCATTGTTCATCGATGGCGAACGGATCGATGAATCACGGAGCAAGTTTGCCCTTCATCTGAAACGATGAACTCCTTTCATCGTAGACACACGGACATGAACATGGTCTCCAATGTTGAAGTGGAGAGGACGGCGTCTTTTATCCGCATAACTCTTCTGACGAGATTGGCTTGTATTACTTGTACTCGTTCTTCAGCCTCATTCAGAAGTTCAATGCCGTAGATAACTCGCTCGCCGGACTCACACCAGTTGAGTGGTGTGCGACATCTCCGGCCGTAGAGAGCTTCATACAACGCCATCTTGATGCTAGCTTGATAGCCATTGTTATATGAAAACTCCGCCAACGGTAAATGATTGTCCCAGTTTTTACCATGGTGGATGGCACAAGCGCGTAGCATGTCTTCAAGCACTTGATTCACCCGTTCAGTTTGACCATCCGTCTGCAGGTGATATGCGGAGCTTCGGATCAGTTTGGTCCCCAATGACGTGTGTAGCTGTTCCCCAAACCGAGCGACTAACAGCGCACCACGATGTGAAATAATGGAGCGGGGAACACGTGCAAGCACAAGATCCTTGCAATATACAGCTCCACATATTTCTTGGCCACGTAACTTGTATGTATGGGAATAAAATGAGCCGACTTGGTTAGTTGATCGACTATCACCGAAATCGAATCATGTTTGTGGGAGGTTATAGGTAACCCGACAATGAAGTCCATGCTGATATCCTCTCATTTCCACGCCGGAATGTTCAATGGTTGCAGTTGTCCGGCTTTACGCATATGGTTGGCTTTCACACGCCAACACGTATCGCATTTGGATACGTACTTTGCGATTTCTCTTTTCATCGGCATCCACCAAAACCTGATTTTAAGATCTTGGTACATCTTGTTACTGCCCCGATGAATAGAATACTTGGACATGTGAGCTTCGTCCAAGATTTTCTTCCAAAGCTTCATGTAACGGGGTACCACTATACGGTCTTTAAACCATAGAGTACCGTGTTCATCCCTTCGGTAGCATTTCATTTCGCCATTCTTCATTCTTCTCTGAATGTGCGACATTCCCACGTCTTTCTTCTGAGCTTTCATAATCTCCTCTCGTATGGTAGGGACGAGAGCAAGATTATATAATGCCCCATATGAAACCAAGTATAAACTCGGCTCCTCCTCTTCAAGTGGAGTGATGACATATGATTGACATGAGATTTTTGGCTTATGGCATCGGCAACCACGTTTACCTTACCGGGATGGTAGTGAATCTCGATCTCATAGTCTTTGATCATCTCTAGCCATCTCCGTTGCCGCATATTCAACTCCTTTTGAGTTAATATATATTTTAGACTCTTGTGGTCGGTGTAGAGGTGGACTAAGTTCCCAAGTAAATAGTGCCTCCACATTTTCAATGCCAACACCACAGCAGCGAGCTCAAGATCACGAGTCGGATAGTGCTGCTCGTGGTTACAAAGCTGATGTGAGCCATAGGAGACCACTCTTCCTCCTTGCATCAATACACAGCCAAGCCCGATACCAGACGCATCACAATATACGTCGAAGGGCTTGGTCGTATCTAGTTGAGCTAACACCGAGGCTGTTGTAAGATTCTTCGCCAATGCTTGGAAAGCTCCTTCACATGCTGAGCTCCAAACATATTTGATTCCCTTCTTCAACAATTCAGTCATCGGCTTAGCAAGCTTGGAGAAGCTTGGGATGAATCTCCGATAATATCCCGCTAAACCGAGGAAACTCCTGACTTCATGGACAGATGTGGGGGACTTCCATTTCAGCACTTGTTCGATTTTGCTTGGATCAACTGCAATGCCTTCCGCAGAAATAATATGACCAAGAAATGGCACTTGGCTGATCCAAAACTCGCACTTGCTGAACTTGGCATAAAGCTTATGGTCTCACAATCGTTGAAGCACGATATGCAAGTGTTTGACGTGTTCTTTTTCAGACTTGGAATAAACCAAGATGTCATTGATAAACACCACCACGAACTTGTCCAACTCCGGCATGAACACTGAGGTCAAGAGGTACATAAAATGTGCCGGGGCGTTGGTGAGACCAAAATACATGACAAGATATTCATACAACCCATATCTCGTCGAGAAGGCCATCTTCGCAATATCCTCCGCTCGGATCTTTATTTGATGATATCTTGAGTGAAGATCCATCTTCGAAACTACACTCGCACCCACAAGTTAATCGAATAGGATATCGATGCGGGGCACTGGATATTTATTCTTGATGGTGACGGCGTTGAGAGGTCGGTAATCCACACACAACCTCAAGGTTTCATCATTCTTTTTCACAAACAGTGCCGAGCATCCCCATGGCGAGGAACTCGGTCGAATGAAACCCCTAATCATCAGATCATTGAGCTGCTCCTTCAATTCAGCTAGCTCATTCGGAGCCATCTTGTACGGTCCCTGTGATATCGGTGTTGTCCCGGGTACAAATTCGATCTTGAATTCGACATCCCTTTCGGGTGGCATGCCCCGGAGATCATCCAGAAATACGTCCGGATATCCACTGACCACAAAAATATCCTCAAGTTTTGTGGCTTCCGTGTTATATGTGGCTGGGACTTCTTGAACCGAACGGTCAAGAATAAGAACATGTGGTTCATGAAATGGAGAGTTTAAACGAACCACACGTGGAATGATGTCAAGAACAGCACAATGGCGATGTAGCCATGACATTCCTAGAATGACATCGAGTTTTTCACTCTCTAACATAATTAGAGAAGTCGGGTATAGATTCCCACCCAATTGCAATGGTGCTCTATAGACCATCCTATCAGCTGTTATTTTCCCACCCGGAGAGCAAATCAAGTATGAACTATTTGTGGGAATGATAGGCAATTGATATTTAATAACATAAGATCGACTTATGAAATTATGGGTGACACCGGAGTCAAAAAGTATGACTACGGGATGATCTAAATAAGAAAACGTACCCGTGAGGACAGGTTCGCTTTCCGGCATGTCTTCGATGGCTAAGTGGTGGACGTGTCGGGTTTTTGTGCTGGTTTCTTGGGCTGGTTGCGGGGCTGATTTGCACCCTGATACGGTGCTGCACCCCTGCCCTGTCGCTGCTCGGGGCAGTCCTTGGCAATATGCCCGACACGACCACACGTGAAGCACGTGTATGGTGTCGGGGTCCCTCCAAATTGGGGACGGAATCCTGGTACATGCGGTTGAAACGGAGGAGCACGCGGGACCATCCTTTGCTGCTGCTGTTGCTGTGGTGGATACGACGGTCGAAATCTTCGCGCATTAAATTGACGACCCTGAAACTGAAGCGGTCATGCTGGTGGCTGCCATCTCTAACCGGATGGTGAATGTGAGGGCCCGATCCCAATCACAGGGCCGTGCCACTCGCCCGGGAATCGCATTGGGTGGTGTCGTGCGATGCGGCACCCAACATCACACATAGTAAAGTATCATATTACATAAATCAAGTGGAAGCTTACAAAGTGTGAATTTTACAAATACTTCTCAAAATAATCTGCAGCGGAAGACCAATACAACTCACATCTCATATCTATGCTAAGCAGTAGAGAAGATGTCCAGCCCGCGGGCTCTCCTCACTAGCAACACGATCGTAATAGCAGCGGCAGGGGTTGCCATGAGTTCACCACTCGGAGAGTTCCGAGTCTCATCGGACACCCGTACATATCAGCGTAGTGCTATTACCTGCAAAACAACTCATGCAGTATCCGTGAGCATGAAGCTCAGCAAGACTAACCGTAACCCAAGTCATGAAACTCTACATGATGAAAATAGAGGGCCGAATATAGAAGTTTGCACAAAAGATGAACTTGAGCTAAAGGGAAGTCCTTACTTCAAGTTTTAAGCAACTTTTATACCCCTCGCACAATTTACATTGAGATTCCACAATCAAACAAGAAACGCTTCATATCGATGTCACTTGCCCGAGGTGAATATAACTTTAGTGAACTACCTAGACCCATACAGACCTTGCGCCATCAATGTCGAGACTCCACAATCAAACAAGAAACGCTTTGCCTCGACGTTACTAGCCCAAGGTGGAAAATAAATTTAGTGAAGGTGTTGATCATTCCTCATCTCCATTATGAGGATTACTCACAAAGCATATTAAATTTTTTCCCAGTTTATTACTACGTCACGACGCAGAGAACAAGTATGCTCGGTCCATTCCGCGAGCGACGGTGATTGCAATCAAAAACACCCGGCTGACACGACACATACGCCTGTACTCGACGTTGCATACAGCAACCATCATTGACGTCGTACGTGGCAACCTTTCACACGACACCCAAATGGCGAACCGGTCCCACAGACTGGGATTAAGTCTCACTACGGCAAACCCTCGTAGAGCCGACTTCTCTATCCTTTCAGCATCTGCATCAGACGGTGAGGTATGCCTCGACACCCAGGTTTACATGTTACATCGGTTTCCTGGGTCCCATATAGCCAGTATGCATCCGGTACACAACTCAAACTTGTCCCACAGGGCCGCACACGAGAACGGGCCTTAATCGACTCAGACATAGACTAGGTTCACAGGACCACGTCCTTGAGCCTTCCATCCACAGCCCGGTCTCCATTCCCAAATATGAGGATCAATTCCCAACTCTTCCAATTGATCCCCCTTAATCCTGGTTCACGAGTAGGAAACTGCCCACTCAAGTTTTGCTTCTTTTAATCCACTTTTGTTAACTCGAGATCATCCGTTATAATCAATTGATAACCTACTCTACATTTTACTCCAGGGTTTTATGGGTCATGCATTTGGAGGGTCATACCACCTAGACTTAATGCAATAAACAAAATGCTAGACATTATAAAGTGAATGCAAATATAAACTTTTAAGTTTTTATGCAAATCGGGGCTTGCCTTTGTTTTGCAGGGGACATATATATGTGAAGTTCAGTTAGTGAAGACCACTTGGCTTGATCAATTGCTTTCCTCCTTCTTTGATCTCCACTCCGATGACTTCAAATTCTCCACGTAGATACTACACGTAATGAATATGCATATGGATTTAATTGTAAAGATTTTGCTAACAAGTTCTAATAACAAGTTTAAAAACTGGAACTCTGTTTAAGAATTTAAAATGACACTGGTGCTAGGGGTTTGGGTTTGTGTCTAAGCAACATGATTAAGTGCTAAGTGTTTTCCCCCTCTTCTATGTTGATCACCTTAAAAGGTTAAACAGAACAGGGGTTATCCAGAGCTCCAATGGAGCTGAAAACTTTCACATGAGTTCTTTGTCACAAGAAAGTCTTCTGGACCAAAAAGTAGCATTTTCCCTTGAGTGGTTTGTTCAGAACAATTCTCTAAGCAATTAAGGTAAAAAGGAATTAATTCTGAAGTAACTCCCATGTTCATGCCAAACTTAGTGAACTATAATTTTAATTATAGTTCATAGGACTTGCACGAATTTTCCTAAGATTTTTGGAGCTAAGAATTACCCAGAACTGAATTTCCAAGTTTTGGAAATTCTCAGAAAATGTTTCTGTATTCAATTGAACACAGCAACTTCAAATCTGAATTGCCCTAATCAAATCAACTCCAAATGAGCTAAAATTTTACAGGATTTCACTAACATTCTAAGGAATACTCTGGAAAAATTTGAGGATTTTTGGATGAACCAAACTCCCCCAAAAATTCTTTTGCTGAAAAGCTATAAAGAATTTTCCAGAATTAAATACTGAGTTTCATACAAATTGGGTTGCATTTTTGGATATAGTTTTCTAACCTGAATCTAACCCAATTTGAATCGCTAAATTTGGAGCTTCCTAGCAAAAGTTATGAGGTTCTAAAGTTTGGGGAAATTCTGGAATTCGAATTAACCGGGAAAAGTTCAAATCTCGGACAGTGGGTCCGGCCAACACGTGTCAACTCCTCGTATAAACCACACAGGGCCACAGGGCTATTTCCCGCACTTTCACAGATGATCCCGTGCAACAGAAAATCCCGCACCGGTTCACTGAGCGGCTTACGTGCGGGCCTGGCCACTTCGTCTCCTATCTCTCGCTCCCGCGCCCGCGCGCCGCCGGGATCACCGGAGAAACACTGAACCTCGATGTCCGGCCAGATCCGCGCTCTCCCTCCCCGTTAGGGCCTAATTCCACACGCTGAACACGATGGAACAACTTCCCGCGTCATGCTTTCTGGATGTGAGAGGCAGTCCGACAATAAAGTCCATGCTGATGTCCTCCACTTTCATGCCGGAATGCTTAATGGTTGCAGCATCCCCGCTTTCTTTATATAGTCAGCCTTGACTAGCCGACATGTATCACACTCGGATACATACTTGGCAATTTCTCGCATCATCCGAGTCCACCAAAATTTTGTTTTAAGGTCTTGATACATCTTATTGCTTCCTGGATGTATCGAGTACTTGGACATATGAGCTTCATCCAAGATCTTCTTTCTTAGCTTCAGGCTCCGGGGTACCACGATACATTTGTTGAACCATAACACACCTTGATCATCTTCCCGGAAACATTTCATTTTATCGTCATTGATTCTTGCCCTGATTTTCCGCATTCCTTTATCTCTATTCTGGGCTTGTACAATCTCTTCTCTAATGGTAGGCACAAGAGCAAGACTATACAACGCCCCATACGGAATCACCCGCAAGCTTGGTTCTTCATCCTCATCCGGAATAACTGACAAGTTATTTACGTGGGACTTACGACTGAGTGCATCAGCCACCACGTTAGCTTTGCCCGGATGGTAATGGATCTCGAGCTCATAATCTTTGATTAATTGCAACCATCTCCACTGCCTCATATTGATATCCTTCTAAGTGAATATATATTTGAGGCACTTATGGTCGGTGTAGAGGTGCACTAAATTCCCGAGTAAATAGTGCCTCCACATCTTCAACGCAAGCACCACTGCAGCGAGTTCTAGGTCATGAGTGGGGTAGTGCTGCTCGTGGTTGTGGAGTTGACGAGACCCATACGCGATCACGCGTCTATCTTGCATTAAGACGCAGCCAAGTCCAATGCCTGAGGCATCACAATAAACATCGAATGGCTTTGTGGTATCCGGTTGGTCTAGAACTGGTGCCGTTGTGAGATGTTTCTTCAAAGTTTGAAATGCCTCTTCACAGGCCTCTGTCCATATATACTTGCTGCTCTTCTTCAATAATTCTGTCATTGGTTTAGCCACCTTCGAGAAGCTGGGAATAAATCTCTGGTAATAACCCGCTAGTCCTAGAAAACTGCGGATTCGATGAATAGATGTTGGAGACTCCCACTTCAAGACTTGCTCAATTTTGGTTGGATCTACGGCCACACCCTCCGCTGAAATAATGTGGCCTAAGAATGGTACTTTGCTGATCCAAAATTCACACTTGCTGAATTTGGCATACAGCTTATGTTCTCGTAAGCGTTAGAGCACAATATGGAGATGTTTGGTGTGCTCTTCCTCCGATTTGGAGTATACGAGAATGTCGTTGATGAAAACCACGATGAACTGATCCAACTCTGGCATGAATACAGAATTCATGAGATACATGAAATGTGCGGGTGCATTTGTTAGCCCGAAATACATGACTAGGTACTCATAGATCCCGTATCTAGTCGAGAAAGCCGTCTTCGGTATATCCTCCGCTCTGATTTTTATCTGATGGTAACCGGACCGTAAGTCCATCTTGGAGAATACTTTGGCACCCACCAACTGATCAAACAATATATAAATCTGCGGCAGTGGATATTTATTTTTGATCGTCACTGCATTTAGCGGCTGATAATCCACACATAACCGAAGTGATTCATCCTTTTTCTTCACAAAGAGGGCTGAACAGTCCCATGGCGATGAGCTTAGCCGGATGAACCCTTTGTCCATTAAGTCCTTTAGCTGTTCTTTCAGTTCAGCTAATTCCTTTGGAGACATTTTGTACGGCCTCCGAGATATCGGTGTGGTTCCCGGTGCTAACTTGATCTTGAATACCACGTCCCTTTCAGGCGGCATCCCTGGAAGATCATCGGGAAACACATATGGGTACTAACGGACCACTGGAATATCCTCCAGTTTCGTGGTCACACTGTGGTACATCACTGGATTTTTAGAATCCACGGCTTCAAGTATGAGTGTTTGGAGACCATAGATCGGAGAGTCCAAACTAACAATTCGTGGACCGATGTCAAGAACAGCCCCATGGTAGTTCATCCACGCCATTCCTAAGATCACATCGATCTTCTGCCCCTCTAATACAATGAGGGTTGTGGGGTATAATTTTCCACCTAAGAACAAGGGTGCTTTGATCACCACTTCATTAGCAGCTATATTTCCACCGGGTGAGCGGATAAGGTAGTGATCTTTCGGTGTAGTGGTGGAGAGCTCAGCTTTGCACACAAATAACCTGCTGATGAAATTGTGTGTGGCTCCAGAGTCAAATAAAATCAATACGGGGAGTTCATTGAGGGTGAACATTCCCGCTAGCACAGGTGCCCCTTCCGGCACATCCTCTAGAGCTGTATGATAAATGCACCCGGACTTTGGTGCTGTTCCTTGGAGCTGAGCACGGAGTTGATTTATACCCTGCTCCGGTGTAGTTCCTCTGTGGCGTATCCTTTCTGGACACTTCCTGCTGATGTGACCCAAATACCCGCACGTGAAGCACGGTTTCTCAGCCGGTTCCAGGTTGCTCTGAGTACGGATACTAGTTGTATTCTGCTGCGGCAAGAACGCTTGAGGAACAGAATAATGTGGCTGCATATACCGTTGTTGCAGCTGTCCGAATTCAGAGTATTGAGATGAACGACCCGTATATTGCTGGAGTCATCGAGCCGGCTGCATTGTCTGACAGTTCAAGGTACTGTCTACCACCCGATATTTATGAGGAGCAATACTGCTACTATCCGGTGGTATACCGTTCTTTCTTTTCTCAGCCTGAACTTCTCGCTGAGCATCTTCAACCATGATGGCAGCACTCATCAATTTGTTGAAGTTCTTTTGATCAGCTAAGACGAGTCTTCCTTTAACTTGGAGTTGAGACTGTGGAAGAACGATTCGCACTTTTGTTGAACACTCGTGAATGCTCGTATGCATCCCTCCCTCCTTGTTTTAAGACCAGAAACTCCTCGAGTTTCCTCTGAATTATTCCAGAAGGAACATGATAAGCAAAAAATGCCTTCCGGAATTCCATCCATGTGAGATGATGTCCAGCTGGTAAGGAGGCGAGTTGATTTACCCACAGGGCTATTTCCCTCACTGTCACAGATGATCCCGTGCAACAGAAAATCCCCCACCGGTTCGCTGAGTGGCTGACGTGCGGGCCCGGCCACCGGAGATTGCTCTACCCTAGCTTTCACCGTGAGCCCGATTCTCCCCGCCATAGCCGCCGTTGGAAAAGTGGGAAATGCTCCATGCACAGTGGTTTTCATGCGTCAGTTGCAAAAAGTCAAATGATCGCCGGCTAGTCCAGCTTGTGTGTGCAAGATTTGATAAGCTACGGAGGACTAGAGTGAGAATATTGGCGGCAAGTACCGGATGCTCCGTTTGAAGTCGCCGGGACGAAATCTCCAAATTAACCGTCGATCCTTCACGGTTTGCTCCAAGATTTGGAGGAGAGCAGCACCACAGTAGCGCGCTCCCGTGGCCGCGCTTGCTCGGGCGTGACAACCTCTGTGGAGGGCTGTCCACCTGCGCCCGGTCGTCAGCTAGCTTTAGGTCGCCACGGATGGAGAAGTTTAGGGCTCGGAAAACACCAGAGCTTGCTAGCTCTTGCGCTCAGGAGGTGAGGAATGATGGCGCAGCGTTGTTGTGCAGCTCGGAGGGCGCTGTGGCACCAGTTTAGCCCGCTCCCTAGGGTTTCACAGAGGTGGCGGCGAACTCAGAGTTGTTTCAGCTCTTCTCGTGCGTGAGGAGAAATGCAACAGCGGTTGCCTCGGCTGTGAGTGAAGGCAGGCACGAGCAGCTCGCCAGCGTGAGGAAAACGAGCAGGAGGTGGCTTCCGTGGCCACTCGGTGTCACGCTGCGGAAACCCTGCTCGGGTGAGAAGAAATAAAACAGAGACTTTGCTCTGACTTTAGCTGCAAGTTTTTGCAGCCTCTATGCCATGTGGGTCCCACCAGTCAGTGCCCCCTTATCCCTCAAAAGATCCCCAAAATTTGGCAACTGACCAATTCAAATGTTTGGAGTGGAAAACTGAGCTGCATTTGGATAGTTGGACAAATTCCATCCAAATTCAAATGTATATTTGAATTCTTTGCACATTTAAATCTTTTTTGGAAAAATGGATAGCAAACCTTTTCAAAAATTAATGAATCTTTGCCTACCCAAAAATTTGGACCTAAGGAATCCAAATATGCAATTTGATTCTTGTGTTAGCTGCTGCAAACAAGAGTTTCAACACAACAGTTTGAATTACCATTGTGTCCTCCCTCATTTGAAATTTGAGTTGAACATTTAGTTCAAACTCTGATTTTTAAACCTTTCCATTGCACCTGAGTACTTCAATTCTGTGGGTTTAATTCACCTAGGGTCCAAACATGCAAGTAACCCTAAGTTTGTTTAGAAAAAAATCTCTCTTGTGTTATCATATGTGGAAAAAGTTTAAACCAGTCCCCTTTTTCATACACATGAGACCAACATTTGTGCAAACTCAAATTCCTTTGTATTCATATTTTTGGGACCTTTACATTGTGAACGATACACCATGCGGTACTTTTTTGGCGCCCCACCACTGCTGCTCGCCAGCGCGCTGCA
Organism: Neostapfia colusana; assembly: GCA_030760725.1. Taxonomy (NCBI): domain Eukaryota; kingdom Viridiplantae; phylum Streptophyta; class Magnoliopsida; order Poales; family Poaceae; genus Neostapfia; species Neostapfia colusana. The sequence continues at coordinate 31,626,594 of JASWHV010000005.1, read as the reverse complement.
TTTCCTCTTATCAGAACCACGCTCGCGTTTGGGCATTTTCTTGTACAATCGCGGCATTGACAAGATCGTTGAATGTGCCGCGGTTGCTTTGGGCGAGATGGACCTTCATTTTTGAATTCTGGTCCTGGAAGAACATGTTTCGCTTCTGCTCTTCCATTCCCACATATTCTGGCGCATACTGTGCCAGCCGGTTGAATGCTCTGGAGTACTCATGAGCACTCCTCGCGCCTTGTTTCAGCTCCAGAAACTCCTGGAGCTTACTCTCCAAAACTCCGGGAGGTATGTGATAGGCGCGGAACGCCTCCCGGAACTCCGTCCAAGTAACGGCATGACCAGCAGATAATGAGGCGATGTAGTTCGCCCACCATGTACCGGCTTCCCCTTGAAGCGGTTGCGCTGCATACAACGCCTTCTGGTGTTCGGTGCCCCGAAGTAGACTGAACTTCGCCTCAAGAGTGCGGATGAAGCTCTCCGCCTCCAAAGGCTCTTCGGCCTCCGTAGATGTAAAAGTCCCAAAAACGTGAATGCAAAGAAACGGATGTTTGACCATCATTGTGTTTCGGGTTCATAAAAATTGGGACTTGTTTAAATTTTTCCACATGTGATGACACACATGAGTGACCCACCACTCTACCCTAGGAGCAATTGAGTGTTGGGGAATAAAGTTAATGTCAAACCCATGTGTAAGCTCCCATGTGCAAGGGGGAATGAAATTTAGAGTTGGAACTCAAATTGTTCAACTCAAATTTCAAATTAGGACAACCGATAGGGATGCAAACTATGGTGCTCTGTGAGACCTATGTGTGCTGAATACATTGGCTTTGACGGTAAAAGTTTTGAATACTACCAAAACACCTTTTTTACAAGGTCCGACTCTAGGTCCGAGCTCCTGCAAGGTTCGACGATAGGTCCGACTTGTTTTGGGTAGCTCTGGCAAGGTCCGATGTAAGGTCCAACTTGCTTTTTCTAGGTCTGACTTATTTTTGCTAGGTCCGACTTGTTTTTGCTAGCTCCGGTGCTAGGTCTGATTAGCTTTAGTAAGGTTCGGAGCTTGATTGCAATGGTTCTGCTTTTAACTTGCAATGTTTCGAACTTGCTTTACTCTTATGGAAAGTTTGCTTAGTATTATTTTACTAAGTTTTTGGTGTGTTTTGGTGGTTATGACTGATATCATTTTGCTATGGTTTACAACATGCTTATGTGAGGTGCTCACGTAAGGTGTTGTAGTTTTGGAACTAACGAGAGTCAAGTCGAGGACTTGTGCTCGGAAGTATTGGTTGTTTATTCATGTGCAGGTGTTGCTTGAGTTCAAGACATGGCTGGTGACGGGATCCATTGAACTATTCTTAGGGAGAAGATGAGGTTCAACAACCAAGTTCGGGGGAAATTGTGGTTGAGTTGATCGGGAGGTTGTGCTGTATGTTTGAATCAAGAACAATGCATATGAAGGTATCTTGGACGTCGTTGGAAGATGTTTGCACTTGTGCAAGGAGTGCATGGACGTGGCTGCATGGTTCCAAGGCGTGATGAAGAGATGTGGACGTAAAGAATTGGTCGGAAAGGTCCAACCGACTAGCACTACAGGATTCCCGTCAGCATATGACGGCTAAAACCGTCGTATATAACCTATATACGACGGCAATTGTTTATATACGACGGTTTGTGGCCGTCGTATATATAGTTATATACGACGGCACCGTCATATATAACAGTATATATACGACGGCCACTTATATACAACGGCCCATTTCGTAGACTTGGCCCAGTGGGCCGGGGCCTTTATATACGACGGCTGGGCCCTAGCTGTCGTATATAAGAGCTTATATACGACAACAGCTGGGCCCTGGCTGTCGTATATAAGCGCTTATATACGACAGCCTGGGCCCAGCCGTCGTATATAATTTAGGCTTATTTACGACGGCCCTGTATGGCGACCGTTGTATATAAACTATACAGGCCGTCGTATATAAGCTTTTCCATTTTTTTAAAAAACAGAAAATGGCTAACCTGGCTCAATGGCCAGCTACACATCCAAATCAATAGACAACAACAAAACAGTTTGATATATAAAATCACAACAAAGTGCAATAGTACACATCGACAATCACGAAGTCTGACATCCACACAATCAAAAACAAAATCACAAATCTATTGATTACTAGCCCCTCCACTACCTCCGGGAGCGAAGCAGTCATCCTACCGCGGCGAACCTGGCGCCCTTAGCTGTGGCGATGGAGTCTGAGCCTCCGTCCCTGATCCCTGCGAAACACAGTGACATATGTACAAGTTTACAATTCTTTTTCTAGGTTCATTAGGATTCTTAGCGGTTGGGGCTTCCACTTAATGTAACTTCCTTTTTATACCTGTACTCCAGGAAACTGCTCCTGTGGTGGCGATGGCTCTAGCACGAACGGAGGTGGCTGCCACAACGGTATCTGGATTTGCTGCCCTTGCTGTCGAGCTAGTGCCTGTCATTTCAAACATTACAATTTACAAAACCAATTGAAATGCAATGTAATTAAAGTATAATTGTATGTTTCTTACTTCCATTGCCGCTTGCATCTGTGCCATATAGGACACATCGTACGCCATGGCAGCCCTGTTGTTCTCTCGCTCTCTCGCTAAGGCCTCCTCCTTCTGAGCCAAGCTCTCCCGAAGCGCCATGACTTCGAGATCTCTCTCGGTGACACGGCGGCTGGAGGAGCCTGCGCCAGCAGCCGAAGACTGCGAGGAGCTGCCTCTCGCAGGTCGTGCCTCCCTAGAGTTGACGACTCCAGAGAATATGGCAATCCTAAAAAAACAAATCAATTCAAGGTAAAATTAAATAATCTTGAATTGAAAACAATGAAAGTAAATGAATTCACCTTCAGTGTGCTTTTCCACCTCCGCTTGCATACGCGGCTTGAGGGTCGATGTTGGGGGAGTTTTCCCAATCGAACCCTTCGTCGTGTATCCTCACAGTCTCTTGCCCATACCTAGTCTGAAAAACAACGAAATTGTGTAAGTTCAACAACATATATAGTGTCAAATAATTTGAGAGGTCACGAAACTTACCAGGCGCTCCGCTGCGTACTGACTACACTGCTTCGGCTGAGAAGGGTCAGCGTGACCTCTCCTATAGACCGCAGTAGCACTCGGTCGCACGCTGGTCTCCTTTTCCTGTGAACATATGTTAGTACGAATAATACTACATTATGAATATAATAAAAACTACTAAGAAACTTACCATCCGTTTAGCCATTCGCAAAAAACCTTGGACGCCCATACCGTGCTTCCCTGAGCTCCCTCTGGCATCTCGAGCCTTCTTGGACTTAGCAATGAACTCATCGCTAGCCCAATACCTGCAAAGGGCTCGGTAATCTTCAGTTCGTCCCTGTAACCAAGGGACACTAACCTGCACACATGCGTAGTTCATTAGATGTTACTTAGCAAAATTAATGTGAACTATTTAAAGATTACGCAACTTACCTCTGCGTATTGCTCCTCCGTCCAGTACGTGTTGGCGGCGTCTCTGAACGACCCAACCTCGTCGTCGTGGAGCTTTAAGTAGTCGTTAACTACTTGACTCCGAGCGTTCGAAAGCATTTGCATAACAAGATTTCGAGCGTTTTCAATTCTTCAATCAATGGTTTCAACATCACATTGATACGTGATCCCGAATGATCTGGACCTGGTATAATGAGGCTAAGAAACATAAACTCGTACTTCATACAAAGAGAAGGTGGTAGGTTGTACGGAATAACAAAGACGGGCCAACAGGAGTATGGTGTGGCATTTGTACTGAAAGGTGAAAAACCATCCGTCGCTAACCCGATGTGAACATTTCTCGCATCACTAGCAAAAGCAGGATCAAAAGAGTCCAAAGACTTCCATGCATCACCGTCCGACGGATGAGTCAACACAATTTGTTCTCACGCACACCTTCTTTGTGCCATCTCATGTGTCTGGCAGATCTTTTAGAAAGAAACAGCCGCTTCAACCGAGGTGTCACAGGCAAGTAACGCAATTGCTTATGTGCAACTTCTGTCATTACTTTATCACCATCGTCATTGACAACTTCGACAAACCTCGATTTTCCACACTTTAAACAATTCTTCTCTTTGTCATGCTCTTTCCAGAATAGCATGCAGTTATCTGGACACACGTCAATTTTTTCATATTTCATACCCAATCCAGATAGTAATTTCTTTGAGTAATACATATCTTTGGGCAGTTTATGAGGTTGTGGAAGAGCATCGCTGATAAGTTTCAGCATATCATTGTAGCAATTATTAGAGAAGAAATACTTAGATTTGATTGCCATAAATCTGGTCATGAAAGTAAGAAGAGTCATTTCAGTATGATCATGCAACACCACTTCAGAAGCTTTCAAGAGATTAAAGAATGCGCCTGCCTCATTTGTAGGCGGATCCTCCGTTTGTTTATCTTGTAACATCTCATCAATCCTGTCAACACCCGGACAATCATCATCATCATTTTCCACTACATGAACGGCTCGAGGAGCAGACTCGCCGTGGAAACTCCAGACCTCATAATATGGCATGTAACCATTTCTGCACAAGTGTAATGACAATGTCGTTTTGTCCATAAACTTAGTATTCCGGCATTTCGCACATGGACAACGAACTTTATCGGTCGTAGACAACGAGAACACTCGATCAATAAAGTCATATGTCCCGGCATAACACTCATCTGAGTGACCAGTTGCCTTGTTCCAACCGGTATACATCCAACTACGGTCTTCACTCATGTTTAACTCTGCAGTTTTAAGTCAAAGAATTTATAGTTAGTTTATTATTTATTTATGTCACGGACCTATATCTATTGAAAAGGATAGGTCCTAAACCCACCCAAGAGTGACCGAGACGAACGTGATTATGACAAGACACGAGGTCTAGATTCAGACGAAATTTTGGCAGCATAACCCTGCTGTTCTCCAACTACACGTCCGAAAATGGAGCAGCGGAGAACATAAGGGTTATGCTGTTGAAACTACGTCCAAATCTAGATCCCTCGTCTCATCATAAGCACGCCCTCTCGGTCACTCCTAGGCTGTCCAAAAAAGGACAATTCCGAACGTACACGCCTCACATGTGTAACACATGTGAGACGGGCCGGTTTGAAACGGGTGACGCATATTGTAAAGGTTTACGTCAATGTTTCATTATTGAGTCATTTCAAAGAGAGAGAGGAAAGAACATTAGAGAGAAGGAAAGAACCATAGTTGTTAAGGCGTCGCTTAAGCGTCGCTTAAGCGACGCTTAACCGGTAAGGCGCCTGGGGATCGTAAGGCGTCCAATCGCCTTAGATCCCGGTGTAAGGCAGGTGAATACGGCGGCGGCGCTTGCACACAGGGGAGGCGGCGGCGGCGCCCGCGCTTAGGAGGTGATACATCTTCCGGGAAAGGATGGGGCGGGGGTGGCGCCGTCGACGGAGGAAACCAATGTGGCGGGGGGGGGGGGGGAGAGGGGGAGTAGACTGACCTGCGTTCGTGGGAGCTTGAGCGCCGGTAGATCCGCGGCAGCCGGTCAATGGAGGCCGACGAGTGCCGGCAGATCGACAGTCCCACGGCGGAGGAGCCCGAACGCCGAAGGATTGGCAGTTCCGCGACAGAGTGTCGGAGGTCGAGCGCTGGCTAAGCCGGGGGGGGGGGGGGGGGCGGGGGGTGGAGGGGGTTGGGGGGTAGGGCAAGGCGGCCTAGGTTGTTCACATCGTTCTTTTGTAGACGTATACGTTACCACGAAATGGGTTGTATCGGGCCCTAAGCCGATTTATGTACATATAGTACTTTTTAAAACACTCAAACAATCGAAACAATAATCAATTAAACTATAACTCATATGCATTAATCATCTAAGCAATTAACAACTCATCTAAACAAGCATAATTTACCGTAGTTAACAAGCTTATCAATTCTAAGAAATTAAAAAACATCTAGCTACCAATTCAAATAAACCTGGGCAATAATTAAACCTAAGCATATCAATTCATCTAAATCTAAAGAATTAGCCACTAAACAATCAAAAACAAACAAGCATAATCTAAACAATTGGTAAATAAAAAACCAAACTATCTAGATGGGAGGGAGGCGGCGCGACTTACCTCACGGTGGAGGCGGCGCGGCGAGCGGCACACGGCGAGGCGGGCGGCGGACGGCGTGGAGGCGGAACGGCACGGTGCGGTGGCGCACAGCGCGACGTGCACAGGTCCGGGCGGTGCGGCGACGTGGCAGCGTGGTGGGGCTAGGCAGCGCGTTGGGCGGTGCTGTGGTGAGCCTGCAGCGGCCGGGGCCGCTGCGGCGAGGCTGCGGCCGGCCGGGCGGGGGTGGCGGCTGTTGGGTGGCTGCCGGGTCGGGGACCTCCGGGGCTGTGGCGGCTGGCTGCGGTGGCGGGCGCGTGCGGAGGCGGCTGGAGGCGGTGGCGGGCGGGCAGGCGGCGTCCGGGCGCCGGCTGGCGGGGGCGGCCGGGGCGGCGGCCGGGGTCGGGTGGCCGGGGCGGCGGGCCGGGCGGCGGAGCGGGGCGGCGTGGCGTTTAGGGCTGCGGGGGCTCGGGTCGGCACGGGCAATGCCCACGCCGACCCGGGCCCGCGGGTATATAAGCCTTATTTACGACGGCCCATGGTGTGGCCGTCGTACATAAACTTATTTACGACAGCCTTGGTTTGGCTGTCGTATATAACTGCTATATTACGACAGCCTAGGGTTGGCTGTCGTATATAACAACTATATACGACAGCCATATACTAAACGACGGCTGTACTGTCGTATATAAACCTGATATACGACAGCCTCTGCTGACCGTCGTATGTAAGTTTATATACGACAGCTAGCCGTCGTATGTTATACAGGTTGTCGTATGTTGCCCTGTTTCCTGTAGTGTAGGTTATGGACTCAGGCTGCGGCTGAGTCGTGTTTGACTCAAATATGGAAAGCTTTGAGTTGGTTATGATAGGATTTCGTGTGGGACATGAAGTTGAGTTGTTTTAGGAATGTTTGGGACGTTCCTAAGGTGTTTGGAAGTCTTAAGTTTTGCTTCTATCTGCGTGTAGAAGAGTCTTGAGCAGCATTGGAAAGTTACAGTTTTGAATCCAAGTAGGAGTAGGAGTACTAGTTTGAGTTGAGTTGGCCTTTGGGCTGGTTATATAAGCAAGGGATGCCAGAGCTCGTGGTGCACGACTTTGGGGCTGTTCCTCTTGTGTTTTGATAAATAAAATTCGTATCTAAAGGAACTTTTGTGCCTTGTTCGTCCGACTTGTTTCAGACAAGTTTTTCTCGTCGAGTTTCTGTTCTGCACTACCTTGCTTCGGTGGTTTTATCATAACTCAAGTTTTACAGATCCAATTGATGTGATTCTTTTTGGGCTGTCTTCACAAATTTATTATCTATCATCTGTAAAAATCTTCACGGTCATTGAATTTGTGGTTTCTGATCTACACGAGTTTCTTTGCAGTATTCCAGAACTGTTTTCCTCGCGTAGGACAGATTGACCTTTGTTCGATCTTTCGATCGTAACTTGAGTTTCTCTCAACGATTTTCATGATTCTTGTTGTGACGATATGATTGCAATAGTCTTGATTTGGGTTCTTACTTGATATATGTCAAGTTTACATGTAGTTTTTAGTCTGTAGAATAAAGAACTCGATCTAACTTAGAGTACTCATACAGGTGGATTCATGTATGGATGTTGACGTTTCATCTCCCAAATTGACATGTCTAAGCACTAGTTATTGCCTAGTCATATTTCAGATCTGAAGAATGAACTATCGACGCTAGGCGCAAGGTTGCTCTAGAAGTTATTTATTAAAAGCGAGCATCAAGAGGTCAATCAATGGACTCCACCGGGATGTGGCATCAAAGCGGCTCATGTATTCTTTTCTTGAACATATCCTGTCTTACCTCCTTGATCGTGTTGGATCCTTCGTGTTGTCATCACAGTTCTCTTCCTCACATCGTGACGCCGATCAGGGTGTGCAACACGGTCGAAGTCACTCTGAGTTAGTCCTTGTA